>CM076854.1:73676409-74276409 GCA_039519185.1 Astragalus membranaceus | reverse complement strand
CCAATTATAACCAATTCAACAACTTCCAAACACAACAATTCAATTCACACAAACTAACTTATATTTCCAATTCACATAACCAACTATAAGTTCAATAAACTAAGTGAGACCAATTATAACCAATTCAACAACTTCCAAACACACCAATTCAATTCACATAACACATAACCAACTATAAGTTCAATAAACTAAGCGAGACCAATTATAACCGATTCAACAGCTTCCAAACACACTAATTCAATTCACATAAACTAACTTATATTTCCAATTCACATAACCAACTATAAGTTCAATAAACTAAGTGAGACCCATTATAATCGATTCAACAACTTCCAAACACACAAATTCAATTAATATAACCTACTTATATATATGACAAAATTTCTTTATACCTGAGTAATGCGAGCGCGGTCCTCTACAAACTCGCTTGTGCCCTTCCTAATGTCAGTGTGGCGATGAAGCTCATCTACATGTGGCTTCCGCCCCATTTTCTTAGCCTATAATTAATAACTTAAGTTTGTAAATGGTAAATTATTATATTGACATAAGGAAAATATAAGTTTAAAAATATACCAATCTCTCTGAATGCTGCAACATAGAGATAGAACCTCCAGTGTGCAAGCTTCTACCTTTTTTTGATGCCCTGTTCTTCCTATTCTGCTCACACTTAGCTTTGAATTTTGGATCATTCCAGGTGTGATTTCTTAGGTGATTATAGACTAGATCCCCCATCCAAAGAGGCCGGTCCCTCCCCATGCGGACACGTCTGAGCATATTAGGGAGTCGAAGAGTAGCTTTCGTATGAAAAAGATCCCGAACGACGGCCTCCTGAGACTTACGCCATGCAACTTTCTTCTGCATTGTGAAAACATTTACAAAACAAATGTTACATCAAATCAGATAACTTAACAAATTCTAAAAAAACGACAAACATTGTGATGTGTTAATGTACACTTACTCTAAAATCGTTAAGAAAATGGTTTCGCTCATCCTCATTAAGCTCTAACCAACTAGACCGTGGGTAGTGGTATAACTCGCGAATAGTCAGTCGCATAGCATTTGCGGCTGGCCTTGAAGGAAGACACCTGCGAAGTTAAAACAATTGAACCGATTAAAACACATTATATATGACAAAATAATCAATCAAACAAGTTATAGAAAAATTTACATACCCTCCATTCTCAACACGGATGACAACTCACCCGTCGCGTAACATAATCTCATCCTCGTCCTCATTATCACCCCTCTCAACATCATGCATCTGAGCATCATCAGGTATCACATCATCTCCAGGTGAAAGTGGCTCTGTCGGTGATGGCAAAGCGGTCGGAGTGGGCACAACATCTGGTGAAGGGGTAGGAGTAGGTATCGCACAAAAGCCTGGTACCGGAATCATGCGATATGGAGGACTCTGTGATGGTGGAGGAGTCACTCGTGCAGATGAAGTACTACCATGTACATCTCGAGGAGATGGAGTACGTGAAGGAGTAACTCGCGGTGACGAACTAGATCCAATATGGAAGGACCTAACTCCAGAGGTCTGCTGTAAGGACCTAACTTCAGAGGTCTGTTGTGGCGTATCTAAGGACCTAACTCTAGAGGTCTGTTGCGTCTGTGTCGGAGGACTCTGCAAGGATCTCACTCTACCTGCATGTGCTGGGCGTGTCTGTGTAGGGGTAGATGTCGTAGGCATCTCTGAATAGTCGCCTATGTCCTCGACGCATATCACCCTCCTTTTCTTACGACGAGGGACAACTTTAGACTTCCCCTTACGATCATGGGGCGGTCTAGGTGGCGACGAATCACCTCCACCTGATGCCATGCTGCAGAGGAAATTAAACATAAACACAAACACAAACAATTTAAAAACATAAACTTTACTTCTAAAAAAATTCATGAAACAATTCACACTCAATTCAAACACAAACATCAATTACAAAGTGGTTCAAGTTGTTTGGATACATCCATTCACACAAAATTCAAACACAAACATGAATTAAAAGCGGTTCAAGTTGTTTGGATACATCAATTCACACAATTCAAACACAAACACATTATATATATCTAATCTTCTGGCCATTCATCATCCTCATCTTCTTCATCGTCTTCATCTTCTACATCAACTGGAACCTCATGTGAGTCCTCTCCTTCCAAGTTGTTTGGATCCTCTTCTTCACCATTGCTTTCCAAATCACGTAAGTTAGAAATTAGTTCAACTTCATTAACTTCATTTACAGGTGACATATCATCTGTCTGATAGGTAACATCTTCCACTGGCTCATCTGTTTCAATGCGACTCCTTGGCTTTGTCTTGATTGCGACACACCAACCTCGCTTGTCTCTTCGAGTTGATGGATAAGGAACATAGTACACTTTTCTCACATTCTCTGCCATTATAAACGGATCAAACGCTGGATACCTTTTGTCCATTCGTATGTCCACTCTATTATACTTTGGATATATTTTGGTGCCTATAGCTGACGGATCAAACCAGTCACAATAAAACAACACTACAGTTTTAGCATAGTCTAACACACTGAACTCTAGTTCATCAATGTGTTGGATTACACCGTAATAATCAAATTCACCTCCTTCATTGACCCCTTTTACATAAACTCCGTTGTTAATTGTTGCTTTGATTTTCGTCCTTGAGTGGGTATGAAAATTGTAGCCATTCACGAAAAATGTGTGATACTCTTTCACTTTTGTAGAAGGACCATCAGATAAGTTTCTCAAGTGTTGATTGATTGGAGTTGGTTCCTCAGAGTAAACCTACGTACGTGACATACAAACAAGTTATTTCGTGAGGAACACATGATTAAGGTTGTGACAAGTAACTCAACACTTACTTTTTCTTGAAACCATTTTGGAAAATTTTCATATATATGAGCAGATGCCTGATCATCTCTTACATCTTCTGACAACAAGAATGACCAGATCAAATTAGATGATACGTACTAAATGAGCTGACAGATATGAACAATTAATTGAATGAAAATATTGATATACGTACTCAACGTATGGTTTAACTTCAGTGCAATTGTTCAACACATGAACATGAGCTGACTTATACTCCAAATCTGTTAACCAATGAATCGACTCCTTCCCAGAATAGCGACCAGATTGGCCGAAAACCGATAACATTAATGAGTGTCTAACACAATCATTTTACATTTCATTCCTTTTATTTCTCAACATGAAGTTGCTGAAATAATGCGAGCAAAAGTGGGTTATTTCGCGGTGAAGGTATGATGCACAAATCGATCCTTCAACCCACGCCTTGTTTTTCACCGATCGTTTAGAATCACCCATGAATCTATAAAACAACTTGATTAGAACATTTCATTCATTCTATGCTAGATGAACGGGGAGATATGCTCCATAAAATCAAAGAAACCAGGTGGAAATACAATCTCCATCTTACATAGAATGAATGAAATGTTCTGTTCCATCCTATCAAGGTCAACATCTCTTAAAGACGCAGAACACAAATCATTAAAAAATTGACTCACTTCAGTTAGCGGATTTAGAACATGCACCGGTAAAGAACTAAACACAATAGGGAGTAAACATTCCATAAATACATGACAATCATGGCTTTTAATCCCAATCATTCTTCTCTTTTTCACATCAACACTTCTTGACAAATTAGAAGAATATGCATCTGGGAATTTCAGTTCTTTTATCCACTGATAAACTGAATTTGTTTGCTCGATAGTTAATGAGTAACATGCTTTGGGTTTGAGCATCTTTCCATTAGCTTGTGTCTTCAAATTTAAGTCCTTTCTATTGCATTAAAGAGCAACGTCCAATCTTGCCTTATCATTGTCCTTTGTTTTGCCTGTTATGTTCATCACTGTGTTAAATATATTGTCAAAAAAAAAATTCTCTATGTGCTTCACATCAAGATTGTGCCTCAATAAATTATCTTTCCAATATGGGAGATCCCAAAAGATACTCCTCTTTGTCCAATTATGCACTTGTCCATATCCATCGAGTCGAGAAACAAGGGGATCATCTGTGATTTTGGGCAAATCTCTAACTCTATCCCAAACCTGGTCTGGAGTCAACCGAGGAGGCGGCTCATCATTTTCAACTTCCTTCTTCTTAAATGCATTCTTGTTCCTTCTAAATGCATTATCATGTGGTAAAAACATACGATGCGAGTCAAACCAAGAACTCTTACCCCCGTATTTCAAGGTAAATGCCTTTGTATGCTCCATACAATGTGGATATGCTAATTTACCATGAGTTTGCCAACCAGACAACATGCCATAAGCAGGGAAGTCATTAATGGTCCACATCAAAGCGGCTCTCATCATAAAATTCTCCTTTCGTGCGTAATCGTAAGTCGAGACATCATCCCACAACCTCTTCAAATCATGTCAATGCCTGCTTTTGGATTTTATGGGCTAGGTATCAGACAAGTAAAAAACATGTAAGGTTTAGTCATACACATCTCAGGGGGAAGGTTGTACGGGGTAACAATAACGGGCCAGCAAGAATATGGTGTAGCCGATGCTTGGGTATATGGCGTAAAACCATCGGAGCATAACCCAAGCCGTATGTTGCTTGGATCCACTGCAAACTCAGGTTGTACCCGATCAAAGTGTTTCCATGCTTCCCCATCAGACGGATGATGCAACACACCGAGACATTTATTCTCAAAATGACACATCATTTTCCCTGCAGTGTGCTCGGATGCAAACATTCACTGTAACCTTGGAATTATTGGCTTCACTGGAACTGGTTTATTCTTACTACTAGTCCCCCTTTTGCGAGCATGATACCTCGGCGCATTAGAAAATTTACATTCAAGTGGCGGAGCATCCTTTTTCCCAAACTCATTGTCATAATACAACATGTGACCTTTCGGACAACAATCGATCCTTCTAGCTTCCAATCCCAACTTAGAAACTAACCTCTTAGCCTCGTAAAAATTCTTTGGCAAATTTTCATTCATAGGTGTCACGCCTGACATCATATCACATATCAAGTCCATTCCCACCTCAGATGTATTACTCAACGATTTGAGAGCTAAAAGCTTCGCACAAATCGAAAACTTTGAGTATGATGACCCTTCAAACAATGGTTTGTTTGCATCTAACAACAGATTATAAAATCGTTGTGCTTGCTCATTCGGAAGCTCTTCTATGTTATCATATTGCTCCTCCTCAAATGACACATTCACCCCAAGACCGTCACAAACCATATTCTGCATCAAGTTGATTTGTTCACCAGATCCTATATCCGCGGAATTACTTGCAGCATCCCTGCAATTTTCGCCAACCATTGGGACGACATCAAACTCTTTCTCACCATTACTCGTCCAAATCCAATAATTAGGCCAAAACCCAACTCTCTTCAAGTGATCAACGACCACCGTTGGATTCCTAATCTTTCCACATTCACATTTGACGCACGGACATCGAATCCCCCCTTCAACTCTAAATTGTTCTTGTGTCATTGCAAAAAGAATAAACTCCCACATTCCATCTACAAAAGATTGTTTCAAACCCGCTCTTTTTGGAAACAACTTATCATACATCTAAAGTCGGTGCGAAGGAGGAAATTCCATTCTGCACATTTAAAATTCTCAATATATCAAAGAGAGAGAGAAAGAGAGAGGAGAGGGAGAGAGAGAGAGAGAGAGAGCAATTGGTTTCTTCATTTATCAACTGATTTGACCATAGATTCCATATCAAATTTCTCCAAATTACAAATCAAACATGAAAGGTGTAGGAAAATCTAGAAAAACAACAACACAAGTATTAGAAACTTGAATCTTTCTAGAATAGAAACCTGCAACATTTTAGCACTTGGAAAAACTTATAAAGTATGTTAACAGTTTACTTTGAAAATTCTGCTAAGCCAACCCATAAGTCAAATAGCTATATGTTCAAATAATAGAAATCAATGTATGTAAAAGTTTCTTCCTGCAAATTAAACATCCACACAAATCAAAACACAAAAAAAAAAAAGAATCCCCAAAATTCTTTCACCCAAAGCAAAACAATTATATGCCAAGACAATTATAGGCCATAGCTGCAAACACAATGGCTATGTAATGATAGCAACCCATTTTATATTGAGTACCAAGAATTAATAATTCAGAAATCCCCCAGAATGAAATAGGTGGAACTCATTCAATATATACTAATGAAAGCCAAGCTATGTATATGTTGCAAAAGCTATAAATTACTATGGAGAATCAAAGAATGGTTAGACTATTTGGGCTTGATAAAGCTATAACCTACAATAGTATTTGGTATGCCATATTTGGTTAACTCAAACTGAAGTTTTATTCTATACAACACATTATCAAACTTAGATTGCGTTGAATAAGAACACATATGTTGGCAGCCAAATTTAGTACTTTCAATATAAAAGCTACTAAACAAAGGAATTGTAATGAATAAAGTTATGCATAAATCAAAGCATAAAGCTACTAAATAATAGATATATACTACAATCATAATAAATCACTATCCCAAATCTTTAGTAATGCCAAAACAAAAGCTGGATGGTTCCAAAGCAAAACAAGCAAATCAGCTACAAATCTACCTTAAATTCCCGAATTCTCTTTTTTCTCCACTAGTGGTTTTAACTCATTAAATCAAGGTGAGACAGAAAATAAAAATTGGAGCAACACTGAACCAATCTATTTACCTAGAAGCTTCAAAGTGCACTAGGGGAAGAAGTGATTGATTTGAGAACTTCCAGATTAGTCAATCTCCCGGCTCCACCAACGACCTGATCATCCAATACCAAAAGGATTCTATCAATGATAATTAAATCATTTATCATTTCAGGAAGTTATTAAATTGACTTGAGGATGTTTGCTCTAAGAAATGAGATGATATATACAGAAACAGAACATTGAATTGTTAGTTACATATTTCAAAATGTTTGCACACTTGAAGTAGTTTTCTTGAAGTAGTTTGAACACAAATAAAATGACAAAATAGGAAAGAACATTGTTATAAGACTTATAGTTAGACCAATTTAAGTAAAAATATAGTTTTTGCTCATGTATGCATGAAATTCATTACTCTTGGAGTCTACAAGTTGTCAAGTATAGTTGTAAAAAACACTCAAATGAGGCTCAACAGCTTGGTGAAGCAGCCATTTGACTACAAGAGACCAACCTATGAAGAAGTTATAAGAACATTCAAGCCTTACTTTCAAGGAAATTCAATATCTGCAAAATGTAAATCATATGATTGGTGAATTTTATCGGTGTGCATTTTATTTTAGTTCAATCCATTTTCTTTTCTAAAAATATATACTTATAATATCTATCCCACCAAATACCGTAACACATGCATGCTCACTTTACAACCAAGAATTATTTAGATTCAAATCAACAAACCAACTAAATTAGTTGATTATTAAGTATACAAAGACAAACCAAACAAAACATAACCCTTGCGGTGTGAGACGTAACAATCAATACATCTTTAATCAATCCATTTTCTTTTTTAATTTCACACACGTACCAATCAATACATACACTACACACTGTCTAATCTTTAATCTAATCGTTATACATCTTTAATCAATCCATTTTCTTTTCTAATTTCACTCAGCTATTTGTAAATGGTTGATAGTTAGCACTCAAATAGGTCATAAACACAAATAAAACAATATAAAGAAATGACACTATTGTGAACTGCTTACATACTTGCACTGACAGATGGTTCCAGGAAGGGAAGTCAGCTTGTTTCCAGAAACATTGAGCTTAGGGGAAGAAAAACCAGAGAGTATTAGGGTTTAGGGTTCAGATTAAAACTGTAGAATTAGGAAGAGAAGGTTAGGGTTTTCAGTAAATCAAAAATTAGAGTTCTAATTAGAATAAAAGTAGAATAGAATAGAATAGAAAAACAATACTTACGATAGATGATGAAGAAGGTGAAGAATAATGGTTGGGTTCTGAGTTGGGTCGCTCATTGGGTTATTGGGTTTGGGTCGGGTAGCATAAAGGGAGTGGAAGTGAGGGAGGGGGCCAGCATGAGGGAAGTTCAGAGAGGGAGAGGGAGTCTGAGAAAGAAATAGAAAGAAGAAGGAAACTGATGATATGAACGCGTATTTGGTATTTTAAGTGAAGATCATTTGCGACGGGCTTGGGACGGTATCTCCGTCGTAAATTGCAACCGTTTTCGAAATCCGTGGAAAACTCCTGCGGGAAATTTCGCACCTCTTACTATTTATACATGCCATCGCGAATCTGTGGCAAACGACTGACGGATTAAGCTTTGTCACAAATGTTGGTAGCTAAAGCAGGCTTTTCTTGTAGTGTATCTCACCATCGCCTTGCTCGCCATCGCCTTCAGTGCAGAGAAATTTTCTAAACCCTAAGTTGCTCGCGCTCACCGTTGCTTGCTCGTTGTCGCCCTCGCCGTAGCTTGCTTGCCATGCCGTCGCCTGCGGTTCAGGTACCAACAGTTGTTTCTAACTGTTCTAAGTTTTTGACATTGTTCAAACTATTCACTAAATGTGTTTCCTTGTTCTCTGAAAACAAACCATACTATCACTAATGTATTTCCTTGTTTCACTTTTATTTTTGTTCAGATTAATTAGCCCAATTAAATAGTCACTATTAGTTACATGTGATTTTATGTAGATCAGATTCTTCTACCAAAAACCATTAAAAAAAACAAACAACAAAACTCATGTTACAAATCCATCTACAAAAATCAAGAACCAAGTGACACATCTTCTATAAGGATAGTAAATGATGTGGACATTTAAGTTGAACTCTCTGTGGGTGGCAAGCAGAGACGACCTCACTTGGAAATTCTAATGGAACTCTCAAGATTGGAAAGTGGGAAACCTGGTTCTTCTTAATCAAGCAGAGATGCTTTTTTCCCAAGATGAGAGCTTTGTATTTTTAAGAAAAGTCAGCATAAGTTTACAAGTTCTGAGCAAACTAATGAAATTATTCCCACTCTATATTTAATAGCTCTGTGCAAGAAAATGAATTATAGTGTTGGCTTAATTCCAGAAAAGTAAAAAAGAAGTAAACTTCAGTTGCTGAATTCACAATGACAACAAACCTTTCCTTGATCCATCACATCCGTAGATGTGTTAAGCTTTCAAGAGACTCTTGGGCCAGGATTACTGTCTAATGAACAAGAGTGATTTCTTATAATTTGATTGGTTGATGACATTGAGCTGATTCTCTCTTTACAAACTATTGTATATTGTAGATTGTATCCAAGCAACTCTTTGAACCAATTCGCTCTCACAAGGATCTGGATAAAGATTTCGTGCCACATTACCAAAAATGTACTTGATCTCTTTGCTTGTATTCTTGATCAGGTAAAATTTTCACTTATTTAAAGTGATTTTTCTGGTTTGTACAATGCATTCCGAATTTTGAAATTGAAATGCTCCTTCATGACATACTTCTATCTTAGTAGTTTATTTTTATTGAAGCAATGATAATTTGTATCCCCATTGATACCAATCATGATGGGCACGTAAAGTATCACGACACACTGGGGTATTGAATTTATGCTACTTTTTGTGAATGAAAAGGATGAAAATGATCTAAGTTAATGCTATCTGTTAAAATTTTTTTGATTGTAAGACTAATTAGTATCGTTTCAATGCTTTTGAAGGCTTAGTATCTTGGTTTGATGTGATGGCTTGATTTTGTTTTAACAATACTTGGTCTATTATTTTGGAGCGTAGCCATGGCTCATAGTTGGATGCAAAGTAATCGTCTGAGTGATGAGTATGCAAACAATGTCGAAAAGTTTATAAATTTTGCTCAAGCACATTTTGCCAAAACTGATGTTCTCGAAACTGATGTCCTCGAAACTGATGTTCCCAAAACTGTTGTAACTTATTCCTGCCCTTGTTGTTTTTGTGTGAATTGAGCCCCACAACCACCAAATGTAATACGGGACCATCTCTTTGTTTATGGGATCTGTCCCAGTTATACCACATGGATATGGCATGGTGAATCAACCGACAACCCAAGTGTGTCCAAAAGAGCGAAAGTCAATGAAGATATGAATGATCGAATGGAGTACATGATACGTGATATTGGTCTTGAATATTTTAAGCAGGCGCATGAATATGATACTTTGTGCAAAGACAAAGAAGAACCTTTGTATATGGGTTGCAAAAAATACACACGGCTGTCTACGACGTTAAAATTGATCAGTCTGAAGGCGATAAATTGGTGGACTGATAAGGGATTCATTGAATTGCTTGAGCTGTTGGTAGACATGCTTCCCATAGGTAACACATTGCCGAAACGTACATATGATGCGAAGAAGATATTGTGTCCGATGGGTGTGGAGTATCAGAAAATACATGCATGTCCAAATGATTGCATATTGTATCGGAAAGACTTTGAGAAGTTGCACAAGTTCCCTACGTGTAATTAGAGCTGTCAATTTGGGCCCTGCCCAATGGGCCGGCCCAGTGGCCCGATTTTTTGGTTGGGCCGGGCTCTAAAAATAGAGGCCCAAAAAGCATCGGTATCTTTTTTGGCCCGGCCCGATTGGCCCGATGATTTTATTGGGCCGGGCCGGCCCATGGGCTTTGGGCCGACCCGATTGGCCCGATTTATTTTTGTTTCTTGTTTTTTTTTTAAATACTGTTTCTTTTATTTATAGATTGGCCCTTTGTTAAAAAAATTGCCCAACAAGCAAAAAAAACAATATTATTAGTCATAGAGGCCGAAAGTCAAACACATACTGTTACTGTATCACAGTCCACACACAAAACACATTACGCAATTCTACTTTCACACTATATTAATTTTTAGTAGTGCGTGTTACTACTGTGTGCTATATTTTTAAAGCACAATGCAAAATCGTTAAAGTTTTTTAATATTGAAAATGAAAAATGTTAGTTTTTTTTTTGGTCGAAAATGTTAAAAGTTTTTTAATATTGAAAAAATATTAAAAATGGTTTGTGGCCCATGGGCTGGCCCGGTGGCCCGCGGGCCAATGTTGGGCTGGGCTTGGCCATAAAAAGGCAGCCCATTAGAATATTGGGCGGGCCCAGCCCAGCCCGAATATGTTGTTTGGCCCTATGGGCCGGACCGGGTCGGGCTTGGCCCATTGACAGCTCTACGTGTAATTGGTCGTGCTACAAAGTGAAGTCGGGTGAATCTAGTTGTGACGGCAACAACACAAAGGGTTCCCCTGCCAAGGTTTTATGGTATCTTCCAATAATACCCAGGTTCATACGCTTGTTTGCAAATGCAAATGACGCGAAGAGCATTAGGTGGCATGCAGATGAGAGGAAATGTGACTGACAGCTTCGCCATCCGTTCGATTCTTTGCAATGGAAGAAAGTTGATAATTTGTATTCGGATTTTGGCGCTGAGTCAAGAAATTTTATACTTGCACTTGCTTCAGATGGGCCGCATATCTACCGAGACATGGGCCGCATTTTATAACAGTCGCATTACTGAGGAGTTTGTGGTATTATTTTAACTACAAATATTTTAGTTTCTTAAAAATTAATGATATGTTATATATGTGGTGGTGTTTGTTCTTTGTAACAGGCTAAAAGAGAAGCTGTCAAGAATATTCAGAAAAATAATAAATACAACCACACAATGTGGTCAGGCGGTTATAAAAATTTGAAGAAGACTTTGAAAGAAGATCAAATCAAAAAAATTCAGGAGGAGTCTGGTGATCCTTCTTTGGAGGTGGAGCCTACATCTCCAGAGCGTCATGAGCCGTGGAAGGCTGGCCGTAAAAACAAGTCTAGATCTTATTTATCGGAGGAGTCAGCATCAGTTGGATCTAAGATTGTAAGTAAAATTTTGTGTGGATCTAAGTTGAATAAAAGTATGCTATGTTTAAGTAATTCAATTGTAACACGTTAACACATTTTTGTTGTAGGATGAACTTACGGTTATGAGTAGCCAAGGATCTTTCATTCCGCAAGGAAAGATTGATATTTTGACTGCTGCCATTGGAACACCTTAGCATCCCGGGCGTGTTCGGTGAGCTGGAAAAGGTGTCAGGCTAAATAGATACTTTGGACGTGTAGCACGTTCTGGCTTGAGCAGCTCACAAGTTGATAAAGTGGAGTTTATGAAAGAAATTATGGATGGCGTGGAAGAAATGGTGCAAGACCGAGTTCGCAAGGCGTTGGCAGGGGTATATGTTTATATTACTAGATCTGTTATATTATTTGAACCAATTCATAAATTCTAGATTAATTTATATATATGTTTTAATTATTCAACACACCATTTCATGAGGAGGAGGTCAAAATGTGGCTGCTCAGGTTCCCTCTCCCATGACCACTGTTGGATCTAAGGCTAGCTGCTCACCATCTCATGTGGAGGAGGAGGTCCAAATCGATTGGCTGAAAGAGATCCTTTTGACGGGGTATGCTGATAAGAGACATGCTAGGATAAGGTTGGAGCATGAAGATCATGAGAGCTTTGTCTCCTTCAAAGAGATCATGGACATGGTTTCCAGTGAACAGTCGCTTGTGTTAAGCAATTTGAGCATATGGTGCACGTAAGTAGTAGAGTTTATTTCATTATGTCAATTTCTCACATTTCTACATATATTAATCAATTTTATAGTTTTTCTTACGTGCCACTAGATATCTGTATCGTCAATGTGTTAAAAGGGGTATCAATGAATTATATGGAATTGTGTGTCCACATAAGCTTAACTTGAAGAATATGCCCATGAATATTGTTCTTCAAAATATTCAAGCGAAATTGACCACCAATAAGGAAATATATATTACTCCATTTTGCCATAGGTACGTGATTACATATTTGAACGAATTGATAATTCATTTTCCTTTGTTTGTGTGTTGCTTAATTTTAAGTTTATCAATGTTGCAGTGGATATTGGCAACTGGTTGTCTTACTCCCAAATCAAAATACTGTGGTCTGGATGTGTTCCTTATGCCGCCAACCAAACAAACAAATCAAAGACATGTTTAGCAAGTAAGTTTTTAGTTTTTTTATCATGGTTTAGATTGTAGTATTTGAACTTTGGGTTGAAATTTTGTAACTAATTTTATATTATGTTATTAGAGCTTTCAAGGGGGGTTCTACATCGGCCACCAAGTGGTTGTGCCCTATAGTAAGTAGTTTAAAATATTGGGTTGATTTAATTTAGAGTGAATTCATATATGATATATATATATATATATATATATATATATATATATATATATATATATATATATAATATTCTCTTTAATTTTGTTAATTCATTTGTGTAGATGCCAATACAACGGAATGGTTTTCATTGTGGGTATTATGTGATGAAGTTTATGCTGACCATTTTGAGTGCCAGTGTTGTTGTTAATTCATTTCAATTGTTTAACAAATTTGTATTATGGTTGTTTTCATGTGAGTTGTGAGGATTAGAATCGAAACATTATTTGTGGTGAATTGGAACAAATAAATAGATTAGAATCTAAATTCAACTTCACTCTTTGGCTTTGGATTCTGAAGGTTGTGATTGTGGTTGTGATTTTTTTATTGTTTTGTGGCTTTGAAATCTGGTTTTTGGCTTTAAATTCTGGATTGTGGCAACTGATTTTTGGCTTTGAATTCTGGTTGTGATTGTGGCAATAATTTGTTTGAGATGCTTTTCCCAATTACTAACAGTTTAGTATGCATGTGATGAAGGGGGTATATTAGTCATGATTGTAAATTCCAGTTTGCATGTCTGTTTGTGTGTATTACTGTTGATTGGATATAATTTGTTTTAGTAATTTTTAAACTTGTAGGTATTTATTGACCCAAAGGCATAACCCGAAGAAGAACTTCTGGAGATTCGTCAGCTTTGGGAAGAATTCTTTATGAAGATTCGTACAGAACAAAATGATACACTCTTTTAGATTTCCTAGTTTAATTTGTCTTTTAGAAATATTTTGTTTTAGATACACTAGTTCCAATTTGTAAATTCTGGTTGTGTTATGGTTGTTTTGTTTGGGCAGAAATATTTTGTTATGGTTCTATGGTTTGTGCTGCTTCTGGAGATTCGTCACTAGTTCCAATTGTGTTGCTTCTGTTATGGTTTGTGTTATGGTTGTCTGGGATAATTAGTTCCAATTTGTAAATTTGTAAATTCAGGTTGTGTTATGGTTGTCTAGTTCCAATTGTGCTGCTTCTGTTATGGTTTGTGTTATGTTTGTGATAACAGGTTCTTATAAATTAGACGACCGGTATTGATAAAAATTAACAAAATACAAAAAGAAACTAGACATTTAGCATCGGTTGTTTCAAACAAGCGATGCTAAATGTCGAAACAACCGATGCTAAATGTCATTTTGTTTATCAAGAAAATGACATTTAGCATCGGTTATTTGGAACAACCGATGCTAAATGTATCAAAAAAATAACATTTAGCATCATTTGTTTCAAATAACCGACGCTAAATGTCATTTTTTGATACAAAAAATGACATTTAGCATCGATTGTTCCAAATAACTGATCCTAAATGTATCAAAAATGACTTTTAGCATCAGTTTTTGAAACAACCGATGCTAAATGTCATTTTTTGATACAAACTGACATTTAGCATCGGTTGTTTCAAATAACCGATGCTAAATGTCATTTTCCAGACTGCAAAAACAATGATAAAAGGGACATTTAGCATTGGTTTTTAGAAAACCCTATGCTAAATGTGACATTTAGCGTCGGGTAAATAACCGACGCTAAAAGTCTTTCTTTTAACATCGCGAGATTTAACATCGGACGATAACCGACGCTAAATGTCTTTTCTGCACTAGTGATTTGAAGAATGCAGGCAGAGAGGATCAACATGTTCTTGAATCTTGATTTGATTCGCCATGGAAGTGGCAATTCAAAGCATAAAAAAGATTTCTAAAGAAGGAAGAAGATCATAGAAATGAGAAATTTCTGAGAGATTCAGAGTGTGGAAGAACTATCTTTCAACTATTGCCATATTGAAGGTACAGTAGAATCAAGAAGAGTGAAATGAAAAGCAATTTCATTGATTGATTGAATAACTGTACAACTAGCTATTTAAACAAAGTGTAGAAACTCCTTCGCTAAATTTAACTTTTCAGATGATGGGACAGTTCCCTCGCTAATTCCCTCGCAATTTTTTTTCTTTTTTTCCTTAAATCCGTTTACACTCTTCTTTCTCACTCACTCACTCACTCTTCACCCTTCCTCTTCCCTTCCTCTTCCCTTCCTCTTCACCCTTCCTCTTCCCTTCCTCTTCCTCTACTCTCCACCACCACACAACCACCACCACCACCACCACCATCATCACCACCTCCTCTCACACTCTCCTCTCTCTTCACTCTTCCAACACCACCACCACCACATACCTCCTACCACTCTCACTCACTCTCTCTTACTTTTCATAAGCGATGTGTTAACCGAAGTGTTAACTGACATCAATCTATAATCCAACCTCGTCGCGGGATTCTACATTCAGGTTCAATTTTCCTATTTTGAACATTTGAATAGTTCAATTTTCCATTTTTGAACATTTGAATATTTATTTAGGATCATACATGATACATGTTTATATCTATTTGGGATGGA
Organism: Astragalus membranaceus; assembly: GCA_039519185.1. NCBI lineage: Eukaryota > Viridiplantae > Streptophyta > Magnoliopsida > Fabales > Fabaceae > Astragalus > Astragalus membranaceus. The sequence continues at coordinate 74,260,877 of CM076854.1, read as the reverse complement.
TTCCTAATGTATAAGAAATTAGTAATCATTTTCATTACATTTACTTAATTGTTTTTGCCTAAAATCTAAAGGACTAGCGTGCACATTCACCATATGATACCGCAAACATCGAAATCATGCTTAGGTCCTCATTGTTTTAAGTGGATGATATGGTACCTTATGATCTGCTCTATTTCTTTATGGCGTCCCATTAATGCATGATAAATGAACATTATGTACACACACGTTGTTATTCCCATTTTCGGCTAACCCAGCACTGATGACTCGGATAACGGTATGTTTCTTCGAAGTTTGTGTTTGGTTTTTCTGACAGGAATTAATGATGAGTGGGGGGGGGGGGAGGGGACTAAAAGCTCCGATACAACTTGCCCCATATATATGAAGTTGCTACTCCGCTCCACTGGCGTGGCCATTAGTCCTGTGATGTGGTAAACTTGTATGCATGTACCACCTACATGGAAAGAAGATTGGCTCAAGTGAAGGAGCGTAATTGAATTTTAAATATTTTGCAGAGAATTCCCTTCCGATGAAAAAGAATGGGAGAGAACCCAACCTCATGCTTTGGGACACCCTCCATCTCCTCGTACAAGGATCATATTGACACATTTACTTGGATGAATGCAATTGCAGGGACTAATTCGACTCGATGCACTTGTACCAAGGTGCTATGCCACATCATAGCAGCACGACACACCTGCACACGAGATGCTATGCCTTAGCATATACGAAGTGTCTGGAACACTTGTATCTTCCATTCCATTTCAGATGTACATATCTCACTTGCAAAAAAATTGTATGCTAGCTTGTGTCTCTTGTTTTGTTTTAGGGACGAGATAGACTCAAAGCACTTTCTAAGGGAAACAACCTTAGGAGATAATCCAATTGAGTCCGAAACTTGATCTTCCATTCGGTCAGAGACACCTGCATAGAGGTGCTTAGCCTCATCAGTGCCTCGGCGATTGAATTGTACTTCAAGCCTTTTTAGGCTCCAAAATGGCCAACATGACCTCTTTGGTTCGAGTTAGATCCGAGCCGCGTACTCGGTAAACTCGGGCATTATCCCCTTCACGCTTCATCTCTTAAAGAGCATCCTCAGCCTTCTCTTAGGCCTCCGCATCAGCCTTTTGAGCATCTTGGGCCTACTTCTTGGCCACACTATACCTCATCTCAACTCTGGAAGTTCCTATTATTTGCAAGGACAATATCTCAGCTTTCAAGTTTACCTTGCCCATCATCAAGTGCATTCTTTAACCACTCCGTTTAACAATATCTTAGCTTTCAATGTTATTGGTGCGTAGTATCCATTGATTTTAATCAGGTTCGACTGTTTTATCCTTGATGATTGACTTGATGTTTCGTGGTGTGGTCTATATAGTGTCATAACTCTAGCTAAGTGCTTATCATATGCTTTATTATATGGTTAGGTGAACTCACCCCTTCTGTTTGAATGTTACCCCTATGCAGTAACGTGCAGGTGAGCCCAAGTGAAGGCTTAGGAACCTTCGCTAGCTGAGTCGGGTCGTCTGCTCTGATATGTAACACTTGGGGGAAATAGAACGTTGTTTTAGTTTATTCAAGACTGTGTATAATTGTTGGAGTTTCCGCTGTGAAGTTGTAATTTATTTGACAATGACGTTTTGTAAGTATTATAAGACTGTTTTCAAAAAGTGAGTAATTTGGCGTGTGATGTTTAACGAAGTAAGTGTGACATCCCTTGTGGTGTAATTAAAATTATTGAAACTCTGATTTTTACGCTAATAAATTAACGGGTAGAAAAGGGGTGTTACAATGTACCTATTTTTTATTTCTGAATTGATTACGCATGCAGTGTGTTTTTTTGGTTTTATCCAGGGTATCCACCGCCGACCGCAGTGACTTTTACTGAGTAAAAGAAAAAAAAACTTTATATATTTTCCTTATGATTATGACGCTAATAACACCACTAATTTGGTGGAAAAAGTTGGACCCTGTATATAACCACTTAACCAGATTGAATTGTCTTTAACGGAATCTCAAACAAACAAAATAGTTTTTCGTTAGAACATTTCATTTGCATTCCTGAAAAACAGAATTAGTGTCATTATAGGTTGTCATAAGCGTAGAATGACTAGTTTTTTCTCCCTTATATATAGTATATGAAATCTTTTGCTTTTTCCTACGAAACTAAACAATCGTGATATCAAACTCAAGAATTCATTTGAGGAAGCCAGAATGAAGATTTTCTTATCTTTTAGAACTTCTAAATTTATTCTGGCAATCTTGTCCATTCTTTTGCTTGCCAACTTGCCCTCTCAAGCTACACGAGGTACAAATTAAACCTAGCTTTTTCATTCATTTTTTTTAATGATGCTATTCCAAAATGTTTTATGAACTAATTTTTTTTAATTGAATTATAAACGTACAAACAACCTACTGCATGCTGAGATGGAGTCCCATATTTATAAAGTAGCTGATTAATGTTCACATTTTATTTACCAGAAAAAAGATTAATGTTAACTTTTTTATGCAAAAGAATTCGTAATGCATATATATGTATGTAAATTTTTTATTAACAATTTTTGTAATGTGTTGTTGCATTTGCAGATGTATTATATAGAGCTGAATTACCCTCATCTGATGTTGTATCTGCTTCACAGGTGCTTATAATTAAGTTGTTCACCTAAACAAAAATAATATTAAGTTGGTTTTATTATATTATATATTAATTAATACTAACACGTGATATTGCGGAATATAGGTTGAAAAGGTAACACGTGCATCATTTCCACCTAACTTTTACTTTGGTGCCGGATCTTCTGCAATGCAGGTACTTGGTCATAAATTTGTAGGACTATGTAATACCTTAATTAAAATTAATTGAGTTAGTTGATTATTAATAATTTATTGTTGAATTTAGATTGAAGGATCAGCTCATGAGGGAGGAAGAGGACCAGGAGTTTGGGATGATAAAGTTGAAAAAAATAGAGGTTCTCAGTATAGACTCAGAGCAATAGTTATCGGTGAATATATATATATATATATATATATATATATATATATATATATATATATATATATATATATATATATAACTGGTATAAAAATCAAAATTATTAATACAAACTAGTGAGAAAAACTTGAGATATGTTACTAATTATCACAACACAAAATTTTGCGATAGAATTAGAGAAGAATTTTGTATTTTCCGTCACTAATTGTTACTCTCTAATTTTACTTCTTTTAGTAATGATGTATATATAACTATCCAATTTTCATCTGCCCATTAATTTTATTTTGTGTTTTCTTCCATTATAACTCTAGGGGGGTTTACGGATGGTGATAAGTTTTCCACAATGATTGAACATTACAAAAGATACAAGGTGAATAGAGAGACACTTGTCTTTTTTTCTTTTTTCTTTTTTTGTCGCATCATAAGGCGTAAAAACCTAATTAATAGTGCTTATATTTGACTTTATTTGAATTTTTTGAATGGTTTTGTAGGAGGACGTCCAACTTTTGAAGAACCTTGGAGTGAATTCTTACAGATTTTCCATCTCATGGAGCAGAATTCTACCTGGTGAAACTTTTGAACAAAAGAAAATTAATTACAATAAAATCTACACTTAAATGGAAGCCAAATTCTAACATAACATTTATCTTTCTCTTAATTTTCACCAACAAAAAAATAGATGGAACCTTGAAAGGTGGTGTGAATCAAGAAGGTCTCGACTTCTACAATGATTTGATCGACGAATTACTAGAAAATGGTATGAATATAATTGAAGCAACGAGTATTCCTTCAAATTGATAATAATTAGATTCGATTAAAATATTTAAATACTACAATTTCTAATTATTTTGATTTATATATTTATTTTTTGAATATAGGTATAACTCCTTTCGTGACAATCCTTCACTTTGACTATCCACTAGCCATTCAAAGAAATCTTGGTGGATTCTTGAACCGCACCATTGTGTAATTAATCTTCGACTACATATAACATGATATTGTTTTATATATATATATATATATATATATATATATATATATATATATATATAATTTTGACATATGATGCTGATAATTTTGTTTATATAAAATAAAATCAGGAATCATTTTAAAGATTATAGTGAACTGCTATTCAAAACATATGGGGATAGAGTGAAGCATTGGGCAACAATAAATGAAGCAGAAGTGACAGCTATATTTACTTACATGCACAGTTTTGATGATCAACCTGCTGAAGCATGCCAAACTACAAAACTATGCAAATTACCATACACAGTTCTTCACAACTTCCTCATTGCTCATGCTACTGTTGCAAAACTATATAGAAATAATTTCCAAGTACAACAAGGTGGAGAAATTGGACTTGTTCTTTCATCTCAGAGTTTTGTTCCTTATAGTTCTAAACCAGAAGATGTGGCTGCTGCTAATAGATTAATGGATTTCTCTTTGGGATGGTTAGTTTGTGCAATTAATTAATTAATATCCTTATATAAATTTAATATACTTATATAATAATATTGATTGTGTACTTTATTTTTTTGAATAAATAGGGTTTTAGAGCCATTGTTTAATGGAGATTACCCAAAAGTCATGAGACAGCTAGTTGGAGATAGGCTCCCCAGATTCACTGAAAATGAGAGAAAAATGGTCAAAGGAAGTACTGACTTTATTGGGATTAATTATTATAATTCTCATTATGCTAGACATGAATCTAATAGATCAAATATCAGTAATGCTAGTGCTGACAATTATGATGCTTTTGCTGTACAAGAAGGTAAGTTAGTTTTTGCTCAAATTAACTTCTATTACACATCGTATCGATACCCAAAAAAACTCAAGGGTATCCTAGAATTATCTTGATCATTACACTAATTCTTGTTCATTCTTTGGTAATTGTAGAAGTTAACGCCGAAGGAAAAACCCTCGGTTACAAGGTGAGAAAATAATTTGATTATAGGAAATATGTATGGCAAGGAAATAGCTCCAATATTATTATTATTATTATTATTATTATTATTATTATTATTATTATTATTATTATTATTATTATCTTTTTTTGACATTTTGTTTATATGTTCTTAATTTGAAGGATAAATACGGTTTGAGCTATGTCTATCCCAAAGGATTATATGACGTCTTAGTATACATTATGAAAAAGTACAAAAATCCCAACGTCTACATCACTGAGAATGGTTGGTGAAACCTTTTACCTTTTTTTTTTTTCACATTTACACTAATAACTAATATCTATAGTATCTGGTAAAATAAAGACTAATCAATCTAGTTATAATTCATGTAGGTATTGGTTCAAAAAATATCACAAATCCATTGAAGGACATGCATCGAATCGCTTATTTTGCTGAACATTTAAATGCCACCAAAGCTGCAATTGAGTAAGTCATCTATCCATATTATCGTAATAAATAGTAGTAAGATATATATGAAATATTTGATTATTTTTACCTTTCACTTATACTTTTAATATGCAATTATATATTGTTTCTTTCGTATATTTTGACCAAAAATGTGTTTGGAACTGTAAATATCAAGCATACTCTAAATGTTTTTAGGGTATTTTTTCATAAAAAAAAGAACCGGGGGCTATTCTAAATAAGGTTATTAAAAATCAATATTTATCATGTTTACATTGGCAGAACTGGCGTTAAGGTTCGTGGTTACTTTGCATGGTCAGCATTTGATACATTTGAATTTCAAGCGGGCTATTCTGGAAATTGGGGGCTTTTTCATGTTGATTTTAAGGATAATCTCAAGCGTACTCCCAAGGCAGCTGCTGAATGGTACCGACAATTTCTGACCCGAAAGTAAAATAACTAAAAGGTTTGAGTCCAGAAAGGGACGTGTGTTTTTTTATTCTTTGCTAGATTTGTATGGCCCTAAGTTGTACAATTGAATCATATAATTTATTCACGCTATATTTCAAAGATATAGTGATCTTTTTCTTTTAGAAAGAAGCATGTGTTCTTTTCCAACGTTAGCCGTAAAATCATTTGGTTTTTATAATTAGTTCATGTTTTGATTTAAATTATTAACTCTTCTAAAACCTAGGTCAACTAATTTGATTTAACAGAGTTGGAATTTATAGTATTCATAGCCTACTGAAAGAATAACTGCCAAGCACAACCCAAACACATGTTGTGGTCGTTAGATAACTTACATTGAGTCATTACATGACATCTAATTACTCAATATTTTGTCCTAAACTTTGAAGAAGTTTCTATTACTACTAGAAACCGACTTAGCTTCTAAAATTCTCCTATTTGAATATGCAATTGTTATCGATATATTTAATTCAAAGTGTTTGGATTTGTACCGAACAGATTTATGACTAACAAACACTTTTAATAGCAATTAAATTTAAAAGCCCCTTATTGGTGTCTCAAATCCCATCTCAAGCTCAAATCTATGGTCCATTAGCCTCTCAACATGATAAAATGCCGAGCATATAAAATGGATCACTTAAGAAAAAGGCTTAATTACAGTTTTAGTCCCCCTATTATGACCAACTCACGATTTTAGTCTCCCAACTTTTTTTTTCACGATTTTAGACCCCCCCCCCCTTGCAAGGAATGTCGTGAAAAAAATAGTTGGGGTACTAAAATCGTGAATTGGTCATAATAGGGGGACCAAAACTGTAATTAAGCCTAAGAAAAAAGTAAACAATTGCAAGGAATGTCGTATGGGGTACTGTTTTTCCTTTTCGGGTCTTTTTCCCAATGAGTTTTGGTCCTTGGAGGTTTTAACGAGGCCCCCGTTCCTACCATGATGTAACGACATAGGCGGAGTATTTCTTGTGCTCCCCTGTACTACTATTAATAAAATTCATTTGCTTATAAAAAAAAAGGAAGGTATTTTTGTCAAAATAATACACACGATATTGTTTACGCAGTTCGGCCAAAATTTGTCTACGTCTGCGACTACAGAGTAGTTGTAGTTCCATTTTATTGATAATGTCTGGATGTCCTTGAATACAAATACAAAGGAGTTTAAATAGCCTTAAGAAGACCTCACGGGCCTGGGCAAACCATAAGCATATAAATAAATCTACACAACTACTATTTACGGCTTCCTTATTTTCCTTATTGACCTCCCCCCTCAAATTGATGCGGGTCATCAAGGAGCATCAATTTGCTGACAAGAAACTGATGGATTGGAGAAGGAACAGCTTTGGTCAAAATGTCTGCAACTTGAAATTGAGTATTGATATGAGAGATGGATATAACGTGATTATCATAGGCTTCATGAATAGCATGACAATCAACTTCGATATTGTAACACCCCATTTCTACCCGGTAAAATAATACAAAATCAGAGTTCATAAAAATCTTTTTCAACAAACAATGGAGTGCCACATTTTCTTCGTGAGAACAATAGACGGGTTAATTCGCTTTTTGAAAACAGATACATAGCGCTTTCGGTCGAACCGATAAAACAACCTTTTAGTCTTCAAAATAATTCTTCTTTAATTACTACGCAGCGGATTCATAACAAGTCAACTCAATAGACGTAGCGTCTTAACAATTCAACACAGCTCAGAAAACATCAAAATAGCAACATAACGGATTAAAGCTCCAACAACGAAATAACAAAGCAAACAGCATTAAAACGCGTGTTCATTCCCCCCGAGTGTTACATATCAGAGCGACGACACCGACTCGATCAAACGAAGGTGAACTGCCTTCAATCAGGATTACCTGCACGTTACCAACATTGGGGTAACATTCAAATAGAAGGGGTGAGATATCGCACTATATAATCGGATACATGAAAAACAATATATATTTCAGGTCAATTCATCACTTAACAGCAGTCAGAATCATCTCAATCACATACGTATGCACATAATGCGAAATGTGACTCAACTCAGGGCCACCGCCCTATAATGCATGTGGTACCATAATCCAAAACCCATAAATAGGGGCATCAACATCGCAACATCGTCGTCGTGTTTTGAGCATAGCTCCATCGTAAAAATATGCTATGTATGCGACGCTATGAAAATGCACAAACAATAACAACGGTTACATAGCAACGCACAACATCGGAAAGCAACATTGGCCGTAGGCCTACAACACATCACCTGCCAATGAATAGAGGCAAATTCGTCTTCGTACAATATTCGTCGTCAACAATTTACAACTTAGCAATTTTCAATATTTTGGCAACATCGCAATATTTTAGTAATTTTCAACAGTTTGGCAACATCGCAATAATTTAGCAACTTTCAACATTTTGGCAACTTTGGGCCTAATCACATATTTAACAACATTTTAAATAACAATCGTGCAATTCACATTTGGGCAGCCACACTTGGCGCCCTTGGCGCCCACTGCGCCAAGCAACACAATTGGCAGCCAAACTGGCGCCCAGCAGCACAACGGGCAGCCAAACTGGCGCCCAGCGACGCAACACAGCACAAGGCAGCCAGATCCTGGCGCCCAAGGCGCCCCTGCGCCAGACACAGCACGAGGCAGCCTGATTTAGGCGCCCATGGCGCCCCTGCGCCAGACACAGCACGCAACAACAGCAACCGGGCAGCCAATCTTGGCGCCCTTGGCGCCCATGCGCCAGGACAGCACAGTCACCGCAACAGGGCAGCCACAACCTTGGCGCCCTTGGCGCCCATGCGCCAGAACAACACCTGAAACAGCAATTGGGCAGCCACCACCTTGGCGCCCTTGGCGCCCATGCGCCAGAGCAACATAGAAAACAGCAATTGGGCAGCCAGGTTTTTGGCGCCCTTGGCGCCCATGCGCCAGGAATCTGTAAGACAGCAACACACAACAGCAAGATGGCGCCCATGGCGCCCAGCAACATTTCAGGAACAGCGCCCATGGCGCCCAGCAACAGAACAGGGCAGCCAACATGGTGCCCTTGGCGCCCCTACGCCAGAACACTACACCCCCAAAATGGCGCCCAGGAAGGCGCCCAGTCACACAACACAGGATGGCGCCCATGGAGCCCAGGCAACAACATACGCACAGAAATTGGCGCCCAGGGAGGCGCCCAGCCACAGCAACAGCAACATTGGCGCCCTATGGACAGAATTTTTGGTTCAAATCATCAACAAGCAAGCTTAATCATCATCAATCATGTCCAATCATTATCAATCATGCTCAACCATCATCAAATCACATTCATTCATCATCAATCAAAATTCAATTCCTACAACTAGGGTTTTCTAACTTAATCACCTAGGGTTCCATTAACCTTCCTACATAGAGCCATTCATACACCCAATTATAGAGATAGAACCCCACCCTTACCTTAGCCTTGAAGAATTCGAAACCTTGCCCTAGCCTTCTCCTCCTCTTCGCCGCGTCTCCTCTCTCTTCTCTCACTCTCAACTTTTGTTTTTTTCTATTAAGTGAGCAAAACCCTAAAAATGCTTATTTATACTTATTTAATTTTCATGGGCTTTTCTCTTGGCTATGCGACTTAATCATGGGCCTTTTCCCTAACACTTCGAATTCGCTACTACTAACCCTAACCACAGGTCCATATATTCTAACATTATTTTCATTTTATTATTTTTCTACCAATTAAATTCAAAACAATTCAATTAAATAATTAATTAAATTTTAGGGTGTTACAACTCTCCCCCACTTAGAATATTTTCGTCCTCGAAAATTTACCTGATTCGAACAACTCTGGATACGACTCCCGCATCCTGCTTTCCAGCTCCCACGTCATGCTTTCTCCGGCCGCTCCCAGCCAGACTACTTTCACCAAAGCGATCTCCTTGCCTGTAAGAGTCTTCACTTCATGATCTTCAATACGCACAGGCATCGTCTCCACAGTGAGATTATCCCGTACTTGCACATCATCCATATGAATTACATGAGATGGATCTGAAACATACTTCCGAAGTTGCGACACATGAAACACATCGTGCAAATTCGAAAGATTAGGCGGTAAGGCCACCCTATAAGCAACATTTCCAACCCTTTCCGAAATCTGATACGTACCGATAAAACGAGGCGTGAGCTTCTTAGACTTCAAAGCGCGTCCAACACCGGTCACCGGAGTGACTCTCAAAAACACATTCTCACCTGCTTGAAATTCTAAATCCTTCCTTCGCTTATCATGGTAACTCTTCTGTCTACTTTGCGAAGCTTTCATCTTCTTCCGAATCAATCTCACCTTCTCAGTAGTCTCTCGAACAATTTCAGGTCCAAGTACTACACTCTCTCCAAATTCATACCAACATAACAGAGTCCTACATCTCCGACCATACAACGCTTCAAAAGGTGCCAACCCAATACTAGAATGGTAACTGCTATTATAAGTGAACTCTATCAATGAAAGGTACGCATCCCACGAACCTCCTTGCTCAAGAACACTAGCTCTCAACAAATCCTCCAACGACTGAATAGTCCTCTCTGACTGACCATCCGTCTGAGGGTGATACGCCGAACTCAACCTCAACTTAGAACCCAACTCCGCTTGCAAACTCCCTATCCGAAACGACACATAGCGGAACATCATGCAGCTTCACAATCTCTCGGATATAAATCTCTGCCAACTTCGGCACTGGATATGTGATGTTCATAGGAACAAAATGAGCCGACTTCGTTAGCCTATCAACAATCACCCAAATAGCATCATGACCTTTCGCGGTATTTGGCAATCCTGTCACAAAGTCCATTGAAATACTATCCCATTTCCATTCTGGAACCTCTAACGGTTGCATCAACACTGCAGGCTTCTGATGTTCAACTTTCAACTTCTGACAAGTTAAACATGCATACACAAACTGCGCTACATCACGCTTCATCCCTTGCCACCAAAACAACTTCTTCAAGTCCTGATACATCTTAGTAGCTCCCGGATGAATACTCAACTTACTCCTATGACTCTCTTCAAGAATTGCTTTCTTCATCTCCGCGTCATCAGGAATACAAATTCTATTACGGAACCTCAACACACCTTGCGCATCCAGCTTGAAATCATTATTCTCAGACTGATCGATTCCAACCATCGAATCCACCAGCTTAACATCCAACTTCTGAGCTTCTCTGATACTGTCCAAAAAGTCATTATTAATCTTCAACATTCCCAACCTGACACTCTGCGGTGTCACTTCACAGACCAAACTCATATCTCTGAACTGCTCAATTAATTCCAACTCCTTAACCATCATTGCCGACATGTGTAAGGTCTTTCGACTTAACGCATCAGCCACGACATTAGCTCTTCCTGGATGATAATTTAACCCGAAATCATAATCCTTCAATAACTCCAACCACCGTCGTTGCCTCATATTCAATTCCTTCTGATCAAATAAATACTTCAAAAATCTTATGGTCACTAAATACTTCAAATCTAGAGCCATAAAGATAATGCCTCCAAATTTTCAGCACAAACACAACTGCAGCAAGCTTTAAGTCATGCGTAGGATAATTCTTCTCATGAGTCCTCAACTGTCTCGACGCATAAGCAACTACCTTCCCATTCTGCATAAGCACACCTCCTAAACCCATCTTGGAAGCATCACAATACACCACAAAAGATTCTCCCGGATTGGGCAACGTCTGGATAGGAGACTTCGTCAATCTCTTCTTCAATTCTGCGAAACTCTCTTCACAACGAGTGTCCCACACAAAAGCTTTACCCTTGCACATCAGCTGAGTTAGCGGGAGCGCTAACTTAGAAAATCCTTCAATCAATCTTCTATAATAACCAGCTAACCCCAAAAAGCTCCTAATCTCGGTAGCCGACTTTGGGGCTTCCTACTGCAACACAACATCTACCTTAGACGGATCTACCGCAAAGCCACTCCCTGAAATGACATGACCAAGGAAACTTACTTCCTTCAACCAGAATTCACATTTAGACAACTTTGCATACAACTTCTTCTTTCAGGACCTCCAACACTAATCTCAAATGCCCTGCATGCTCTTCTTCCGACTTTGAGTAGACCAGAATATCATCGATGAATACCACCACAAACTGATCCAAGTAAGTATGGAAGATACGGTTCATGTACTCCATAAATACCCTCGGCGCATTAGTAACACCAAAAGGCATTACCGAATACTCATAATGCCCATAACGCGTTCTAAAAGTCGTCTTCTGAATATCCTCGTCTTTCACTTTAATCTGATGATAGCCCGACCGCAAATCAATCTTACTAAACACTTGAGCACCCACCAGCTGATCCATCAAATCATCTATCCTTGGGAGTCGATACTTGTTCATAACCGTTACCTTATTCAACTGTCTATAATCAACACAGAGCCTCATACTTCCATCTTTCTTCTTTACTAGCAAAACAGGAGCTCCCCACGGCGACACACTTGGTCTCACAAACTTCTTTTCGAGCAAATCCTCAAGCTGCTTCTTCAATTCGGACAATTCAGATGCATACATCCTGTACGGTGCCATAGAAACAGGTCTGGTACCAGGTACAAGATCAATAGCGAATTCCACTTCTCTCTCTGGCGGCACACCTGGAATCTCATCAGCGAAAACTTTAGGAAATTCACATACTACCCACAGCTCTTCAATCACGGCTCGGTTCTCGACAGACATTGATGCCATTAGCGAGAATAACTGGACTTCCTCCCGCATCAACTTTCGCAACTAACCAGCAGACAACAAACCAGCTTCCTCCTCTTCAGGGGTAGAAAAACTTACAGACTTACTACGGCAGTTAATATCCACATGGTTATGCTCTAACCAGTTCATACCTAAGATCACATCCAATCCACTTAACGGCAAACAAATCAGATCAACAACAAAGTCTCTGTCGAAAATCGACAAAGGACATTGAGAGCACACTAGAGGAGTAGTCACCGTCCCCTTAGCTGGAGTGTAGTCCATCACAAGGAAGATCCTCTCCATCTCCTTCAGCCAAGCCAACGCTCCATCAGGATTATACTTGCCTTTGAAAGTAGGCGGATTCTCTCTTTGAAAGGTCGCCAAACTACGAGACCCAGCATTCTCACCAGCATTCTGCTGACCCTCCACGGCCTGAGCCATAGCAGCCAACGCAGCAGCAATAGCAGCATCGTTCCTTCCAGCCATCTCAACTAATCACTACAACATAAACAACAGTTAGAACTAATTGACAATACTTGATTGTCAATGACACAGTAACTTGACAACTTGGCTGGACAGACCGAAACTGCTCTGATACCACTAATGTAACACCCCATTTCTACCCGGTAAAATAATACAAAATCAGAGTTCATAAAAATCTTTTTCAACAAACAATGGAGTGCCACATTTTCTTTGTGAGAACATTAGACGGGTTAATTCGCTTTTTAAAAACAGATACATAGCGCTTTCGGTCGAACCGATAAAACAACCTTTTAGTCTTCAGAATAATTCCTCTTTAATTACTACGCAGCGGATTCATAACAAGTCAACTCAATAGACGTAGCGTCTTAACAATTCAACACAGCTCAAAACATCAAAATAGCAACATAACGGATTAAAGCTCCAACAACGAAATAACAAAGCAAACAGCATTAAAACGCGTGTTCATTCCCCCCGAGTGTTACATATCAGAGCGACGACACCGACTCGATCAAACGAAGGTGAACTGCCTTCATTCGGGATTACCTGCACGTTACCAACATTGGGGTAACATTCAAACAGAAGGGGTGAGATATCGCACTATATAATCGGATACATGAAAAACAATATATATTTCAGGTCAATTCATCACTTAACAGCAGTCAGAATCATCTCAATCACATACGTATGCACATAATGCGAAATGTGACTCAACTCAGGGCCACCGCCCTATAATGCATGTGGTACCATAATCCAAAACCCGTAAATAGGGGCATCAACATCGCAACATCGTCGTCGTGTTTTGAGCATAGCTCCATCGTAAAAATATGCTATGCATGCGACGCTATGAAAATGCACAAACAATAACAACGGTTACATAGCAACGCCCAACATCGGAAAGCAACATTGGCCGTAGGCCTACAACACATCACCTGCCAATGAATAGAGGCAAATTCGTCTTCGTACAACATTCGTCGTCAACAATTTACAAATTAGCAATTTTCAACATTTTGGCAACATCGCAATATTTTAGTAATTTTCAACATTTTGGCAACATCGCAATAATTTAGCAACTTTCAACATTTTGGCAACTTTGGGCCTAATCACATATTCAACATCATTTAAAATAACAATCGTGCAATTCACATTTGGGCAGCCACACTTGGCGCCCCTGGCGCCCACTGCGCCAAGCAACACAATTGGCAGCTAAACTGGCGCCCATGGCGCCCAGCAGCACAACGGGCAGCCAAACAGGCGCCTATGGAGCCCAGCGACGCAACACAGCACAAGGCAGCCAGATCCTGGCGCCCATGGCGCCCCTGCGCCAGAGAGAGCACGAGGCAGCCTGATTTAGGTGCCCATGGCGCCCCTACGCCAGACATAGCACGCAAAAACAGCAACCGGGCATCCAATCTTGGCGCCCTTGGCGCCCATGCGCCAAGACAACACAGTCACCGCAACAGGGCAGCCACAACCTTGGCGCCCATGCGCCAGAACAACACCTGAAACAGCAGTTGGGCAGCCACCACCTTGGCGCCCTTGGCGCCCATGCGCCAGAACAACATAGAAAACAGCATTTGGGCAGCCAGGTTTTTGGCGCCCTTGGCGCCCATGCGCCAGGAATCTGCAAGACAGCAACACACAACAGCAAGATGGCGCCCATGGCGCCCAGCAACATTTCAGGAACAGCGCCCATGGCGCCCAGCAACAGGACAGGGCAGCCAACATGGCGCCCTTGGCGCCCCTACGCCAGAACACTACACACCCAGAATGGCGCCCCGGAAGGCGCCCAGTCACACAACACAGGATGGCGCCCCTGGCGCCCAGGCAACAACATACGCACAGAAATTGGCGCCCAGGGAGGCGCCCAGCCACAGCAACAGCAACATTGGCGCCCATGGCGCCCTATGGACAGGATTTTTGGTTCAAATCATCAACAAGCAAGCTCAATCATCACAATCATGTCCAATCATTATCAATCATGCTCAACCATCATCAAATCACATTCATTCATCATCAATCAAAATTCAATTCCTACAACTAGGGTTTTCTAACTTAATCACCTAGGGTTCCATTAACCTTCCTACATAGAGCCATTCATACACCCAATTATAGAGATAGAACCCCACCCTTACCTTAGCCTTGAAGTATTTGAAACCTTGCCCTAGCCTTCTCCCCCTCTTAGCCGCGCCTCCTCTCTCTTCTCTCACTCTCAACTTTTGTTTTTTTCTAATAAGTGAGCAAAACCCTAAAAATGCTTATTTATACTTAGTTAATTTTCATGGGCTTTTCTCTTGACTATGCGACTTAATCATGGGCTTTTTCCCTAACACTTCGAATTCGCTACTACTAACCCTAACCATAGGTCCATATATTCTAACATTATTTTCATTTTATTATTTTTCTACCAATTAAATTCCAAACAATTCAATTAATTAATTAAATTTTAGGGCGTTACAGATATGCTTAGTACGCTCATGAAAAAACGGATTTGCGACAATTTGAATGGCACTAGTATTGTCAGCATAAAGAGATGTCGGTTCGGTTTGAGGAAATCCAAGTTCACCCAGAAGACCACGAAGCCAAAGTATTTCGGAGCATGCCGTAGACATAGCACGATACTCCGATTCGGTTGAGGACTTAGAGACTCTCGCTTGCTTCTTACTTTTCCAACAGATCAACGAAGAACCAAGAAACACGCACCAACCAGTTACAGAGCGGCGAGTGTCAGGACACCCAGCCCAATCAGCATCACTGTAGGCACTCAACTTAAGAGGGGTTCCATTAGGAAAGAATAACCCCCGTTGAGAAGTACCTTTCAAGTAGCGAATTATACGACGAACCGCTGCCAGGTGAAGATGACGAGGAGAGGGCATGAACTGTCTTACTTGCTGAACAGCAAATGAAATATCTGATCGTGTAATGGTCAAGTAGTTAAGACTACCCACGAGCTGTCGATACAATAACGGATCAGTCAAAAGTTCACCCTCGTCACGGTGGTATTTAACATTAACTTAAAGAGGAGTATTCACAGGATTAGCGGATTCCAGGGCAGCGATAGCAATAAGGTCGGTGGCATACTTATGTTGATGGAGAAATATGCCGTTAGAGGTAGAATGAACCTCGAGTCCAAGAAAATAATGTAAAAGACCCAGATCCTTCATTTGAAATGAGGCTTGAAGCTTTTGTTTAACTTCCTGTATGGATGCTGCATCAGAACCCGTAATGATCATATCATCAACAGAAAGAAGGAGTAGAACAATGCCCGTAGATGTGCGGTGAAGGAACAAAGACGAATCATACTGACTTTAAGTAAAAGGGAACCCAAGTAGAGTGGAACGGAATTTCGCATACCATGCTCTAGGCGTCTGTTTCAAACCATAGAGAGATCGTTTGAGCTTGCACACCCCCTTAGATGAAGAGAAAAGGCCCTGAGGGGGAGTCATATAAATATCTTCAGTCAGGTCGCCATGAAGAAATGCATTCTTGACATCCATTTGGTGGAGAGACCACCCATTAGAAGCAGCTATAGAGAGCACCATTCTAACAGTAGTCATTTTAGCAACTGGTGCAAATGTCTCATCATAGTCGATACCATTCTTGGTGGTTTCGATTTCTAAGGTTAGGGGGTTCTTCTTTCCATTCTTAATAGCTTATGTGATAGGTGTTGCTTAGGGTTAGGTTCTAGGGTGATTTCCATGAATGATTGGTATGTTTTGATGTTGTTCCTATGCTGAAATTTTAATTCTGCAAAGACATGTTTGATTGGTGTTGAATTGTACACAATAGGAATTGTGCATGCCCATTGTTTGATGTTATGATTGAATGAATTTTTGGTGGAAAATGTGATGGCTACTGTTCATATAAGTAATTGGCATTGGTGATTTAATTTGGTGATTTTTTGTTGAGAGGAACTCAAAAAGTGTAGGAGCCTTAGGCGCCCTAGAGTGTTGCTTGTGTTGCTGAAATTCTGCTCCCAGGCGCCCTGCTGCTGGGCGCCAAGAGCTGTGTTGCGCCTGTTGTGTCCTGTTGCTGTCCCAAGCGCTGGGCGCCCTCCTGGGCGCCTGTTTCACTGTGTTTCCAGTTTTGGCGCTAGGCGCCTTGTGCCATGGGCGCCAAGGGCCCCAACTTTCTGGTGATTGTTTTGCCAATTTTCGCTTTTGTTTTTCATGTCCAAGTTAAATGGCTCGTGTAAAATGATTTTGGCCATCAAAAGAGTTGTAGCCTGTGTTTTCCTTAGGCGCCTAGTGCATGGGCGCCGTGTTCCCCTGCGCCAGTTCCTGCGCCAGACCAGTGTTGCTCCTGGGCGCCCAGCGCCTAGGCGCCAGTTTCAGAATGTCTAAGTATTTTCCCGATTTTGTTTCAATCATAACTTTTGACTCGGTTATCCAAATTTGACGGTTCAAAATGCGTTTCGAAGCTAATTTCGGTGTCTATCCAAATGTTCTGGTTTTATGCAAAAATGAATTATTTTACTGATGGTTCTGGACTGAAGTTGTTCAAGGTGTCTAATTGCAACTTTGATTCACTTTCTCCTATTCCGTGTCAATATCCTAAGACGGTTTAATTAAATTGGTACTGATTTATTGGTGAGTTTATTTGGTGAGTTAATTGGTGAGTTTATTGGCGAGGTTATTTGGTGAGCTTATTGGTGAGTTATTGGTTGGTTTATGGTGAGCTGATTAAATGGTGAATTGGTGAATTGTGTGGTGTGTTGTGGTGCATTGTCATGGCGTCTCATGAACCATGTGCATTATCGGTGAGCAGAGGCTTCGGCCTAATTTTATTTGGTGAGCAGAGGCTTCGGCCTAATTGTATTTGGTGATGGATCCGACATGCATGTGCCCGTGGAGTTTGGGTTGCATTTCACGCATAACCATACATTTTGTAATGTCGTTTTGGATATTGTAATTTTGATGTGGTTGATGCCATTGGTGTGAATCGGTGTGCCTAGTTACTTTTCCTATGCAGTGCTTATTCCATATGTTATTAATTATGAAAAGAGACTCACCCTACTGCTTTTATGTTGCTTCTCATGTCGGCAACGTGCAGGTAATAGCGAGTGAAGGTTACCCTTATGCCTTCGTCTGGTAGGGAGTGTCATGCTCTGATACGTAGCACCGGGGGGGCGTCTTATGTTTATGTGTTATTTTATTTATACTGTTAGACTGTTATTGGTGATGTATTGGACTTGTTTTCGAACTTATTATTATTCCGCTGTGGTAGTGACTGTATTTAGTTGATGCGAACTAAACAGGTATTTTATGGTGCTATGTATCTTGTGGCTTTTAGTCGAACTATGCAAATTTGAAGTTGTTGATTTAATGGAGTAGACGTAGCACTCTCTTATGTTGCTTTCAAAAAAAAAAAAAAAAACTCTGATTTTATTAAATAGTAAGGTTATTAGAAGGGGGTGTTACATTAGTGGTATCAGAGCAGTTCGGTCTGTCCGGCCAAGTCGTCCTGTCATAGTGTCTTATGACAAATAGGAATTGTTAGATTAGTTCTAAATTTCTATTTGTGCTGCAGTGATAATTTGAAATGGCTGGGAGAAACGATGCTGCTCTTGCTGCTGCTCTGCAGGCTATGGCTCAGGCTGTTGGGAACCAGCAAAATAGTGCTGAGAATGCTGGGACTCACAGTTTAGCCACGTTCCAGAGGGAGAATCCACCCGTTTTTAAGGGCAAGTATAATCCAGATGGTGCTCTAGCATGGCTGAAAGAGATTGAAAGGATATTTCGTGTCATGGATTGTAATGATGCGCAGAAGGTCAGGTATGGCACCCATACGCTGGCAGAAGAAGCTGATGATTGGTGGATGGAGGTTAGGTAGAGGTTAGAAACTGCTAATGAGGAGATAACTTGGGCTGTTTTCCGCAGAGAGTTCTTTCGGAAGTATTTTCCAGAAGATGTGAGGGGAAAGAAAGAAATAGAATTCCTTGAGCTAAAGCAAGGAGGCATGTCAGTGACAGAGTATGCTGCCAAGTTCACTGAATTGGCTAAGTTTTACCCCCATTATGCTGATGCTGATTCTGAATTCTCAAAATGTATTAAGTTCGAGAATGGACTGAGGGCTGATATAAAGAAAGCTATAGGGTACCAGAAGATTCGGGTATTCGCTGATTTAATCGACAATTGCAGGATATTCGAAGAGGATAGTAATGCTCACTCCAAGGTCATGAGAGATCAGAGGGGTAAATTTCAGAACCGGGGTAAGCCATAAGAGGTTCCTGCTGGTAAGGGTAAGCAGAGGTATGCTGATAGTAAGAAACCAATTGGGGGAGATGCCCCTGCGAAGGTTGTGTGTTACAGGTGTGGCAAGCCCGGCCATAAGAGTTTTGACTGCTCGGATAATAAATGTTTCAAGTGCGGTAAAGAAGGTCATGCAGCTGCCAAATGTGAGAAAAAGGATGTGGTGTGCTACAATTGTGGGGAAGTAGGTCATATTAGTACCAAGTGTACTAAGCCGAAGAAAGAGAAGTTCAGTGGGAAAGTGTTTGCTCTCGCAGGATCAGAGGATACTAATGAGATTAGAGGTACATGTTTTATTAATGGTATTCCTTTGATTGCTATTATTGATACTGGTGCTACGCATTCATTTATTGCTGCTTTATGTGCTAAGAAATTGGACCTTGCTTTGTCTTCTATGATGAGGGAGATGTTTATTGACACTCCAACTAAGGGTTCAGTAACTACCTCTCATGTGTGTGCTAAGTGCCCTCTGTCAATCTTCGGCAGAGATTTCCTTGTTGACCTTATTTGTTTGCCGTTGGGAGGGTTGGATGTCATTCTTGGTATGGACTGGTTAGTAGTTAACCATGTGCATATTAATTGTTTTCGTAAATCTGTGAGTTTCCTTCCTCCCGAAGAAGAAGAATCCGTTTTGTTGCCTGCTGGTCAATTGCATAAGGTAATGAAAGAGGGAGTTCATCTGTTTGCTTTGATGGCGTCATTGTCTGCTGAGAATCAGGCGATCATTGAAGGGGTACAAGTAGTGTGTGAGTTTCCTGAAGTGTTCCCGGATGAAATTCCAAGTGTCCCGCCAGAGAGGGAGGTTGAGTTTGCTATTGATCTTATACCTGGTACTAGGCCCGTGTCTATGGCACCGTACCGGATGTCAGCCTCAGAGTTGTCTGAATTGAAAAAGCAACTAGAAGATCTACTTGAGAAGAAATTTGTAAGGCCAAGTGTGTCACCGTGGGGTGCTCCGGTATTGTTGGTGAAAAAGAAGGATGGGAGTATGAGACTTTGTGTCGATTATAGGCAATTGAACAAGGTGACAATAAAGAACAGGTATCCGCTCCCCAGAATTGATGATTTGATGGACCGGTTGGTGGGTGCTAAAGTGTTTAGCAAAATCGATTTGAGGTCGGGTTATCACCAGATCAAGGTAAAGGATGAAGACATTCAGAAGACAGCTTTCAGAACGAGATATGGGCACTATGAGTATTCTGTGATGCCGTTTGGTGTTACCAACGCGCCGGGAGTGTTTATGGAGTACATGAATCGTACTTTCCATAGTTACTTGGATCGGTTTGTAGTTGTGTTTATTGACGACATTCTGGTGTATTCTAAGACGGAAGAGGAGCACGCAGAACATTTGAGGTTAGTACTAGAAGTGTTGAAAGAAAAGAAGTTGTATGCGAAGTTGTCTAAGTGTGAGTTCTGGCTGAATGAAGTGGGTTTCCTTGGAAATATTATCTCTGGTAATGGTATAGCCGTGGATCCAGCCAAGGTTGATGCTGTGTTGCAATGGGAGAGCCCGAAGTCAGTTATAGAGATTAGAAGCTTCTTGGGATTAGCTGGTTATTACAGGAGGTTTATTGAAGGTTTCTCGAAGTTAGCCCTTCCGTTGACTCAATTGACGTGTAAGGGAAAAGCATTTGTGTGGGATGCTCGCTGTGAGGAGAGCTTCAATGAGTTGAAGAAGAGGTTGACATCATCGCCCGTTTTGACTTTGCCTGTTCCGGATCAACCGTTTGTGGTGTATTGTGATGCTTCCAAGATGGGTTTGGGAGGTGTGTTGATGCAAGAAGGTAAGGTAGTAGCTTATGCGTCTAGACAGTTGAGGACCCATGAGAAGAACTACCCTACTCATGATTTGGAGCTAGCTGCGATTGTGTTTGTGCTGAAGATTTGGAGGCACTATCTGTATGGTACTAGATTTGAAGTGTTTAGTGACCATAAGAGTTTGAAATACTTGTTCGATCAGAAGGAGCTGAATATGAGACAGAGACGTTGGTTAGAATTGCTAAAGGACTATGATTTCGGCTTGAACTATCACCCCGGCAAAGCTAATGTCGTGGCTGATGCTTTAAGTCGGAAGAGCTTGCATATGTCGGCTATGATGGTGAAAGAATTAGAGCTGATTGAGCAGTTCCGGGATATGAGTCTGGTTTGTGAAGTGACACCGCAGAGTGTCAGGTTGGGAATGTTGAAGATTGGCAATGAATTTTTGGTTAGTATTCGAGAGGCCCAAAAGTCAGATGTAAAGTTGGTGGACTTGTTAGTTGCGAATGATCAAGCTGTGAATGGAGATTTCAAGTTAGATTCCCAAGGTGTATTGAGATTCAGGGATAGGATCTGTATTCCTGATGATGCTGAGATGAAGAGAGTGATTCTTGAGGAGAGCCATAGGAGCAAATTGAGTATTCATCCAGGGGCTACGAAAATGTACCAAGATTTGAAGAAGTTGTTCTGGTGGCCTGGTATGAAGAAGGATGTGGCACAGTTTGTGTATTCTTGTCTGACTTGTCAGAAGTCTAAGATTGAGCATCAGAAGCCCGCGGGGTTGATGCAACCATTAGAAGTTCCGGAATGGAAATGGGATAGCATTTCCATGGATTTTGTGACTGGCTTGCCAAATACCGTGAGAGGGTTTGATGCTATATGGGTGGTTGTGGACAGGTTGACAAAGTCTGCTCACTTCTTACCGATTAATATCACTTATCCAGTTCCAAAGTTGGCAGAGATCTACATCAAGACAATTGTGAAGTTGCATGGCGTTCCGCTTAGTATTGTATCTGATAGAGATCCAAGATTCACTTCGGAATTTTGGAAAAGTTTGCAAGAAGCTTTGGGTTCTAAGTTGAGGTTGAGCTCCGCTTATCATCCGCAGACAGATGGTCAGACGGAGAGGACTATTCAGTCGTTAGAGGACTTGTTGAGGGCATGTGTTCTTGAGCAAGGAGGTTCATGGATTCTCATCTTCCGTTGATAGAGTTCACCTACAATAACAGTTTTCATTCTAGTATTGGAATGGCACCGTTTGAGGCGTTGTATGGTCGGAGATGTAGGACTCCGTTATGTTAGTATGAACCTGGAGAGAGTGCAGTGTTGGGGCCTGAGATTGTGCGAGAAACAACTGAGAAGGTAAAATTAATCCGTGAGAAGATGAAAGCGTCGCAGAGTCGACAAAAGAGCTATCATGATAAGAGAAGGAAGGATTTAGAGTTTCAGGCCGGTGATCATGTGTTTCTGAGAGTCACTCCGGTGACTGGTGTTGGGCGTGCCTTGAAATCAAAGAAGTTAACTCCCCGTTTCATTGGTCCGTATCAGATTACGGAGAGGGTGGGAAGTGTTGCCTATAGGGTGGCTTTTCCGCCTAATCTTTCGAACTTGCATGACGTGTTTCACGTGTCACAACTTCGAAAGTATGTTTCGGACCCGTCTCATGTGATTCAGATGGATGAAGTAGAGGTACGGGATAATCTCACAGTGGAGACTATGCCTGTGCGAATTGAAGATAGAGAAGTGAAGATTCTGAGAGGGAAGGAGATTCCTTTGGTGAAAGTGGTTTGGTTAGGAGCTGCTGGTGAGAGTATGACTTGGGAGCTGGAGAGTAAGATGCGGGAAGCATATCCGGAGTTGTTTGATTCAGGTAATTTCGAGGACGAAATATTCTAAGTGGGGGAGGATTGTAACGCCCCAAAATAATTTAATTATTTATTTAATTAAGTTATTTAAGGCTTACAATATTTATTTAATTTAATTAACTAATTCAAGATTTATTTTATTTTATTTTAATTATTTAGGAGGTGTTGTCACAAATTAAGTGGTGCGAATAAGGGCCCATGATCCACAAGTAGGCCCATGGCCCATTGGCTAGTCATATGGTCGATTCACTTAGGGGTCTTGGGGGTTAGCCTTCATTCATTCATTCCATCCAAAAGAAAGAAAATAAAAGAATAGAGAGAGAGGAGAGGAGAAGGAAGTCGCGACAGCAAGGAGAGAAGGGGAGGAAGATTTCGTGGAAGCTCATCAAAAGAGGAGGTTTGGGTGGTGATTCTTGGTGATTCCTTGGAGCTTTGCTTGGTGGTTTCGATTTCTAAGGTTAGGGGGTTCTTCTTTCCATTCTTAATAGCTTATGTGATAGGTGTTGCTTAGGGTTAGGTTCTAGGGTGATTTCCATGAATGATTGGTATGTTTTGATGTTGTTGCTATGCTGAAATTTTAATTGTGCAAAGACATGTTTGATTGGTGTTGAATTGTACACAATAGGAATTGTGCATGCCCATTGTTTGATGTTATGATTGAATGAATTTTTGGTGGAAAATGTGATGGCTACTGTTCATATAAGTAATTGGCATTGGTGATTTAATTTGGTGATTTTTTGTAGAGAGGAACTCAAAAAGTGTAGGAGCCTTAGGCGCCCTAGAGTTTGCTTGTGTTGCTGAAATTCTACTCCCAGGCGCCCTGCTGCTGGCCGCCAAGAGCTGTGCTGCGCCTGTTGTGTTCTGTTGCTGTCCCAGGCGCTGGGCGCCCTCCTGGGCGCCTGTTTCACTGTGTTTCCAGTTTTGGCGCTAGGCGCCTTGTGCCATGGGCGCCAAGGCCCCCAACTTTCTGGTGATTGTTTTGCCAATTTTCGCTTTTGGTTTTCATGTCCAAGTTAAATGGCTCGTGTAAAATGATTTTGGCCATCAAAAGAGTTGTAGCCTGTGTTTTCCTTAAGCGCCTAGTGCATGGGCGCCGTGTTCCCCTGCGCCAGTTCCTGCGCCAGACTAGTGTTGCTCTTGGGCGCCCAGCGCCTAGGCGCCAGTTTCAGAATGTCTAAGTATTTTCCCGATTTTGTTTCAATCATAACTTTTGACTCGGTTATCCAAATTTGACGGTTCAAAATGCGTTTCGAAGCTAATTTCGGTGTCTATCCAAATGTTCTGGTTTTATGCAAAAATGAATTATTTTCCTGATGGTTCTGGACTGAAGTTGTTCAAGGTGTCTAATTGCAACTTTGATTCACTTTCTCCTATTCCGTGTCAATATCCTAAGACGGTTTAATTAAATTGGTACTGATTTATTGGTGAGTTTATTTGGTGAGTTAATTGGTGAGTTTATTGGCGAGGTTATTTGGTGAGCTTATTGGTGAGTTATTGTTTGGTTTATGGTGAGTTGATTAAATGGTGAATTGGTGAATTGTGTGGTGTGTTGTGGTGCATTGTCATGGCGTCTCATGAACCATGTGCATTATCGGTGAGCAGAGGCTTCGGCCTAATTTTATTTGGTGAGCAGAGGCTTCGGACTAATTGTATTTGGTGACGGATCCGACATGCATGTGCCCGTGGAGTTTGGGTTGCATTTCACGCATAACCATACATTTTGTAATGTCGTTTTGGATATTGTAATTTTGATGTGGTTGATGCCATTGTTGTGAATCGGTGTGCCTAGTTACTTTTCCTATGCAGTGCTTATTCCATATGTTATTAATTATGAAAAGAGACTCACCCTACTGCTTTTATGTTGCTTCTCATGTCGGCAACGTGCAGGTAATAGCGAGTGAAGGTTACCCTTATGCCTTCGTCTGGTAGGGAGTGTCATGCTCAGATACGTAGCACCGAGGGGGGGGCGTCTTATGTTTATGTGTTATTTTATTTATACTGTTAGACTGTTATTGGTGATGTATTGGACTTGTTTTCGAACTTATTATTATTCCGCTGTGGTAGTGACTGTATTTAGTTGATGCGAACTAAACAGGTATTTTATGGTGCTATGTATCTTGTGGCTTTTAGTCGAACTATGCAAATTTGAAGTTGTTGATTTAATGGAGTAGACGTAGCACTCTCTTATGTTGCTTTCAAAAAAAAAAAAAAACTCTGATTTTATTAAATAGTAAGGTTATTAGAAGGGGGTGTTACACAACACACCTTGTGCATCTAGCTTGAAATCATTATTCTCAGACTGATCGATTCCAACCATCGAATCCACCAGCTTAACATCCAACTTCTGAGCTTCTCTGATACTGTCCAAAAAGTCATTATTAATCTTCAACATTCCTAACTTAACACTCTTAGGTGTCACTTCACAAACCAGACTTATATCTCTGAACTCCTCAATCAGTTCCAACTCCTTAACCATCATTGCCGACATATGCAAGGCCTTTCGGCTTAAAGCATCAGCCACGACATTAGCTTTGCCTGGATGATAGTTCAAACCGAAATCACAGTCCTTCAACAACTCCAACCACCGTCGCTGCCTCATATTCAACTCCTTCTGGTCAAACAAATATTTCAAGCTCTTATGGTCACTAAACACCTCAAATCTAGAACCATAGAGATAGTGCCTCCAAATCTTCAGCACAAAGACCACTACAGCTAACTCCAAGTCGTGAGTAGGATAATTCTTCTCATGAACCCTTAACTGCCTTGACGCATACGCAATAACCTTCCCATCTTGCATAAGCACACCACCTAGACCCATCTTTGAAGCATCACAATATACCACAAACGACCCTTCCGGATTGGGCAACGTCAAGATAGGAGACGTCGTCAATCTCTTCTTCAATTCCAAGAAACTTTCTTCACAACGGGCATCCTAAACAAAAGCCTTTCCTTTGCAGGTTAACTGAGTTAACGGAAGTGCTAACTTAGAAAAACCTTCAATGAATCTTCTATAATAGCCGGCCAATCCCAAAAAGCTTCTAATCTCGGTAGCCGACTTCGGGGCTTCCCAACTCAGCACTGCTTCAACCTTCGACGGATCCACTGCAATACCACTACCAGAAATGACATGACCGAGAAAACTCACTTCCTTCAACCAAAACTCACACTTTGACAACTTCGCATACAGCTTCTTTTCCTTCAGTACCTCCAACACTAACCTCAGATGCTCTGCATGCTCTTCTTCCGATTTAGAGTAAATCAGAATGTCGTCAATGAATACCACCACAAACCGATCTAAGTAAGTATGAAAAATACGATTCATATATTCCATAAATACTCCTGGTGCGTTGGTAACACCGAACGACATCACCGAATACTCATAATGACCATAACGGGTTTTGAAAGCCGTCTTCTGAATATCTTCGTGCTTCACCTTGATCTGATGATAACCTTATCTCAAATCAATTTTACTGAACACTTGAGCACCCACTAGCTGATCCATCAAATCGTCTATCCTCGGAAGTGGATACTTGTTCTTAATTGTCACCTTATTTAATTGCCTATAATCAACACAGAGTCTCATACTACCATCCTTTTTCTTTACTAACAACACAGGAGCTCCCCACGGCGATACACCCGGCCTTACAAACTTCTTCTCAAGCAGGTCTTCAAGTTGCTTCTTCAACTCTGACAATTCTGATGCCGACATTCTGTACGGTGCAATAGAAACAGGTCTGGTACCAGGTACAAGATCAATCGCAAACTCAACTTCCCTCTCTGGCGGTACACTCGGAATCTCATCAGGGAAAACTTCGGGAAACTTCGGGAAACTCACACACCACTCGCAACTCCTCAATAATGGCTTGATTCTCCACGGATAGCGATGCAATCAACGAAAACAACGGAACTCCCTCCTGCATAAGCTTCCGCAATTGACTGGCAGACAACAAACCAGTTTCTTCTTCCTCTGGAGCGGCAAAACTTACTGACTTACTACTACAATTGATATGAACGTGGTTATACTGCAACCAGTCCATACGTAGAATCACATCTAACCCACTCAACGGCAAGCAAATCAGGTCTACAACAAAGTCTCTGTCGAAGATCGACAAGGGACACGGAGGACACATAAGAGAAGCAGTCACCGACCCCTTAGCTGGAGTGTCGACAACCATCTCTCTAAGCGTAGAAGAAAACGCAAGACCCAACCTTGCGACACAATCAGCAGCAATAAAACAATGCGAAGCACCAGTATCAATAATAGAATTTAGAGGAGTGCCATTAATGAAGCATGTACCTCTAATAAGACCGTCGTCTTCAGTAGCCTCTGATCCTGCCAACGCGAACACTCTTCCGCTGACCCTCTCCTTCTTCGGCTTCTCGCACCGAGTACTAATGTGACCTCCTTCTCCTCAATTGAAACAGATCACCTCCTTATGTTCACACATAGATGAATCATGCCCGACTTTACCACGGCGGTCACACCTCCTCCCCCACTAGTTCTCTTGCCATCAGCAACCCTCGACTTACCCTTACCGGCAGGAGCATCATACGGCTTACCACGATTCTGAGGCTTGCCCCTCTTCTCATTAATAATCTTATAATGCGCATTGTTGTCCTCTTCGTAGATTCTACAGCTATCAATTAAATCAGCAAAAACACGGATCTTCTGATACCCAATGGCCTTCTTGATCTCTGGTCGTAACCCATTCTCAAATTTGATGCACTTCGAAAATTCAGCAGTTGCTTCACTGTAGTGCGGATAAAACTTGGCCAATTCCACAAACTTAGCAGCATACTCAGTAACCAACAGGTTTCCTTGCTTCAGCTCAAGGAACTCAATTTCCTTTTTACCCCGAACATCCTCCGGATAATACTTCCTCAGAAACTCCCTACGGAACACAACCCAAGTGACCTCTTCACCTATAGCCACCAATCTTTGACTAGCCTCTAGCCACCAGTCATCAGCCTCTTCGGCCAACATATGAGTACCATAACGAACCTTCTGCGCTGGAGTGCAGTCCATCACACGGAAGATCCTCTCCATCTCCTTCAACCAAGCCAACGCTCCATCAGGATTATACTTGCCTTTGAAAGTAGGCGGATTCTCTCTTTGAAAGGTCGCCAAACTACGAGACCCAGCATTCTCACCAGCATTCTGCTGACCCTCCACGGCCTGAGCCATAGCAGCCAACGCAGCAGCAATAGCAGCATTGTTCCTTCCAGCCATCTCAACTAATCACTACAACATAAGCAACAGTTAAAACTAATTGACAATACTTGATCGTCAATGACACAGTAACATGACAACTTGGCCGGACAGACCGAACTGCTCTGATACCACTAATGTAACACCCATTTCTACCCGATAATTTATTAGCGTAAAATCAGAGTTTTTAACGATAAAACGGATGTCACATTTCTCAAAAACAACTCGAATACATAGCATTTTTAAAACGTCAATATCAAATAATATTCAATCACGCAGCGGAAAATTCAACAAGTTCAATCATCAAGGTCGTTGCAAATATGCAAGGCTCACATTACTAAAATCCAAATAAATGCAAAGTCATAACTAAAATAAATCAGCGTTCATCCCCCCGAGTGCTACGTATCAGGGTGACGACACCGAACTAACGAAGAACTATGGTCTTCATTCGAGATCACCTGCACGTTACCAACATAGAGGTAACATTCAAACAGAAGGGGTGAGATATCAAACTATATAACGAATCGTATGAAAGACCGTATATACAGGTCGGAATGTCAGATAATCACAACAGACAATTATCGTCATAACAGTCAACAGGTCAACAACAGCATGGACATAACAATCATTATCATCATAATAGTCAACATCAGCACGACAGGCATATAACATCTCAACAGTTAATATACAATAAACAACACGTCACAGCAGTCAATGACTTCAATCATGCGGCATGTATGCAGAATGCTCATCAGAGGGCCGTCTGCCCTATAATGCATGATGGTACCGAAATCCAGCCCGTAAATAGAGGCTTCCAACAAATCCATGCCAAAAGAGGCGATCCAACAATTCAGAGACATGTTCCAGGGCCATCTGCCCTATATGCACATGATATGCATGCGACTCAATGATGCAACACACACAAAAAAATAGCCATACACTTCAACAATGGCCATAGGCCTATAACGATAAACAACAATGGCCACCGGCCTACAACAACAATCCATGCCTAAAGAGGCAATCCAACAATGGCCACCGGCCGTCAAGAACAAATACATGCCTAGAGAGGCAATCCATCAATGGCCACCGGTCGATAACAACAAATCAACAAGACAACAGGGCACTATGGGCACCAACAAGGCAACAACATCAGGCGCTAAGGCGCCAAGGGACAACATGGACATAGCCGCTAAAGGCGCCACGAGCTTGTAACCAACATGGGCGCTAAGGGCGGCACAACCAACAACTACATTGGGCGCAAAAGGCGCCAACAAACAGCAAGAAACAGGGGACTGGGCGCATAGGGCGCCAACACTCAGCAGCCAGCACGCAAAAACAGCAACAGCACGGGACTGGGCGCCTAGGGCGCCCACAGCAGGCAACACGCAGAAACAGCAACACAGAATCAGCAACACAGGATCAGGCGCCTAGGGACAGGGCACCAACATACAGCAACAGAACTCAGAAACAGCAGCACTGGGTCAGGCGCCTAGGGACAGGGCGCCAACCAAAACGCAACAACAGGGAACACTGCGCCCAGGAACAGGGCGCATACAACAACATGCAACAAAATGTCAAGTTCTGGGCGTATATGGCGCCAAAATCAGCAACACATGCAAAGGGACAGGTAGAGGGCACCTAGGCCTCCTTCCCCAGAAACACAGGAATAATACTGGAACAACACAGCAACACACAGAATAACACAGGACACCACTGGGCGCCTAGGGCGCCACTTTCAGTGACACAGGAACACACTGGGCAACACTGGACAAATACTGGGCGCCTAGGGCGCCTTGCTCAGCGACACAAAACCACACAGAATGACACTGGGCGCCTAGGGCGCCACTTTCAGCAACACAGAGACACACTGGGCGCCTAGGGCGCCACTCTCAGCCACACCCAACAGCACTGGGCGCCTAGGGCGCCTGTTCCAGCAACACCAAAAACAGCACTGGGCGCCAGTTCCAGCAACAACCAAAAATCAAAACACAGGACGTAGTGACTGGGCGCCTAGGGCGCCACATTCAGCAACAACCAAAAACTGAAAAACAGTGGCTGGGCGCCTAGGGCGCCACATTCAGCATAGCACACATATATTTTTATGAACACATCAATCATCAAACATGGTATTAGGGCATGAGAACATCAATTACATGACAAAATCAACCAATATAGCATTCAAAACATTTTATCAAACACATAATAGATATAATATATGTATGATCACTACCAAACCCTAACCCACATACAACCCTTCATACAAACCCTTATAAAGCATGAACCTCACCCTTACCTTAGCCTTAGATGTCGAAACCCTAGCTTGGAAGATGTAGGAAACCCTAGCTTTCTTTCTCTCTCCTTGGTGCTATGCCTCTCTCTCTTTCCTTGCTTGTGGATCACGCCTCCTCTCTTCTCTTCTCTCTAGCCGTCGCCCACTTCTCCTCTTCTCACTTCTAATTGTGATTTGTTTCTAATTATGAGCGAAACCCTAAAACTAGCCCTATAAGTAGCCATCACTCAATCATGGGCTTTTTCCCTTAGCCTTATGCGAATACCATAGTGGGTTAATCCACTTCACTAAGTTATTTCTAACCCTAATATGGACCATCACACTAATATAATTAACATATGTTATTCTAACATATGTTATTATAATTAACATATGCAAAATTTCTTATGACAACTACGAGTAACATGTCCAAATTGGTTACAAAAGAAGCATTGAGTTTGGCGCATATCACGGCCCACGCCTCTATTCTGCGCAGCATGTTCAACTGTCACCGGTTCAGAATGGATAGGATCATGAAGCATGTTTCCTTGAGTATTAAGACGCTGTTCTTCCCTGAGCAGTTCACCAATACAGATATCCAAGGAAGGAACAGGGTTCCTATTCAGCAGAGCACCTCGAACGGCCTCGAATTCCGGACGAAGTTTCATGAGAAATTGATCCTGTTTACTAATATCATAAACACCACGAACGGCCGACAGTGACGCCTTGAGAACAGCAGCATATATGATAGCAGAGTGTTCTGTCCATAAGTTCAAAAGACCAGAATAATATTCTTGAATAGACAAGTTACCTTGTTTGTAGTTGGCGATCTCTAACTCCAGTTGAAAACGCTTGGCTGTATTGTCCTTGTTGTAAATACGCTGCAGATAATTCCACATTTCTTGAGCAGTTGAAAATGCTCGCAAATTATTGATAAGCTGAGGATCAATAGTACTGAGAATCCAAGAAATAATCAGAGCATCTTGGACTTCCCACGCGTCTAAGGCGGGTTTATCTTCGGGCGCCTTAGAAACCCCATCAAGGTGACTCCATAATCCTTTTCCTTTGACATACATCTTGAATTGAAATTCCCAAGCAGCATAATTCTTGCCAGTAAAGCGAACGCAAAAATTATCTCTTCCTTCCGAAGCCATTAAAGAAATTATTGTAGCTTGCAATAATCAGATATAATATAATTGGAATAAACTCAAAGTCAAACCCAGTAAAACGCAACAGGAACACACCAATAATAAAATATCTCTTGAGATCTAGAAATCGCAAAAGAACACCAATCAACGAAGAGAAGCGATCTGGAAATCGCAAAAGAACAGAACCGCACCAACGCGACGGCGGAACCACGAGAACGAAGAGAGATCGCCAACTACTACGGAGATCGTGACGGCGCGACGACTACGGAGATCGCGAACGACGACGGCACACAGATCGCGAACCAGAAGATGCAAAACCAAGGAGATCCACGAAGAGATCCACAAAGAGCAACTAAACCCGAAGAGGAACCGAATCGAACCCGAACAGAAGCACGAATAGAAGCTAATAGAGAACCAGGGAACCAGGGAACAGAAGCTAACCAGAGAATCAGGAGGATCCACGAACGGAGATCAAAGGACCAGAAACCAGCGAAGAGGATCCGAACCAGGAAGAACCAGAAACCAAACCACGAAGGATGCCGTTCTTGAACGAAGAAACCGAAATCACAGGGATGATCACAACCCTACTGATACCATGTCAAAATAATACACACGATATTGTTTACGCAGTTCGGCCAAAGTTTTCCTACGTCTGCGACTACAGAGTAGCTGTAGTTCCGTTTTATTGATAATGTCTGGATGTCCTTGAATACAAATCCAAAGGAGTTTAAATAGCCTTAAGAAGACCTCACGGGCCTGGGCCAAAGCATAAGCATATAAATAAATCAACACAACTACTATTTACGGCTTCCTTATTTTCCTTATTGACAGTTTTATGTTAATCCGAGTAGGTTCCCAGGAAAGAGAGGTGGGTCACAATGGACACTCTTAAGTACCAAGTCTTTCCTAGCCAGAACTTTCCCCAAAACAACACTGTTTTCAAAAATCAAGCCGAAGAGATTACTGGGATGAGTCGCGGACTAGGTCGCTCTCTTTAAGACGTTTCGTGGCACTGCTCCAAGGTGCAAGCAGGCTATCAACCACGACGTCCCCAGGATAAAACAGCCCAGTCAAAAACTGCTACGAAAGTTCACTGCACCGTGAAAATTCGCTCTAAGATATACACCCTCAATATGGTTATAAAAACCACTCTTTAGC
Source organism: Astragalus membranaceus (assembly GCA_039519185.1). Lineage (NCBI taxonomy): Eukaryota > Viridiplantae > Streptophyta > Magnoliopsida > Fabales > Fabaceae > Astragalus > Astragalus membranaceus. Next base: position 74,228,189 of record CM076854.1, on the reverse strand, counting down.
TTGGAAATGCTTCAAGCTTTCAAGAGAAGAACAAAGAAGTTTAGAGAGAAGAAAGAAAAACTTGAGGAGAGATGCTTTATCGTCAAGATTGGTGTGAGAAATAAGTGAGGAGGAGTCTCCCTTTTATAGGCTTTTTACACTATAGAAGTGTTTAGTCTACCCAATGTGGGACTTTTTCCAATTCACACTTAACAAAGTTTCAACAATCCCCCACTTGAATTTAAAAAGGAGTTTCAGAAGTAGCGTCAAATGCTTCCATAAGATTGTGCATAAACAGAGGTGTCTTACGACTTGAACCTTTGCATATCGCTTAAGATTTAGATTCAACAAGAGTGACTTGTAGTCTTGAACTCTATCTCTAATCATCAAAACCACACACAACCTTTTCCATGGGTGTATTCTTATAAGCCCGTGCTTTTATGGCCCTGCACGTCTATCCTAGTTTAGTGAACGCTCTAGGAATCTTGCCAACGATTCCATAGGAAGCGGCCCCACTTCCACATTCACAAAGGTGAGTCTATCAAGAGTACTCCTGTAGCTAGGTACTCCACTCCACATAGAGTATAGATCTCATTAAGAGTTTCTATTACCTCAACCTTACGTCGCTCCAGGAATCATGCTTCTTTACTTATAATAGCATGTTCATCTCGTATCACTTCACAACTTGTTATTACCCATTGAACCTAATTCTTGGGATCTCCAGTCTTTTAGGTCGGGTTACCATCGTGAGTGACTCATGATTCTAAAGGCAGTAGTCCCATCCTTTGAGATGTATTTTGGACTTTCTCCCTAGCTAATCCTTTCGTCAAAGGATCAGCTAAGTTCTGATCAGTGCGTACATGATCCACTCTCACAGCTCTTTTTGAGAGACATTCTCTCACAGTGCCGTGCTTACGACGTATTTGTCGTGTCTATTTTTGCAATAGCTGCGGTACTATCGCAGTGGATCAACACAGTTGGCATCGGTTTTTTCCATAAAGAGATCTCTGCTAGTAAGCATCTCAACCAGCTATCTTCTTCACTAGCGGTTGCCAATGCTATCATTTCAGACTCCATAATGGACTGAGCTAATATGGTCTGTTTCTTAGATTTCCAAGAGACGGCACCACCAGCAATACTAAATATATAGCCACTAGTTGCTTTGGAATCATCTGATAGAATGTTCCAATCTGCATCACAGTATCCTTCAAGTACAGCTGGAAATCCCTGATAATGTAATCCAAGATTCATGGTCCTTTTAAGGTATCTCATGACTCTCTCGATAGCGTGCCAATGCTCTATACTAGGTCGCCTAGTAAACCTGCATAGCAATCCCACAACATAGGCAATGTCGGGTCTAGTACAATTAGTGGCATACCTTAGGCTGCCAATGATGTTCGCATATTCCGTGTGTCTAACTGTCACCAGTGTTCTTAAAAAGTTTGACACTCGGATCATATGGTGTAAAGCAGGTTTACAATCAAAATAATTGTATTTCTTTAAGATCTTCTCAATGTAACGAGATTGATCCAAAGAATTTCCCTTCTCGGACCTAGTGATTTTAATACCAAGTATGACACTGGCTTCTCCGAGGTCTTTCATATCAAAGTTGTTGCACAACAGCGATTTCACCTTATTAACAGCATGAATGTTTGATCCAAATATGAGTAAGTCGTCTACATAGAGACATATGATAATGCAAATGTCATTCTCGGTTTTGTAATATATGCATTTGTCACTTTCATTCATTTTAAACCCATTCGATATAATCAAATTATCAAACTTCTCATGCCATTGTTTAGGAGCTTTTTGAGACCATACAAAGACTTATCCAACTTACAGACTTTGTGTTCTTGCCCAAGAACTACAAAAACTTTAGGTTGCTCCGTATAGATTTCTTCTTCTAATTCACCATTTAAAAAATCAGTTTTGACATCCATTTGGTGTACTTCCAAATTGTAAATAGCGGCCAACGAAATTAGTACCCTTATGGATGTAATTCTAGTAACAGGTGAATATGTGTCGAAGAAATCTATATTCTCTCTTTGTCTAAAACCTTTGGCTACAAGGCGAGTGATCCGCTGTCGCGCACGGATCAAAACGGATGATTTTAAAAATGTGACAACTCGAGTATCGTCTCTCAAGGATTCTTGTATGAATTAACCAACTGGCTAGAACAATGGGGGGGGGTTAAGTTTTGCTTCAGAAAACAATTAAGTAAATGGTTAAAATACGTGATTATAAAAGAAGTCAATCCACTGTAATTTCGGTTTCCGGCTAATCACTGGTCTCTATCTTACCAATTCCCTAAGCGGCTTCGATCTCTATTCGGTTTAATATCGATTATCAAGCGTGAAAGATATTTAACAGATTGGTACTCCTATATTCCGAATTAAGCAAACGGATTAACACAATCGTGAATTAAGCAAACACGAATTACTAACGCAGTTTAACGACAAAGCGACGTAAACAACGATTAAGAGTTAGGAATACAATCATGCGAATTTGATCAAAACCATTCCGTGAAATACAAATTAAGCACATGAATTTTCAGAGAATAGAATTGAAAGAGAAACGGAATTGAATTGATAGATTGAAAACCTCAAAGCGCGTTGGAAACTTGCTTACAGCAGATCAACTCTGGATGATTAGTTCTCCATAAAAATCGTTCAAAGCAATATACTCCTTCGTGAATAGTCAAAAAGTAAAAGAAAAGTGTCTCTCAACAGCCCTTGCGGCTGTTAGGTATAGGCGCACAGGGGATTCGGGTTCTAACCCAGCCGGGTCGGAAAACGTAAAAAGCCCGGCCCAAAACTAAATATCTATTAATTCTGGAACTTCAACGACTTATTTGAGACTTCTGCATTCCGAATCAGCCCTTGGCGTCAACATCAAAGTTGTAGCGCTTTCTCTTAGCTTTTCAACGCATATCAGAGCGCGTCGATCCGATACTCGTAGCTCCAGTTATGAATTTTTTCGTGGAAGCTGCTAAAGCTGAAAATAAAATACGGAAATCAAATTAAACCAAAAATAAACTAAATTAGAAAAACATTATAAAACATAAAAATAACCAAAGCAAAACATAGAAATGCTTAAGCACAAACATGAAAGAATGTGCATCAAAATGCACTGATCAAATTCCCCCATACTTGGACTTTTGCACTCCGAGCAAAATAAAATAAACACTCAGGAAACACACAAGCATCATCAGTTACTCATTCCAGGCCACAAACTTTTCTTCGGTTAAGATTGCATCGATAGGTACCAATCTTGCACACTAAGGATATCGTAGGAACACTAATCCACAATTGTGCAATCATAAGCCTCCTGAATACACAATCCAATCTGAATCATGTTATTATGCCTAAGCCTAACTTACCCATCCTCCTTTTTCCTCTTTTTCATTCTGGCGCAATCACATTAAGCCCGTTATCTCCACACACTCATGGTAAGTCTACCGGTTAGTGACTCTGATCCTTTTTGCATGGGGTTCTGGAATTAAGTGGCATAACCCCCTGTTTACCCAATTGTAGTTGCGGGGGATCGGACTGTAATCCGCCCTACCAAGTTCAGCACCAGAAACCTCTGAACCAACTAACATCGGGGATCCTTTTTTTTTTGAAAGGGTTCTACGACCGTTGGGTTAAGTGACCGGGTGAGGGTCACCAAACTTAGAAGGAGAATTCCCTATATTTTTTTTCTTTTTTTTTTTTTAAAAAACTTGGATCACTCACTTATTTTCATCGGCTTCCTTACGTAGAGCGTGTGCGAGATGGTGCTGACTGCAAAGATAAACTACTCAAGAGCTGTCAGAGAATGAGAATTCAAGGCTATGTCATAATAAGGATTCAAATTAATTTCCATATGCAGGAGACTCACAGTGTTAAAACGATATCGATGTTGCGAACTTTTCCCAAGTCTCCACAACCCAAAACTCAGATTAATCTATAACCCAAAACTTTCAAAAAGATGCATTTTTTTTTATAATAACTGAAAACAAAACAAAACAACGAACAAAAGCAAAGAAAACAAATGATTCCCTAACAAATGATTCCCTCCCCCACACTTGAAACAAGCATTGTCCTCAATGAAAGGACATAATTATTAAAGTAGAGAGAAGGAAAGAAGAACTCCCTGATCAAGTTGCAGTGTAGATGGGCGCTTCCAAAGAAAGCTCCTCTATGTTTGCATCTTCAGGCGCTGAACTTTCATGGAATAGCTTTAGGCGCTGCCCATTGACCTTGAAAACTTTGTCAGTACCTGCACTTTTAATCTCTACTGCACCATGAGGGAAAACATTAGTAACAACAAAAGGGCCAATCCATTTGGATCGAAGTTTCCCAGCCATAAGCTTAAGGCGGGAATTAAACAATAAAACCTGTTGGCCCACAGAGAATTCCTTCCTAGAAATCATCTTATCATGGAAGTGCTTAGTTTTCTCTTTATAAATCCTAGAGCTTTCATAAGCCTCTAGCCTAAGCTCTTCAAGTTGTTGTAATTGGAGTTTTCTTTCAATACCCGCTTGTTGCATCTCCAAATTACAGCTTTTCACCGCCCAATAAGCACGGTGTTCTATCTCTACAGAAAGATGGCATGCCTTACCGAAAACAAGTCGATAAGGAGACATCCCTATGGGTGTCTTGAAAGCTGTCCTTTGAGCCCAAAGTGCGTCGTCTAGACGGCGGCTCCAGTCCTTCCTGTTTGGCTGCACCATTTTCTCTAAAACTTGTTTGATCTCTCTGTTAGAGATCTCAGCTTGCCCATTAGTTTGTGGGTGATATGCAGTAGAGACTTTGTGCACAACTCCATACTTGCGGAGAAAAGCTTCCATGGTGCGGTTACAGAAATGAGTGCTTTGGTCACTTATGATAGCGCGCGGTATTCCAAACCTGCAAAAAATATTAGACCTGACAAAATCTGCAACAACTCTGGAATCATTAGTCCTAGTGGGGATGGCTTCTACCCACTTTGAAACATAATCAACAGCAAGTAAAATGTAGAGAAAACCAAATGATATAGGAAAGGGACCCATGAAGTCGATTCCCCATACATCAAATACCTCACAGAAAAGCATAGGTTGCTGGGGCATTTCACTCTTACGAGTGATGGCTGTACTTGCTATCTGGCACTCTTTACAAGTGCGGTAAGTCTCATAAGCATCCTTAAAAACAGTGGGCCAATAAAAACCTGAGTCTAGGACTTTTCTTGCAGTCCTTTGAGGACCAAAGTGTCCCCCGACTTGTGATGCATGAGAAAAATGCAAAATAAATTCAATCTCATAGTTGGGAACACATCTCCTAATTACTTGATCACTGCCAAACTTCCAAAGGTATGGATCATCCCAAACAAAATATTTGGCATCGCTCTTGAGTTTGTGAATTTGTGGCCTGGATGCACCTGTAGGAAAAACACCAGCAACAAGATAATTAACAATATCGGCTTACCAAGGAGTAACTCCATGCATAAGTAAAAGCTGCTCATCAGGAAAGTCATCCTGAATGGGATAAGGATCTTCATCCCTTTCTATCCTGCTCAAGTGATCAGCCACCAAGTTCTCAGCTCCACTTTTATCTTTAATCTCCACATTAAACTCTTGAAGTAACAACATCCACCGAATCAATCTCGGTTTCGCTTCTGGCTTCTTCAACAAATATTTTAAAGCTGCATGGTCAGTAAAAACAACAACCTTGGAACCTAGCAAATATGATCTGAATTTATCAAGAGCAAAAACAATAGCTAGAAGTTCCTTTTCAGTGGTGGTGTAATTAGACTGTGCAGAATCTAAAGTCCTAGAAGCATAATAAATAACATGGGCAGCCTTGTCAACTCTTTGTGCAAGGACCGCTCCAATAGCATAGTTAGAAGCATCACACATAATCTCAAAAGGGAAGGTCCAGTCAGGGGGCTGGATGACGGGAGCGGAGGTCAATGCTTTCTTCAAGAAGTCAAACGCTGTTTTGCATTTGTCATCGAAGTTGAAAGTGACGTCATTCTTCAGCAAGTTAGACAGCGGAAGAGCTATCTTGCTGAAATCCTTAATGAAACGCCTGTAAAAACCTGCATGACCGAGAAAAGAACGAATCTCGCGAATGCAAGATGGATACGGCAGTGTAGAAATCACATCAATCTTAGCAGGGTCTACAGAAATTCCTTTTTCAGAAATTATGTGACCCAAAACAATTCCCTGTTCAACCATAAAATGGCATTTTTCATAATTTAAAACAAGGTTAGTTTCGATGCATCTCTCTAAAACATGATTTAAACTGCTCAAACATGCATCAAATGAAGAGCCATAAACCGTGAAATCATCCATAAACACTTCCATGCAATTTTCAATAAAATCAGCAAAAATGCTATTCATGCATCGCTGGAAAGTGCCAGGAGCATTGCAAAGACCAAAAGGCATCCTCCTGTAAGCAAATGTACCGAATGGGCACGTAAAAGTAGTCTTTTCTTGATCTTCAGGTGCAATATGAATTTGAAAGTAACCTAAAAAACCATCAAGAAAACAATAATGTGATTTACCAGCAAGCCGCTCAAGCATTTGGTCAATGAACGGTAAAGGAAAGTGATCCTTTCTAGTAGCCTGGTTCAATCTCCTGTAATCAATACAAACTCTCCAACTATTCTGAACTCTAGTGGGAACAAGTTCATTCTTCTCATTTTTACCACTGTGAGTCCAGATTTCTTTGGTACAACCTGCACTGGGCTTACCCATTTACTGTCAGAGATAGGGTAAATGATACCTGCTTGCAAGAGTTTGGTTACCTCTTTCTTCACAACATCGAGGATCAAAGGATTAAGCCTCCTTTGGGGTTGCCTTACTGTTTTAGCATCATCCTCAAGTAAAATCCTGTGCATACACAGTGAGGGACTAATACCTGGGATATCAGCCAATGTCCACCCAATCGCCTTTTTATGCTTCCTCAAAACCTGCAAAAGCTTACTTTCTTGATCGAAATCAAGGTTAGAAGAAATTATAACTGTGAGTTTTTCATTACTCTCTAAATAAGCATATTTCAGATTTGCAGGGAGTTGTTTCAGCTCCAAGGAAGGTTGTTGCTCAATGGATGGAGTGCTTGGGGCAGCCGGGGTGTCGAGAGCTTCAACTGCATAAACAGGTTCATCGACAACTTCACTTGTAGAAAAAATGTTACCCTGCAAGGCAGCATCAATCTCAGCACATACAACACAAAGGTTAGTGTCAGTACAATCAGCACATGAATAAATATCATCAAACCCAGATAAGGATGGAAAATCCAGTGAGAGCAATTCAAAACAAGTGTCCTCAACCAACTTAGAGATCAATTCAATATGAAAAACAGAATGCTCTTCCAAGGGATATTTCATAGCATCAAAGATGTTAAACTTTGCGACAATGTCACCAAATTCCATGGACATGGTTCCATCATCATCATCATCATCATCAATTTTTGTTTTCGCCGTTTTCATGAACGGTCTGCCTAAAATGATGGGAGCCCTGCTCGACTTAGTTTCTCCTTCCATGTCCAGGATATAAAAATCTGCTGGAAAAATTAAATCGTTAACTTGAACAAGAACATCTTCCACTACCCCGGTGGGACGGGCGTTGCTCCTGTTCGCCAGCTGGACGATCAAACCTGTATGCTGCAAAGGACCAAGATTAAGGTTATTATAAATGGAAGTGGGCATAACATTAATGCCCGCTCCTAAATCAAGCATGCAATTCTCAAATTTACTATCCCCGATGGTACAAGGAATAGCAAAAGTTCCTGGATCCTTCTGCTTTTGTGGCAAGACTTGAGTGATGGCTGAAACATTTTGCTCGCATGTAGCCTTTTCAGATGAAGGTTTGGGCTGAATAAAAGCAGAGATATTTCTTCCCAGGTTGACTCTTTCACTTCCCTTCATCCTCCTCTTGTTGGTACACAAATCTTTCAGAAACTTGGCGTACTTCGGAACCTGCTTAATTACATCAAGAAGCAGAATGTTGATTGCAACCTTTCTGAAAACATCCAAGATCTCCTTCTCTCTGTCTCCCTCATCAATCCCTTTATTTTTCAGCACTCTATGTGGGAAAGGGACTGGTGGTACATACTCTTTCTGTTTATCTTTTCCAATTTCCACCACAATAGAAGGGGGGTCAGGTGAAGAAGGTGTTACCTCAACAGTTCTTTTATTTTTTTCTGGGGCTGGTTCTGCAACTCTTCCGGATCTCAAAGACATTGCACTCACATTAGGGCCTTTTGGATTCACAACTGTTTGGGCAGGAAGTTGATTCGATCCTTGGGCTTGCTGCATGGCATTCATTGAAGTGGCAAGTTGTCCGATCTGCGTCTGCAAGGTCTGAAAGCTAGAATCAGTTCTTTGTTGGAACTGGAGATTGTTGGCAGCCATTTGCTTGACAAGATCCTCTAATGAAGGTCCGGAAGTTGAAGGGGTAGCCACTTGGAGAGGGTTTTGTTGTTGGCTGGACTGTGGGTTTCCATATCGAAGGTTTGGATGGTTCCTCCAATTGGGGTGGTATTTGTTAGTGGACAGGTCAGGAATGTTGTACCCCTTCTGATTGTTTCCTTGATTGTAAAGGTTTGCTGCATAAGCCTGAGGCAACTCAGTGATCGACTCATCTTGCAAGATAGGACATGTGTCGGTAGAGTGTTCAGGAGAAGTGCAAATACCACACAAGTTTGCTGCTTGAGTCTTACCTACTGCCAACCGTTTCACTAAAGAAGTAAGCTCGTCAATTCTTGTTTCTAAGGCTTTGTTGGACGAAACCTGAATCTCGTTCACACCTTTGGTTTGGACAGAGTTGTTTCTAGTGGTGAACTGTTGGGAGTTGAGAGACATGTTTTCAATCAAGGCCTTGGCAGCAGCTGGAGTTTTATCAACAAGTGCCCCCCGCTAGCAGCATCGAGAATGTTTCTATCCATCGGTAACAATCCCTCATAGAAATACTGGATAAGTAACTGCTCGGTGATTTGGTGTTGGGGACAACTGGACACTAACTGCTTGAATCTCTCCCAGTACTCAGCTAATGACTCACCGTCCTGTCTAATACCACATATCTGTTTCCTGATTGATGCAGCTCTGGAGGCAGGAAAGTATCTTTCTAAGAACACTCTCTTCAGAGCACCCCAACTTGTGATAGAATTCGGTTCAAGGTAATATATCCAATCTTTTGCCGCTCCTTGCAATGAGAATGGAAAGGCTCTGAGCTTGATGTGGTCTTCAGTGATTCCTTCAGGCCTCGATGGTGTAGAACACACAACCTGAAATTCTTTCAAATGTTTATGCGGATCCTCACCTGCAAGACCATTAAACTTTGGCAACAAGTGTATTAAACCAGATTTCAATTCAAAGGGTGCATCAGCTTCAGGATAATCAATACATAAACCATTATAGTCCACATCAGGGGCAGCAAGCTGCCTTAGTGTTCTTTGTTCAGCCATGTTATCAAAAGTAAGTTCAGAATCAGAATCAAATAAATTATGCAAATAGTCAGAATCAGAATCGATAACGGATGGTGAACTAGTGCTAGCCTGATTTGCTCTGCGGCGTATGTGTAAGGTTCTCTCAACTTTAGGATCAAAAGCAATGCAGCAAGGACTAATGCAGTAACAGCAGCAACAAATGCAGCAAACAGACCTAGTAGCCAGGACTAATGCAGCAATGCAGCAACAAATGCGAAAATGCCAACAATGTCCCTAATAGGCAGAAACAAAATGGAAGAAGGAATATGATTAAGATAAATTCAAAAAAATACAAAAACACCAAATTTAATCTAATTAAGTGAAATAAGAATTTTGAGAATTTTTTTTGGAATTTTTCGAAACTATCAAAACAGTAAAAAATTCATAAAAAATAGAAGGAAGAAGAATTTGGCGATTTGAGGCTGTAGTCCCAAACTCATTCCATGAGTAAGGGGACTAATGATCGCACGATTTTTCTGCTCAGGTTGCAAGAAACAGATTTTGAAACGGACACAATTTTCCCGAAAACCGGATTTTTGACACTGAGCTGCGAAATTGCCAAAACAATGAGGAAACTAGGGTCTCAACGCAAGAGCACTAAACCTATGACTCTAAAATCAGTTAATAACGACAAGAATCCCCGGCAATGGCGCCAATTTGATCCGCTGTCGCGCACGGATCAAAACGAGTGATTTTAAAAATGTAGTTTACGGTAACGACAACTCGAGTATGGTCTCTCAAGGATTCTTGTATGAATTAACCAACTGACTAGAACAATGGGGGGGGTTTAAGTTTTGCTTCAGAAAACAATTAAGTAAATGGTTAAAATACGTGATTATAAAAGAAGTCAATCCACTGTAATTTCGGTTTCCGGCTAATCACTGGTCTCTATCTTACCAATTCCCTAAGCGGCTTCGATCTCTATTCGGTTTAATATCGATTATCAAGCGTGAAAGATATATAACAGATTGGTACTCCTATATTCCGAATTAGGCAAACGGATTAACACAATCGTGAATTAAGCAAACACGAATTACTAACGCAGTTTAACGATAAAGCGACGTAAACAACGATTAAGAGTTAGGAATACAATCATGCGAATTTGATCAAAACCATTCCGTGAAATACAAATTAAGCACATGAATTTTCAGAGAATAGAATTGAAAGAGAAACGAAATTGAATTGATAGATTGAAAACCTCAAAGCGCGTTGGAAACTTGCTTACAGCAGATCAACTCTGGATGATTAGTTCTCCATAAAAATCGTTCAAAGCAATATACTCCTTCGTGAATAGTCAAAAAGTAAAAGAAAAGTGTCTCTCAACAGCCCTTGCGGCTGTTAGGTATAGGCGCACAGGGGATTCGGGTTCTAACCCAGCCGGGTCGGAAAACGTAAAAAGCTCGGCCCAAAACTAAATATCTATTAATTCTGGAACTTCAACGACTTATTTGAGACTTCTGCATTCCGAATCAGCCCTTCGCTTCAACAGAAAAGTTGTAGCTCTTTCTCTTAGCTTTTCAACGCATATCAGAACGCGTCGATCCGATACTCGTAGCTCCAGTTATGAATTTTTTCGTGGAAGCTGCTAAAGCTGAAAATAAAATACGGAAATCAAATTAAACCAAAAATAAACTAAATTAGAAAAACATTATAAAACATAAAAATAACCAAAGCAAAACATAGAAATGCTTAAGCACAAACATGAAAGAATGTGCATCAAAATGCACTGATCAGCGAGCCTTGTATTTATCAACAGTGCCGTCAGGTTTTAGTTTCTTTTTCAAAATCCATTTACAACCAATTGGTTTGCAACCAGGAGGCAAGTCCACTAAGTGCCATGTATTGTTAGACTCTAGAGAATCCATCTCGTCATTGATGGCTTCTTGCCACAAATCGGCATCCAAAGAAGACTATGCTTCTTGAATGCTAGTTGGATCCTCTTCTAACGTATAGACCATATAATCGGGTCCATAATCCTTAGCAACACGTTCTCTCTTACCTCTTCGAGGTTCTATTTCCCTTTGTTCGTTGTTTTCAACGTTCCTAGGCACATAAACTTGAGTAGTTCCGATGCCCCTACTATTTCTAGATTTAAAAGGGAATTCATTTTCATAAAAGTCAACATCATTTGACTCTATGATCACTTTAGCTTTAAGGTCATAAAACCTGTAAGCTTTACTGTTTACTGCATACCCAATGAATACACATTCATACACTATTGCAAAAAAGACATTTGGAATCGGTTGTTTGACACATTTGGAATCGGTTATTGGCCGATTCGGATACTCCCGATTCTAAATGTTGGGGACATTTTGAATCGGTTAAATAACCGATTCAAAATCAAACATTCAGAATCGGTTGTTTGAAACAACCGATTCAAAATGTGACATTCAGAATCAGTTGTTGTAAACAACCGATTCAAATTGCTTTTCCAGACACACGTTATGAACCTTACAAACAGGACATTTTGAATCGGTTATATAAACAACCGATTCCAAATGTCCTTAAAGAAACATACATTTAAAACTGGTTCTTTATATAACCGATTCCAAATGTCCAATTTTCTTTTTTTTTTACTCAATTTTTTTCCATTCACACCTATTAACCAATTTACTTCCGGCAACTCATACATCAACTCACCAATTTACATACACTCATAATAATTCATATACTTCCATTAAACTTAAAAGTACTATAAGTAGAAAATTCCACCAATTCATTAAACTACATAGTAAAGAAATTACAACTTTATCATAAGAATGGTAAGTGTTTTAATTACATGAGAATCTCAAAAATAACTTTAGCTCTCAAAGGTACTCTAACATAATTTCTAGCTGAGCAATATCTAACTCACATGAGAAAGCACCTCCATCACTTGTCACCACAATTCCTGATAATTTAGAGGGATAAAGAATGAGCATTCCTGTACAAAAAAAAAGAATGAGCTTCCAATAATTATCTAGTATTAATGTAACAGTAGGATGATTGACATAAAAGGGGGGAAATAGAGTGCAAACTTTAATGCTCTACATATAGAATGAAATGCTAGAGCATATGATATGAATTGACCACTTTCAAGGTTAGATAAATATTAGGCACGCCATCATCCCCATCATCATAAGAAATAGTGAGTCTCTTCATGAGTATAAGTATTCAAAGAGTTCAAGAGAGGATAGTGTTCAACACAGCACAACTAGATGACTCTATTCAACGAAATGGTTCCATCATCAACATAAATATACCAAAAGAAAAGGAGCTCAGCTTTTTAATTAGTACCTTATTGTTTAAGTTGGACTAGATTTTCCCTAGCTCCCTGAGAAGGATGCAAAGAAATCCATGAGCACACATACATGAATACCTCAAACCGTTAGAACTACGAATGACTGTTCTAATCTAATGCATTGTGAAGTAACTTAACATACAAAGTGTAAATGGCAAAACAATATATAAAAGTTAAAGAAAAGCTCAATCATCAAAGGACAGGGTTGAAATAGCCCATATATAGAACTATGAAGTATGAAGCATATTCTCAACAAGACAGATAAATATAACTACCACCTGTTTTGTCCTAGTTGTTGCGCCCGAAAAAGTCCCCGAGGGAGAACCTTCCTCGTTCACAACTTTTCCTAAGACAATGAAGCCGCCACCAATATTTATTAAGGAAAATATTAGGAAAACCTCTTCTGGAAAGCGATTGGTCTTGCGAAACTAGAGAATGGGGTTCGGGGGTCGGTTACGCGCGGGGAAGGTGTTAGCACCCCACACGTCCTCTCTACTGAGAGGGAACCTTTAATTAAATGTGTGGTTTTAGTGTGTTGACTTGAAAACACTTAATTTTGCCTCTCTACTTCTCATTGAAAAATTCTTAATGAAAATCTTTATTTATTATGAAAAAGAAAAGGGGGAAGAATGGGTTTTTAGAAAAAAAACGCTTGACGGGACGTGGCCTGCTCCTACGTATCTCCCGGTGCGATGGAGAACTCAAAGCTACGTAGTTCTTCTTTGTCCTGAAAAAGGTTTTTGTCTTTTATCTTTTTAGTGAGTTTTCGAAATAGGACGAGCATTTAATGAATGATTAAACTAACCAAGGTTATGGGTAATCACCGCTAAGTACTCTTGAAAATGAGAGTCACTACCGCCAGTCAGACGAACAAAGGTTCTGATTGACTATTAGTAGCGACTCGTTTTTATTTGTTCTTTTGAAAGGGGTTTTCGAAAGAGATTGATTGGCACGAATGATCAAACTAACAAAGGTTATGAGTGATCATCGCTGGTTGTTCTTCTAGGAAAAGACATTGCTACCAATGGCTAGACGAACAAAGGTTCCGATTAGCCACTAGCGGCAATGGGTTTGAAAATGATTCTTGAATTTTGTTCTGAAAGCGATCTTGGTTTGCAAAAAGTGATTCCTTTCTTCTTGTTATGAAAATAGCTCTTTTCTTTTGCTATGCAAATGCTAAAATCTTTTATGATTGCGCTTGACGAGAATGTGACTCGCTCCTACGTATCCCAAATGGGAATCAAAGCGACGTAGTTCTAACGAGCCTTAAAAATGAAAGTCTTTTTGCTTTGGTTTTGAAAAGTAAAGGGCATTCATAATGATCAAACTAACAAAGGTTATGGGTGACCATTACTAGAACCCATTTAAGTGCATGTAAAAATCTCTTTTGAAAAATAAAGGCCTTCATGATGACCAAACTAACAAAGGTTATGGGTGGCCATCACTAGCACTTGCTATGACTTCGATGCTTAGGAAAATATCTTTTGAAATTGAAAGCATTCAAGCACGGCACAATCATTGAAATCGAATCCTTAGGCAAAAAACAACATGGTCATAACTTGCAATTAATCTCATTTGAATTCTTGAGCAAACACTAGCCTAGACTACACATATTAAACCACAACACATAAATAGGCAAAGAAGGAACTTGAATTGGGCATTAAGCAAAAATGCAAGAGTAGGCAAGATTGGGCCTAAATGCACATCTAATGGAAGATGCTAGGCGAGAACCATGCTCAAATATTTCTACAAAACGCAAGGGAATCTAAATGCACCTCTAGTGGAAGATGCAACGTAAGGAATGAGCCTATCCAAGTATTAATGATTCCACATGAGAGTAGACAAGGAAGTGATAGGCACAAATGAATTCAAAAGAGTAGCCGGGATCCAAAATATTAATGATTGAGATGCATTTTTCCTTCAACAACAACAATTATACTAACATATTTACATAAGATGTAACTCTAAATGTAATGAAATGCTTAGTATGCAAAAACAAATTGATGATCTATATTTTTGACGCTAAAACTTTGATGATGATGCTAAGATTCAAGAATATACCTTAACTCCAAGCTAAATAAGCAAGAACTAAGATGAATGAGTGCTAAACCACTTGAATTTACTCTTTAACCTTCAACCTTGAGCTTGATTTTAGAGACTTGGAGATGAATCTTTGAGAAGAATGCAATAATGATGAGGGGGATGTTGAAGTAAAACAAAGGGTGTAAATTGTACTATGGGCTTTTAAGAAAATAAAATAAAAAAAGCAAAATGGGGTTGTATGAAGTAAACATGGGGGTGTGGAGATAGTAAAAGCAAACAGATGCTAAAAAATGGTTATTATTTAATAAATAAATAAATAAAATAAATAAATAAAATGAAAACAAGGGGCGTGGGATGTACTGCACATCTTGATAACAGTTTCTAAAAATAAGGGATTCTAATAACACTAGTATCCACTCATAAGAAATAAAATAACAAAATAATAAAGAAATAGAAAGGGAGAGAAAGAGAGTGAGAGAATCTCAATGGAGAGGGAAAGAGTAAGGGGAGGCCGAGAGGGAGAGGGCTGAAGTTGTGGTGGTTGTGAGTGGTGGTGATGAGAGGTGAATGGGCTCATGGGAGTGGTGGTGTTGAGAAAGAGATAGTGGTGGTGATGAGGTGAATGATGGTGATAATGGTGTTGTGGTTGTTTGGTGATTGTTGTGTTGTTGTGTGGGGTAAGTTTCGGTGGTGGAAGGTGGCTTCGGTGGGGCTCCGACGACACTCCGGCGACGGTGGCTCTTGGTTTTGTGGAGTGGTGGTTATGTGGGGGTGTTGTGGGTTATGGGGGTGGTTGTGGTTGTTGTTGTGTGGTGGTGGTTGTTGTTGTAGTGGGGGTGGTTGTTGTTGTTGTAGGGATGGTTGTTGTTGTAGTGGGGATGGTTGTGGTGGTTGTTTGGTGGTGAAATGGTGTTGTGGTGCTATTGGAGAGATGAGTTTTGGTGGTGAGGTGGAGGAGATGAGTAGTGTTGGAGATATGAGTTTTGGTGGTGAGGTGGTGTTGAGGGGGATGAGTTTTTGGTGGTGAGGTGGTGTTGAGGGGGATGAGTTTTTGGTGGTGAGGTGGTGTTGTGGTGTTGAGAGTGGTGGTTGTTGTGTGGTAGTTGTTCTTGTAGAGATGGTTGTGGGGTAGTGGTGGTGATGTGGTTATGGTGGTTGTTGGGTGGTGAAATGGTGTTGTGGTGCTATTGGAGAGATGAGTAGTGTTGGAGATATGAGTTTTGGTGGTGAGGTGGTGTTGAGGGGGATGAGTTTTTGGTGGTGAGGTGGTGTTGTGGTGTTGAGAGTGGTGGTTGTTGTGTGGTAGTTGTTCTTGTAGAGATGGTTGTGGGGTAGTGGTGGTGATGTGGTTATGGTGGTTGTTGGGTAGTGGTGGTGATGAGTGTTGTTGTGGTGGTTGTTGTTCTTGTAGAGATGGTAGAAGGTGGCGTGAATCAGTGAGGTGAGGGAAGCAACAAACTAGTGTATATTTAGTATGTCTTTATGTATTAGTGTGTATTTAGAATATCCTCTTTGTGTAATAATGTGAGCTTGTGTAAATGGGAGATTTGGAGGAGTAGGTGGCGTGGGGAGAAGTGCAGGAAGGGTTGCTTGTGGAGGAGAATATAGGATGTAGCAAGTTAGCCAAAAATGTAAAAAGTAAGAAGCACTTAAAAAGGACTTGGCTCTACTTCTAAAAATACAATAATGGCATCCGATGACACTTTATTATATATACTTAATTCTTATTTAAAACTTAAATTATGATCTATATTTTTTGTAATAATAAAAATAGTAATCCACCAAATATAAAAAGTAATGAAGATAAGTTTATTTTAGCTTTTTTAATAAATAATTAAGTGCAAAGACAAAATACCAAAAAATCGATATTGTTCTCTTTTATTTCAAAAAGCCGGACAAAATTAGGGTATGACAGCTGCCCCTCTTTATTTAGATTTTGACAAGGAATATGAATTGGCCGAAACATATTCCGAGGCAAAATTGAAATAAAGAATTCAGAAATCATACCCATTTTGTCTACTTGGAGAAACCCGAATTTTCTTTTTCTTTTTCTGTTTCTTTTTTTTTTTGGAAAGATAGACACTTTCGTGTCGATGCGAAAACAGTAAATGAACACTGACGTGCAGACAGAAAAGGTAAAATGGACACTTGCGTGCAGACAGAGAAGTAAAATGGGCACTTGTGTGCAGACAGAAAAGGTAAAATGGGCACTTGGCGTGCAGACAGAAAAGTAAAATGGGCACTTGGCGTGTAGAAAGCGGTAAATTGCCCAGGCTGCCTAAAACCTGTAATCCTTAAACGAACTCTTGACGAATCCGAGTTTGCACGTGGCTTTGAGGAGCACGCTCTTCCTGTTGGCCTTTCCGAGCGACCGGGGGGATCGTTATCAGCTCCGGAACTGATATACAGATCAATGCACGGCGTCCACTGTATCTTAGGCTGATACAACTATTCCGTTGAACCTCACATGGGGCTGCGGTCCATCGCGTTGCTCGTACACGATGTGAGACCTGGGCAGAAGGGAGCGATGATCTCTCTGGGCTCCAATCCGCAATGCGCGCCTGAGCGCTCTCTTTTCTTTTCTCTCTTTTCTTTTTTCTTTTCTTTTTTTTTTCTTCTGAACTCTCCCAACTTGGGGGAGCATTTTCTGGAATATGGGGGCGAGGGCTAACACCGAAGTGCTCATCCTTTCTTTGTATCTGCAGTTGAAAATGAACAAATGCATGCAATGCAAATGCCATGATTGCTGTTTTCCTTTTCTTATGATGAATGTAATGCAAACGTCTGAATTTCTTTTTCTGTACTTTATGATGAGTGCATGATTTTATGCTTGGTGAATATAATGCATGACTTTATTTGTTTTATTGCTCTTTTGCTTTTCTTCTCTTCTTTTCTTTTGCTCTTTTTATGAAGTGCAGGTATGCGGATGCAAAATTTCGGTGCTTGATGATATGTAATGAAATGGCAGATGACATGCAATGGAAAACTTTTCCTTCTTTGCCTTTTTCTATGAAATGGGAATATTGCTATAAAATGATGAATAACATGAAATGATGAATGACATGGGATGTTTTAGCTTTCTTTTCTTCTATGAGATGCAAGTATTGATGTGATGCAACTGTATTGCTTTGATGTTTGATGGGATGATGAGTTTTTGGTTCTTTTTGTTTTATGGAATGCAAACATTACTATGATGTAGACGACACTGAATGTTTTTGTTTGTTTTTTTTTTTTGCATAAGGACCTTAGGATTCTTGAGTGATCAATTCAAGTGTCCTATCGTGATGACTATTTCGAATGTACATTCGACTTAGTCTCCTATTTATTGAAAATGATTTTGTATTTTGAGACTTGATTCGATGTCTGATGCAATGATGATGAATGCTTGGTTTGCTAGAAAGAAAGCAGTAAATGAACACTTGGTGTGCTGATGAGAAAACAGTAAACGAGGATGAACACGTAGCGTGCTTTTAATGAACCACTTGGGACCCGAGGACATTTGAACTCCGAACTGAAGGAGCGACTGGGAATGAGATTTTGAGACTGATAAGTCCAGGATGACTGACTTGAGAGTTAGATTGAAGACTGACACTTGAAGTGCTGACTCTTGGAACTAGGCATGAGGATTAACATCTTGTGTTCGTCTGCATTGTGCTTAGCAATGCAATGAATGAGACATGTAATGCAAACATATGCCACGATTGGTGTCTTGAATATTATGGAATGCTTTTGTTCTTTTGTATTTGCTTCTTCTATGAGATGCAAACATTAATATGATGCGATGCCCTAATGTTTGAGGCAATGATTTTTGTCCTTTTCCTTTTTTATGAAGTGCGAACATTAATATGATGCCAATGCAATGGAAAGATTTCTGCTTTTTCTTCTTTACTATTTTCCTCTATGAAATGCAAGTATTAATATGGTGCAACTGGCGTGGAACGTTTTTTTTTTTTTGCTATGTGATGAATGCACAAAATGCGGAGATGCAAATGTAATGCTTTGGTGCATATGCTATAATGAATAGGTTGAAATGCTTAGATGCATGAGGTAAACATTTTTGTGATGATGAGATGCGAGACTTTGGATGCAAGGAATTGAGATGATTATTGACCATTCTGTTGAAAAATTGAATTTGATTCAAACTCCGGTTTTCTCAAGGTTTTTATTTACAAACAACCTCATTTGTTTTCTCTTTCTTTCCATGATGACTGAATTTTAGATATCACGTAAACAACTTGTGTTCTCTCTTTTTGAAGCATTGTCTAGTAAGCATGCATAGGAGTGCCAATATGAATGAATGAGTCAGTTAACTTGGAATTGGTTTAGGACATGGACATTTATGGCGAGTGAAGGGATGACCGACATGGCTATTGCCGAAGCTTATGAGGGATCAAGAGATACAAGATTGCCCCAATTCAGGTCTTTGATGAGTGAATAGTTTGCCCCCGTCTAGTGGTGACAACAACTAGGGGCGTAGAAGATCTTGAATTGGGAATGCTTCGGCTTTTGAAAGGGAAGGTGGATCAAAAGAGATTTTGTCTCAACCCATAAAGTTTGATGTTGCCCCAGTCATAACAAGGACAAAGCTACCCCAATTAGAATGACAAGGCCTTGTTTAGGATAGTGAGTTGAGAGATTGCCCCGGTGAGGTTTTGTAGGAATGAATGAGGTGAAGGAATGGGAACGCGCTTGCCCCACTTTCGAATGACATTTCAAATGGTTTCTTTGAGTGTGGTTGTGAAGGGCGACAGGGTTATGGTGATGGTTATGAACTGAGGGTGATATATGAATGGGGTGGGCAATGAACAAAACTCCCCAAAGTTGAGTGGAGTGAGAGGTGAAGGGAATGCCCCCTAGTACACACTTTTGGTTTTCTTTAAGAACAACTCAAATGCAATGAAAGTTTTGACTTTTTAGTATGATGAGAGGCTCCACTTGGTGACCACTAGACCTTGTTTTAATGCAATACGAATGTATCTTGGAGTGCAAGTCCTTCTTCTTTTTTACCAACTTTCCTTTTTCTTGATTGTTTGTTTTTTTTCTTTTTGAGCAGCTTTCTTTTTTCAGCTTGTTTGTTTTTTTCTTTTGAGCAAACACGTCGCAAATAGATAAACTTATTTGTCCTAGAACTAAAACTTGAGAAAACGAAGGCAATTAGTTATTGATCGGAATGGACTTTTTAGGGTTGTGATGTGGAGAAGGGGATGATTGAGCTTAATGAAGTGTTTGGGGTTGATGGGGAGGATGGGTCTTATTCGGTGTTCGCAGATGGTCAATGATTTGTGAGGGAAATGGTTATTAAGTTTGATGAGGTGTTTGGGGGTGGTCGTACCCAATGAGGTGTTTGAAGGTTTTATGAAAGAAAAGATGGCTAAACCCAATGAATTGAGGGCTTTTTTGAAAGGAGGAATGATTGAACCCAATGAATTGAGGGCTTTTTTGAAAGGAGAAATGATTGAACCCATTGAATCTGAGGGCCTCTTTGAAGGGGAGCTCTTATGCTTCATGACAAAATGTATTGACTCGTAATTTATACTCCCTTTGTCTTCCTTTCTTTGTTTTGGGATTCTCCTTTTTGAAACTTTGTTATTCCCCTCATTTTGTGAATTTCCTTTCCTTTTGACTTGGAAATGATATACCATTTTTGATGTGGAATTAACCCTCGTCTAGAGTGATGGGGATATCCCGGGCTTTCCTTAGCTTAAGATGGGTAACAAAGGGTTTTTTTTTGGATCTTTGGCTTAAGAGGGGTAGGAAATGGACTTTCTGGGATTTTAGGTTCTTGAGGGTATGGAGAGATGGCCAAATTTCAAATCCTGATTGCTTATTTCTGTGAGACTTAACTTTAGGACAATAATTTATCTATCTTCACGTGTTTGCTCTTTTCTTTTCCCCCTTTTTTGTGCCCTAATTTTTGCCTGGACCGCTCTTTGCGAGTTTTCAATCCACCGGGCGCTCTTTTTTGCCTAGGCCGCCATTTGCGGGTTTTCAACCTAGCGAGCTTATTTTATCTTTTTTATTTATTATATATTTTTTAGAAAGACTTGCACTAAAGGAATATGATACTGACAAGGAAAATTAGTGATCACAGAATTGCCCCAGCATGGAGGACTTAAAGTGTTAGTGAGACTGAACCAAAAAGTCAAGTATGCACTGATAGGAGAGAATATGCGCTTTATGGGTGGACGGGGTGGGGTTAGACTTGGATGGGGAATGATGATAGATGAAGGAAATTGACTGACTCAAACAAGAGAAACTGCACCTGGCATGCATGCTTACTAGAAGAACGCTTCACCGAGAGTTAACATTGGTTAAAACATGATATAAAAACTTTTTTGACGAACTGTTTCGGTCTTTTATCACGGAAGGGATGGGATGTAATGCCCTTTTTTGAAGGAAATACAAATGAGCTATTGATGTGAAAAACTGAGTGCCTTGGAACACCTTGAGTTTGCAAATGAGTGAGGGTAAACTTTTCCAAAAAGGAAAGATTACTTTGCAAGAACATCTCGTCTCTTATCACAACATTTTTGTTGTATGCAATGCATGGATGAAAACATTATGATGTATACATGATGAAAATGAAATGTATGAAAGCATATTCACTTGAAAAGTGTGATTATTCTAAAAGTTTTTTCTTTTTGATGCTTTCTTTTTATGCAAGACGAAATATGAAATGCCAGTGTATCTTTGGATGATGAATGATGCAAGAGTGATGCTTCTTATCAAAATGATTTTTATAGAGGCAAGACAAGATATGAAATGTCGATGCCCCCTTTTTCTCTTGGATGATGAAAGATGCAGGAATGATGCTTTTTTTCTAAATGATGATTTTTTTTAGAGGCAAGGCAAAGTATGAAATGCCAGTGTGTCTTTGGATGATGAATGATGCAAGAGTGATGCTTCTTCTCAAAATGATTTTTATAGAGGCAAGACAAGATATGAAATGCCGATGCCCCCTTTTTCTCTTGAATGATGAAAGATGCAGGAATGATGCTTTTTTTCTAAATGATGATTTTTTTTAGAGGCAAGGCAAAGTATGAAATGCCAATGCCCCTTCCTTTTTTGAAAGATGCATGTATGGAGGAATGATGTATTTGAACCAAAGTGATGAGGTTAATGAAATGGTGCATGAATGCTACATTTTGAATAAATTTGATGATGATTTTTATTCATGGTTATGAATGAGATGCTTTCTTGTTTTCATTTTTTGTGCAATGAAATGCATGATACTCACAAAAAAACATGCGTGGGAAGACATGGTTTTTATTGAATGGAAATGCATGCAAAATGAGAGGTTAATGTATTATTTTTCATGATGTGTGAAAAAGGACAACAATAATGCATGAGACGCGCTTCTAATAAGACACGATTTTTGGATTTTCCGAGGAAATTAGGGAAAAGAAAGCCTTAGTGAATGGAAACGCTGACGTGCGGAGAATGCACTCCTGACAAACCTAAATGAGATAGAGAAAAATGCATGTATGAATTTTATCAAGTTTTGTTTTATGCAATGCGAATGATGTCTTTATATGAAAATGACGGCGATAATGCGACTTGACATGCATGTGAAAAACTAAGATAAAAACATTTTCTCGGGTTTGGTGACTGAAATTTTGGGAGCATCACCTCATGTAGCCCGGTACAAGAAAAGACTATGATGATGTTTTGAAAGTTTTGCTTTTTGCCCTTTTTTTTGAAAATTTTGTTTTAGGTAATGCAAGGATGTATGCAAATGATGATGTGAGGCAACCAATTGTCGTTGCTCTGAGTAACTTGCATGAAACATTGAGTGGATCCTGACTCGATACTTCGCACAATATACTGAAATGCTTCGACATTTGGAAACAAACCTCACTTGATAGGGTCAAAGTGCCCTGATATCGCAGAGTAACATCTCAAATTCGTAGTGCACAAACAAATTTGAGATATTACCCTTCGTCATTCGAAGGTGCACTTTTTACTCATTGAGCTTTTACATGAAAAGCCTTTCTATTTTTTCTTTGTTTAGAGAAGATGCATGCATTGGAAACTTTTCATTTTTTCATTTTTAGTTTTGGAACATGATTTTGAAAACTATTTGGAGATGCAAATGATTTACTGAAAAAAAGAGGTTTTAGAAAAATGTGCTTGACGGGGTATGACCCGCTCCTACGTATCCCCATTGTAATGAGGAATCAAAGCTTGCGTAGTTCTACTGGGTCTTTTTTTTTTGAAATAATGCTTATGCATGAATGCCATGTTTTAGATGAACTTGGCGAGGAGCTTTTTCCTCTTTTTTGATTATAAACGAAATGCTTAAGCTATGAAGATGATAATTGTTTTTTCATTTTTATGCAATGAAATGAAATGCAAGATGAATAACTTTTTTTCAAAATTGGAACTTTATTTAATGCAAATGACGCAATGATGTAATGATGCAATGATGCAATGATGCAGGATGCAAGATACTTCTTTTTTTTTAGGTTTCTGCATAAGGAGGGTATTCACAAGCGGAATTTAGAAAAATTTCACACTATATGCCACCTCATATAGGTGTTTAAGGAAAAATCATATCTTTTTTTTTATTTTTGAAAATCTTTAAGGGAAAAATTAACTGGACGAAATGCAACAATGCAACACACAATTTGGGAAACCCTTGTGACCAAAAAGGGGGTAGAACCTATGATCTAAGGCACTTTAGGGATAATCTTCTCATGTAGGTCTATTCACACCCTCACAAAAGCCATCAGAGGCACAGTCCCTCTCATGAAAATCCCCGTAAATGCAGCAAACTGCTAGATACGAAGCATCATAAAAGAGCACAACTCTGATTGAAACTTTCGCGAGTAGCCAAACGGACGAAGGTCCTGATGGGCTCCCACTACTCGAATCCACTCATCCTATGGTATCCTAATAGACCTGGGTTATGGTCTCTTTCTCTAATCATATAGCCTCAAGGTACAAGTGTGTGCGTGTGAAGGGCATTTCCTTAAAAAATTACCCCACCTGCAAATGAAAATCCAGAACAGTCCAGACAATAGAAAGCAATAACATGTCGTCTACCCTAGGGTTCAATACCAATCAAATACAACTAATCTAGGGTGCCGACAATAATGCACTACTTACCTCAAGAAAGCGAGCAAAGAAGTAGGGGACATGACAAGAGAGGGGGAATATGCATGGGGGAACTAAGCATTTAAGCAAAGAAGTAACTATCTATTATTTTAAACAAAAGCAAACATAGAAGAAGAATGCATATGGATGCAACATGCTTATGAAAAAGAAGAAGAATAGAGGCAAAGCAAGATGTTCAAATCAATCACACAAACCACACACTTAATTAATTAGGCTTGACCCACTTTTGAAAAAATGTTTTTTAGTCCCCAGTGGAGTCGCCAGCTGTTGCGCCCGAAAAAGTCCCCGAAGGAGAACCTTCCTCGTTCACAACTTTTCCTAAGACAATGAAGCCGCCACCAATATTTATTAAGGAAAATATTAGGAAAACCTCTTCTGGAAAGCGATTGGTCTTGCGAAACAAGAGAATGGGGTTCGGGGGTCGGTTACGCGCGGGGAAGGTGTTAGCACCCCACACGTCCACTCTACTGAGAGGGAACCTTTAATTAAATGTGTGGTTTTAGTGTGTTGACTTGAAAACACTTAATTTTGCCTCTCTACTTCTCATTGAAAAATTCTTAATGAAAATCTTTATTTATTATGAAAAAGAAAAGGGGGAAGAATGGGTTTTTAGAAAAAAAACGCTTGACGGGACGTGGCCCGCTCCTACGTATCTCCCGGTGCGATGGAGAACTCAAAGCTACGTAGTTCTTCTTTGTCCTGAAAAAGGTTTTTGTCTTTTATCTTTTTAGTGAGTTTTCGAAATAGGACGAGCATTTAGTGAATGATTAAACTAACCAAGGTTATGGGTAATCACCGCTAAGTACTCTTGAAAATGAGAGTCACTACCGCCAGTCAGACGAACAAAGGTTCTGATTGAATATTAGTAGCAACTCGTTTTTATTTGTTCTTTTGAAAGGGGTTTTCGAAAGAGATTGATTGGCACGAATGATCAAACTAACAAAGGTTATGAGTGATCATCGCTGGTTGTTCTTCTAGGAAAAGACATTGCTACCAATGGCTAGACGAACAAAGGTTCTGATTAGCCACTAGCGGCAATGGGTTTGAAAATGATTCTTGAATTTTGTTCTGAAAGCGATCTTGGTTTGCAAAAAGTGATTCCTTTCTTCTTGTTATGAAAATAGCTCTTTTCTTTTGCTATGCAAATGCTAAAATCTTTTATGATTGCGCTTGACGAGAATGTGACTCGCTCCTACGTATCCCAAATGGGAATCAAAGCGACGTAGTTCTAACGAGTCTTAAAAATGAAAGTCTTTTTGCTTTGGTTTTGAAAAGTAAAGGGCATTCATAATGATCAAACTAACAAAGGTTATGGGTGACCATTACTAGAACCCATTTAAGTGCATGTAAAAATCTCTTTTGAAAAATGAAGGCCTTCATGATGACCAAACTAACAAAGGTTATGGGTGGCCATCACTGGCACTTGCTATGACTTCGATGCTTAGGAAAATATCTTTTGAAATTGAAAGCATTCAAGCACGGCACAATCATTGAAATCGAATCCTTAGGCAAACAACAACATGGTCATAACTTGCAATTAATCTCATTTGAATTCTTGAGCAAACACTAGCCTAGACTACACATATTAAACCACAACACATAAATAGGCAAAGAAGGAACTTGAATTGGGCATTAAGCAAAAATGCAAGAGTAGGCAAGATTGGGCCTAAATGCACATCTAATGGAAGATGCTAGGCGAGAACCATGCTCAAATATTTCTACAAAACGCAAGGGAATCTAAATGCACCTCTAGTGGAAGATGCAATGTAAGGAATGAGTCTATCCAAGTATTAATGATTCCACATGAGAGTAGACAAGGAAGTGATAGGCACAAATGAATTCAAAAGAGTATCCGGGATCCAAAATATTAATGATTGAGATGCATTTTTCCTTCAACAACAACAATTATACTAACATATTTACATAAGATGTAACTCTAAATGTAATGAAATGCTTAGTATGCAAAAACAAATTGATGATCTATATTTTTGATGCTAAAACTTTGATGATGATGCTAAGATTCAAGAATATACCTTAACTCCAAGCTAAATAAGCAAGAACTAAGATGAATGAGTGCTAAACCACTTGAATTTACTCTTTAACCTTCAACCTTGAGCTTGATTTTAGAGACTTGGAGATGAATCTTTGAGAAGAATGCAAGAATGATGAGGGGGATGCTGAAGTAAAACAAAGGGTGTAAATAGTACTATGGGCTTTTAAGAAAATAAAATAAAAAAAGCAAAATGGGGTTGTATGAAGTAAACATGGGGGTGTGGAGATAGTAAAAGCAAACAGATGCTAAAAAATGGTTATTATTTAAAAAATAAATAAATAAAATAAATAAATAAAATGAAAACAAGGGGCGTGGGATGTACTGCACATCTTGATAACAGTTTCTAAAAATAAGGGATTCTAATAACACTAGTATCCACTCATAAGAAATAAAATAACAAAATAATAAAGAAATAGAAAGGGAGAGAGAGAGAGTGAGAGAGAATCTCAATGGAGAGGGAAAGAGTAAGGGGAGGCCGAGAGAGAGAGGGCTGAAGTTGTGGTGGTTGTGAGTGGTGGTGATGAGAGGTGAATGGGCTCATGGGAGTGGTGGTGTTGAGAAAGAGATAGTGGTGGTGATGAGGTGAATGATGGTGATAATGGTGTTGTGGTTGTTTGGTGATTGTTGTGTTGTTGTGTGGGGTAAGTTTCGGTGGTGGAAGGTGGCTCCGGTGGGGCTCCGACGACACTCCGGTGGTGGTGGCTCTTGGTTTTGTGGAGTGGTGGTTATGTGGGGGTGTTGTGGGTTATGGGGGTGGTTGTGGTTGTTGTTGTGTGGTGGTGGTTGTTGTTGTTGTAGGGATGGTTGTTGTTGTAGTGGGGGTGGTTGTTGTTGTTGTAGGGATGGTTGTGGTGGTTGTTTGGTGGTGAAATGGTGTTGTGGTGCTATTGGAGAGATGAGTTTTGGTGGTGAGGTGGAGGAGATGAGTAGTGTTGGAGATATGAGTTTTGGTGGTGAGGTGGTGTTGAGGGGGATGAGTTTTTGGTGGTGAGGTGGTGTTGTGGTGTTAAGAGTGGTGGTTGTTGTGTGGTAGTTGTTCTTGTAGAGATGGTTGTGGGGTAGTGGTGGTGATGTGGTTATGGTGGTTGTTGGGTGGTGAAATGGTGCTGTGGTGCTATTGGAGAGATGAGTAGTGTTGGAGATATGAGTTTTGGTGGTGAGGTGGTGTTGAGGGGGATGAGTTTTTGGTGGTGAGGTGGTGTTGTGGTGTTGAGAGTGGTGGTTGTTGTGTGGTAGTTGTTCTTGTAGAGATGGTTGTGGGGTAGTGGTGGTGATGTGGTTATGGTGGTTGTTGGGTAGTGGTGGTGATGAATGTTGTTGTGGTGGTGGTTGTTCTTGTAGAGATGGTAGAAGGTGGCGTGAATCAGTGAGGTGAGGGAAGCAACAAACTTGTGTATATTTAGTATGTCTTTATGTAGTAGTGTGTATTTAGAATATCCTCTTTGTGTAATAATGTGAGCTTGTGTAAATGGGAGATTTGGAGGAGTAGGTGGCGTGGGGAGAAGTGCAGGAGGGGTTGCTTGTGGAGGAGAATATAGGATGTAGCAAGTTAGCCAAAAATGTAAAAAGTAAGAAGCACTTAAAAAGGACTTGGCTCTACTTCTAAAAATACAATAATGACATCCGATGACACTTTATTATATATACTTAATTCTTATTTAAAACTTAAATTATGATCTATATTTTTTGTAATAATAAAAATAGTAATCCACCAAATATAAAAAGTAATGAAGATAAGTTTATTTTAGCTTTTTTAATAAATAATTAAGTGCAAAGACAATACCAAAAAATCGATATTGTTCTCTTTTATTTCAAAAAGCCGGACAAAATTAGGGTATGACACTAGTAGAAGCTGAATTCTATCTTAATACTAGCATACTGAAAGAGTAATAAAAATTTCCAAGTAGACTAGAATGAATAGCAAAATAATCTAAATAAAAGATTGCAGCCATATGATATGTGATTATGAAGCACACTAAACTGAAGGCAACTAAAAAAATAACCATGAAATATATTCTCAAATCCCACTTGTAATATTGGTCGCCAACGAAATCATCAATCACCTCAGTAGAAACTGAAAAAAGAAAAGTACAGTCCAAAAGAAGAAGTGACTTATACCTCACTTATGAAGTGCTTCACCAGATATATCTTGATTTAAAAATCTTTTTACAGCAACTTCCTACAAACCAAAGAATGGAAACGTGCTGTGAATGTAATAATCTACAATATAGAAGAGAACTCCACATAGCAAGGAAAAATTGGGAGGTGGTCAAGTAAGCTAGCCGTGAATATGGCAATAAAACTGATAATTATTTAGTACAGATTATATGGAAACTAAATCTCAATAATCCTTGGCACACATTCAATGATATGTTACATATACAAGCGCTATTACAGCAGGAAAGACACTTTACATTTCACTTCAAACAAATAAAAATGATAATAAAACAAAGATGTATGGTATATGCCTAGATAGAAATAATACAATTGATTAGATTCAAGAATATGAGAAACTCACAGTTCCTCGCCATTCGCCACCACACACCTCTCCATAAGATCCTGCATGCAATATATGCCACCCAAATGCAATCAAGTCTTCGTGCATTAAGCCAAATAAATAGCAATATTTAAGAAAAGAATGTAAAAAAATCCAACAGAACAAAGTACAGTTAATACTATGTCCAATACGCTCACCCAGCGTGATTTCCTCCCATGGAATTTCATACTCGGCAACATCATCTAAAGCAGAATCAGATTTTGTACTACTGTTACTCACAATGATGATCATCATGCTGCTGCCTATTCTCATTTCAAATATGAACAAATAAACATAGCATTATTGCACAATCTAAAACTTCAACTGTCCTTTGAGTTTTGATGCTTTTTAGAGTTCAATATTCATAGATGTTCAAAATCAGCTGTAAGATGAATCATTCATATAACTGCAATTCAATTTACTAGATGGTTGCATGAACAAAATGATTGAAGACATTACATTTTTGTATTTCTTGGTGGTGTAGTGGTGCTACAATTTACCCATTCCCAGGGTGTTGGAACACAAGGATCACCTTCATTGGCTTGGAAACTTTCAGCAGACAATAATCTAAATGCGTTTACTGCAGTTATTGCAAAATGAAAATATGGTTAGAAATTAGTTTAATTTGCTTCAGCTTCAGTTGTGTAATGTTTAATACAGATGCACCAAAAGATCAATTTTCACAAAAACTGAAATTAAGAACTTACAATCTTGCCTATCAGTCTTTGAAGCAATCTGCACATATTGAATCAAGTATCACATAATTGTCCTTCTATTCAAAATCAGGAATTAAGCTCATTTAATAAAGCAATTAGCAACAACAGATATTATACCATTAGCATCTTGTAGTCAATGAAGAAAGGAAATCCCACATCAATTATTTTGGACTACAGCAGCCACCATCTCACAATTCTTTCAACTAAACTATCAATTTAATGAATTAAACCAGCAAGGACTATGTGATTTATCTTGCTCCACAGACATGATACAAAGCTAATGCTTCAGAACAAAATCTAATTACAAGCATATGCAAGTTGAAACACACCTAAGGATGAGATTTGCAAAAATCTGTAAGCCTTTCACCAAATAACTTCCTTAGCAACAAAGTCCAACGCTCAGGTATCTTAGCATCAGGGTTTATAGTAACAAGAAGCTCTGGCTTCATACAACTTGACTGTTCATCAAACAGAAGTAACTTTTTAATACCAATGTAATGTGAGTCTCTAGAAGATCAAGAAAGTTATATATAGTTGCTGGCTAAATGTAATGTGGTAGCTGTTAACTCAACTCATACAACACAAATCAATGCATGCTTTAAATAGTTAGATACTTAGGTGTAAATTGATCCACTAAATTATCAGCCTTCAATTTAAAACAATAAATGACATAGTGAAGCAACTGTAAATTGCAAAAGAACACTTACATGAGATGCCTCTCATTCCAAGTATGTATGAGAATATGAAGCTGAAAATTTTCCATCCATCCACCATCCTAGCAGTTAATTTTTCCCTATTATTTGTTGGGAATCTGTTCTATTTGGCAGTTACAAAACTACTATCCATTTTCTGTTCTCAACCCTTCAATATATGTTACTCTTGTAGCTATATAAGGGACCCTTGTATCTTCTTTTCAATTCAATGAAATTATTATTTAGTATAAGTTTTGTTACCTCATAATAGGTACCATCAACATCTAAAAACACAGGAAAAAGATAGGTTAAAAAGAGAAGAGAGCTTTAGGTATCAACTCTATCCAGTAACTGAAATCTAACAGCAAGTCAACCAGTTCTAATCATCTAATGTATCTACCTAATAAACCCTAAAATTTAAATAGGGACCAAAAGACAAAATTACCAAATGTGTAAGCATAAAAATATTTAACCCTATAAGAATCGTAAAGAGATAAACACCTATAAACAGTAGACAGAAACAAAGTGAACGAAATATAGAGAAGAGGCAAAATGAAATAGGAAAAGTGAAGAAGCGGTTTCTTTAGTAGATGGAAAGACATGCTCACATCGTTAAGAAGCAGCAACAGTAGCTTGAGGCGCGGGTCCTGAAGAAGAGGCAGCATGAAGCAAAGCGCAACACCTGTTCCTTTCGTTTGCAGAAATGATAAGCCAGCAATCTTTAGTCTGATTGTGCTTTGCCACCTCATCGAAAGAGTGAAGCTTTGGATCTGAAGCCATTTTAATTTTTCACTGCACAAAATCAAAAAACCCTGAATAATTCAAGTCAAACCCCTAATTTTATTTTTCTTGAACTATGAAGAAACAGAGAATCTAAGGAATCAAGAAAAAAGAAAGGGAAAACGAAGCATCAAATCATCACATGAGAGAATTGACAAAAAAAAAGTAAAACGAAATTCTTATCAATGAAAAGGGCTATGAAAAGGAGATTATTGAGTTGGGGAGGGGTCAACAACACTCACCACGACGGCTGCTTCCCAGATTCTCAGTGACAGTCTCGTGTTGTGTCAAATTGCGTAATCTAAGTTTTGAAATGATGGCGGCAACGTAAGGGTTTGGGCGCTGATAGGAAAGAACAACAGTGATCGCAAACTGAGGGATTTGAAGAATGAGAGAAGGAGAGATCGCAAACTGAATCTGAAGGCAACATACCAAAGGGAAAGAAAGTACAGAGAAAGAACTCACCTTTGAAGTAAACCCTAGAAAGTAGAGAAAGGCAAAGCTGAATCTGAAGGCAGCGAGAGGAACCTGAGGAATTTGAAGGTCCGGTGACGGCAACGTTCTTCCTCTCAGTACCTGAAGGCAGTGATGGAAGAGATGTGAGAGAGTGAAGAGATACAGAGAAAGAGAATGTGAGAGGGAAGAGATACAGAGATAGAGAAAACGATGCGAGAAAGAGATGCGAGAGAAAGATATGCGAGAGATGCGGAGTGTTGGTGAGGGAGAGGCGTGAATAGAGGGAACTGAAATTTTAGGGTTTTTTTAGTGAAAAACAGACTTTAACAATCGGTTGTTTAGGCAACCGATTCCAAATTAACTGTTTATGAATCAGTTGTTTACACAACCGATTCCAAAAGTCTAAATATGTACATTTGGAATCGGTTGTTTAAACAACAGATTCAAAATGTCTAAAAAAACCTCTCCAACATCAATTTAATTGCAAAATTGCCACTGTGTCTACATTTGAAATCGGTTATCCAAACAACCGATTCCGAATAGTGCTTTTTAAAGCAGATTTTGCACTAGTGATAGGCTCTACTGGCGAGTTTAACTCTTTTTGGGTCTAGAATCCTGACATAGGCTAAGCAACCCAAGATTCGAAAATAAGACACATTAGGTTGTCTTTTCTTTATGATTTCATAAAGAGAAATTTTGCTCTTAGACTTTGAAAGTCTATTCAGGACATAACTTATAGTTAAAAAAATTTCCCCCCCACTAGTGAGATGAGGCACCAGAATAAAGCATAATAGCAACTACCAATTCGGTAAAAGTTCTATTATTTCTTTCTACTTTACCATTCATTTCGGGAGAATATGGTGCAGTCGTTTCATGTATAATTCCATTAAATTAATGGGAATCATACTCCATTTCTCAATTGCTATAAAAGCTCTTAACCTTTCTATTTAATTGATTTTCAAAATCTGTAATGGAAAACTTTGAATATGTCAAGCACTTCACTTTTATTTTTCACAAAGTATATACAATGTAGTCAAATCAATTATAAATAAAAGTCGTAAACTATCGTTTTCCATTTCTGGTTAATGTTCTATCTTATTCGCATATATCTGAGTTAGTCAAAACTAATGCTCAAATTTCCTTACTGATTTATGCGAAGTCCTGAAAATTCTTGCTTGACTACAAAAATCACCTTTTTTTAAAGTCATTTAGGAAAATAACTTTTGAAAAATGTTATCTGGCTTTTTTTTTTTGAAAAGAATGCATTTGTTTACACGTCAAAGTCAAACACGTCTAAAAAAATAGTATAGCGTTCAAAACTTCTGATAGATGAAGTAAACAATGCGTTAAAAAAAATATTCACCAGACTCAACATACTTTTCCCTTTTTTTTTCAGCAACGATCTATGTTCGAAACATAGCATGATCACATCGAGGAAAGCCAGTGACCATCCACCAACCTTCGCAATTATCAACAATGTTGATTTCATAAATTATAGCAACTGATTGCTATTTAGTCAGGTTAGCCTGCGGGGCAGAGCTTGGCCTGTTCCTACACTTGCATGTCATATGACCTGGTCACTCGCAACTTAAACAATTAAATGGAGGAGCAACATCATTCTTAGGTTGTGGTGGTGGTTGAGGCTTAGGATATGGGGACTTTGGAGGGTTCCCATTCTTGTTGCGGTTCTTTTGAATCTGATTACGGTTTTAATTTTGAAAGGTTTTCTAGAAAGTTATATTGAAATTTTCAAAATTATATACTGCAATATATCGTGAAACACCTAACTTCTCAAAAAAATGTTATTGCTAATGAGATCAAAAGCAATTCTATGATATAAAACATAATATAAAACCATTAACCGTTAAATGTTAACCACTAACGGCAACAAAAGATATGAATAAAAAATAATTTCAAAAAATATGAATTAAAAAAAAATTCATTTTTATAGAGATGATTTTCCGTAGAATTAAAAATTATAGAGATAATCATTCCCTTTCAATTATTATACTGTATAGAGAAAACAATTCTCTTTCTATTGATAAATAGTATAAAGAAAATTATTCTCTTTCTATAGGAATATTTCTTTTTCAGAGCATCACAGACATCCCTAGAGGACTTACAGGTACTGTAATAATCATAAAGATCATCAGTTAGTCCGTTCAGAATAAAATTCTTACAGAGATAGTCATGCTCCTTCCATAGGAGTATTTCATTTGCTGTTTTAGTCTGTTCAGCTGTTTCAGCGGAACCAGCACCAGTAATTTCTTCGGTTGTCATGGTTGAATTAGTGAAAATTCGCTCTAAGATATACACCCTCAATATGGTTATAAAAACCACTCTTTAGCTTGGAAATGCTTCAAGCTTTCTAGAGAAGAACAAAGAAGTTTAGAGAGAAGAGAGAAAAACTTGAGGAGAGATGCTTTATCGTCAAGTTTGGTGTGAGAAATAAGTGAGGAGGAGTCTCCCTTTTATAGGCTTTTTACACTATAGAAGTGTTTAGTCTACCCAATGTGGGACTTTTTCCAATTCACACTTAACAAAGTTTCAACAATCCCCCACTTGAGTTTAAAAAGGAGTTTCAGAAGTAGCGTCAAATGCTTCCATAAGATTGTGCTTAAACAGAGGTGTCTTACGACTTGAACCTTTGCATAGCGGTTAAGATTTAGATTCAACAAGAGTGACTCGTAGTCTTGAACTCTATCTCTAATCATCAAAACCACACACAACCTTTTCCATGGGTGTATTCTTATAAGCCCGTGCTTTTATGGCCCTGCACGTCTATCCTAGTTTAGTGAACGCTCTAGGAATCCTGCCAACGATTCCATAGGAAGCGGCCCCACTTCCACATTCACAAAGGTGAGTCACTATAGGGACAAAAAAATTTCATCTCTAGATTAGTCACTTAACTGAAAATTTTCGTAGACACTTCTTTTAGAAGATCAATAAGGGCTTTATCTTCGTTGAGCCTTGGAGGGGTGCGCTAGTGGCTCGACTAGGGACCACGTTGAAATGATAATTTTTGGGTTGGGTGCAATGCCGATTGGGAATCGACGTACGAGACTGGTGGCTACAGCCCTGGTTGCCTCTGGTAGAAATGAGGTTCGCTTAGATGGAGTTCAAAGCGGACTTTTCCCTACCGAGTGACTGACTAACTATACATAAAGGGACTGTGGCTCCTGATTCCTCCAAGCTCTAGAAGTTTGTCGGCTCGTAGGAACTCTAAGAGTTACTCCAACTGTTAGCTATGAAATCGCTAGACTCTTTGAGCGGCTCTTACCGAATGTAGTCATGGTGTGATACACCTTGTGCCTCCTAGATGCGATGAAAAGGTAGCCAATGTAGTATACGTACATCTCCTATCCAACTCGTCTTAGAGAAACTTGGAGAACCATAGACATATGTCACCCTCCCTCGATAAATGAATATCCCTAGCTCAACATCAATCTCCCACCCAAATCTACTACGATCATCATATGGTATCTGAGGTTCACACCATCTTTGGGGAGTGGTACATATTACGCAGCTACATCTCATGGTAACTTTGTTTGGAAAATCTAATCCCAAAACATTTTGTGTAAATATATAGAAAATAGGGGTTAAGACACATGTATAAATCACAAAGTTGGGATGAGAGCAATAAGCAACATCCAAACATGTTATGCAATACAATCAATCACATGTTTGCCTATTTACTTATTATGCAACTGTGTGTTGTGCTTTGGTCTCTTGTACACTCATCACAACCTGAACCATGCTTTATATCCTGATCATGTCTCTTGTTGATCAACTTGTGTATCTTGCATGGTTGAAATGGATCACTAAAGAAATAAGTAAACAATTGCAAGAAAAAAGTAAACAATGGTTGTTTTTGAAGGCTAACGCACAAAGATGGGGTAGCTCAAGTGAAGAGCGCCTAATTATTGTTAAAGGTGGTAAAACACCTATCATAAGCATTGTCATTTTAATAAACTCTTACAAAGGTTTTGTCGGGAAGAGTAGATCATTAGAAGAGACAAAATTAGTATAAAACTTCCATGTGTGAATTTTCTTATTCTTTCCTCCATTAGTATTGTGATAGCTAGATTAATCAAAGCTGTTGAAAGGTGAAAAGATCTTAAAGTCTCAATCCACCCTCCTGGGACTAACGCCAGTTGGTAACAAGGGATCTGCAGGGTGGAGAAATTCTGCAGATTCAAACAATATTAAGAGATGGAAAGAAAATTCTAATCGCTAACGTTTGCCTAGGTGGCTAGTACTGTAAGTGAAGTAGCCAACAATAATCATGATGCCTATTGCTACGTGACACTAATTAAGGTTCCCTTTTTGGGAAATTATTTAGAGACAGAAAATTTTTGGTCTCTTTAGTGACTAACTTAGAGACTGGTTTTCAAAATCGATCGCTCAATTGGTCATAAAATCGGTCACTAATTGGTTTTGCAATGGATTTCTCGATCAATTTCAAAGGTCGCTAAACCACTGGTCACCAAAATGTGGTGATCGATTTAGCGACTAAATTGAAAAGTCTCCAAACCACTAGCGACCAAATTTGCAACAAATTTTCAAATTTAATGATAGTTTCAGCGATCGATTTTAAAAATCAGTCGCTATAGGGACCAAAATATTTCGTCTCTATTAGTCACTAAACTGGAAAAAAATTCGTAGGCAGTTCTTTTAGAAGATCAATAATGGCTTTATCTTCGCCGAGCCTTGTGGGGTGCGCTAGTGGCTCGACTAGGGACCACATGGAAACGATACTTTTTGGGTTGGGTGCAATGCCGAATGGGAATCGACGTACGAGACTGGTGGCGACAGTCCTAGTTGCCTCTGGTAGAAA
The DNA here is from genome assembly GCA_039519185.1 of Astragalus membranaceus. Lineage (NCBI taxonomy): Eukaryota > Viridiplantae > Streptophyta > Magnoliopsida > Fabales > Fabaceae > Astragalus > Astragalus membranaceus. Next base: position 74,192,251 of record CM076854.1, on the reverse strand, counting down.
TGAGCTTCGCTTGGATGGAGTTCCAAGCGGTTTTTCCCGACCGAGTGACTGACTAACTATTGGGATAACTATACATAAAGAGACTATGGCTCCCAATTCTTCCAAGCTCTAGAAGTCTGTCGGCTCGTAGGAACTCTAAGAGTTACTCCCATTGTTAGCCATGAAATCGCTAGACTCTTGGGGCGGGGTTGCTTCCAGAACTCCTTGGGTAAATGGGCGTCTGAGCGGCTATGCCTGAATGTAGTCATGGTGTGCTATTCCTTGTACTTCCTAGATGCGATGAAAAGGTAGCCAATGTAGTATACGTACTTCTCCTATCCACCTCGTCTTAGAGAAACCTGGAGAACCATAGACATATGTCGCCCTCCCTCGATAAACGGCCATCCCTAGCTCAACATCAATCTCCTATCCAGTCCTACTATGATCATTATATAGTATCTAAGGTTCACACCACTTTTGGGGAGTGGTGCATATTTCGCAGCTACGTCTCATGGCAACTTTGTTTGAAAAATCTAGTCCCAAAACATTTTGTGCAAACATTTAGAAAATAAGGGTTAAGACACATGTATAAATCACAAAGTTGGGATGAGAGGAACAAGTAACATCGAAACATGTTATGCAATACAATCAATCCCATGTTTTCCTATTTACTTATTATGCAACTGTGTGTTGTGCTTTGGTCTCTTGTACACTCATCAAAACCTGAACTATGCTTTATATCCTAATGTCTCTTGTTGATCAACTTGTGTCCTTGCTAGCTAATACTTCAACTATCTTATGTATGCTCCTAGACTCTAGACTCTGGCCATAATCCTGATGCTACAAGACGTTCCCAAAACACCCATCAAAATGTCTAGGATCGATGGAGTCTTGATGTTATCAGTCCCACACCCACAACAAATTTGTGTAACCTATTCTATTACCAGCAGCCTCTCCAATAATACAATAATAACAATGTGTTCTTAAAAACACTGAGTTTGACTTCGTATGCCCAACATACGGCTGTGGACCTTTGAAAATAAATGCAATCTATATGGATTCCTTTCCTAATAAAATCATATATTTAGACAAAATACTATAACCTCAAATCATATCTAAATCCCTAGATAATATCCTTCTATATGAAAAACAACAAAATAACAACGTATAACTTCCTATGTGTTAATCGATCTTCGACAACCTAAGCTTCACTTAATCAAACTCTGAAGAGTGCTCAAATGATCTTTAGGTATTGTTGACTCTTTAAGTCTTATAGAGCTTAGGTCACTCTACGCATTTAAATGACTATTTAAAGCTAATTATCCCGATGTTATTCAATATTTTTCCCCCGCCTGGAGTAAGACTAGTACCTTTCCATTGGGAGAACCCTAGCTTATTCTGTATGCTCTCGAACTTACTCAAACTTAGTCGAACAGAACCTCAAGAACACTCAAGAACTCACAAAGAACAACCTAGAGATAGAAAATATAGATAGAGAAGGAGAGAAACACGGGCCTTCATTGTTTGAGCTCAACCAATTTATAGAGGTGAAAAAAGACCCTCGCTTAGGGTCTCATGCTCGCTTAGCGACTAGGAACCTCCTCATCGCCTCAAGTTTGTGTGTCTCGTCGAGCCACATCACCCTAGTCTATATAGGTGTGTCAGTTTATGGCTCGCTTAGCAACTAATTCTCGCATAGCAAAAGCATATGCTTTCACTGCCTTACTAGAACATGCTATGTGTCGCTTTTTTCAGGAAGAGCTGGAGAGCAGCTCTCGCTCAACGAGCAACTGTCACTCAACGAGTCTCTATTTTTCTTGTAACCCTAATTCTCACTAAAACACTAAAAGAAATCTATTTAACATCCAAATAAAAATACCTTTTATTAGGACAGTACTTGGATAACAAGGCATTAAAGTTTAGGATGGTACATTCAGTATTGTGGCAAAGCTCAATGGTGGGGGTGTACTTGCAAACAAAGTGATGCCAAAGTCAGCAAGAGAGAGAGAGTGAAAGGTAATAATGAGCAAAGTGTACTTTGTAAAATCCCAATTTTTCGTACCTTATTATTAAAATCAAAGTTTAATAAAAGGTATTTGTATTTGGTATGTTAAATATACCTTTTGATTACAGTTTTAGTGAAAACTAGGGTTTTTGAGAAATTAAGCCTCGCTAAGGGAATGAAGTTCGCTAAGCAAAAGCTTCTCTCCAACACTTGCAGACAAAAATGACATGTGGTATGTCAGGGTGAGGCGGTGAAATAGACTGAAAATTCAATATAGACTTGGACGATATGCCGAGACGAGATGCACACAACTAAGATGGTGAAGAGGACGTCACAATTTGAATTGCGGCCGCACACTGGTCAAGTATGAGTTAAAAACGTAGTGCAGTGTAACAACTTGAGTCGTCTCGCAAGGACTTCTGGACCAATTAACCAATTACAGAGTCAAATAAAATGGAGGGTTTTTCGATAGTATGTTCAAATCGCAGATTGTGAAACAAAATTTACTCACTTATAAAAAAACGACTAATACACTAATTTTGGAATTTCAAGACGTATCACGGCTTTCAAAAGTTCTGATTTCTTATTCAGATTTAATTCTTGTTTGTCTATAGAACTAATCAAGAAAGTGTTAACCAATTCTATAGGAATTCCTATTGGGATTAGGCATCACAGTGAATGATGACCAATAGTTAATAAGGATCAAATGTCTCAAAACTACAATTATTTTAAAAACAGAATTCCGTCAAACCTACACTAAGCTTAATTAGTAGTCTCTATCAATCCTTATAAAATTTTAATTACGCAATCTGAATGTTAAAGGATAGAAGGAAAAGGAATAAAACACCAAAACGAAATTAACATATAAAATCAAACCTCAAAGTCTTGATAAAATTCCGAAACAGTGGATCAATCTCTAGAACTTAGCCTTCCATGAGCACAAAGATCAAGTACAAGTAGGTGCTCAGTTGGCAAGCTAAGGGATATCAAAGGAGTGCACCAAAGGAGTGCAAGCAGGAGGTCTCGGGTACAAAGCCGAGAAACTATCATTACCCCTCCCCCACTAATATTGCTTATAAAAAAAATACAAGGGTTATGTTCTATTCTTTTTCTAAAGACGTACGTGAATGCTTCAATTCTCTCAGGAAAAAATATTAGGATTCTGTTCAGCTCATGAATGGGCCTAAAAACGGATCTAAAACACAAGCCCAATACTAAACTATTACAAAGAAAATTCGCAGGTCCCGTTTCAAGTTTTTGACCAAGAAGATTTCTGATCTGGACTTTGGCGTCAACATCATAATTGTATCTCTTCCTCTTAGGTTTCCAGCATGGAAAAGATCACTGGAATCCTATAACTATAGCCCACGTTATGGCTTGTAGAAGAAAACGGGTTAAAACATGTCTAACTTAAACGCATTTAAAACTCAAAATTCTAAAACATGTCAGAACTTGAAAATTAGACCAAAAATGCAACTCAAATGACCATATTCAATGCTCTAGAGTGTGCACTAAAATGCACTGATCACTCGCTAAGAGAGAGGGGTTTGCCGAGTGAGGGTCAATTTTCACTTTGATAAATAGGACGAGTTACAGAGGGTAAATCTCACCTCTCTCCCGTCTCTCTCTCTCTCTCTCGCTCTCTCTCGAAATATTTTACTAAGTGTTATTAAAATATTCTTGAGTTTCTCTTCGAGTTCAAGTTCATTTGGGTGCGGGCAGTACAAGTTAGGGTTCTACTATAGAAGAGTTGCCAGATCTACTTCAGGTGGGGAAAGGATACTACTGTAAACATTGAGACTGATAGCTTTAAATAGTCATTTAAATATGTGTAGAGTAACCTAAGCTCTACTAGAGTTAAAGAGTCAAAAATAACTAAGAGTCATTTGATTACGCCTTGAAGTATGGTTAAGTCACTACAAGAATAAGTGCTTTTTCCTACCATTTTTTCCGACGAACTCTAGTCTGTCGCAATTTCCGATGGATTTTCGATGAAAAAGTCGTCGCAAATGTTCAGCAAAAGTAGCGCTAAAATTCCCGCTTACGTTTGCGACGAAGTTTTTTGCCGTCGCAAATTTCCGATGGATATTTTCGTCGGAAAACGCTTAAAATCTGTCGGAAACGAAAATACCCAATTAAAAGAGAACCCCTTCCCTCGAACCCTCTCATTCAGCAAACCTCACGCTTATCAAAAAAAAAACAAACCCTCCTCTCCTTCCCGAAACGTCATTCTTTGCCTCGTTCTCTCCCTCATGCTCCTCCGCCCTTCTCAGCCCTCCACCACCCTCCTCCGCCCTCTTCTATCGCTAAACGTGCTCCACAGCTTGAAGACAGTCTCTCGTTCTCCATCTTCCCGTGCCTTCCACTCTCCCTCTCCCTCTTCCTGGTTGACTCCCTCACAGTGACGGAAACCATCGCTGTTCTCCTTCTCTCAGTCGCCTCTCACCTCTCCTCTCTTCTTCTTCTTAAAGGGTAAGTACAGTTTTCTTCTATTTGACTGAAAATCCACAAATTTTGGTTGATTCAAAACCCTGACCCTGTTTTCCCCTTTCTATTGAAATCCTAGGGCAAAATCCAGTCCCTATTTCGCTGACTGAAAACGAGGAAGGAACAGAAGCAAACTGGAATACAAGTGGTGAGAAATCAATTTCTCTCATTGTTTATGTCTAGGTCAAATTCGTAATTCGAATTTCTCCTAAATTTTAATGGCTCTATGTATTTTCATCATCTTCCTTAACAAGGCAAGGACAATGGTTGGGTCCAGGGAAGGGTCTTGCATTTGCAAGGGACTTATTCCATGACCTGAACCTGTTTCAATCTTTAATAACTTTTGCTTATCCTATTTGAGTACGTGCTAACCATTTATAATCTTCAGCCTGCTTTTGGTCCTGATGGGAAGAGGAGAGAACCTGAGAGCAATCTGCTTTTAGCTTCCATTGAAAATATGCAGTATGCTGTGACAGTTGATGTCCTCCACACGGTGAGAATTTACATTTGTCATTAAAATGTCCAAATTTGTGCGTGGATTATACTCTATATTGATTGTCTATCTTACAGGTGTTCTCTTCATTTGGTACTGATTCAGTACCTTGGTATCAATCCTATAATGGAATGGTGACACTTTTCAATTTGCTGGTCTCAGAGATCTGGGGGGAATGGATGGAGGTAATGGGTTACTGCCAATCCTTGTCACTTCCAATAGCATCTTTTGTTCCATGATAAATGTTGCAGGCTTGCCTCTACTATTCTGTGCTAACTTGCCCTGGCTCTGACCTGTATATAGGAATCTTATTCATGTCCAATAGTCATCGCAATAGATTGTTATATTAGTTCAAATTTAACTCTATTTATGTTATTGTAATGCTATGACTTCAATAAGTGCTTAACGTGTAGGTATTGTGGTTTTCTGTTGAAAATCGTTTTTTAAATCATCTCATCTATTGAAAATTATTTTTAAGAGAAGTTACTCAAAATTGCTTCCTACATCAAGTAGTGTCTAGATGTTCTTTAGATTCTCATTTCGTGTAGAAAACTGTAACAAATATATGAAATACTCTTAAAGTGATCGCTATTTTTTTAAAAATTGATTCTTCTAGAAAAAGGTCCTAACAAACGGGTTCTGATTCTGAATTGTACTGTCTCAACAAATTTTGCACAAGTTAGAAATGATTTCGCCATTCTTTTATTTCAGGTTATTGCTTTTGTCTTGGAGGCATTCTTTGCTGAAATGGAGTTGGAGGAATCAGAAACTAGTGATGGAAATGACAAGGTTTGTATTTAATCTGAATTCTTACCAATAAAGAAATATAAGTTGCCATGTCTATCACACACCTTTTAAACAGCGGCACTAAAAATTTGAAGTGATTCGTGTCACATACATTAGGGTTGAAGTTGTCGAATCAGCCTCTTGCAAATGCAAGATTAGGCTGCTTACGATTCGCCCCAAACGGGAAATTTTTCCCTGAACCCTCCTACGGCAAGAGCTTCATAGCATCAGATTACTACTACTCCTAATGCTACTACTACCACTGATGTTTAATATTCTGATACTAACTGGCTCAGATCCTATATTGCTGATACAGAAAATCAGTAGAATAAGCAAGCAATTGCTGTTGCAGCTACTACAGCCGCCGCTGCGGATGCCGCGGCGGCCGCCGCTCAGGCTGTTGTGAGGCTCACAAGCCAGGGTAGAGGCACATTGTTTAGTGGAAGTAGAGAGAAATGGGGTGCTGTCAAGATCCAAACTTTCTTCAGAGGCTATTTGGTGTTTTTTTTTTATGTTTTCTTAGTTTTTGCAAATGTTAAGGATTTGATTTGGTTTTATGATTTGTGATGCTTTTGTCTGGGGACAAATGTATTTGTTGTTGGTATAAGTTAAGTGCTTTGCTTCATTCTTACTCCTTTGTCTCCTCTCAAAAGGTGGGAAAGTGTTTGCTTTAGATTCTTAATGACACGGTGTCTCTCTGTTTCTGTTTTCCTTGAAACAACTGCCATCTGCACTTTCCCTTTTTTCATCTTCTCGTTGACTTGACTTCTTATTCATCTACACTAACTTGAGTAAGGCTTAAAATTAACTTCAAATTTTCCTTCTTTCTTTTCTAATGTTATTTGAATTCAGAGTTTCTATATTGTTTACTTTCAGGCAAGAAAGGCTCTTAGAGCACTGAAAAGATTGGTTAAGATACAAGCTCTTGTTAGAGGCTATCTAGTTAGAAAAAGGGATGCTCAAACTCTTCACAGTATGCAAGCTCTAATAAGAGCTCAGGCCGTTGTTCGAACACAATGAGCTCGTCGATCCATGAACAAAGAAAATCGATTTCTACCTGAAGTTCTTGCAAGAAAATCTGTGGTAAAATAACTGTTTTTATTTCCCTTGCCTCTTAAGCCCCATGCTCCGTTTTTCTTCAATCTATTTCTAACCACAGTACACAAGTATTTGCCTGAGTCTGATATACTGAAATCATATAGGAAACTCACTAACTACTCTACAATTTACTAGTATAATACAATGACATTCATTCAGACTAGATGATCAAGTGTCAGGACTAGTAATATAGTTGTTGTGTAACAATTTAAAAGTCTAATTACTTCGGCAATATTTATGCAGAGAACATGACAAGAAAGTTTGCTGCATTGGTTTAACATCGTTACTGGCACTTCCAGCTGATCAATTGCCAGGAGAGGCTTTAGGTCGGGTGTTCCGTTCCACTCTTGATCTTCTGGTTGCGTATAAGGATCATTAAAATTTTCCAGTGGTTTGATTGGTTTTCTTTCTTAACAAATTTTGGAAATTACCAATTCAGTACTTGTTATGGGGTTTTAGGGTGACTATGGTTTGGTTGCTAATAGGTTAAAAAGCCTTGTTTCCTAATAATGTTATTGATTTGCTTCTTTGTGTTTAGCTGAGAAAGAGAAAAGCAAATAGTAAAAAGAAGGTTTAAAAAAAATGTTTTTACAACAAGTTCCTTTATGTTTTCTTTTTTACTTTCTTCTTTATTTGTTACTTTCTTGGGTTGAGAGAAGTTCCTATTATGCGTGCAGCAAATATGGAACGATATTGGGGAGAGCGAGAAGGACAAAGATCGTATGTTGATGGAATTGGAGAGGGCATTCTTAGCCTATTTGATAATGCAGCTGAAGGATATTGTTTTTAACCTATTTGAACTCTGGAATTTGATGGACTCATCGAAAGAAGAGAGAAACTGTTTTCATAGGATTACTTCTATAGTTGGCACATCAGAATCAGAAATCACCGAACAAGGTGTTATTTCACCAGAGATGATAGAGAAGGTTTCAAAGCTACTTTCTGTTCCCTCGCAACTTAATTTTCTTTCATTTTCATTTTTCGTTCTTTATATATGATAGAGAACTTAGACTGAAAAGTCCTTTTGCATGCAGGCTTCAGCAGAAGTGGAAAGGCTTTCGAAACTAAAAGCAAGCAGAATGAAAGAACTTGTTTTTAAGAAGAGGATAGAATTAGAAGAAATATGTAGACTGACTCATATTGAACCTGATACAAGTACTGCTACTGAGAAAGCTAGGGCATTAATAGACTCTGGTTTGTTCCCTGTTGCATTAATAGATTCTTAGTCACTAATATGAGTTTGGTTTCTTTTCAGATTTACTTAGAAAGGGTCTGTGATACTATTGAACTCTACTGCTTTTGTTACAGGTTTGGTTGATCCTTCTGAACTACTAGATAACATTGAATCACAAATAGTGAAGGCAAAAGATGAAGCTATAAGCAGAAAAGATGTAACAGATAGGATTGATAAGCAACATGCATTATGAAAATCCCTTTTCAATTTAATACAGTATTAGCACATGTTTATTATATTTGAATGATGTTATAGTTGTTTGAATTGAGCTGTTGATGCAAAATATCACACCATCAGACCTTGAAATTAGTCTGGTTTTATTAGTTGTTAAACTCATTTGTAAAATTGATCATCAGTAGCGATTCTATAATTGTCTTTTTAATTCTCTCTTTACTGTTGGCTTCCTTTAATTGCTTCAGTTTGATGCCTGCTAGTATATAATTCCTTTAATCCAATGAAATGCTTATTTAGCAATTGAGCTTTTAGTTAATAGTTCATTGTGGTTGAAAAAAGTTTGCATAAAGGATTTTGATTTTATGATAATTTCTAGTGTATAAGAGAAGGAATTGCAATAGAAGTTTGGTTTAGTGAGGGTATAAGGACGACTGTTGAATTTAATTTTTTTTAAATTTTTTTTAAAAATTTCCGACGGATTTGCGACGAAAAGGTATCAGAGTTTGCGATGAATTTGCCACGGATATTTGCGACGGATTTCTGACTACTTTGCGACGGAGACATTTGCAACGAAAAAATCCGTCGAAAATGATTTGCGACGAGCGATTTTGCGGCGGCTTTTTGTCCGTCGGAAAGTTCGTCGGAAACGTCAATTTGCGACGAAAATCGCTGCATTTGCGACGAAAAACGCCGTCGGAAATCGTCGATTTTCTTGTAGTGAGTGAAGGTTTGGGTGTCAAAGTGGCTAACACATAGCAAGTTTTATGCTATGATTTGATTGATTTCTTGAGATGTTGTTGTGAGCATTTAGGTTCTAAGTTATGAATCACTGATTTCGAGGATACATTGTAAAATCTTGCCCATAGGATGTTTAACTTAAAGGGATTTAGAGATTTTAATCGAAGCTGATAGTATCTTGAGTTAAGGAAATGATATTGTTAATAGAAGTTACACAGATCAGTTGTGGGTGTTGGACTTATAACGTCAAGACTCCTTCGGGTACAGTCTGATGGTTGTTCTAAGAACGTTTGTGGCATCAGGATTATGGCCATAGTCTAAAAAATAGTGCATACATAAGAAGCTAAGTGTTATCAAGGAAAGGATACATGTTTGATCATCAAGATATATGATCAGGGTCTAGTGTGTAGATCATGTTATAATGGATCTAAAGATTGTAAGACCAAGGGAATACATAGTGAGTCAATAGGAGAAGCATATGATTGGATGAATTGCATAACATGTTTATATATTTGTCATTGCTTCATACCATCGATTTGGTTTATGCATATTTCTTAGCCCCTATTTTCATGTATATATTTGTACAAATGTTATGGGATTAGATTTACTAGCGATATCATCGAGTATGCCGAGGGATATCATGACAGAGTATGTTCCACTTTTGAAGAGGTGGTATGACTTGCAGATACTCTATGAAGACCAGAACTAGACTTACAAGGAGATCGATGTTGAATGGGGTATGACTATCTGTAGGGGACGAGATACATGTGTCTATTATTTTGAGACACGATGGACAGGTGATGTATGAGTAGTACGGTCACTACCTGTCCATCGTATCTTTGAGGCTCATGGAGTAGCACATAACGATATTATTCAGAAAGAGCCACTTGGATGCATAGTGGGGAATGCCAGGGCGTATGGACACCAATTTGCGTTGAGAGTTTCAGAGGTACTAATAACTCATATTTATATGAGTTACTTATGCTCTTATTACTTAAATTAATGTAAGTTCTCAAGTAACATTCATGCTTTATTTAGTAAATATTAGTTATTTAGAGAAAATAAGGGTTAAGAGCTAATTTGTTAACATTTGGCACAATGGGTGCCCTTGTGAATGTTTTAATGTTTTGTTAGTGTTGTAGCGTTAGGCGCTATAGCGCTATATGACTGTGGGCCAGCTGGACATCACAAAGAAAATTTACATGTTGCAGCCTCACACTTTATGTCAAGTCAAAGCCTGACTTCCTTGTGCCTAGGACTGTGTGGAAGCTTCCAAGTGGCTAGCTAGGACACTTGGCGCATTTTTATTGAAGGATTGCTTTTGGTTGGAGAGAAGTGTCATAGTCACATTTTTGAAAAGCTACTTTATGAGATTAGGATAATATCTATCCATCTTCACCACCCATTCATTCATTCAAAAAAAAAAACAAAGAGAGTTTTTCGGAGAAAAACTTCACACACATTTCCTCCATTAATCCTCTATTTGAAGCTTTCATTTTTAAGTTTATTTTCATATCTTTTTACACGGTAAAACCACGCTACAGCATCATCCAGCTGTGCCTGACTTGGAATCTACGGAGTGCATCTTTTGTAACCATTTATTCCTTGTGTATTTACGGTAATATGAGCCTTTTGTCTTGTATTGTGTTGATGATGCTTATCATGAGCTAAACACTTAGTAGTTGGGTTGCTTCTAGTTTGTAATGAACCTTGAATAGTGTTAATGTAATATTGTGATGTCTGCGTTTCAATCCTTGTATTTTAATGCTTTCAAACTTGTTTTGGGATTGGCCAACTGAAATGAGTGGATTCGTAGGTTCAGACATGGTCTGCGAATAGAACTCAAGGATTGATATGAACGAAAGGTTGGTTAAAGACATTTACTCAATTTTTGCTTAACTTTAGACATAGGGGAGCAATAGTTCATAAGGTGAATACTGTGGGTTCTTCATTATACAGGGGTGGACTTATTTAGAACTTAGATATAAGAGTCTTGTAACAAAACCCTGGCGTCAGTGACTGAAAGGCACAACATCATATGCTACAGCACTTAGCGCTATAGCGTCCAATGTTAGAGCGCCTTACTTTTGGGGATTTACACAACAGAGAGAAGTCCAACTCACTTTATAAACTCTTGGACCTTCTTACTTTTTTAGCAATATCTTTCTTAATTTCATGTTCAAAAAACTTGTTATTTTTATTTTGTCCATTTCACTAAGTTGTTAACCACTTAAACTCTTAAATTAACATCAATCCTTGTGGGAACGATCCTTACTTTATCATTATATTACTTGTTTCGATTGTGTACACTTGCACAACTACTTTTCGCACAACAAGTTTTTGGCGCCGTTGCCGGGGATTGCATTTAATTTTTATTGTTTAAGTTTTTTAGCAATATTAGTGAAGATTTTACACTGGTGTGTTGTTTCTTGGTGTTACAGCATTAAGTGCTATAGCGCATGCCCAGGTCCCAACCACCAGAATTTGAGTTGGATCCAGAACCAAAAAGGAGATTTAGGAGACTGAGACAACTTCAGAAACTGAGACAGCTTAGACCCACAATGTCTGAACACAGTGGCAGAGCAAAACCAGGCAGAGGTACCACTCAGGGTGGTAGAACCAATTTTGGTAGAGGAGGCAGATCAGACCCAGGTGGTCGAGGTAGAGGACCACCCACTCCTACATTACATGAACAAGAAGACTGGTACAGACAACAATTCATTAATCAAGGTCCTGCAGACATGGTAAATGATAGGGACAGACCTATGAGGGACTATGCTGTGTTTGATCCCCAAACCATGGAGACAAGCATAGCAAGGCTTGTTCTTCAAACAGCTCATTTTGAATTCAAACCCATGATGTTTCAGATGCTCCAAACCGTAGGTCAGTTTGGTGGTTCTCCCCAAGAGGACCCGTACTTACATTTAAAATAATTTTTGGAGGTTTGTAGTAACTTTATCATTCTAGGAGTCAGTGATGATGCATTTAGGTTAAAACTTTTTCCTTATTCCTTGAAGGATAGAGCTAAGGCCTGGTTAACTTCTCTAGAGCCTAACTCTATCCACACTTGGAATGAAATGGCTGAAAAATTCTTAGCAAAATATTTTCCTCCTAGCAAAAATGCAAGAATGAGGAATGAAGTTACTGCATTCAAACAAAAAGAATCTGAATCATTGTTTGAAGCATGGGAAAGATGGAAGGAGTTGATAAGAAGATGCCACATCATGGCATACCAGTTATCATTCAGATGGAAACCTTCTATAATGGGTTGGACCCAAGTACCAGACTTATGCTTGATGCTTCTTCTGGGGGTGTATTACTGAAAACCTCTTACAATGAAGCTTGTGACTTGATAGACAACATTGCTACAAATAGCTACCAATGGCCAACAGAAAAAGGTAGCTGGTGTCCATGAAAATAGTGAAGTTTCAGCTCTGTTAGCACAGGTAGCCTCTCTCACCAACTTGATTAAAAACATGAACACCTCTAAGGCTACAGTAGCTGCCGCTACAGCATCAACTGAACCAACTGTAGCTGCCATTGAACAAGCTCCTCCAGGCTCAAATAGCTGTGTTTATTGTGGAGGAGAGCATCTATATGAAGAATGTCCAGGCAATCCTGTGTCTGTAAATTATATGGGATTCAACAAGAATAATAATCCCTATTCAAATACTTACAATCCTGGTTGGAAGAATGACCCCAATTTCAGATGGGGAGGTAACAATGCTGCTTCAACAAATTCTAATGCTCCTGTTATACCACCAGGATTCCCTGCTCAGAATTATCAATGGAAAAATGCCCCAGCTATGGATAGCTCTATGGAAAATCTGTTGAAAAGCTTCATGAGTGATTGTAAAACAACTTTGCAAACTCATGAAGCCTCTATCAAGAATCTGGAGATCCAAATGGGGCAGATAGCTAATGTTCTTACTCAAAGGCCTAGTGGATCACTACCTTCCACAACTGAAACCTCAACTTCTAAAGCAGCATGTAAAGAGCATTGCAATGCTATATATCTGAGAAGTGGGAAAGATTTGCAAGGGCCATCAACTATCTCAAAAAGAAAAAAATAAAAAACCTGAAAAAGAAAAAATTCTTCAGGCGCTACAGCATCTGACGCTGTAGCATCTGACACAGCACCTTCTCCATCATCAAAGCTTGTTCCAGAATATCCTGATCCTCCATATCCTCAAAGGCTAAGGAAGGCACAAGAAGACACGCAATTCAACAAATTTCTGGAAGTGCTTAAACAATTGCATATCAATGTTCCATTGGTGGAAGCCCTCCAACAAATGCCAAACTATGCTAAATTTATGAAGGATGTGCTCACCAAGAGAAGAAGACTAGGGGAATTTGAAACAGTAGCCATGACTGGGGAGTGCAGCATGATCATGCAAAACAAACTGCCAATGAAATTAAAGGACCCTGGCAGCTTCACAATATCATGTTCCATTGGAAATTTCTACTCTGGCCGTGCTTTATGTGATTTGGGGGCTAGTATAAATCTAATGCCCAAGTCAATATACACACAGCTAGGAGTAGGAACTGCTAGGCCTGCCTCTGTTACTCTTCAATTAGATGATAGGACTCTTGGCTATCCAGAAGGGATACTGGAAGATGTGCTAATCAAGGTTGACAAATTTGTGTATCAAATGAGACACATATCTGAAACCTTTAAAAAGTTCAAAGAGTTCAAGAATTAAGTGGAGAACCAACTAGGCAAGGGTGACATTCGTGGCTGATGAGGGCGGGGAGTGATCGTCGGTGCCCAAAAGTTGGCAGGGCAAAGAGCGGCTTCTGGCATCTTCTAGGCGAAGGGACACGTGAATGAACCGAATATGCACCAGAATGAGAGGGATCCTAAGGCTCTATAGGTATGGGACTGTACAGTTGAAGGAAGGCTTAAAAGAATTGATTTGGACTACCTATACCAAAAATATGCATCTTCTTTTCGGGAGCCCTTCCCATAAGAACTCCATAGTTAAGCATGCTTGACTTGGAGTAGTAGTGGGATGGGTGACCTTATGGGAAGTTTCCTAGAAAGCATGCAAGTGAGGATAACGCATGCTGGAAAGACACGTGTTCGTTTGTGCAGATATTCGACAGTTCTGAAAGCAATCTGCGATGTTACAAATGGTATCAGAGCAGTAGACCTCTCTCAGTACGGTGTGGTTTGGGGACGAACCAAGTGGAAGCTGGTGTGCATGTGACATTCGTGGCTGACGAGGGAGAGCAGCGATCACCGGTGCCCAAAAGTTGGCACGGCAAAGAGCGGCTCCTGGAAGCTTCTAGGAGAAGGGACACGTGAATATGCACCAGAATGAGAGGGATCCTGAGACTGTGCAGGTATGTGACTGTACAGTTGAAGGAAGGCTTAAAAGAATTGATTTGGACTACCTATACCAACAAGATGCTTCTTATTTTCGGGAGCCTTCCCATAAGAACTCCATAGTTAAGTTTGCTTGACTTGGAGTAGTAGCGGGATGGGTGAACTTCTGGAAAATTTCCTAGAAAACATGCAAGTGTGGACAATGCATACTAGAAAGACACGTGTTGGTTTGTGGGGATAGTCGACAGTTCTGAAAGCAGTCTGCGATGTTACAAATGGTATCAGAGCACCAGACCTCTCTCTATACGGTGTGGTTCGGGGAAGAACCAAGCAGAAGCTGATGGGCATGTTACATCCGTGGCTGACGAGGGTGGGGAGTGATCGTCGGTTCCCAAAAGTTGACACGGTAAAGAGCGGCTCCTGGCAGGTTCTAGGCAAAGGGACACGTGAATGAACTGAATACAGACCAGAATGAGAGGGGTCCTGAGGCTGTATAGGTATGGGACTGTACAGTTGAAGGAAGACTTAAAAGAATTGATTTGGACTATCTATACCTACAAGATGCATCTTCTTTTCGGGAGCCCTTCCCATAAGAACTCCATAATTAAGCGTGCTTGACTTGGAGTAGTAGTGGGATGGGTGACCTTCTGGGAAGTTTCCTAGAAAACATGCAAGTGAGGACAACGCATGCTGGAAAGACAGTGTTTTTTTGTGGGGGCAGGTGAAAGTTCTGAAAGCTGTCAGGGATGTTACAAATGGTAACACAGCCAGGTTACCTCTCTTAGTATGGTGTCATCGCCAGTGCCCAAAAGTTGGCACGGCAAATAGCGCCTCCTGGCGGCTTCAAGGCGAAAGGACAGGTAAATGAACTGAATATGCACCGGAATGAGAGGGATCCTGAGGCTGTGCAGGTATGGGACTGTACAGTTAAAGGAAGGCTTAAAAGAATTGATTTGGACTATCTATACCAACAAGATGCATCTTCTTTTCGGGAGCCATTCCCATAAGAACTTCATTGTTAAGCGTGCTTGACTTGGAGTAGTAGTGGGATGGGTGACCTTCTGGAAAGTTTTCTAGAAAGCATGCAAGTGAGGTCAACGCATATTGGTTTGTGGGGACAGTCGACAGTTCTGAAAGCAGTCTGGGATGTTACAGCAAGAGTTCCAAAGCCCTACGATTTGATCGTGGTGGTGAGTACTTAAGGCAAGAATTTGGCGACTATATTAAGGAGTGTGGTATTGGAACCCGGCCAAATTACTCCTCTCGGAACGCCTCAATGGAATAGTGTTTCAGAAAGGAGAAATTGTACCCTATTAGATATGGTGCATTCAATGATGAGTCAGTTAGATTTACATGACTCTTTCTAGGCATATTCCCTTTTGTCTACAACTTTCACCCTTAACTGTGATCCATTTAAAGCAATAGAAAATACACCATATAATATATGAGTTGGTCAGAGACCCAATATGTCTTTAATGAATATTTGGGGATATCAAGTTTATGTGAAACACTTAATTTGAGATAAAATTGGACCCAAATCCGAAAGGATAACATTTGTATATTTCTTCTAATGCCAAAGTGTTTGTTTGGGAGAATTAGACTATTGCTAGAAAGGGAATTTATCTCTAAAGGAACCAATGAGAGGGATATAGAAATGGGATAAATCCTAGGTCCACAAATCATTGCACCAACAATGATGGAAATATAACCGATCTGGCAAGAAGTCGCAGATGAGTCATTTGTTCAAGTAGCAAAAGAACATTGTAGTTCTGGGAGACCACATCATTAACCTGAGAGACATGGACCTTAGTTTGAGCCCACAACCTACCAGGAAACCTTGGGTGGCCCAAAGTTTGGGACCCATTTTTTGTACCCCGACTTTTATACACTATACCCCCACAACCCCTGTAAAAAACGAAAAATACCCTCCAAACTTAACAAAAACCTAAAATCCTTTTTCATTCTTCACTTACTTCTGTTTTTCCCAAGAGTAAGTCTGAAATTTTTCCCTCACGGGATTACATAAATCCGTCACCTCAGAAGTACGTATATCTGTAGGCAATATTTTTCATAATGGATTTACATAAATCCGTATAAACTCAGACGGATACGACACGGATTTAAGTAGTTCCGCAGTTGAAACTGAAAGTTGCTAAACTGATTTATGTAAATCTGTAGTTGACAATTTTTCAGAAAATGGGTAACAGATTTAAGGTAAATCCGTAGTTCAATTTTTTAAAAAAAATTAACTAACGGATTTACGTTAAATCGGTAGTTCAAATTTGAGAAAAAAGTTCTAACTGATTTACCACAAATCCGTAGTTTATCAAAAAAAATTAAATTTCGTTTATTTTTTATTTACGAAAACCTTGGTGCTTAGCAGAGGTAGAGACAACAAAATTATAGACTCGAGGAGGGATTTCGTTATGCGAAGTGGTTCGTCACATGCTGGTGGTATGGGTGAACCGGAAGAAACTCCGATCAGTATACGCACACAGATTAGGATAGCCTGCCATGCTTCTCACCGAGATAGACGTGCCCGGGGCGAGATAGACATCAGGCTCCTCAGCAGGAGATAGCGCAGGACATAGAGGAGGAGGAGGAGGAGGCTGCTGGTTTGGACTATTGTCATGGCCAGGCTGCTGGTCAGGACTACCATCATGACTACCAGCAGCACAATCATCAGAACTACCCTCCTGATGATGATGATGATGATGATGATGATGATGATGATGATGATGAGCAGGACTACCATCATGACTACCAGCAGCACAATCATCAGAACTACCCTCCTGATGATGATGATGATGATGATGATGATGATGATGATGATGATGATGATGATGATGATGATGATGATGATGATGATGATGATGATGATGATGATGATGATGATGATGATGATGATGATGATGATGATGATGATGATGATGATGATGATGATGATGATGATGAGCCTGGTCAGGCGGACCAACAACATGTTGGGCCTATAGATGGTTCACTTCTTATTGGATTTGATGCTCATGTAGCATCTAATATTCTCAGAGGCCGGGTAAAAACTATACAAATAGTTGAATATATTTAGTTGAATAAATTTAGTCTAATAATTGTTTATTTTTTAATTTATTCAGTTGCCGGAAAAAATGAAAATAGCTGCACATGGCAACAAAATCCATAAACTGTTGTCTCCTCTATCCCTTGCATGTGGCTTTTATCCTATCGTTGAAAAGTCGGGTTTAGCGCCCCTCGTCCGTTCAGCTCTCACCACTGTGGATCATGAGCTTATATCTGCTTTTGTTGAGAGATGGCACCCAGAGACATCATCATTTCACCTACCATTTGGTGAAATGACGACCACTTTGGATGATGTGTCATGTCTGCTGCATCTACCATTGACTGGCAGGTTATACAGATCCCCCAGTTCTGTTACTATTGACGATGCCATTCATATTGTTTTTACTAGGTATGTCCATATTTACAATGGGCGTGGGGTGCAGCTTGCTTGGCATATTTGTATGAGCAGCTGAACTATGCATCTTTAGCTGATAGCTGCCAGTTAGGGGGTTATGCGATGCAAATCATGGTACGATTGTTTATTTTTTCATTTAACGAGATAATTTCTTTTTGTATTTTATATTTAACGAGATTTTTTATTTGTTCATTTTAGACATGGATATTTGAGTACTTCCCCAACATATGTATGCGGGGTTCCATTGGGGTGATAGAGGGACCACGTTGTGGGATTTGGAAGAGGAGGAAGGCTGATGCTGTGAAGCTGGAGGGGTGCCTTTAGGAGGCTGGATGCATTGACACCTGCATATGTCATCTGGAGACCTTTTGAGAACCAATGACATGAGATACATGAGGACCAGTTCTCCGCTTGAGGGTCGTCCGTCGTATACAAATATGATGATGCGAGTGACCATATGGGGTGACAACGTGCAAGAAGTCCTTAGCACGACTACTCCATCCAGAGAGACTGGTAAGCTTCATCCACCTTACTTGCACTGGTACTTTACGGTTTCATTTCCTCGGCTTCTTCCAGTAGCACCAGCACCAGCACTAGGAGTGATTGGCCTTGAGGAGAGTCTGATGCATATTAGGCAGCGGTTACGGAGTTTGCTATAGTCTGGACACATTCCTCGACGCTCTCCGGCATACGCCACACTCTGGGGATTGATTGACTATGCAGAGGGAGGCGACCCCGACCCCGACTCCGACCATTGAGTTTTTTTTTGTATTATTGTTCCATTTGAACTATTGTGGATTTATCTATTTGCTTGTAGTATTATTCCGTCAGTACTCATTATATTTTTCAGATATTATACTCGTTAGATTAAAAATTTATTTTCATTCATGCAAAAGTGAATTACACCGTTACAACAACACAAGCAAGCATAAAATCTAAAACATGACAGAACTTAAAAAGTAAAACATAACAGCAACAAATACAACATAACAAAAACTAATATAACAACGATCTACTGTGACGATCCTGATCCTCTAGCATAACAACGACATATAATAAAGTCTGTAACTAACTTCTATTGTGTAATGACTAGTATACCCCTACCTATTACTGTAAAGACAGAATTACCCCTTCTATCAATTGCCCCCATTTTGGGACAAATGACAAATTTGTAAAATGTATGATTTTGACATTTTACTAACACTTGATTTTATTATATTGTATAGATAGATTTGTTGATTTGGTTGTTGTTGTTGTGGTTGTTGTTGTTGTTGAATACTCTTTGTTGCAACGAAGAGATAAAGGGCAACCTATGAGTGAAATGCTCATAGTCCTTTTTGATCTGTCGCTGTAACAAAGAGATAATATGACATGTGTTTACCGTTTGTCACAACGAAGAGATAATGTGGTGTGTATATAGTTTGAGATTATGAGTGTGGTGTGTATATATATATATATAGACACACACAAAAGAATATTTTTTCCATGTTTCATTCTTTTGTTATATCAAAATTGTATTTCATGAGAAACCACTCGTGCTATTTTTGCTTCTCCTTCCTGTCCACTTTGTTTATTGTGCTCTCACTGAGTTTTTGTGACTCACCCTATCATTTCTTTATTTTTTTCAGAATTGCAGATATCAGGGTAGATTGACTTTGGGATCAACAGTTCACCCCAAGAGTTGTTGCATTTTGGGTAGGCCTCATCTTAAGCGATAGGAACTTTTGTGTCTAGTTTGGTCTATTGTTAAATAGGAATTTTATAATATTATGTAATTGACAATGGTGCAGGTTTTATATTGTAGATGAAACGTCTAAAAAACAAATGAGACTTTGCTCAATTTTTGTTGTGCAACATCCCCAATTTAGCTAATTTCATTTAATGAAATTAGCAAGAGGTCATGAGATAATTGATTAGCTAAATTATATAAGTTAATTAGCATAATTGATTATGTGTGATAGCTAGTTAATTGTGAATGATGTAAATTATATGCATTATTGAGTAATGGTATGATTAGAAACGAATTACCTTGGGATTGTTGTGTGTTGATATCTTGGGGGGTAATATAGTCCTTTCACCCTTCCGTTTTACCTTTGTTGCACCCCAAAAAATCCGGTTCGGGACTTTTCGTTTGACAACGTGGAAAAAGTTTGGAGCCACCACCAATATTTTAATTTTAAGACCAAAACATTGAAAAAAGGTCTTTTAAACAAGGCGGATAGTCTTTTGAAAACTAGAGATGTAGGTTCGGGGGTCGGTTAGGTACGGGGAAGGGATTAGCACCCCGCACCTCCTTTCTACCGAAAGGGAACCATTAACTTGATGTGTGGTTTGTACAAAAGTTTGAGTTTGAAAGCGGTTTGTTCTACTTCTTTTCTTTTCTTTCCTTTTCTTTTTATTTCATTTGAGAAATTGTTTTATTGAAAACGGGGGGAAGAAGAATATTTTTGGTATCTTTGAAAAGCGGAACAAAACAAAGATTTTTTAAAAGGGTGCTTGACGGGCTGTGACCCGCTCCTACGTACCCTCACTGGAAGAGGGATCAAAGCTACGTAGTTCTCGCTCTTTGGTTTTGAAAAGGTATTGAGCTTTCGCGAAGACCGAACAACAACGGTTAGAATGGTCTCACTACTAACTCTTTTGAAAATGAAATCATCATTAATGACCTAATCGGCAACGGCGCGATTGGTGTTTAATGACAATTGATTTATTTTTAAGAAATGAATAAGTTTTCGAAAATGGGATAGAGCTTTTGCGAAGACCGAACAACAACGGTTAGAATGGTCTCGCTACTAACTCCTTTTGAAAACAACATCATCATTAACGACCTAATCGGCAACGGCGCGATTGGTGCTTAATGACAATTGATTTATTTTTGTTTTGAAAGTGAAAGTTTCTTTTTGTTTTGAAATGATTTTAGGAAATGGGTTTTAGAAAAGGAGTAGAACATTTCAAGTCAATTCTAAATCCATAACCAAATGCAAATGAATGAATAATACTCAAGCAAACATGAACATATCACTCATTAACCAAGATTAAACATGCCCATACAATCAAAGGATTCAATTATTAAAGATGCAAAACAAAGTTCTCAAAGTAATTGTGTGTGTGTGAGAGGGAATTGCTACACAAGTTGGGAGCAATCTCAAGAGGGGCACATATACCTCTATGCTACACATGTTGGTAGTCTTATAAGGGCACATGATTGTGCAAAAGGGTTTGTGCACAATTAAGTCGAGACATTCAAATGGCATCAAGAACAAAGAAATACAATTAATCATAGGCATAGAGTATTCTAGGTTAGGTGAATGAACATGTGAAAATGAATGTGAGATATCATGTTAATGAATGCATGATCATATGATAATGAATGCAAGACATGATATTAATGGATGCATGAACATGTAAGAGAGTATGAGAATGCAAGAGGCATAAGCATATATGAATGCATGAACATGTAAGCATATGAAAGTATGCAAGTATTAATGTGCAAACATAAGAATGTGTCACACAAGTGATGAAATGCAAAGTGTGAAAATGTTTTGGGTATTTTTGCAAATTGACAAGTAGTAAAAACTTTTAGTAAAAAGTTAGTGAATGGTAAAGTAAAAATGCATGAGGCAAATGGTATTTACTTAATGAAAGGGTAAAGTAAAAATGTAAAAAAAAGTAAATGGTAATTACTTAATGAAATTGTAAAGTAAAAATGTAAAAAGGTGAATGGTAATTACTTAATGAAATGGTAAAGTAAAAATGTAAAAAGGTGGTTAAAAGTCAAAAACACACTAATACAATTACACTTATCTACACAAGATCAAACAACACATTTTGAGCACTAAACTATGCACAAAAATGGGCTCTATGGCCGAACCCCTATATGAGCATAAACACCAAATTTTTCATGCCAAAACTCATAATCAACACATAGAACAAATCATGCAAACCAAGCACATCATGCATTTTATTTACATAAATCAAGGAGTGAAAAGAAAGCAACAAAAACCCTAAATTCTAAGGCTCAAAACCGAAACCCCTACACCCATAAATCAAGCCAAAATTCAACTTGCAAGTTATGATATGAACAAGAAGATGCATATAATATGTGAAAGCTCTCTATTTATGGAAAAGTGAGAAAATGAGTGTGAAAATACAAACTACATGGTTAAAACACAAGAAAATTCCCCTCAAGGCCAAGGACTCATTGCCAACACCCAAGGCTCCCAATGTCCTTGTCATAATGTTGGAAACAAGTCCTCTAAGCCTTTTGAGAAAGGAAAGAGGAGTAGAAGAAAGATTTACATGTTAATAATTAAAATGCAAGAGATAATATGCTTACCTCAAGAAATAACTAGAAAAGGAATAAAGATGTAAAATAGGAGCAAGAACACTTGAAGAACACCTCCAACAATCTAGATCCTCACGCAAATCCTCTTCCTTGGGTGGATTTTGATGAAACTTGGATGATTATGGAAGCTTGGAAGGAGAGTTATTGAAAAATGATGAAGGATTATCAAGCTTTTTTATTTTATGGTTGAAGAAATTGTGTAGGGAAGATGGAGGAGAGGGTTTTCGTTTTTTGAGAGAGAGGAGAGGAGAGTATTGTGTGCTAGGGTCTGAATGAGAGTAGCCTCAAGCTCTCATGGGTTAAGGGTTGTGTGAGGGAAGTAAAGGAATTAGTGTGTATTTTGTGGTGTAGAGAGAAGGAAGGTAAAAACATGTTGTGTATTCAAATGTGTGCTTGATGAAAGGCTTGATGTGAACTTGATGTGGGCTGAAGGTGATGGGAGGTGTGGAGCTTGAGGGTGGAGTGAGGGAGATGGTTTGCTTGTGAGATTGGTACTTACTTTGGCCAAAAATGGATAAAAGCAAAAAAACACCTAAAAGGACTTAGCCCTAATTCTAAAAATACAATAAACATCCAATATTATTTTATTATTCATTTTTCATTTCTGATTTCAGATTTCATATTTTTAATTATATATATTTTTTTGGGCCTTTTTGAAAAAAACCGTTACAATTGACCAAAATACCCTTTTTGACGCTAAAACCCTAATTTGCCCGAAAAATGCGTTTCCACTTCAAAATGAATCTATAACCCTAGAAATGACCTCTAGAATCTTAGAATGCATGCTCAATGACCTTCATGAGGAATTATCATTTTTATTGTGAAATGACCAAAATACCCTTTTGGACTCAAAAAAACCTGATTTACCCAAAAAGTGCATTTCAACTCTAAAAATGATTTTAGAAACTTTGGAATGACTTTTAGGACTCAAAATGCAATGCATGATGCTTCTCACTCCTCAACTTATTTATTTTTGTGGAAAATTAGGGTTTTGATCTAAGCTGGACAAAATTGGGGTATGACAGCTGCCCCTCTTTATTTGGATTTTACCAAGAAATATGAATTGCGCGAGACATATTTCGAAGGTAAAATAGAAATAAAGAATTCAGAAATTATACCAATTTTGTCCATTTGGAGAAACCCGAATTTTCTCCCTCTTTTTTGGAAAGGTAGACACTTTCGTGTCGATGCGAAAACAGTAAATGAACACTAACGTGCTGACAGAAAAGGTAAAATAGGCACTTGCGTGCTTACAGAAAAGTAAACACGGGCACTTGGCGTGCAGACAGAAAAGTAAAACAGGCACTTGGCGTGCAGACAGAAAAGTAAAACAGGCATTTGGCGTGCAGACAGAAAAGTAAAACAGGCACTTGGCGTGCAGAAAGCGGTAAATTGGGAATTCGGAGGCTGCCTAAAACCTTCTAATGGACTCTTGTCGAGTCCGAGCTCTGGGGGGGTGGCCTTTTCGAGCGACCGATCAACATCAGGTCCGGAACTGATTTGATCAATGGATTTACGCTATGCCTTAGGCTGACATAACTAATCCGAAGGACTTGACGAAGTCTGATGGATCCATCGCGTGCTCGTACACGATGTTGTGATCTGTGGAAGGAGTTCACTAACTCTATGTTGATGGAGTTTACTAACTCTGGGTTGATGGAGTTTACTAACTCAGGGTCGATGGAGTTTACTAACTCAGTGCTGATGGTGATTTTCTGAAAAATAAGATTTTTGGGACCCTCTGGTCCGAAGCAACTTCCTGGATGGTGCATGAAATGCATGCATTTGGGTATTTGGATGCGCATGAATGCAATGATTGATTTTGGTGGGATGCTTTTTCTGTTTGATTCCTCTTCTTTTCCTTTTGTTATTCTTTCGCTCTTCTGAGATGCGAATTTGAAGGCGTAATGTACTGTTTGATGCCATGGAGTGATGACTGGTATGGATGATATGAGAATGATGAATGATATGACAATGTTGTGTTCTTTTATGTTCCGTCTTCTGTGATTTTCTTCTCTCCTTTCTTATTTGCTCTTTTTTTTTCTATGGAATGCAGATATCTATGTAAATGGAGTGTGAATGTATGTTATGCAAAGTGTATGTGATGTGATGATTTCAATGGAATGATGGATGCTATGAGATGCTATTTTTGATTTTCTTCCTTTTTATTTTGGTTAAGGATCAACACTTCAAGTGCCTATAAGGTAAACATCCTAATCCCCAAAGATTAAGGTGAGCACCAAAGCCCTACAAGATAACAACCTAATCCCTAAGGATCCAGGCGAGCACTGAAGCCCTACAAGATAACAACCTAATCCCTAAGGATCCAGGCGAGCACTGAAGCCCTACAAGATAACAACCTAATCCCTAAGGGTCCAGGCGAGCACTGAAGCCCTACAAGATAACAACCTAATCCCTAAGGATCCAGGCGAGCACTGAAGCCCTACAAGATAACAACCTAATCCCTAAGGATCCAGGCGAGCACTGAAGCCCTACAAGATAACAACCTAATCCCTAAGGATCCAGGCGAGCACTGAAGCCCTACAAGATAACAACCTAATCCCTAAGGATCCAGGCGAGCACTGAAGCCCTACAAGATAACAACCTAATCCCTAAGGGTTAAGGCGAGCACTAAAGCCCTACAAGCGGCCAACTTTAGGCGACCCCCTCATGTGCTGAGATAGCTGGTTAAAGAATTTTCCTGTTTGTCTTTTTGCTATGTAATGTGATGAACGTGGGATGATGAATGAAATAGGTATACCATGGGTGTTGAACCTGATGGAATGATGGACGGATTTTTCTTTTTGCTTTTTTCTTATTTATTTTGCTTCTTTTTTTGATGCATGCAATGCGAATGTGAACATGATGCGAATGTGATACTTTTGATGCAAATGCTATGGTGAATAAAGGAAACACATGAATGCGTAGCAAATGATATGATCGGTGATGTAGAAAGCTTTTGGCAACGATGAGACCGGCACTTGTCACGTCTATCGAAGCAAAAAAGTGTTACAGGTGTGCAATGTGAAAGTAAATGGACTACAAAAGGCCCGTGAATGATGGATGTTGAAGTTGGTCGGAAACAGAAATTGATAAGCTGTGTGTGCGAACACAGATAACATGCGAATGCAAATGTACTGCTGGCTGCATGATGGAATGATTTATGCTTTGGTGGGGGCAACGGGTGCAATGTGGATGATTTTTGCCTTTTTGGTTTTCTCTCTCTCTCTCTTTGTTTTTTTTTTTGAATAAATGGATGAATGCGCACAGGTAATGCTTAAATGCAATAGTTGTGGCAGATGCATGACTTGTTGTTGAAATACAATGTATGGTGCAATGATTTATGATATGGTATGCATGCAAATGTGTTTTGTTTTGAGATGAGAAATGAGACTTTCGATGCGAGGGGTAGATAGGTGAGTGCTCTGGAATAATCATTCCTTGGAAAGAGGTTTGAATTCAGACATGGCAATCTCAAGGTTGTTATTCACAGACACTGATGTGCAAAAACTATTTGACCGTGTTTGCAGACTCGCTTATTTTGCTCTCCTATGATGGTGCCCCATGATGATTGATTTTTAGGTCCACAAAGTTAGCTGAGTGAGTTTCTGACTTCACATTATTAACTTGTGTTCTCTCTCTTTGAAGCATAAACATGTAGAGTAGGGAAAATACAGATGAATGAGTCAGTTGACTTGGTATGACAGATATGACACGTGAGGGTATGAAAGGTAGGTTTTTGCCAAAGTCGTGAAAGGTGGAACTGCCCCGATTTAGACTACTGGTGATGAGTGCATAACTTGCCCCTGTCTAGTGGTGACAACAGCCAGGGTTGTAGAGGAATAATGAATTGGAAATACCATGACTTTGGAATGAAGGGTGGCAAACAAGGGATTTTGTCTCAACCCACGACGTTTGGTGTTGCCCCAATCTTGACGAGAGCAAGGTTGCCCCGACTCGAGTTTGCAAAAGGATGTATTTAGCATGGTGGGTCGAGAAATTGCCCTGGTGTGGTCTCATGGTTGTGAATATGACGAGGGGATGAGATGGGCGTAAGGCGAATTTCCCCGACTTTAGGTGGAGTGAAGGGTGACGGGATTGCCCCACTTTGGAATGGTATTTCAAATGATTGCGTCTAGTGGGGTTGTGAAAGGCGACAGAGTTATGGTGATGGTTATGAACTGAGGGTGATATATGAATGGGGTGGGCAATGAATAAACCTCCCCAAAGTTGAGTGGAGTGAGAGGTGAAGGGAATGCCCCCTAGTACACACTTTTGGTTCTCTTTAAGAACAACTCGAATGCAATGAAAGTTTGACTTTTTAGTATGAGGAGGGGCTCCACTTGGTGACCACTAGACCTTGTTTTAATGCAACATGAATGCATCTTGGAGTGCAAGTCCTTCTCCTTTTTACCAACTTTCCTTTTTTGATTGTTTGTTTTTTCTTTTGAGCAGCTTTCTTTTTTCTACTAGTTTGTTTTTCTTTTGAGCAGCTTTCTTTTTTCTGCTTGTTTGTTTTTTTTTTTTGAGCAAACACGTCATAAATAAATAAACTTATTTGTCCTAAGATTAAAACTTTGAGAAAACAGGAGCAACCGGTCATTGATCAGAATGGACTTTTTAGGGTTGTGATGTGGAGAAGGGGATGATTGAGCTTAGTGAAGTGTTTGGGGTTGATGGGGCGGATGTTTTTTTTTAGTGGTATGATTTGGCTAGGTTAATGGTTTATGAAAGAATGAGTTATTAGGCTCAATGAGGTGTTTGAGGTTTTATTGAGATGAGAACCTCTTATGTGCCTCACGGTAAAATGAACCTGTTTCAGGGTTGTAACGTGGTCAAGGGTTTATGGAGGATAGGCCAAAGGAAGTGTTTGAGGGTTTATTTCAGACAAGGATCTCTCATGCGTTTAATGGTATCAGCTCACCATTTCTACTACTTTTGCTTCTTTTTTCAGGATTTTTCCTTTTCAATCCTCTCTTTTTCCACTTTCTTCTTTTTTTTTGGTGTGGTTTTTCTTTCTCTTTCTTTTGAGCTAAGTGAGCTGATAAAGGTGATACACAATTTTCGATGTGAGATTGATCCTTGTCTATGGTGATTGAGATTTTTGGGATTTTTGGCTTAAGGTGTTTTCGGATATGGAATGATGGCCAAACTTCATTTCAAAATCATGATTGCTTGTTTTCTCAAAAATTAACCCCAGGACAATAATTTATCTATTTTCATATATTTGCTCTTTTTTCTTCATTTCTTTTCATGCTCTAATTTTTGCTTAGGCCGCTCTTACGAGTTTTCGACCTAACCAGCTTTTTTGATTTTTTTTACTTTTAAAAAGACTTGCACCCAAGGAATACAATGTTAACAAGATATCTAGTGATGACAAATTTGCCCCAGTATGGAGGACCAAGAGTGGTATTTCATTAGGGGGACCAACCAAAAAGCCAACTATGCACTAATCTGGGGGATATGTACTTTATGGGTGGTCAGGGTGGGATTAGACTTGGGCGAGGGATGATGACAATGTAGGGACACTAACTGACTCAAACAAAAATAAAGACACATGTCACACAAAAGTTACTACACGAATGCTTCGCAGAGAGTTAACATTAGTTAAAACGTGAAAGAAACATTTTTGTGGACCATTTCGGTCATTCATCATGGGGGTGGGTGAGATGCAATGCTTTGTTGAAAAATGTGAACAAACTGCTGTTTTGAAAAACCGAGTGCCTTGAAACACCTTGAGTTTGCAACTAAGTAAGACTAAACTTTCCCAAAGATGAATAAAAAAAAACTTCGCAAGAACGTCTCACCTCTCATCACAATTTTTTTTAGAATTATTATTGTTTCTCTAGAATTATGCTCATTTTTTTTATGCATGATGTAAATATGCAAATGAATGAGAATGCAAACTGGATAAATACGCATGGAATGAGAATGCGAATGAAATGAGAATGCAAATGAATAAATGTGAATGAAATAAGAATGCGAATGGATGAATGTGGATTTATCGCGTCGGGGAATTATAAGCTTTTCATTTGAAGAGTACAGTACAAAATTTGATTTTGACTTTAGCATGCATGGCTTCTCTCCAAAATAACGCTTTTAACTCTCTGGTGGTCATAAAAATTCATGCAACATGAGATATTTATTTGATTATTTCTGTAATGCAAAGAAAAAATGCATGTAGTATGTTTTCTAAAAACTTGTGGAAAATAACAATTTTTATTTTTCTTGATTTTTTTTGATTTTTTGATAAAAGACTGTATGCGCTAATACTTGTTTGAATGCAAGTGCAATGCAATATGTATGATTTCCTGTTTGTCTTGGTGCCGGGAATCACGGTGTACTATGTCTTGCCATAGATTTAACGGTGGATTTTGATTATTTTTTCTTTGAAACACAACAAGGTTAGAATCAATAAGCGAAACAAAGCACATTCCATGCATTCAAACTTAAACAAACACCTCGGAGTGTACGCTGTTTCACTTTTGATTCCACACCATGCCTATGGCAAGATTCTTTGTCACTTTGGGATTCTCGGCAAACAAACTTTGATGAAATGCAAGGATGCATGCATGAACTGTAAAAGCTTATGTTGTATGCAATGCGGGGATGCATGCAAAATGATGATGATATTTTATGCATGAGCAGATTAGGGCAAAATCTTTATTGGCATTAGTCCAAATTGTTTTTTTTGAAAAATGCGGGCCGTACGTGGTTTCATATGGACCTAGTAAGAGAAAGGCTACAACGGCAACTCTTTCTCTCCTTTTTTTGAAAATAAAGTGGACCACATACTGCCTCGTAC
Organism: Astragalus membranaceus; assembly: GCA_039519185.1. Classification (NCBI taxonomy): domain Eukaryota; kingdom Viridiplantae; phylum Streptophyta; class Magnoliopsida; order Fabales; family Fabaceae; genus Astragalus; species Astragalus membranaceus. The sequence goes on along the minus strand of CM076854.1, from coordinate 74,163,309 downwards.
GGACCGACAAAAGAAAGGCTACCACGGCAGCTCTTTCTCTACTTTCTTTTTTTATTTCTTTGGAAAAATTCCCTTCTCTTTTTTTTGAAAACATGCCTAGATTACAATGCAACACACAATTTGGTATGCCCCTTGTGTCCTACGAAGGTGGGGACCTAAGTTCTAGGACAACTCAAATGTTCCTCCCATGTGGGTTCTAGTCACTTCCTCACCAGGTTACCAGAGCTAATTCTTTCTCACAATAGCACCCACAACGATGGAACGCCATCTGGTGTGAGGCCTCATGAAAGAGCATACTCTGGCTGAAACTTTCGTGAGAGTCAGAAGGACAACGGTCCAATTGCCAGTCACTACTCGTTTCCACTCTCCTAAGTTTTGTCAGACCTTGGGTTTTGGGCCCCTCTCAAAGCATAGTAAGCATAAGGTGTGAGTGTATGCAGCAAGGGCATACCGCCTAAAACTACCCACATGTACCCCACCTGCAAAGGAAAACCCAGAACAGTCCAAACAATAGCAGACAATAACATGTCGTCTACCCTAAGGTTCAATATCACAATACCAATAATCCAACCTAGATTTCAACAGTCATATGCACTGCTTACCTCAAGAAAGGGAGCGGAGAAGAAGGGATCATAATAGAATGGGAGGAAATGCATGTTTTTACCTTAAGAAAAGGAGCAGAGAATAGGGGACATGGGAATTGAGGAATGCATGAACACGGCATCGTGAATAAATAAAGAAGGAGTAAAACAAAGCTTTCAACTCAATTAATTTTAAAACCACACATCAAAGTTAACTAGGCTTGACCCTCGTCTTTTTTTTTAAAAAAAAGTGTCCCCAGCGGAGTCGCCAGCTGTTGCACCCCAAAAAATCCGGTTCGGGACTTTTCGTTTGACAACGTGGAAAAAGTTTGGAGCCACCACCAATATTTTAATTTTAAGACCAAAACATTGAAAAAAGGTCTTTTAAACAAGGCGGATAGTCTTTTGAAAACTAGAGATGTAGGTTCGGGGGTCGGTTAGGTACGGGGAAGGGATTAGCACCCCGCACCTCCTTTCTACCGAAAGGGAACCATTAACTTGATGTGTGGTTTGTACAAAAGTTTGAGTTTGAAAGCGGTTTGTTCTACTTCTTTTCTTTTCTTTCCTTTTCTTTTTATTTCATTTGAGAAATTGTTTTATTGAAAACGGGGGGAAGAAGAATATTTTTGGTATCTTTGAAAAGCGGAACAAAACAAAGATTTTTTAAAAGGGTGCTTGACGGGCTGTGACCCGCTCCTACGTACCCTCACTGGAAGAGGGATCAAAGCTACGTAGTTCTCGCTCTTTGGTTTTGAAAAGGTATTGAGCTTTCGCGAAGACCGAACAACAACGGTTAGAATGGTCTCACTACTAACTCTTTTGAAAATGAAATCATCATTAATGACCTAATCGGCAACGGCGCGATTGGTGTTTAATGACAATTGATTTATTTTTAAGAAATGAATAAGTTTTCGAAAATGGGATAGAGCTTTTGCGAAGACCGAACAACAACGGTTAGAATGGTCTCGCTACTAACTCCTTTTGAAAACAACATCATCATTAACGACCTAATCGGCAACGGCGCGATTGGTGCTTAATGACAATTGATTTATTTTTGTTTTGAAAGTGAAAGTTTCTTTTTGTTTTGAAATGATTTTAGGAAATGGGTTTTAGAAAAGGAGTAGAACATTTCAAGTCAATTCTAAATCCATAACCAAATGCAAATGAATGAATAATACTCAAGCAAACATGAACATATCACTCATTAACCAAGATTAAACATGCCCATACAATCAAAGGATTCAATTATTAAAGATGCAAAACAAAGTTCTCAAAGTAATTGTGTGTGTGTGAGAGGGAATTGCTACACACGTTGGGAGCAATCTCAAGAGGGGCACATATACCTCTATGCTACACATGTTGGTAGTCTTATAAGGGCACATGATTGTGCAAAAGGGTTTGTGCACAATTAAGTCGAGACATTCAAATGGCATCAAGAACAAAGAAATACAATTAATCATAGGCATAGAGTATTCTAGGTTAGGTGAATGAACATGTGAAAATGAATGCGAGATATCATGTTAATGAATGCATGATCATATGATAATGAATGCAAGACATGATATTAATGGATGCATGAACATGTAAGAGAGTATGAGAATGCAAGAGGCATAAGCATATATGAATGCATGAACATGTAAGCATATGAAAGTATGCAAGTATTAATGTGCAAACATAAGAATGTGTCACACAAGTGATGAAATGCAAAGTGTGAAAATGTTTTGGGTATTTTTGCAAATTGACAAGTAGTAAAAACTTTTAGTAAAAAGTTAGTGAATGGTAAAGTAAAAATGCATGAGGCAAATGGTATTTACTTAATGAAAGGGTAAAGTAAAAATGTAAAAAAAAGTAAATGGTAATTACTTAATGAAATTGTAAAGTAAAAATGTAAAAAGGTGAATGGTAATTACTTAATGAAATGGTAAAGTAAAAATGTAAAAAGGTGGTTAAAAGTCAAAAACACACTAATACAATTACACTTATCTACACAAGATCAAACAACACATTTTGAGCACTAAACTATGCACAAAAATGGGCTCTATGGCCGAACCCCTATATGAGCATAAACACCAAATTTTTCATGCCAAAACTCATAATCAACACATAGAACAAATCATGCAAACCAAGCACATCATGCATTTTATTTACATAAATCAAGGAGTGAAAAGAAAGCAACAAAAACCCTAAATTCTAAGGCTCAAAACCGAAACCCCTACACCCATAAATCAAGCCAAAATTCAACTTGCAAGTTATGATATGAACAAGAAGATGCATATAATATGTGAAAGCCCTCTATTTATGGAAAAGTGAGAAAATGAGTGTGAAAATACAAACTACATGGTTAAAACACAAGAAAATTCCCCTCAAGGCCAAGGACTCATTGCCAACACCCAAGGCTCCCAATGTCCTTGTCATAATGTTGGAAACAAGTCCTCTAAGCCTTTTGAGAAAGGAAAGAGGAGTAGAAGAAAGATTTACATGTTAATAATTAAAATGCAAGAGATAATATGCTTACCTCAAGAAATAACTAGAAAAGGAATAAAGATGTAAAATAGGAGCAAGAACACTTGAAGAACACCTCCAACAATCTAGATCCTCACGCAAATCCTCTTCCTTGGGTGGATTTTGATGAAACTTGGATGATTATGGAAGCTTGGAAGGAGAGTTATTGAAAAATGATGAAGGATTATCAAGCTTTTTTATTTTATGGTTGAAGAAATTGTGTAGGGAAGATGGAGGAGAGGGTTTTCGTTTTTTGAGAGAGAGGAGAGGAGAGTATTGTGTGCTAGGGTCTGAATGAGAGTAGCCTCAAGCTCTCATGGGTTAAGGGTTGTGTGAGGGAAGTAAAGGAATTAGTGTGTATTTTGTGGTGTAGAGAGAAGGAAGGTAAAAACATGTTGTGTATTCAAATGTGTGCTTGATGAAAGGCTTGATGTGAACTTGATGTGGGCTGAAGGTGATGGGAGGTGTGGAGCTTGAGGGTGGAGTGAGGGAGATGGTTTGCTTGTGAGATTGGTACTTACTTTGGCCAAAAATGGATAAAAGCAAAAAAACACCTAAAAGGACTTAGCCCTAATTCTAAAAATACAATAAACATCCAATATTATTTTATTATTCATTTTTCATTTCTGATTTCAGATTTCATATTTTTAATTATATATATTTTTTTGGGCCTTTTTGAAAAAAACCGTTACAATTGACCAAAATACCCTTTTTGACGCTAAAACCCTAATTTGCCCGAAAAATGCGTTTCCACTTCAAAATGAATCTATAACCCTAGAAATGACCTCTAGAATCTTAGAATGCATGCTCAATGACCTTCATGAGGAATTATCATTTTTATTGTGAAATGACCAAAATACCCTTTTGGACTCAAAAAAACCTGATTTACCCAAAAAGTGCATTTCAACTCTAAAAATGATTTTAGAAACTTTGGAATGACTTTTAGGACTCAAAATGCAATGCATGATGCTTCTCACTCCTCAACTTATTTATTTTTGTGGAAAATTAGGGTTTTGATCTAAGCTGGACAAAATTGGGGTATGACAACCTTCATTTGATCACTTAGATAAATTGATTAAATAAATTAATTGTGTGTTTGTTTGCTAAATTAGGTTTGTTATGGGAATTCTAGAAATTAATTGAGTAATTGTTAGAAATTAATTTTAAGTGAGAGTTAGGATGTAAGGGCATTTCACTCATTTCTCTCCTCCATATTAACCTTCAGCTCATGAGACACAAAACCAACAACAACACTCACACTCAAAACATGATTCAGAAATTGAGAAAGAAAGAGGGAGCTAGAAGAGATAGAGGAAACGCGTGAAGGAGAGGGAGAAGGGAGGGAGAGACCACCTTCAAACTTCTATGCATGTTAGGAGTTTCAGCACCATTCTTCCACATTTTCTCTCCTCTTTCCATTGACACCATTTTCTCACAAAGATTCAGCTCAAATCATCTTCATCCATCTTTTATTTCCATTCGAGTTTGAAGAGAAAATAGAAAGCTTGAATTCTCATTTTCTATAAATAACTACCATGTTCATCTTCTTCATTTTCACCCTTTTCTTCACTGGCGGTTCACTACAAAAAAATTGCCCATTAGCGAGGGATTTTCCCCTCGCTAATGGCCTCAAATCCGTCGCTAATACCCATTAGCGAGGGAATTAGCGACAGAACCAGTCCCTCGCTAATTGTCTCCTCGCTAATGGGATTAGTGAGGGAATTTGAATCCCTCGCTAATTAGCGAGGGAATGTTCCGTCGCTAATTCCCTCGCTAATTAGCGAGGGATTCGAATTCCATTGCTAAATCTGACAGGCACGTTTTTTTTTATTCAGCCAATTTTTTTTTATTTTTTTTACAATATCAGCCTTTTATTATTATTATTATTATTATTATTATTATTATTATTATTATTATTATTATTATTATTATTATTATTATTATTATTATTATTATTATTATGGTGTGGTGGTGGTGTGGTGGTGGTGGTGGTGGTGGGGAAGGGTATTAGGGTAGAGAGAGAAGGAGAAGACTAAGGGAGAAGGAGAGAAAGAGGGAGAGAAATGAGTGGTGGTGGTGGTGGTGGTGGTGAAGGGTATTATGGTAGAGAGAGAAGGAGAATAGTAAGGGAGAAGGAGAGAAAGAGAGAGAGAAATGAGTGGTGGTGGTGGTGGTGGTGGTGGTGAAGGGTATTATGGTAGAGGAGAAGGAGAATAGTAAGGGAGAAGGAGAGAAAGAGAGAGAGAGAGAGAAACAAGTGGGGGTGGTGGTGGTGTGGTGGTGGAAGAGTGAAGAGAGAATAAGAGTGTGAGAGGAGGTGGTGGTGTGGTGGTGGAAGAAGGAAAAGAGAAGAAGAGTGTCAGGAGAGAAGAAGAGTGTGAGGAGAGAAGAAGAGAGAAGAGTGTGAGGAGAGTAGGAGAGAAGAGTGTGTGTGAGAGGATAAATAAGCTGAAAAGTTAAAAAAATTAGCGAGGGAATTAGCGAGGGACTGAAATTTCGTCGCTAAATACCTGCACGAAGTCCTATCATCTAAAAGCTGTCAGAAATTTCGTCGCTAATTTTCAAAATTTCCGTCGCTAATGTCTGAAATTCCGTCACTAATTCTCAAAAATACGACAGCCCCTATTCCCTCGCAAATTCCGTCGCAAATTCCAGTTTTTGCGAGGAATCATCTGATAGAGTATTCCAATCAGCATTAATGTATCCTTCAAGTACAGCCGGAAATCTCTGATAATGTAATCCGGAGTTCATGGTCCTTTTAAGGTATCACATGACTCTCTCAATAGCGTGCCAATGCTCTATACTAGAACGAATGGTAAACCTGCATAGCAATCCCACGACATAGGCAATGTCGGGTCTAGTACAATCAGTGGCATACCTTAGGCTACCAATGATGCTCGCATATTCCGTTTGTCTAACACTGTTACCAATGTTCTTAAAAGGTTTGGCAATTGGATCATATGATGAGCAGGAAGGTTTACAACCAAAGTAGTTATATTTCTTTAAGATCTTCTCAATATAATGAGATCGATCAAAAAAATTCCTTTCTCGGATCTAGTATTCCTAATACCAAGGATTACACTTGCTTCTCCGAGGTCTTTCATATCAAAGTTGTTGCAGAACAGTGATTTCAATTTATTTACAACATGCATGTTTGATCCAAATATGAGTAAGTCGTCTACATAGAGACATATGATAGTGCAAATGTCATTCTCGGTTTTGTAATAAATGCATTTGTCACTTTCATTCACTTTAAACTCATTCGATATAATCAAATTATCAAACTTCTCATGCCATCGTTTGGGAGCTTGTTTGAGACCATACTGAAACTTATCCAACTTAAGACCTTGTGTTCTTGCCCATGTATTACAAAACCTTCAGGTTGCTCCATATAGATTTCTTCTTCTAATTCACCTTTTTAAAAAAGGTGGTTTTTACATCCATTTGGTGTACTTCTAAATTATAAATAGCAGCCAGCGAAGTCTTGAAAATTATTGTTTGACTGGAAAAATCACAATCTTTCTTAAGTTATTTAATAAAATAACAATTGAAAAATGTTATCTCGCTCTTATTGCAAAGAATTTGTTTGTCAAAGTCAAACAAGTGTAAAAATTAGTATAGCGTGCAAAACTTCCAATAGACGAAGTAAACACGGTGTTAAAAAATCATTGTTTAAAAAAATTTTCATCAGACTCAGCATCATTTTTCTTATTTTCAGCAACGGTGTATGTTGAATACATAGTTAGTAACCATCCGCCAACCTTCGCATTCACCAACAATGTTGATTTCAGAAATTATAACAAAAAATTGCTATTCAGTCAGTTCTCCGGGGCAGAGCTTTCCCTGTTCATACACATGCGTGTCGTATGACCTGGTCTCTCGCAAATGAAATAATTAAAAGGAGGAGTAGTCTCATTTCTAGGTGGTAGTTGAAGTTTAGAATATGGGAAATTTGGGGGGTCCCATTCAAGTTGTTGTTCCCTTGAGCCTGATTACCGTTTTAATTTTTGAAAGATTTTCTAGAAAATTATATTGCAATCAATATTATATATTGCAATATATCCTAAAAATTATAACTTCAAAAATAATGTTAGCTAAAAAGCAATTCTATGATTTAATATCATTAATCGTTAGCGTTAACCACTAACGGCAACAAAAGATATGAATTTTCAAAATTGTTTGTTCGAGTAGGTTCCCAGGAAAGAGAGGTGGGTCACAATGGACACACTTAAGTACCAAGTCTTTCCTAGCCAGAACTTTTCCCAAAAAAATACAAATTAAGAAAATTCATTCTTATAGATATGATTATTCTCTTTTCGTAGAATTAACAATGATATAGTGATAATAATTCTATTTCTATAAGACCGTATAGAGAAAATTATTCTCTTTCCAACGATAAATTATATAGAGAAAATATTCTCTTTCTATCGATAAATAGTATAGAGAAACTTATTCTCTTTCTATAGGAATATTTCTTTAGCTATTTTATCTCTTTCTTTCTGATCAGCTGTTTCAGTGAGCACTTGAATGTCATCTTTTAAATGTTGGCAACATTTTTCATATTTAATAAAAAAAAATTTGTGGCCATTGTTTTAATTGACATTCTTGAAAATGAAACGATTTGTTGAAGTTAGAAACAGCAGAATCAAAGCCAATAATGTCTTTGATAGTCATGACTAAATTTGAAACGTCTTAAAATTGTTGTTTTTTGAGTTTCCGAAAAATATTTTGGAAAGTCATGTTGTAATATCATAATCATGAGATAACAAGTTACCGTCAAGATGTGGTACGAAATTAGAAAGGTTTCTCAAAATCAGTGAGAATCACAAAACATTATTTATTTCATAGCAATTATCAATCTTTGGTCAAGCATATCAACAATTTGATAATCAACTAAGCTTTAAACGATCATACATGTCATAACACATAAGGGATATTGAAATAGGCTTGTTACACAATGCAATTGAAGATAAAACACCAAAGAAACAAACTTGGAAACAGGTAGTGACACGGCCTCTCCCAATCGAAGACAGCCATTATCACTTTAAACCAATCCATCATCATTTTGAGCATTTGACAGACATTCAATACTTAGCATGTTCCTAGTATAGGAGAAGAGAAAAAAAAACATGCAAATACAATCTCAGAACAATTATCACTTAGGGTCCAAAACTCTAATATAGACAACCTACAAAGGTGAAGAAGGACTTACTCCCAACTTGTTAATCACTATATCATACATTCATATGCATCATAGGTCAATTTCATTTAGGCTACACAGTTGATAACATGTATTCGGTCAACCATGCAAGTTACATCACAATATCAAAGGAAAACAAAAAATACGGGGTAGATTTAATGAGAATGTTCCCTTCAACTCGAATTACATGAATTCCATATAAATCACATTCTCATAAGTTTAAGGTTTGGGAACTAGTTGAGATTGCACTAGGAATTGAGGAACAAAGTGAATTTTCCAACTTCCACAATAAACTCAAATACCACATTTGCTATACAAATACATTCACAATGCAAGCCAATACATCAATTCCATATATCAATTGAGTTCTCAATTACAAGAAGATCACATCTCATACAAACACATATTTTCATCCACTTCACAATTTTCAACTCGTCATAAGAGTCACAATATTTGTTACCCAAACATTATCCAATTTACCTTATAATCATAATGCAAACAAATTTACTTGAACTAGGATTGGTATTAGAGTGAGATTTGTACCCAAAAGGAGAAGAAAAGAATCGAATTGGAGTGAGGAAGCAGAGAGGCGCACAACCCGTGCTCCCTGAGTTCATCATTCAATTCCACTCCCAGCAGGACGCATGACCCGTGCTAATGGGTGCACGACTCGTGCTCCCTGCACTCTGTTTATAAAGTCACTCACGGCGACAAGCACGGCCCGTGCTTGTTGTGACGACCACGAAAATCAATCTTTCAAGTCCTTTTCTCCTTCCTTTTTGATTCCAATCTCTTTCTAATACTAACACTAACTCAGTTACCAATGGATATCACATAAATTTCAACAACAACAACAATCATTTTCAAGTTTTACAAACTAATTTGTCCATATTTCCATTTTGAGTTAAATGCATATCAAATACATCACCACTTTGAAAAACAACTATCACACATCCATTTTTAACAAATCTATTGCATAATAAAGTTTCAAAATCAGCATGCAATAGGTTCTTTGACGCATCAAGGGAAGAAGAACTCACAAGGTGTTAGAAGTCCTAATATTAGCATGAACTTTTCATCATGCATCGACCGAACCCTTTCGTTGGCCGACTTGCTTTAGCTGCGCACTCTGATAAAGAAAGGGCTGATAATCAAAGGGGTAGGGTAAGAGGTTTTGGGGCTAAGGAATTTAATCGTCATAGTCCTTAGTATCCTATTGTGAGAAACTGAGTTGGCCAGACTCGATGTCCCACAATAACACACTTAGAGTTTTTGACAATTAACTCCCAAAGTCCCTCCATAAATCAGGTTGTCTACCACAGTCTGATAGGCTGGAACTGCTTTTATACCAAAATGTAACATCCCTAATATTTTCTATCGACTTCAAAGATTAGTATTTACTTCAATTTGAATATCAGAGAACGCGTAAGCGTTTTTGGACCGATCGAAATAAATTCGACTCTCAACTGACTCAATAAAACAACCTTGAGTATCATTTCTGAAACGGAACCTGAAATCCTTTTTAGGAAGTCGCAAGAGTAAAAAGGTCCATCAAAACATAATCGCATATGGTTCTAGGAACGGATGACCAAGGTACATCATTTATAAAATATATTGGGAATACCCTCTTAAACAATAAACACTATATAGAATTACGAACAATTGAATCATAGCAAAATAAGTCCCTTAGAAACAATTTTGGTTCTTTCAAAACAACAAATACCCTCTCACAATTATATATTAAAATTTTAGGAAAACTATTACCATGTTTATCGTATTAAATATTATGTTATGAAAAATACCTGAAACCTTTAAAACACGAGGTTGAAATCTGATATACTACCTTTATTACACAAATCTTAGTTTTTACATAATATTACAACTTTAGTAAAGAGAACTTTAGTAAAGAATAAAGTACATATCCACCCAAAATCTCCTCAATATTAAGTGAAAATTTAAAATATTCTTTCAAAGAAAACACAATAAGACATTCCTTTGAAATATAGGGTGTTTACTTTACAAAACCAACTAAGTAGTAATAACAAATTCTTTTCCAAAATATAATGCAACTTTCTTCCAAAACTGTATTCATATCTTTACCCTTTGGAATACTTATCTCCCCTGCTGATCTGAAAAGCCACAAACATATAAAGGGTGAGATTAACAGAGACATCAACAACATGCTCTACGTATATGTGAACCACACATTTTTTGTTCTCACCATAATTCCCAATCTCTATTGCATCTGCATCAACCCTAATGTTTCTGAACCTCACGTCTTCATCCACCACATTCGATATCCATGTTCTATACCTAGGTCCTTCAACAACCCAACAACTTCAAAGTAACTCCACTTATCAGTGTCAACACCCTCTACCACTGTTTCATCACCCTCTTTGTAACATATAACCCAATCCCTCGCAAAATAACCTCCATAACAGATAAAAAAAATATTTGCAGGGACTATTTTAAAAGAAATATTTTTATAGGGACTAAAATAGATCTTCTGTGTAATTGCAGGGACCAAAATGGTATTTAAGCCTTCTCCATATTACATACTAGGGTGTCAAAATAGATCAGTTGGATGGTTTTGGATTTTAATTATATTTGATGGGTTGAAAACAATCAATTTATTTATTTATATCCATTAAAAGTGTACTAAAGACATCCAATCCAATTCATCAATTTAAAAATCATCTAATCCGACCATTGGCCACTTTTTTATGGATTGATATCCAATCCATCTATTAATATTTTTAACACATAAAACGTATTTTATTAAAAAATATATTTTTAACCCTATTTAAAACAAAAAAAAAATTGTCAAAAATAAATAAAACTTTTTTAATTATAAATTTTTTAATCATCAAAATTTGCTTTTCTCTCTCTCTCACACACATTCAGATACCTGCAATACCTCTTTCTCTTTGGACGCAATTCATAGGTGTGCACTCTTTCTCTCTGCAGTTCATATACCTACACTATGAAATAGACCGATTATAAAATGATTATAATATCAGTTTAAATTAACTTGATACTTGAAAGCAACATTTTTTTGACGACTGAAAGCAACTGGTTATATGCTTTTTAAGTATAACGGTTTTTTTATGAAAACAATTTTGACAGAATTAATTTTTTTTACGAAAATAATTTTGGCAGAACTCTTTGCTTTAATGCATGATTTACTGATTATCACGTTCTAATTTCTGAATTTTTTTGGACTCAATTCTCATTTCTGAATTGAAACAAACAAAATTCGCAATGCTCCCCATGCTTGACATAATGAAATAAATGGTTGTGCATGCTTAGTGTTCAATTATGAATATATATATATATATATATATATATATATATATATATAGAGAGAGAGAGAGAGAGAGAGAGAGATATTTTACTTTTATAAATTAAGGAATTTGTTATAAAATAAACCAAAAATAAATAAAGAGAAAGGAACAAAACAATGGGAGTCTTTATAGGATAAAAAATGTAAGTAAAAGTGAGTAATGAGAAGTGGAAGCCTAACAATGGACATCTATTAATATATTATTCATAACACTCCATTTTGGATGTCCATCGAGGATATGTCTAATTAAAACCTTACTAGAAAAAACTCAATGAGATAAAAATCTAGTGAAGGAAAAAAAAGTACAATATCCTTTCAGTGGGAACCACCTCGTTAAAACCCTTTTCAAGAAAACTCAGTGGGACAAAATCATGACAAAGAGTAAAAAAATACAGTTTTTCTCTTGCTGTTTGAAGCATAGTGTAACACCCTGAATTTTATTAGTCAATAAAATCTAGAACGTTCATTTCAACAATCAGAGAATACACAACTAAGATTGGATTCAACAAACAAAATTAAATTCACTAAATGACTCCACCAAAGTTACGGAAACTCAACACATCACACCTTAAACTAATATAATAGTTAAGGATACCAAAAGCGTCAATAATCCACAAAATCGAAACTTAAAAATGCGTACATCCTAAACATGATACTTGGTACACAATTTAGTTTTACAAACCAAATATTTCATCACCCAATACAAAATTTAAGATGTTACCAAAATCAAGTACACAAAGTCTTGAAATCTCATAATAACTTTAAATGATATAGTTAGGATTCCTTTGTACATCCCAATGTTTAGTTATCACCGACTAAATTTGCTTATCTGTAAAAACCACAAATGATAAAGGGTGAGATTATAAAATATCAGTGAGTCCCTCAAGCGATACCTCACAATATCTCATACAGTATCTTTTAGATAAAAACCGATATGACGTACCCCAAAAGGAAGTAATATAAAATCCATAGAGAACCACCACCAAACATTTAGAATGATGCCCAAACGGGTCATAGACTTGGGCTCATGACTTCCCAATCTAAGTACGTCCTAGTAATTCTTTTAGCAATTCATTATATATATATATATATATATATATATATATATATATATATATATATATATATTGCTTAATCATTTTGTGATTGTGACTAGCGTCAGAGAACTAGTGTGTGTGATATATACACATACACTAGTTCTGTAACGCTAGTCACAATCACAAAATGATTAAGCAATTCAATCATATGACATGTTACCGCCCAAGGAATAAAGATATCTAGACATGTACACCATTATGGGTTGGAAAAAGTCAAGAAAGTCCTTGAGATTGGGTGGAAAACACAAAATAGAGTTGTACAGAATTTTTTTTTTTCTTTTAACATGCCAAAGGAAACACCACCCACCCGTGTTTTTCACCACTGGTGTGTTCTGCAACAGTGGCATGATTTTTGTTGTATTGTGCTTTCCACTTCAGCCCAATGGTTTTCTAAACCTATTCCAACTGATTTATAACTTTATTACACATATAGAATTCACATAAAACATGACATTCAAACATGATTGCTCAATCTTAACACCAATTAGACAAACCATAGCATTTAATTCTTCATTCAAACATGTAGTTTGGGATAAAACCAATCAAGAGAATGACAACTTATACCACATATTCAGAAACCTATGATTCAAAACATTAAATGTAACATATCATATATGAACAACTCATGAATTAAGATATTAAGCACAAAGTTTGATAGAATAGAATATTAGGAATAACATATTATGTTATTATTACATATAATTAGTCATAAACTCATAATTGTATAGATTCTGTTATTATTACATATAATTAGTCATAATTGTATAGTTGACTACGGTTACAAAAGACTTGTATATATTCTATTCAGATTAATGAGAATGGGGAGCAAACAATTCTATTCTTACATGGTATCAAACCTAAACACGATCCCTCTCTAAACACCGAACCCCGCGCCGCACACGAGCCCTTGCCGTCTTTGCCCGCGCCGTTCCGATCGCCCTTCCCCTCCGATCGTTGAACCCCCTCCGCTGTTCCCTTGCGCCGCGTCCCTCCAAGCGCCGCAACCTTTCTCCTCCTCGCCTTCTCCCCTTCCGTCATCATGTCAGACTCGCAACCCCCTCCCTCGGTTTCTTCCTCTTCCAAGAAAACCGAGTTTCATCCCGCCCTTGCTGTCTCCAACATTAAGAACAACATTCCTATCATCCTTGAAATGGAAAAAGATCAATACGGAACCTGGGCCTAACTTTTCCGCATCCATGCTCGCTCTCATCGTGTCTTGCATCACATCGTTCCCTCCACTGAAAAACCACCGCCGGCTCCTACTAGCGCCGACTACGAACAATGGGTCACTCTTGATGCCACTGTTCTTCAGTGGATCTATTCCACCATCTCCACTGATTTGCTGTCGACCATTCTGGAACCTGACTCCACTGCCGCAGCAGCCTGGAACCGTCTGGCAGACATATTTCAGGACAACCAGAACGCTCGTGCTGTCACTCTTGAGAAAGAATTCTCCACCACTCGTATGGAGGATTTTCCCAACGTTTCTGCCTACTGTCAGCGCCTCAAGATGCTCTCGGACCAGTTGAGAAATGTCGGCTCTCCTGTCAACAACCACCGTCTGGTACTTCAACAGATCTCTGGTCTTCCAGAAGCTTACCGCAGTGTCGCTACCTTGATTCGACAGAGTAATCCTCTCCCGGCCTTCTATCAGGCTCGCTCTATGCTCACTTTGGAAGAAGCCGGTATGGCTAAAATAACCAGCACTGGCTCTCATACTGTCTTGCACACCGCTCAGCAGCAACCCTCTACCGACACTTCTCAGCAGAACAATCGTCGCTCTGGCAATCGCTCTCGCTCTCGTGGCAACCAAGGCCGCGGAGGTGGGCGTGGTAACCGCAGTGCACCTCGGTCTGGAGCTTCCAATGCTCCTCCTCGATGGTCTTCTCCTCCTTGGCAGCAACAGCAGCAGTATCCACCCTGGCAACAATGGGGTTGGGCCCCACCACCATGGACCATGCCTCCGTGCCCGTATCCCACATCTCAGTGGACACGCCCAACTAGTCCTCCCAAGCAGTCAGGCATCCTAGGACAGCGTCCTCAGGCATATACTACTACTACCTCTCCGACACCGACAGACATCGAGGGGAACATGGACACTCAACACTCCTGAGGACCCATGGAACATGGACACTGGCGCATCCACTCAAACTTCAGCATCACAAGGTAATCTCTCGTCTTATTTTCCTTTAAGTAATTCAAATCAGAAAATCATTGTTGGTAATGGCCATGGTATCCCAATTCACGGCACCGGACACACACAAATAGCCACCCCTTACAAACCGTTACACTTAAACAATGTCCTACATGCCCCGAATATTATTAAAAATTTGATTTCTGTTAGGCGACTCACCACTGACAACAATGTTTCTGTTTCCTTTGACCCTTTTGGTTTTACTGTATCTGATTTTCAGACGGGGATGCCTCTCATGAGATGTGACAGTCTTGGCGATCTATATCCAGTCACCACTTCCCCAAGTTTCGTTGGTCTTACGTCTAGTCTCTGGCACGGTCGCCTTGGTCACCCTGGCGCCCATGTTTTCAATTCTCTTCGCAATAATAAATTCATATGTTGTGAACCTTTTAATCCTTCTGTTATTTGTGACTCTTGTGTTTTAGGCAAGCAAGTTAAATTGCCATTTCTTAATTCTCAAACAATAACTTTGATGCCTTTCGATATTTTACATAGTGATTTGTGGACTTCTCTCGTTTTGAGTTCTGCTGGTCATAAATATTATGTTCTTTTCTTGGATGATTTTACAAATTTCTTGTGGACTTTTCCTATTAGCAGAAAATCTCAAGTTTTTGAAATGTTCCAGTCACTTTCTGATCTTATTCAAACACAATTCTCACTAAGCGTCAAATCCTTTCAATGGGACAATGGTGGTGAATATAATAATGAGCTATTCCAACAATATTGCGCAAACCATGGTCTTGTTTTTCGCTTCTCTTGTCCTCACACATCCTCACAAAATGGGAAAGCAGAACGAAAAATAAGAACCATTAATAATATGATGCGCACCATGCTAGCTCATTCTTCTGTTCCCCAATCTTTTTGGCATCATGCTCTTCACATGGCAACTTACTTGCTAAATATTCTTCCCTGCAAAACACTTCAAGATAAGTCACCTACACAACTCCTATACCATCGTGACCCCACCTACACACACTTACGAGTTTTTGGTTGCTTGTGTTATCCGTTGTTCCCGTCGTCTACAATCCACAAATTACAACCACGCTCCACACCATGTGTCTTTTTGGGTTATCCTTCCAATCATAGAGGTTACAAATGTTTTGACTTGTCAAACAGAAAATTAATAATTTCGAGGCATGTTATCTTTGATGAAACCCAATTTCCCTTCACCAAGATACACTCACCCTCACCCCACTCTTATCACTTCCTCAACGATGACCCACACCCCTATCTTATACACCAGTGGCAAAATCCAACACCCCCACCAGCCACACATAACCAATCACCACCACCAACCATCACGGACCAGCCATCCTCATCAACAAACCAACAATCAGCGCCACCTACCTCTCTAGTCAATCCACCCACTACAATCCCGACTAACTCACCCCCACCAATACAACCACCACCTACACGTACTATCACCACCCGTAGTATGAAAGGCATTACCAAACCCCGTAAACTATTCAACTTATCAATTTCTCACTCAAACCACCCCATCTCTCCCTTACCCAAAAATCACAAAACAGCCCTATCAGACCCCAATTGGACATCCGCAATGAAATCTGAATTTGATGCTCTTATTAGAAATAAGACGTGGGATTTAGTTCCTCATCCTTGTGATGCCAATCTTATTCGATGCATGTGGATTTTCAAACATAAGAAAAATTCTGATGGCTCTTTTGAGCGCTATAAGGCTCGCCTTGTTTGTGATGGCAGGTCACAGGTTGCAGGTGTGGATTGTGATGAGACTTTCAGCCCGGTGGTCAAACCAGCTACTATTAGAACAGTACTCACCATTGCTCTTTCTAAATCCTGGCCCATTCACCAACTGGATGTCCAGAACGCATTTCTACATGGTGATCTTCATGAGACTGTTTATATGCATCAACCATTGGGTTTCCGTGATCCTCATCATCCAGATTATGTTTGTCGCCTGAAGAAATCTCTCTATGGTCTCAAGCAAGCACCCAGAGCATGGTACCAACGCTTTGCTGACTATGTAACTACCATTGGGTTTCGACATAGCACATCAGACCATTCTCTCTTCATATATCGACAACAATCTGACATGGCATACATTCTCCTCTATGTGGACGACATCATCCTTATTACTTCTACTCATGTGCTTCGCAAATCAATTATGTCATTATTGGCTACTGAGTTTGCAATGAAAGATCTTGGTCCGTTGAGTTACTTTCTGGGTATCGCCGTCTCTCGCCACCCGGGCGGCCTATTTCTCAGTCAAAGCACTTATGCTTCTGAAATCCTTGAACGTGCCGGCATGACGTCCTGCAAACCGACTGCCACACCTGTCGACACCAAACAGAAACTGCTTATGAGGATCCCTCTCTCTATCGCAGTCTTGCAGGAGCTTTACAGTATCTCACTTTCACTAGACCTGACATCTCATATGCGGTTCAGCAAGTCTGTCTCCACATGCATGCACCCAAGACAGAACATATGCTGGCTCTCAAACGCATCCTTCGGTATGTCCAGGGCACCATACACTTTGGTCTTCATTTATCTCCATCCCCCATCACGAAACTCATCTCCTACACTGACGCTGATTGGGGTGGGTGTCCTGACACCCGACGCTCCATATCTGGGTACTGTGTTTTTCTAGGTGACAACCTCATATCGTGGTCTTCCAAAAGACAGCCCACTCTCTCCCGCTCCAGTGCAGAAGCCGAATACAGAGGTGTTGCTAATGTTGTATCTGAGTCATGTTGGCTTCGTAATCTCTTACTGGAACTCCATTTTCCTATTCCTCAGGCCACTTTGGTGTATTGCGACAATGTCAGTGCCATTTATCTCTCTGGTAATCCTGTACAACATCAGCGCACCAAGCACATTGAAATGGACATTCAATTTGTACGGGAAAAAGTAGCTCGTGGTCAGGCACGCGTACTTCATGTTCCATCTCGACATCAGATTGCAGACATCTTCACCAAAGGCCTTCCTCGCATCCTCTTCGATGATTTCCGGACCAGTCTCAGCGTCTGTGAACCTCCCGCTTCGACTGCGGGGGTGTGATAGAATAGAATATTAATAGCATATTCTGTTATTATTACATATAATTAGTCATAATTGTATAGATTCTGTTATTATTACATATAATTAGTCATAATTGTATAGTTGACTACGGTTACAAAAGACTTGTATATATTCTATTCAGATTAATGAGAATGGGGAGCAAACAATTCTATTCTTACAAAGTTGTGCTTCAAAACCCTAAAATTTGCTAAGGGGAAAGAGGAACTCACAACCCTAAAATTAAGCTCAATATCCTCTCGATAGCACTTATAACTTTGATTGTGCTCAAGGTAGTCTCCAATCACCAACTCTAGCTCCCACTCTTAGCTTGAATACCTCATTTCCCATGTGCAACCCATTCTTGAGTTAAAATCTTAGTTCCACAACACACAAGTAATTCAAAATCGAGTGGCAAAGTGGTATCTTCCATGTTCTGTTTTGCAGCACCAGTAGCAGTTTTGAAGCAAGCATATTCAATTCCATACTTAAAAATCACAAATGCAAGTGCCTATTATGAAGGGAATTTTGTCTAGTTTCTGTGGGTTTAGGTTTCAAATTGATACAAGTTTTTTATTGAGTTATAGCCAAAACAATGTGACTGGGTCAATTGTGCCACTAATTCAAAATTGTAACTTGTTGAAACAATTTCCCCTCAATACTTAATGAAATCAGGTAATTCTTGTGTGATTTATGAATGGTTTTAAGTCTAGATTTCATAGAAAAAAAAGTGGGTTACAAATAAGGTTTGTGGAGAGTATTATGCATGAAATGAAATACCGGAAAGGCGGAAACTGTTTCTTTCCCCTTCTCTCTTTCTTTCATTTCTAACTTTAGCTAAATGGAACAATTGAAGTTTGTTCCTCTTCACTCCCTTTTATTTTAAAAAGTAGCTGATGGTAAAATGGGTTTGGATTTATTGGGTTTGGTCATGAGTCCAACCCAAGATGTGGTGCAAGTGCAAATTGTTGATAACACCTTCCCTTTCTAATAGATTCTGTCTCTTACTTCTTAGTTTCCTAGTAATATTTACTTTGGGTATTACAAGTCATTTAAGAATATGAATTCCAACTTTTGGAGTTTCTCCTTGAGTGTATACGGAGCAACCTACTCTACTATGTCACTTGTGATATATCCTCTTTTAGTAGAGTTTTGTGGTCAGTATATCTTCAGAACATTTTCCTTTAATTGTTGGCATTTGAGCACGAAATAAAAAAGCAAGAACCATAGATTCTTTTGTAGATCAAAAAGATATTTCAATGTCACCGCATGTAAATAATAGCGCACTTGCGATCTGACTTGATCAAGATCAGAAAAATACTTTGTATCTGCATGGTTAATGTGCGGAACATATACAAAATTATTTATTCATTAGGATAGTCAAAAATAAAATACGCATCCCACTCTGTTTTAATGCATTTTGGTTTGTAATGAACTATATATATTACTACAAATTATCACATAATATTATCATATCAAGCTAGCATTTAGTAATATGCATGTATGTTTTCATAGCGCTAGGTCATAGTCTTCGAGACCGAGATATTTATTATTTTCTTGTCACACAACTCATGTACACAATAAAAATACTTTATCATGAGTCAATTAAAAACTAGTTCTCTGTAACTTGTCAAACAAAAATTTAATCAGCTAATTGTTTGATCAGCAGAGCGGCACAAGACTTTGTTTTTAAAATTATTTTATTTAATGATATTTCTCTATATCTTGAATCCTTGCGATTTTCCATTTAAAGACCAATCACTGGTTCAACATCAAAAATACTTCATATATAATTTGAGATAATTCATATAGAACTCTTTCTTTGAGTAATCTATAATTTTGGAAAACTCTTCAGGAGTTCCAATAATAGAAAACTATAGCAAATTCATTTCTTGATCATTACGTAATTCTATATTGACAAGTGATGTCATTTTTATATCCCTCCATTAGAATATGAATTGAGATTATTATACCACATGCGTTCAAATTATATTATCACATGTAGGGATAGGGACTGATTCAACTTGAGTAATCATTTCGAGAATCTGAAAATATTAAATCTTTCGGGGATCTTTAAATAATTATGACTATCAAATGAGTCATCCAAATAAGTTGTAGCAACATTCATCTTGTGCAAATTGAGCTTTTCATGAGCTACAAAACTAATTAATTACTGAAAAGTACTTGCATATCCACTACAAGTGAATATGTCTCATCAAAATCAATTTTAGGTCTATGTGAAAACCCTTTAGTAACAAGTAGGCTTTGTATCTCACAATTTCACTATTCTCATTACGTTTTCGCACAAAAACCTATTTGTTTAGAATTTGTTTCACAACATTAGATGTTTGGACTACGGGTCCAAAAACTTTTTTCTTGTAAAGTGAGTTTAATTATGCTTCAACTTCATCTTTCAATTTTGGCCAATTCTCACTTTGTCTACAATCTTTAATAAACTTTAGTTCATGATCATTGCTATCATTTATCAGATTTAGCGCTATATTATATTTAAAAGTATCGCCATGTTGACGTCGTTTTGCTTCCATTGTATTTCATTCTTGACATAATTTATTGAGATCTTATTAATTTTAGAATTTTTCTAGTACTTGATCAACTCTTCTGGAACTTAAGTGTCAATTATGTCTAAAGACTCTTTTAGTGTTTCTATATCCTCGCTTGGACCGTCTTTCTTTTTAGCTCTTTTTCTTGTTCGACGATTTTTATCTTTAGAACCGATTGGTCTACTCCGCTTCAAACGCGGTTGAGACTCATTTGCAATATTAGATTATCCAACAGGGACATTCATTTTATTGGAGCATTAGCAGCTGATATATATGATTTGATCACACCTTTTGAATTAGAGAATGCATTTGGTAGATAATTTGCTAAGCTTTGCAAATGAATTATCTTTTGAACGTCTAGTTCACATTGTTTAGTTTGAGGATCAAAATGAGACAATGATAATTCATTCCAATTGATCTCTTTTTCCAGCTGCTTTTTCCAGCTGCTTTTTCTCTCCCCTAATGTTAGAAAATTTAGTTCATCAAATGATAATCATCAAACTCGACTATAAACAAGTCTCCAATTGTTGGCTCAAAATACTTTATTATACTTGGATATTTATATCCAATATATATTTCCAAAATTCTTTGAGGACCCATCATAGTGCATTCTGAGTGGAGAAATTGGAACATACAGTGCACATCCAATAATTATAAGATGGGAAATATTATGTTTGTAACCAAAAACCAAATGTAAAGGGGAAAACTTGTGATAACTTGTTGGCCTGATGCGACTCAATATTGCAGCATGCAAAATTGCATGTTTTCAAGTAGAAATTGGAAGTTTTTATCTCATAAGTATCGATCATATAATTAATTTTAGACGTCTAAAGAATGGTTCTTCAAGACCATTTTATGAATGAACATATGCTACGTGATATCTAATATCAATTCTAATAGACATACAATACTCTTCAGATGCTTTATAAATAATTTAGAAAAATGAGCTATTGGTGAATTTAGAGTAGCAAACAATCTCACAAACTTTCAGTTATGAGTTGACGACAAATATATGTATCCATTTAGTTGATGCATAAATTAAAGTCATAAAATATCTAAATAGTCCACATGACGGGTGTATTGGCCTACAAATATCATATGTATTCGTTCTAAAATTAGAGATATTCACTTCTAATTTTTGTGGTGATGGTCTAATTAGTTTTAATATCATACTGAATTTCAGATATTATTTCGGGTATATAAATCTATTCATTATATTCTTCAGCAAATATACACATTTCTACCAATGGTTCTGCCAGTCCTACACTCACACGCGAAGGGCAAAATGGTCTGTCAAACAAATACATGTCAGCTATTATGACTTACTGCAAGCTAGCTCTAATTGAGGCCATGAAGGCCTTAAAAAAAATGAACCAGAGTTGCATATCAACATTACTAGTATCAAATGCAATATTCTTAAAAACAATCTTGTTTGAAATCAGTCGTGAATCAGAAAAATACCTCCTGGGATGTTAGCTTTTTAGGCTAAGTTGCTAACTAAGTACAATCAATGGATGCAATAATGAGCTTAGTTACCCAATTTGATATTTTCAGTTAGGATCATAAAGAACATGTTTTAAAATTATCAAGACCTTTCATGCATTCAAGCAAAACATCACCCCCACCTCATTCCCCCAACCACTACATATTTCAGTTTGAATCTAAATTATAATCATAGAAATTAGGGCTACACATTAAAAAGCAAAAGATGGACCACAAATCAGTTTGGATAAAACTTTCCACCAATGGAAAATGAAATATTAAAAGAATTTTACTATAACTATTGAGTTTTTTTATACAATACTAGTAGTTTCTAATGCAAGTTGAAATTAGTCTATGTACCTCAATTTTTCAGAAGCTTTCTCGTTTAACTTCTTTATAAACACATAAGTACCCTTCTACAAGTGATAAATCATATACTCAATTTAATTGAGAAGCTCCGATAAGATAAAAGCTAATCCAAACTAAGCCCATGTAATGTAGACTGACATTAGCAGCTTAACCATCAAACCATTTCAACACTAATCTAGTTAGCTAAAAAATACTAATTGCTCAAAACTTTCTTATTTGAGGGAGCATAATTGTGCATACAACAACTGGTTAAGAGAATATAATTTCAGAATATTTTCCCTGCCCATCAGAAAGAAAAGCTGTCAACCTTCTGAGACTGAATAATTGTTTTTCCTATCACTCTGAAAATTTATGCTATCTCTTGTCCAAGAGTTCAGTATTATAATATTATTTCATCTTATTTCACAGTACCTTTTGGAGCCAAATAATTGTTCATCCTATGACTCTGAATAATTTTCCACGAACCTCCTAGATTGGCTATCCCTTCTCAACTTTTCAATTTCTTACTAGCAACCATATATCAGTTACCAACATCTCTCAGTTTATTTTGTGGTACTACAGTAAGTTGTCAATCCTAGATAGCAGTGCGAACTGCGGAGCAGCCGACCTCAAAAATGCTATAGTGGGATAAAGTAGCGGAAAGGCCCCTATTTTATTTACAATCAATACATAATTAATAAGTACTATATTGTTCCGGACTGGGCCACCCAACCCTCGCAATGGGCCCGAACCGGCCCACATCACTGCAACTCCACTCTCCAGGGCGCGCCGAACAAGCAGGAGGCACAATCAACGGCCGAGATCGACTCGGTTAATCCTACGGCCTAGGAGCGTCGCCTCGCTCTATAAATAGGGGTCAACCCCCACTGATAGTACACATTCTGACACATTTCACATTCTGCTTTGACTTCTCCCACCCTGACTTGGGTGTCGGAGTGTCTTTGCAGGTACAACCCGACCTGAGCTCTGCTCCCGACTTCATCATCAGGCAGAGCGAACAAATACCAGATCGACCTATCCTGAGACCATTAAGGTACGGTTCATATATATATATATATATATATATATATATATATATATATATATATATATTTATATATATATAAATGCATTCATACTGGAAAATTACTCAATTCATGAACCATTCATAAGTAGTTATAAAATGTCATAGGACTTAAGCAAAACATACTAGTAAATAGCAACAAAAGTATAGGAAAGACACAAATTTAAACCTGAAATCCCCAAAATACTCCATTTCATCTCCGGGGTGTAGTGGTGTATGCAACAGCAATGCTAATCGGGGGGGTAGCAGCCAGTAGGGATGTGCATGGGACAATAACCATCCCACACCACACCATACCATTTTTAAATCTTGTTTGGGTTTACTGTTTTTTTGAAAACTAGTTTGGATGCGTAAACCGATTCTAAACTAGTTCTGAACCGGTTACCAGTTCATAAATGGTTTACTGTTTAAAAAACGGTTTTTTTCTTGAAAAACGGTTTACCAGTTCTAATAACCAGTTTTCACTTCCAAAAAACGGTTTACGGCTTTTAAAAACCAGTTTTCACTTCAAAAAAAATAGTTTACCACTTCCAAAAACCAGTTTTGACTACTAAAAAATAGTTTACCACTTTCAAAAACCAATTGCTCAAACATTCTCTAAACCCAATTTTCATTTAACTACCCAATTACTATATTAATAAGAGGAGTGAGTAATATTTGCTCAAACATTCTGTAACTATATTGACTGCACTATAATGGAGCATATCATCAGATGCAAGTAAAATTACAAAATCTTGACTTGTTGGTACATATTATGTTTTTGAAGATGTAATTAAAAAAAATATACACTAAAATAATATCCCTCTTCTTTGTCTTCTTACTTTCCTCCAAGATAACATCTAAAGAACTGGGGAAAGCCAAGACTTCGGATTCATGGAATCCAGCGAGAGATAGGTGAGTAGAGAGATTGATGAGGGAGAATCGGATTTCGGAATCGATTCAGAGACAAGATTTTGAAATTGTGGTTGAAGCCTTGATGAGATTTCGGAATCGTGGTTGAAGGCTTGTTGAATCATGGTTGGGGATTTTAGGGTTTTTGGAATTGGGGATTTTGGAATGCGATTTCTGAATCGTGGATTCGTGGTTGACATCTGATGGAGAAATGGGACAGATTTGGTAATTACTGTCTTGGAAAGAAGTTACTGGTTTACCACATATTTTACTGATGGGAATGGATTAAAATGTGGTATGGGCTTTTTTAGTCCAATACCGTTTTAAGTGTGGTTCAGGTTTACTATTTATATTTGCACACCCCTAGCAGCCAGTGGTATCTCCGTTCTGCCCCGCCGCTATTGACGGACATTATATTTACAATGAACCAGATTATTTGGTTCAGATGTTCATATTGATGTACACTTAATCACCCTCAGACGAAGAAGGACAAGAAAAATCATATAAAAAAGTGAAAATACGAGTGCCAAAAGGGGGCAATTATGAAATATTCAACACTCATTCAATCAAAATCTGTCAACTTCAACTCATATAGCTTCAACCTATATGATATATCTTATTGTAAATGCCAGCAGAGAAAAAAACTGTATACAAGATTAATATTCCAAAACAAAATATTAGCATTTGTATTTGTATATTCATCATAAATCACATAAAAGGTAACATGAGTCACATGATCAAGTCTAGAAATAAAAATTTGCCTGGCCTTTTTTGCAATTATAATAGGTTTCTCTAAGTCCCACACACTCACTTGATATTGATGGACTCTTCTCTCAAGCACACTCCCTGAAAGATCTCTTCTCAACCTATTATCACAACAATCAAATTTAAACATTGCAGAAATCACATAAGAAAAGGAAAACTAAAATTTTTTCTTTTTACAATCCAAAAATTCCACAGAAATCATAAAAAAGAGTAAATCCTATTCCTAATTCCTCCTAATAACATTTAAAATTCTAATTCCTAATTCCTCCTAATCTCATCATATTTATGTAGGTGTCACATGATTTCTTAGGACCTATTTAAATTTCAACCAGTTGGAGTGTGTTAAAAAAGAGTAAGAGGGTGTTCTTCGCACTCCTCTTTAAGTGAATGAATGTGCATGTACTAAGCTTATGCTTGGTATTGATTATGTTAATGTTCTCTCTAACACAGCAAAATCCTTCTTGTTATGTTCAATTCATGGTAGATTACAAAGCCATCAAATCAAACAATTATTTCACCCTCGTATTTCTGTGAGTCATCCTCATTTTTCACTTTGTGTTGACTTCATCTTGAGGAAAAAATCGAAAGAACCAGAACTGGACAGTACAGCTTATGCTTGTTTTCCAATGTAGGAGATCATTAATCATCAATACCCCTTGTTTCCACGAATCCTTGCGCGCATGTCAACCTGATAACAATGCAAATAAATAATAAATAAAAGAGCTGTTAAAGTTTAATATCATGCTGAAGCTCACATATTTATTACAAGTATAAATCCATTCATCTTTTTCCTCACAAAATTACAACATTTCTATCAATTGTTCTGTCAGGCCTACTTTAAACGCAAATGTGAAGTGCAAAATAGTCTTTCAAATAAATCTCTGTCAGCTAATACGACTTACTGCAAACTAACTCTAATAGAGGCTATGAAGGCCTTAAAAACAAGATGAACAAGAGTTGCATATCAACATTATTAGTATCAAATGAAACATTCTTAACAATAATCTTGTTGAATTAAATCCTGAATCAGAATAACACCCCCTTGGTTGTTGGCTTTTCATGCTAAGTTGCTAACCAAGTACAATCGTTAGATGCAATAATGAGCTTCGTAATTTGAAATCTTCAGTTAGGATCATGAAGAACGGATTTTGAAATTATCTAGACCTTTCATGCAAGTCATACAAAACATCACCTCTCCACCTCATTCCCCCAACCACTACTAATTTCAGTTTGAATCTAAATTATTATGATATAAATTAAGGCCACAGATTAAAAACATAAAAGATGGACCACAATCAGTTGGGATAAAACTATGAATTTTTTTACGCTATAGTTTCTCATGTGAGTTGAAATTAGTCTAAGTACTATTTCACAAGTGATAATTTATAAACTCAATTTAACTGAGAACTAAAGCTCAAATAAGATAAAAGCTAATTCTAAATAGGCTTATATAGTCGAGACTGACATTAACAGCTTAACCATCAAACAATTTCAACAGTAATGTAGTTAGTAAAAAAAAAATCTAATTGCTCAAAACTTTCTTGCATGAGGGAGCATAATTATGAATACATGATAGGAACCAACTAGTATATTGAACGAAAAGGATGATTACAATGTATCCCTAGAGTATTCGAGAGACTCTAGAACTCTCCATAGTGCCATAAGGCCCAATTCTTTACAAATGATTACATGCCCTCCTCCCTAATCCCTCTTCTCTATTTATAGGCTATATGCCTTATTGATATTCACTAACTAACCAACTCAACCCACTAACTAACTGCTAACTAATATAACAAACATTAACTAATTGTAACTACTACAACCGACCTATCAATACTCCCCCCGGGGACATTCACCTTGTCCTCAAGGTGACTAGAAAAGTAAGAAAATTTATATCAATTACAACAATTCTAAGAGAAGATTATTGGTTGACAACTTGCTGCCCAAAATTGCCATCATCTACTGCAGTCCCCTGGTACCCAAGGGGATAGTCGTGTTGTCTAGCCGTCATCAGTCCCTCACCTGCTCCAACACCAAATTCGAACCGCCATTGAACCTCGTGCCGGAGAGCCCACACTTTCCTCTATCATATACGAAATTAGCCAAGCAATAGGTCGCTGAAGAATCTCTCAAACAGCATTTACAAGCGTCCTCGGGCACTAGAACCATACATTCTCCTGGATCTCACACTTTGAAACTCCATAGTCCGGCTTGGAACCATAAGTCCAACCTCACAGTTCCCCATATACTACATTGTGGTGGCAGCTTGTTGGATGCTTCCCCATTTAGAGAATCTACTAATTCAATATGTGAAGCACAAGCGGAGGAAGTGAAGAACTCAATTGAAGTATCTGATAAAGGTACTGTCACATTAAATGCCTTCAGATTTTCAACCAAGCACCATAGTATTCCAACAACTAATATTGTAGTTTGAGCACCCCCACTTGATTTTATCTCTTGTGAGATATACCGAAACAAGAGGAATAGAATCTCCACAATATTAAGAGTGTCAGACCCACCCAAATGACAAGGGAATTCCCATTAAATTTTATAACAAACCTGGTCAACTGCTTCCAGACTTTGAACAAACCCATGATGACATTGATTAACAAGGTATTCTTACATTGGAGAAAGTTATGGAGTTGGCATTCACAATTCACTCCTTGCAAACTATTATCGTGAGATGTGTGAGAGAGGATCGGTTGTTGGTGGAGACATCTAACCATTACGATTAAGAGGCTGTGCACTTCCTTATTTCTCTTCCTTTGGGTCAATTTAAGCACATTTATTTCTGCCCAAGTTGTGAACATTACCTGCTGATGTTGAAACGTTGAAATCCCATGGCCTTCCAAGCATGTAGGTGAAGGAAAATCCCCTTGATAAACATGTGAGGACACCTTAGTAATAGTGGAAATTAAACCCACTATAGTTGCTGCACCCCTTTTCTCTTGACACACCACCTCCTCTATTTTAAATTGGGCTGGACTAATAAAAGCAGCTGGATGACTATGGCTTGACTGAGTAAGTGGAGTTGGAAAATATAATAACATTTTACCAACAAGCCAATAAGAAGCTTTGCAAGAGTTGGTATCCTCGTTGCAAGTAACATCCTCAAAACCCCCACTTAATAACAACAGAGGCATGCAAGAGTACCTTAAAGTATGAAAATCTGCACTTGAGGCTCACTGTGTTAATATTAATAGGATTACAAACTTACTTGAAGGTATGTCTACGGCTGCCACGTGTGTGTTACCTAGCCACCTGTCATAAATCTTTGTTATCCCATTTATCGAAAGCATGACTAACCCATTAACCCCACTGTAAACTTGAAGTATATTGGGTTGTCCTAGTTGCCATTGTAGAGCACCAGCTGTAGTTGTTTCCCAATTAATTTGGGCTTGTATCAGGTTAGAGGAAATCAGACCTACAGTCAGCATTTCTGGGCTTCTATCATACCATTGGGGTAGGCCCGTCGGGTTAACCCAGTCACTAGCGGCAACAGCACCTTCCCTCCTGTTTTGCAAACTGCGCACTAGACTCAACGGCGATCCCGCATCTGACCACTCCTTGGAGACCACGGCGATGTCCTGTAGCTTCATCAATGGCGATGCCTCGACCAACAACCTATTCCCGTCCACGAAAACGACCCAATCCGGTGGCTTCGGTGGTGGAACTCGCCGAAGAAAATTAGTGCTTGGGAAAACACGCACCACAGACGGCAAGGGAGCGCGACCTCCTTGCGCTTTCACGCCATTGAATTTCAATGGGATTTGGGTCGGGTCCAACAATCACGATTCTTGAGTGCTCCATGTTTGAGTTTTACCCAATAGATCTTGGCTCATTAAGTTAACGCTCTGACCCGTTACACGTATTGCCTGTTTTACCCTTCTGGCTTCATCTTGTACATTGTGTGCTACTCCCTGCGTCAACGACGACGTTACGACCAACCAGCCCTTATTAATTGCGACGGTGGCCGGCAACTTTGATGGTGATGGTCACTGAACCAATGACATTTTCTTCTTTCCACAATTTCCCCTATTCGTGTTCGCGTCTCCCTCTCCTCCAACAGAATCGCTCCCATCCGGTGGCTTCGACGGCGGTACTCGTCGTGTCAGTGCCATGCCAGGTTGGCCTGTGTCTGGTGGGGTCAATGCTGATGGTGACGACTCTAAGTGATTTCGATGGAGAAGATTTCAGCCTCAGTGTGTCTGGCGGTTCCGGCGGCGGTGGTGGTTTATTCCCCACTCCCTGACTTTCTTTTTTGCGAACAATTTTGCTCACACGAGCACTGGTCACCGGCAACGCACCTAGAGATACTGGTGGCGTCGGTTTAGCCCTTGTTCGTTCGGTTACGATATGCTATTTCGGCTCTGATAGTACCAACGATGGCCCAAGACCCGTTGAAGCTTTCATGGATTCCGAATTAGCCATTTCGTCGCTGCAATTCCGCATTCCCTTCTGGTGTGTAGTTTTCTTGGAAGCGATTCTTGAACCTTTGGTTGCTCGACTTTTTCTCCACCTTGCCGCGATGCCCCTCATCTTAAGTGCCAAACTAACATTCTGCTTGGACCATATTTGGACCTTGCAATATTCAGTTTCCACCTTTGATTTCTTGCTTCCCGTTGAAGATGTAGTTGCGCCTTGTTTCTTGGAATTCTGACTTGAAGACTCTTCTTTTTCAAGAACAGTTTCTTCAATTCTGTCCTCCACAAGATTGGACTGATCAAGAGTCTGTTTTGTGTCACTGAAACGCTCCATCTTGGGGACTCCACAGCTGCTGTTGGAGAGCACCACCGGCTGAATCGCAGCGATGAGTTGCTCCATGCGAGCGGCTAGCTCATTGAGACGATCGAAGCGACGCTGATTGCGAACCTCAGATTCTTGTAGTAGCCGTTCCAATTTGTCGAATCACGAATCCATTGTGGTTGAAACAAATTTCTTGCACACAACGAATTTCCTTGCGGATCGGAACTCGCTCTGATACCAGTTGATAGGAACCAACTAGTATATTGAACGAAAAGGATGATTACAATGTATCCCTAGAGTATTCGAGAGACTCTAGAACTCTCCATAGTGCCATAAGGCCCAATTCTTTACAAATGATTACATGCCCTCCTCCCTAATCCCTCTTCTCTATTTATACGCTATATGCCTTATTGATATTCACTAACTAACCAACTCAACCCACTAACTAACTGCTAACTAATATAACAAACATTAACTAATTGTAACTACTACAACCGACCTATCAATACAACAACTGGTAAAGAGGATATAATTTCAGAAAATTTCCTTGCCCATCAGAAAGAAGAACTACCAACCTTCTGAGACTGAATAATGGTTCATCCTATCACTCTGAATAATCTTCCAAGAGACTCCTAGATTGGCTATCCCCTCTTCAATTCCTTATTAGCAAGTAGCAACCATATATTAGTTACCAACATCTCTCCTCACTTTATTTTGTGGTACTATATTAAGTTGTCAACCCCAGATAGAGCAGTTGACCCCAAAAATGCTACAGCCGGATAAAGTAAAGAGGGATGACACACCCTAACTATTACTGTATATAAATCCTTTAAAACTGGAAAATTACTCAATTCATGAACTATTCATAGTTTGGTTAGTTAGTTATAGGTTTAAATAGTTATTACCCCCTGCAAATATAGCCATTATCCAGTTACCCCCCTGAAAAAAAAAGGTTTAAAAAACACCTTGTAAAATGTAACGTTATCCAGTTACACCCCTGCTGTTAACTTTTCTGTTAAAAAAATGTAAAATGTAACTCTATCCAGTTACCCCCCTGAAGTCAGTGCCACGTGTCACCATATTATTGGGTCTCTGTGACACGTGGCACTGACATGCCACGTCAGCATCTATGTCACTACTGCCACGTGGCACTGACATGTGCCACGTCAGCAACCAATGGATGGATGCCACGTGGCACACACTTGGCAATGTGGAATATTGTGTGTTACTTGAAAAAATAAAGATTTGGTTGCCAATGAGATTCGAACCTTTGACCTCTAAGCAACCAACAAACCACCTTACCACTGAACCACCTAAACGGTTGTGTATATTATCCCAACGATGAATATATATTACATCACATTAATCTTCTTCTTCATCATCTTCAACAATTCCAGATCTGGAATCCTCGTGAAGTTAAAGAAGGCCTTTGGCAATCCCTCCTATGATTTTATACCGCGTTTCCCGGTGTAGAAGCCATAATTGATTTGTGTGTTGGTATATAAATTGGATAAAAGAGTATTGAGGTTGGTTTGATAGGCGCTGTTTGCAGTGTAGTTGCCTTTTTCATTCATGCAGTAATGGTATAAGAAGCTTGGTTGTGCAGTGGCGTGAGATATTAGTATAATTAATGGATAAACAAGGAAAATCATTCTTGGAAGTGCCAGTGTGGCCATTAGACAATGTCCTGTAGGTTTAGTTACGTTCGTTCTATGTTGTAAAATTATGAAGACGTTCTTGGAAACAATCAGACTGTGTGTTAGGCAAAGAGTGGATCTATATAAAATTGAAACATAAAACTGAAACGCAAATCTTCGTTTGTTTTGTTTCTTTGATTTGAAACGCAAATCTGAAACGCAAATCTGAAACAAAAACTAAAACGCAAATCTTCAAACGCAAATCCCCGTCGTTCCCATTTGTTTCCAGAAATCGATTCGAAGGAGAGAAGGAAAAACGAAATCGAAGGATTGAAAACGAAAATCAACCATGAATCTAGTTATGGGTTTCAAAAATTTCTGGTAATTGTTATCACAGGTTGAAGATGATGATGATATTATGTAATAAATAGTTTTTGTTTCCCTTTCACTCTCAAATAATCAACTGGGTTCAGTGGTAAGTGGCAGTGCATGCCACTTTGAGGTTGCAAGTTCGAATCCCATGTACACCAAAACTCTTATTTTTTTAGTAAGACACTATATTCCACATTGCCAAGTCAGTGCCACATGGCATCCACCCATTGGTTGCTGACGTGGCACATGTCAGTGACACGTGGCAGTGGTGACATAGGAGCTGACGTGGCATGTCAGTGCCACGTGTCACAGAGGCCCAATAATAAGGTGACACGTGGTAGGGGGTAACTGGATATGTGACATTTTACATATTTTAACAGAAAATTTAACGGCAGGGGGGTAACTGGATAACTTTACATTTTGCAAGGTTTGTTTTAAATGTTTTTTTTGCAGGGGGGTAACTGGATAATGGCTATATTTGCAGGGGGGTAATAACTATTTAAACCTTAGTTATATAATGTCATCGTACTTAAGCAAAACAGACAAATAAATAGCATTAAAAGTAGAGGACACAAACAAATTTAAGCCTGAAATCCCCCAAAGTAACCCATTCCACGCTTGTGTACGTGACAGTGGTGCTAATTGGAGAATAGCTGTAAACCGCAGCTTCAGTCCTCCCCAGGGCTATTTGCGGCTATTGGTAGCTATTATATTTACAAATAACTAGATTATTTGATCAAGATGTTCATATTGATGCACACTTAGTACATGTTTGCTTCTGCTGTGGAAAGCTCATAGAAGCTCCAAGTTGTAGCTTGGACTTGGACGTGGTTGCAAATGCGAAAGCTAACACACACTTAATGACCCTCAGAAGAAAAACCATATAAAAAGTGACAATGTTGGCAACCAAAAAACAACATAGCCAAAAAACTAAATACAATATTGTTAGACCTCTTATTAGAAATGTCTATGAGAGGAGAAGGAATGGTGCCACAGGCACCCAGGATGGGCTGCAGTAGGGCGCCAGGCGCTTGGACAGATTCTGAACAGGGACAGTTATTGACAGTTATTGGCAGTTATTACTTATTAGTCTGTTAGTGTGTTATATTTATGTTTATTATTAAATAAAAATAGTTAAGTGGCAGTTATGGATTGTATTAAGTATTGCAAACTGTCCTAGGGACAGTTATCTTGTCATTTGGAAATACTTTGGGCTTGGGGAGAGAACTAGAGACTCTCATATGTTCTCTAGAGTATTGTCTTACAAATATTGTGTGCAATTGATTGTAATTTCAGACTCTGTTCAGTAATAAAACAGATTCTGTGTGTGATTTTATTCTATTGAGAACCAGTTTCTATCAACTGGTATCAAAGCAGTTATTTTCCTGGATAACTGATGGTTACTACGAGAGGAGAAATGGAATCACGCTTCGAAGAGATAGAGCGCGCAAGGGAAGAAGACAGAAGGAGAATCGAGACAGTTTTGGAAACTGTACAGCAGTTACCAACTCTGATGCAATCTGTCCAGCAGTTACAAGAGTCAGTTAACGCACTGCAGGGAACACAGGGCGCAGTCAGGCGCAATCCTCCTTACAGGCAGGACAGTTATGGTGGCAGTTACTACCACAGGCGCAATTCTGGGCGCAATTCTGGCCAGTATGAAGAAGGACGCAATTACCAAGAACAACCGAATGATGATTGAGACGAAACTGAGTACAGTTATGATGGTGAAAATTACTATGGTCAGAATCGTTATCCGCATGTGCGAGAAGAACGTTGGAGGAAATTGGAAATTCCTGTTTTTGAAGGAAATGATGCATATGGTTGGTTGAACAAGGTTGAAAGGTTCTTTGATTTGAAAGCAGTGAATGAACGAGATAAATTGCAAGCAATAATGGTGGCCATGGATGGAAAAGCTTTGGCTTGGTATCAATGGTGGGAACGTACAACTCCATTTCCATCTTGGGCTGATTTCAGAAATGCAATTCTGAAACGTTTCCAACCATCTATGATTGAGACCCCCTTTGAATTTTTGTTAAGTCTCAAACAAACCGGAAGTGTAGAAGAATACCGGGAACAATTTGAATTGTATGCAGGACCCTTAAAAGATGTAGATCCCTCACATTTGAAAGGGATATTCTTGAATGGCTTGAAAGATGTGATCAAGGCTGAGTTGAAACTTCACCCAGTGGATACTTTACCGGAATTGATGGAATATGCACAAAGGGCTGATGAAAGAAATTCTTTGTTGGCCAAGGGATTAAGTAACAATAATTCTGGTACTAGGTCTAATTTTAGACCTTATAACAACACCCGGACAGCCACTTGGGAGCCAAATAATCGAAATGTTACCACCGGAACCACTTCGGGCAGCAACCCTTCAAAGGACAATAAAGCAAATGTGACTACCGGAAGGGGATTCAAAAGACTTTCACCGGCAGAATATGAAGATAGAAAGGTCAAAGGACTTTGTTATCGTTGTGATGAAAGGTTTGCACCGGGGCATAGATGTGCTAATAAACAACTACAAGTGTTGCTCATGGAAGAAGATGAAATAGAGGAGGAAAATGTCACTGAACCAGAATTGGTGGAGGCTGTCCAAGAGATGAAAGCACTTCAACTGTCCATGTACAGCATTACCGGGTTAACCACTAAGAAGTCTATTAAACTGTGGGGGATTTTGAATGGAAGAAAAGTGGTGGTGTTGATTGATTGTGGAGCCTCTCATAATTTTATATCTTCATTGTTGGTTAAGGAAGAACAACTTAACGTGGAGGAAACACCACCATATTATGTGGAAGTAGGAGATGGTAGAAAGATTCCTTGTGAAGGAATGTGTCCAAAGCTGAAAATAACATTGCAAGGCCTTGATACATTTGAAGACTTCTTTGTATTTGAGTTGGGAGGTGTGGATATGGTGTTTGGCATGGAATGGCTCTCTAGTTTGGGTGAAATCAAAGCTAACTTCAAGGATTTGATGATTAAGATCCCTATTGGTAATAGGTATCACATTTTGAGGGGAGAACCGGAACTTTTAAGGGGCTCTGCCTCTTTAAAATCAATTTTTAAGGCTGTTAAAGACACAGGACAGGCCTATGTCTTGGAATTCCATGGACTTGATGGGCTGGACAGCAAGGAAATTCAGAAACCAGAATGGTGCCAAGTTGTTTTGGACGAGTTTGGTGATGTGTTTCAAGAATCAATAGGACTACCACCCTCCCGGAGACATGATCATGCCATTGTGTTGAAAGAAGGTGCACAAATCCCTAATCTCAGGCCTTACAGGTATCCTCATTACCAGAAAAATGAAATAGAAAAATTGGTGAATGATATGTTAAGTTCTGGTGTGATTAGGCCTAGTGTCAGTCCCTATTCTAGTCCTATTATCTTAGTCAAAAAGAAGGATGGTGGATGGTTATTCTGTGTTGATTATAGAGCCTTGAATAAGATTACTGTGCCTGATAAATTTCCAATTCCTATTATTGATGAACTGCTAGATGAACTTGGTGGGGCTGTTGTATTTTCTAAACTGGATTTAAGGTCCAGTTATCACCAAATAAGAATGAAAGACGATGATATTCCCAAGACAGCCTTTCGAACACATGAGGGACATTATGAGTTTGTTGTTATGCCATTTGGGCTCACTAATGCCCCCTCTACTTTCCAGTCTTTGATGAATGAAATGTTGAGGCCTTACTTGAGAAAATTTGTATTGGTTTTCTTTGATGATATTCTGATTTACAGCAAGTCCGAGGAAGAGCACCGGATTCATCTACAGGCAGTGCTGACCCTACTCAGAGAGCATCAGTTGTATGCTAATCTCAAGAAGTGTTCTTTTTACCAAAACCAACTTGAATATTTGGGACATATCATTTCAGGTGCAGGTGTGGCAGCAGATCCTAAGAAGATAGAAGTCATGATGGACTGGCCCATTCCGAAGGATTTGAAAGCCTTGAGGGGTTTTCTAGGCTTGACTGGTTATTACAGGCGTTTTGTGCAGGATTATGGCAAGATTACAAGGCCCTTGACTCAACTTTTGAAGAAGGACAAATTTCATTGGAATCCAGAGGCACAAGACTCATTTGATACATTGAAGCAGAAGATGGCAGAATTGTCTATTCTAACTGTTCCCGATTTTTCTAAAGTGTTCATCCTCGAGACTGATGCCTCCAACAAAGGTCTTGGTGCTGTTTTGTTGCAAGAAGGACGACCGGTAGCATTCTATAGCCAGGCCCTATCAGATAGAGCCCAGACTAAGTCAGTATATGAGAGAGAGTTGATGGCAATTGTCTTAGCAGTTCAGAAATGGCGACATTATTTGATGGGGCGACATTTTATCATCCTGACTGATCAAAAGAGTCTCAAATTTCTCTCAGATCAACGAGTCTTGAATGAAGAACAATTCAAATGGACATCCAAATTGATGGGTTTGGATTTCGAAACTCAATACAGACCAGGTACTGAGAACGGAGTTGCTGATGCCCTCTCTAGAAAGATGACGTATGCTGCCTTATCATCTGTCAGATTTGATGAATTAGAAGAATGGGAGCAAGAAATTCAGAATGATCAGAAATTGTGTTCCATTATGCAAGATTTGATGCAGAATGAAAATTCCCATCCTGGATATACTTTCAAAGATAGAAAGCTGTTCTTTAAAGGCCGGTTGGTGATCCCTAAGGGTTCCTCCAAGATTTCAAAGTTGCTAGAAGAGTTTCACAATTCACTAACAGGTGGACATTCTGGATTCTTTAGAACTTATAAAAGAATCTCAGCCATTGTGTATTGGGAAGGAATGAAGAAAGATATTCAGCAGTTTGTCGCAAATTGTGAAACCTGCCAAATCAACAAGTACCAGACTCTCTCTCCAGCAGGTTTGTTACAACCTTTGCCTATACCTACACAAGTTTGGGCTGATATTTCTATGGATTTTATAGAAGGATTGCCAAAGTCTCAAGGAAAGAATGTTATACTGGTGGTGGTTGATCGTTTAACCAAATACTCCCATTTCATTCCTTTGAGCCATCCTTTTACAGCCAAGGATGTGGCTGAAAGTTTCATTCAAGAGGTAGTCAAATTACATGGTTTCCCTTCAACCATTGTTTCAGATAGGGACAAGGTTTTCCTTAGTCACTTCTGGACCGAATTGTTTAAATTGGCAGGGACTAAACTGAAATTTAGTTCAGCATATCATCCACAAACTGATGGTCAAACTGAAGTAGTAAACAGGTGTTTGGAGACTTACTTACGATGTCTTACCGGCAGCAAACCAAAACAATGGATGAAGTGGCTTGGGTGGGCAGAATTCTGGTTCAATACTAATTATAATAGCTCTCTGAAGTTGACTCCTTTCAAGACCCTTTATGGTAGAGAACCTCCTCATCTACTTAGAGGCACAACCCTTCCTTCATCAGTTGAAGAAGTTAACCTGATGACCGAGGAGAGAGACCAGATTCTTCATGATCTGAAGCAAAATTTGGTTAAAGCACAGGTTCAAATGAAAACTTATGCTGACAAATCTAGGCGACAAGTCACTTTGGAGGTCAATGATTGGGTTTATCTCAAACTCCAGCCTTACAGGTTGAAGTCTCTTGCTAAGAGAGAAATGAGAAGTTGAGTCCTAGATTTTATGGTCCATATCAGATTATAAAAAAGATTGGTTCAGTTGCTTTTAAATTGGCACTACCATTAAACAGCAAGATTCATCCTGTTTTCCATGTGTCCTTGTTGAAGAAAGCAATCAAAACTAGTGCAAATCCACAACCTCTCCCACCAATGTTGACAGAAAATTTGGAGCTACAGGTCTACCCCAAAGCCATCAAATCTGTCCGCAATACTCCGGAAGGTGTTGCTGAAGTACTCATTCAATGGAAGGATCTTCCGGATTTTGAAGCAACTTGGGAATCAGTTGAAGTAATCAGAGAGCAATTTCCTTCTTTTCACCTTGAGGACAAGGTGACTCTTTTGGGGGGGAGTATTGTTAGACCTCTTATTAGAAATGTCTATGAGAGGAGAAGGAATGGTGCCACAGGCACCCAGGATGGGCTGCAGTAGGGCGCCAGGCGCTTGGACAGATTCTGAACAGGGACAGTTATTGACAGTTATTGGCAGTTATTACTTATTAGTCTGTTAGTGTGTTATATTTATGTTTATTATTAAATAAAAATAGTTAAGTGGCAGTTATGGATTGTATTAAGTATTGCAAACTGTCCTAGGGACAGTTATCTTGTCATTTGGAAATACTTTGGGCTTGGGGAGAGAACTAGAGACTCTCATATGTTCTCTAGAGTATTGTCTTACAAATATTGTGTGCAATTGATTGTAATTTCAGACTCTGTTCAGTAATAAAACAGATTCTGTGTGTGATTTTATTCTATTGAGAACCAGTTTCTATCAAATATCTGTCAACTTCAACTCATATTGCTTCAACCTATATATCTTATCTTATATAGTAAATGCCAGCAACCAAAAAACTATATACAAGATAAATATCCCAAAACAAAATATTGGAAATTGTATTTGTATACATCCAAAATCACATAAAAGGTAACGTGAATCACATGAATACATGATCAAGTCTAAAACTAAAAACTTGCCTGGCCTCTTTTGCAATTGAAGTAGGTTTCTCTAAGTCCCACACACTCGCTTGATATTGATGGACTCTTCTCTCCAGCACACCTCCCTGAAAGATCTCTTCTCAACCTATCATCACAACAATCAAATTTAAATATTGCAGAAATCACATTAAAAAAAAAACTTTATCTTTTTTTGAATCCAAAAATGCCACACAAATCATAAAAACTGAACCTTAACACAATTGGATTCACCGAGACACTTGACTAGCTCCTCCGCTAAACCCTTGCAAGACTTGGACATTGTCTTTCACTCACTTCAATTGTTTCTTAGATGCAATTGTATTGTAAGTATAACTGAATAAGTTAACTCATCAGTAAAATACCTTCAGCTTGTTGGTTGGTTTTGTTTCATGTTATTTTTCCATTGCATCAGTGGTCTATAAACAAGTTTTTTGTCGCTAACAATTGTATCTCCTTCCTTTATTCAATATGTATACACTGAATCAGAAGTACCAACTTCATCAAGGAAAAAAACGAGTCAAATCTCCTTAACAAATTAAAATTAATTTTTTATTTAAAAATATTTTATTGATACAAAGACAGGGTGCGATCCCAAGATTTTGTCAAAAATAAGCAACTGGAAGGAATCCTCTAATTAATTAATCATACTCAATTACAAAATACAACAAAATGTAAAATCACAACTTCCTCTATTTTCATCAGTTAGCCGAGACAGCAATGTCCAAATCCTCAGCTCAGACCATTGATCCTCATAACACAACTGCATAAGAATTTAGAAGGACTAAACCTGCACTAGTAGCATTGGCCCTCAAATTACATTTGCAGTGTTGTTTTGAAAGAGTGTGTCAAACTTCAAACTCCTGGCTTCTTCAAAGAAATGTGAAACAGCTTCTTCAGGTGTGCCAACAAGAACACCATGCCCAAGATTAAGGATGTGTCGTCTAGGTCCCGCACACCTTACAACCCTGACAAATAATTATCATATTAATATGTCAAGATAATTCATCAACACGTTTCATTTCTCCATTCTTATATATGACTATGAAGATTCAATTGGATTAAAACTAGTAACATAACATCCGGTGACATTGGCCTCGGCCACTGAGTCAGACAAAATTTGGCCTTTCTCTTAAAGGTACGCAAATTTGATTGCACCAATTCATAACTTTGAAACTAAAATATTAATAACTTAACAACAATTCCTTGAAGAATATTTCTATGATTCTTTATTAGATACCCCCTTTGTTTTATTATTTTCAGTTCTGCAGCTAATTAAGCAAATACCAGGGCAGGTCCAACCTACACAGCTTAGATCCTGGATCATAAACAGAAAAGATGAAGTCTGGACATTTGCTTGGAAGATCCAGGTACGGAGTTCAACAAACCTTGATTAAACATCTATTTCTCACCTCCCTGGGTTCCAGGGGAGGGTCACCTAGGAACTACTCCAGTGGTCTAGAGCCTCCCCAAGACCCTATATGCCAACTACTATATGGAATGATTTTAAGAATGCTGAAGTTCATAGAAACTGTGTCACTAACCTCTGAATTTCTTCAGTCAGGGCAGCAAGGGGAGAGAATAAGCAGGCAGGGTCCACATTTCCTTGTATACCAATCCCGCTACCCAATCTTCTTCTTCCATCTGCCATATCCACCGTCCAGTCTAGCCCAATGACCTCAACTCCAATATCTACCATACGCTCAAGAAAGCCACCATTGCCATTTATATAAAGAACAATTGGTGTCTCGGGGCATTTTTTCTTGACCAAATTTACAATCTGAAAGTTCAGAAAATAGTACATGATGAATATGAAGAAAAAAAGAGATTGGCACAGCAGTAGTCAACCTAGAATTTGCTATTTCTTCATAAATTGTAAAATAAGAAAACATACTAACAATATTTAGCTCAATGAAATATAAAAAGGCGAAGATGTAACCTATATCTTCAAATTTTCTCCCATGAAGTCAGAAGCATGATCAACATCCAATGAACTTATGTATTAATCAAAGCTTACAAATAACAAGCTTTTCATTTTTTTACAGCAAAAAATTACAAATTAGAAGATCTTAACCGAGCCAACCAACCAAGAGCAATCATGGAGAGTTGGAATAGTATAATATAACAATTAAAGTAGGTAAAACCTATTAATTGTTCCAAGCTCAGCAAGATGCATATTATTTCCTTTAGTTAAATTAACGCTCAATAGTGAAAATTTTGAAAAATCAAAACACAATTTTATCAGGCAACAAAGAAATGGGCATTTTTCATTATTTACCTCTTTGATATAAGGCTTTGACCAGCGTTCCCACATTTCAGGTGGCAGTTGTCCGCCCCACGAATCAAATATCTGTATGCAGTGCGCCCCGGATTCCACTTGAAAAATGACATAATCTGCTATAGCCTGTGTCAAATGAGAAAGCAGAGCCTTCAATATGTGTGGTGCTGTATGACACAAGCTCTTAATGGTTGTATATGTGCGTGTTGTACCCCCTTCCACTATATATGTTGCCAATGTCCAAGGTGCTCCCACAAAACCTAAAACAGCAGCATGACCACCAACCTATATAAAAAGTAATTAGTAAGGGGAACAAGGCTAAGAAAGATAGTCATGATATAAATGAGGTGATGATGCCATTTAACCTCCTGCCGCAGTATCTTAAGTGATTCTCCAACAAATCTTAGCCTGTCTAAGTCAATTGGGTGCAAAACCTTCAGTCCCTCCTCGGTGCATATGGGTGACTGTATTACAGGTCCCCTAACGTCTTCTATGTCAAATTCAATCCCGAATGCAGGCAGAGGTGTAACGATGTCAGAGAAAATGATCACTCCATCAGGTCTAAAAGCTTTCCAGGGCTGTAAAGAAATTTCCACAATGAGATCAGTCGTCTCTGACCTCTCTCGGAAGGATGGATACTTCTCAGCAAGCTTTCTGTAAACAGCCATGTACCTTCCTGCCTGGCGCATCATCCATGCCGGAGGACGGCTAACGGGATCTCCCCTAGCAGCCTTAACCAAAAGTGGATCTGATAAAATTCAAAATAAAAATGCAACACAGCATCCAAGTCAATCTCTCTTGCCTGTATGTCTGCAGGGTCAAGTCTGCATCTGGAGAGAATGGGAGGATAATAAAAAGTGAGAAATGCTCTTAACATTCTCGTCAATGGGATTGTTTAAGTCACAAAAGTCACTTTCAATGAACTTGCAAATGCATGAGAGTTAAGTTAACAAGATTCTAGGAACAAATGGTAACTAACTCTTAAAAGAACGCTAAGAAAAGAAAGATTGTTTATTTCCGCCCTTATTGCTTCAATCAAATTAAGCAATCACCACTAAATAACTCATTTGAGGTAACTAACAGGTGGCTTTAGGTCTCTTGCAGTCGGAGTTTTAAAACAATATGATGTCCCTTTAAGTGCTAGAAACATTTTGGGGGGATCTTGAATTGAAAAATGGTGTAGTAACTGGCTAACATTTCCACAAATTTTCATTGTTGGTGGAACATATATCATTCTTAATAACCAGTAGCATGGCTTGATGAATTCTTTTTTTGTTTAAATTCCACTTTTGGTCTTTTACTTTTTTTTATTTATTTTATTCCTTTATCTTTTTGGTCTTTTATTTTTTTTTTTCTTGTTTTGGTCCCTCATCTTCCATTCCCGTATTATTTTGGTTTTTTTTTGTATTTTTCGTCCATTAACTTAACAGATATCACGCTGGCAGTTAACTTGCTTACGTGGCATCTTAAATGTCGGGGCTGACTTGGAACTCATTAAGTGATGTGGCAAATAGGGGACCAAATTGAAACTTAAAAAAACATACAGGACCAAAACCAAAACAAATGTACAAAAACGATCCTTGACACGCTTTCCAAGATCGACATCAACATCAACTCAACACGCTTTCCAAGATCGATCCTTGGCAACCACAGTGGGAGAACCAGATCTCTCACACCCTTCCTTCTTCTCGGAATTTGC
This sequence comes from Astragalus membranaceus, assembly GCA_039519185.1. Lineage (NCBI taxonomy): Eukaryota > Viridiplantae > Streptophyta > Magnoliopsida > Fabales > Fabaceae > Astragalus > Astragalus membranaceus. The sequence goes on along the minus strand of CM076854.1, from coordinate 74,120,906 downwards.
TCTTGCTTCTTCTTTCATGGCTCCCTCACGCCGACTCTCTAGATGTGAACCTACGCACATCCGAAACGAAGTCGAGTAAGATGTTCAAGTACGTGATTTTCATTCTTCAATAGCCGGATTGGTGGAAAAAAAAATTAATTTTGTGCAAAATACGTAAAATGCAATGTTAAACAGTGTGTTTTGGGGTACTTTAGAGTACTAAAAAAAATTTACCTGTTTAGATACGCGAAGTTAGTTACTTAATAGGAAATATTTTTACAGAGGAGAGGGAGTACGTAACAAACTTTTAACGTGATGTGGGAACAACATTATCAGTGGACTATATATAGCAACTATAGATTGAGTTATATCATGAAGAGTCAAAAGAAATCTCCAACAATATTCAAAGGTTTTTGTTGGAATGAGATAGTTTACATTGGACAACAGAAAATCATCTCATTATAGGTTCTCCACTATATATAGTATATGAATCGGTTTCCCTTTCCCTACTATAAATTATTAGGGTTTTTCTATCAAATTCAAAAAATGGAGATTTTGTCATCTTTGAGAATGTCTAAAACTATCCTTGCAATCGTGTCCTTGTTTTTGCTTTCGAACTTCTCTGCTCAAGCACAACAAGGTTTGAGCATTATCTTCTTTTTCTTTTTTAGATAATATTCTTTTAATTCATCACGAAATTCTTTATGAATTACTATAACTTTATTATTATAAACATAGTTTTCATAGTTCAGAAATAGAACCCGTATGAACAAGTACTGCATTGCAATTGTATTGCGTAATTGATTTATTTAATTTTTTTAATACTCAAAGAAGTTCATTCTAAAGTAAAGATTAGCACAAGGAATAAACTTGCAGCAGAAATACAAACTCCCAACTATATTTCAATACACATAGATTTTTAATGAAATGCAAAGAATTAACTTATATTTTATTGGTCAATCTAATATGAACCACTTAGAATTGGTATAAAGGTGGAACTTTACTATTTTTAGTAAAAAATGAATTTTAAAAAAATAAAAAATGAAAAAATATCTAATACTTTATTAAAATTTACCAAAAATAGTAAGATCCATTTTTGGAATCGTTCCATATTAGCCATCGTCATACTTTTTGACCCAAAACTTCTCAATTAAAATAATTATTTAGTTAATTACTTCTCAATTAGACTTATAACTTATACTTCTCATTCTTTGTTTTTTTATTGTGCTTAGTTATTAGTTAGCTAGGGTCATTTCTTTTATATTAAGGTATATGTACTAGCGATCACTTAATTAATGGATGATTTTCTTAATTATTTTCCAATATATATATATTAACCTTGCTCATTGCCATTGGTGCGATGTTTATGCTACACTTGCAGATTTAGTTTTCACTCGTCCAGCAACTAAACGTGACATTATTCTTGATGAGCAAAAAACTGTTGCAGAGGTGCTCATAATTAAGTTATAGGCATAACAAATTAATATTATATTAATTAATTCATCACATTAGTATAACATGTTATTGCTGAATAAATATATAGATTGAAGGAGTATCACTACGTCTACAGCGTTCATCATTTCCAGATGACTTTTTATTTGGTGTGGGATCTTCTGCCATGCAGGTACATCTTCATAAGTTGTAGGGCGCCAAGGGCCCGTTTGGATGAGCTTATTCTTGAACTTGTGAAAAATAACTTACGGACATAAATATATTTTTATGTTAATTAATTCATAAGTTCTCACTAACAAAACAAAAGTTATATATCCATAAGTTGTTTTTCCGTATATAAACTACCTTGACAAAATTAGAGATGAATTTCAAGTTTTTTTGTCTCTATGTTTTTTATCGTTAATTTAACTCCTTTTGATAGCAATTAACTTAATTTATTATTAACAAGTTATTGTTGGATTCAGATCGAAGGAACATCCGGAAGAGGAAAAACTATTTGGGACGCGAGAGTAGAAATTAACAAAGGTCTGAAAGATATGTTTATATCTTCAAAGATATAAGACATATTTGATTATATTTTTCATAACAGTTTTACTGTTATCATCTATTTTTTCTGTCTATCGCATTAATAATTTTTTTCTTTCTTCATTCACAAACAGATACCTATCATGATGCTGATAAGTATTGGACAAAGATCGATCATTTAAACCGATACAAGGTTTGTTGACTTTTTCTTTTTACTTTTTTCATGCAAGTTAGATAATACTATAGAATTAGGGTGTAGTGATTAGCAAAAATCATTCCCTCAGTTTGGATCTTTTGAAGTACTTGTTGTGTCAAGTAGAATAAAGTGACACAAACAATAAAACAATAAATACAATAAACATTTTTTATTTTTTTGAATATGTCACTCTCTTTGACACAACAAGTACTTGAGAGAAGATGAATTATTGTCTAACAATAACAGTTACATTTGCAAGAAATACGACTTTTTTAAGATAAATATTGCTTCCAATTTCAATGTAATAATAATTATCTTATTCCAATTTTATCCTCTAAATATACTTATCATTATTTAAAATAAAATATGAATAATAAGGGTAGTTTGAAAAAAAATATCCAATTTTTTCTTTTATTTATAAAATTTCTTAAATTTATGTGAAAGAGCAAATGTGACCGTGATTGTAGTACGAACAAAATATTTAGTGTTGTATTTTTTTGAATGGTCTTGTAGGAGGACGTGCAACATTTGAAGAGACTTGGACTAAATTCTTATAGATTTTCCATCGCATGGAGTAGAGTTTTGCCAGGTAAATAAACTTTCAAACTAAAGTAAATTAACTAATATATAATATAGAAAAAAATAGTACCAAAAAGGGTTTGACATTGTAAATAAAATAGTTTTTTTGACAACATTGTAAATAAAATAGTTAAAATATTAAATATATGATTAGCGCCTAATTGGTTTTCCGTTTCTTATAGTTTTTCTAAGTAATTTCTAGTTCGTACCGACCAAAAAAAATACTGTAATCTATATTATTATTACTATTATTATTAAATTAATTGAATGAGAATGATTAACAAGTTATGTAATTTACAATTTGGTTCTTCTTTATTTTCATATGCATAACAAATAATACTACTATATATTTCTTCCATGCTATATTTAACACTACTATATATTCTCTTAATTTCCAATGCCCAAATATAGATGGAACCTTGAAAGGAGGTATAAACCAAGAAGGCATTGACTTCTACAACAATTTGATCGATGAGTTACTAGCAAATGGTATGAATTGAAGCAACAAGTATTCCTTGCAAAATTTAGATTGATGAGAGCTTTTCTTAAAATGGACAACAAATTTTCTAATTCTTCTTCGTTACATAATCTATTTTTGAATGTAGGTATAACTCCTTTCGTGACTATCCTGCACTTTGACTATCCACTATCCCTTAAACAAAAGCTCGGTGGTGGCTTCACGAATCACTCCATTGTGTAATTAACCTTCAATGTTATTTTCTCTTTTAGATATTTCATTTTCACTACTAGAAAAAGTATATTATATTGTATCTAACAATGTTTTTTATTAGTTTGGCAAAAGTAGTCTGTCAAACTTCAATTTTAAAAACATCAAAATTGGAGGCAAATTAACTTCAGTTTTTTCGCATTAATTTCAGTCGATAATCAAATTTGTTTCAGATCATTAATTTAACTTAAATAGTTCATGTATGAAAATTGTTGTAGAATTAATTTCCTCATCATGCCAGAATTTTGGTTATTGAAAAAAAAAACAGGAAACATTACAAGGATTACAGTGAACTCCTTTTCAAAACATATGGAGATCGAGTAAAGTATTGGACTACAGTGAACGAGGTAGAAGTGACAGCTTTATGGCAATACATGCACAGCTTTGATCCTAAGATACCAGCTGAGGCATGCCAAATTACCAGAAAATGCAAACAAACATATGAATTATTTCATAACTTCCTCCTTTCCCATGCAGCAGCATCTAATTTATACAGAGAGAAATACCAGGTACAGTATATTTTGGCAATACTGTATGTGCTACTTATAATATAGCTAATAATGTAAAAATGAAAAAACAAATTGGCAAAAATAAAATAAAAATGTTTTAATAATATATAGTAATGATGAGTTATCACAAGTATTATTAATCAAGTGAACGAAACAAAATTGACACTAACAATTGTCAGAATTAATTAAACAAGTTTATTTAAAGAGAACTTTGAAGAACAAAAAGAGATTGTTAATTGTTTTAAATTAAACGTTTAATGCAGAAAAAACAAGGGGGTCAAATTGGACTTGTTCTTTCATCTCAAGAATTTGTTCCCTACAGTTCTAAAAAAGAGGATGTGGCTGCTGCTAAACGACAAATGGAATTCTATATTGGATGGTTAGAGCAATTAATTAACCCTCCATTTGTGTTTATTTACATAGTTCGATGTTATTTTCATCTTTATGGTTTTTTTATAAGCAAATGTATTTATTAAAAGGAGTACAGCTTAATAGCTACTTAGTTGACCCCTTTTTTTATAACACATTTTTGTTTTGGTTCAATTTCAATTTCAACAAACAGGGTTTTAGATCCAGTGTTTCGCGGGGATTATCCAAAAATCATGAGAAAGCTAGTTGGGAATAGGCTACCTAGATTCACTGAAAAGGAAAGAAAAATGATCAAAGGAAGCACAGATTTTATTGGAGTCAACTATTATAGTTCTCACTTTGGTAAACACGAACCTAACAGAACAAAGATTGATGGTGCAAACAATTATGATTCCTTATCTTTAGGACTTGGTAAGGTTTTTCCTAAAATATAGACATTATTTTTATATGTAAGAGAAAAAAAATACAACGATCACTTCACTAATTCTTTCTCATTTATCCAATTTTGTAGATTTTAACGCAGAAGGAAAACCTATTGGTTACAAGGTAAGGGAAAAAATGATTATAAAAGTGCTGTATGTTAATGGATTAATTAAGTTAAATGTTTTTTTATGATATTTTGTTCAATGTTTTTAGGAGCCACATGGTTGGAGCTTAGTCTATCCAGAAGGATTATATAACGTCTTACAATACATTAAGAAAAAGTACCATAATCCCAAAATTTACATTACTGAAAATGGTTAGTGAAACCATTTTGCATTTGTTTTAATATTTGTGACTTCATAACTAATACCAATAATTTCTACTGAAATTAAAGAGAGCATGCATGTCAATTTAAATTTTTCTGTAGGTATTGCTTCTAACAACATGACAAATCTATCGAGAGATGAACACCGGATCGCTTACATTGGCGCACATTTAAACGCCACTAAAACTGCAATTGAGTAAGTTAGTTATCTTTAACATTCTTAGGGTATATATACGTAATAAATATAGGAGAGAGTGATGAGGGAACTATTGATCCCGTTTATACGTGAAGAGAAAAATACTAGAAAGATGATAGTGTGATAGCTATAAGACGCTCTTTTGTACATAATTCTCTCTATTTTTGGTTGGAATTGATGGAAGCCCTACCACTTTAGAATGAAACTGACATTATTTAGTGTGATTCACTTAATTTTTAACTATTAGAAATGTTGGAAAGTATGCATTTATGCACTAGTTGATTATTATAGAATTAAAATTCTCATTTTTACTATTAATATGTAACTGCTATGTTAGAAAGGCCTGTATTTTATGATTTTATAATATTTTTATAGTCAAAATGAAGAAAAGAAAAGAGTGTGTCCTATAAGTTTTTTTCACCATAGCTACTAATTTTTCATGGTTTCAAATGTTTACATCAACAGCAACGGCGTGAATGTCCGTGGTTACTTTGTATGGTCAGCATTTGATACCTTTGAATTTCAAGCGGGCTATATTGGAAATTGGGGGCTTTATCATATTGATTTTAATGATAATCTCAAGCGTGTACCAACGGACGCTGCTGAATGGTACAGGAAATTTCTAACAACAGACTCAGTTCCGTACACAAAACGTCACTATTAAAGTAGCATTCTCGGACAAGAATCTTAGACCGAATAGATTCCTTCTGAAATATCATGATGATTTGGAAACAATTTAGACGGATTTGAGATGAAATACATTACATGTTTTGTTTATTATTCTCTTTCAAGATCTGTCCTAAATCCAACTGAAGTATTTAGATGGATATATGAGAAATAATGCATTATATAGTCTACTTTTATTCTTTTCTAATATCCATCCCATGTGTTTGCAAAATATTGCAACTGATTTGAGACAAAATATATTATATATGTTGTTTGATTATTATTTTGTTTTGAGGTTTGTTCCAAATTTCTATGAAAGTTTGAGATAAATTGGGATGGAACAGTAACATTTCCCTCTTTAGTGTGCGTCATCCCAAATCTGTGCGAACTACTGAGACAAAAAATATTTCGTCGTCTATTTATATTCTCTTGTAAGAATTGTTCCAAATACGTGCGAAATTGAGACCAGTTTGAGACGACATATATTATGGTGTTTGATTTTTATTCTCTGTTGATTTTCATCTCAATCTTGTATTTATGAAACTAATTAAGGTTTTTCAATTGGGCGGAAAAAAAGTATGACAAAATTGAGGTTAATTGGGTTATTAAAATAATTGATAATTAATCCTTAATACTTATATAGGTAATTGATGTTTGTTATTATTGTTGGTATAATAGTTGTGTAAAAACTCTTTTGGGATGGGAGAACCACACGAACCAGCAAAATAGGGTATATACAATGTTTTAAAACTAGGATCGGTGACCGACTCGGTGAAGGTACCGGGTCACTGGGTCAAGGGTCGGACCGAAGGGTCGATAGTTGAACCGCATGACCAAAACCGGGACCGGATGACTCGGACCCGGTCTCTATTTCGCGAATTTTCAAGACCCATATAGTATAAATTTCGTACCTGTAAAACTTAATTTCTTAAAATTAACCATCCTGCCTAGAAAAGTCTAACAAAAAATCACATAATTTCAACAAAACAACCATCTCACAACAAAACAATTATCCAAATCCATCTAATTTCAACAACAAACAACCATCTCACAAAACAACCATCTCATACAAATACAACAACAACAACAAACAACCATATCATTGTACACAAATCTAAACATCATTCATTATATGATGGAATCAAAACATCATCATCATATATGATATCTTCATCAATAGGTTCCCCGGAAGCTCCATCTGTTACCAAGTGGCTTTAGTCTCAAGAGGGGGGGTGAATTGAGATTTAAAAACTTTTCAGATCTTTCGAAAACGTTTTTCCCCTTTTCAATGACTTAGATCAATTTCCGCACAGGTTAAGTGGAAGCGAAGGAATTAGAATATAAAGCAGTAAAGCGGTATAACAGTAAAGCAGGAAAACAGTAAAGCACGCAGAGATTTATCCTGGTTCGGTCACCTCCTAGTGACCTACGTCCAGTCCTCACACGCTTGTGAGATTTTCCACTAACCAAAACAACAAGGCTTACAGGTGCCTTGGAAAACCTTTACAGACTCAGGCACTCTCCTCCTAGGATACCCCACCTATGGAGAGCCCTCAAATCTATTACAACAATAACAAGAGATACCCCACCCCTGTTACAATCAACTGCCCCAGAAAGATACCCCACTTCCTAGTACAAACAACTACCCTAGAGAGATACCCCACTCCCTAGTACAAATCACAAACAATTAAATAATAAACAATTGTAAAGACAGAAATACCTCTAATGAAGGCAGATATTACAACTTGAAGAATGCAACCCCAACTAACTCTTAGCAACAGATCAGCTCAGACGGACCAACGGTGCGTGACGAGCAAAAGTAAAAGCGTGAAGAGTTTTTCTCAAAAGTTTTCTGATTCGTGAAATGGGTTGTGTGAAAGAATGAACGTAATGCAGTACCTATTTATAGGCTATGAGAAAATCAAGTTTACGTTGAAAATAGTGTAGGAATCGATTCTTTGTTGAAAGCATTTGATCTAGAAATCGATTCATTTAAGTGAGGAATCGATTTTGACTTGTTTGAAAAATAGGGACAATCAATTCTTGAGAACCATGGAGGGCTAGGAATCAATTCTGTTCTTAGTGAAAACTTGTATGAATTGATTCTCAGCTTGCCTGAGACATGTAGGAATCGATTCTCAGTTAAGTGCAAAAGAGTGGGAATCGATTCTTCCTTTAAAAAAGTTTGGCTCAGGAATCGATTTATGCACTGAAAATACATGAAGTGAAAATCGATTCTTCCTTTTCTGATTGGCCTGAAAATCGATTTTGATGAATGTATATTCAAGATGAAATCGATTTTTATGTTTTAAAGATGATAGGTATGTTTACGTAAGTATGCATGCATCTTTGAAAAACTTGTGAGTGTGTGAGACTTTGAGATACGAGCTGACCTTCGAAAGAGCTTACACTTTTTCCTAAGACACATCCAAACCTTAAGGACTACCCTTATATTTAAGGACTACCCTTAAACTTGAATCTTCAATTCTTGAGCTTGTTTGTCTTGGATTGTGACTTTGATGTTTAGTCACTTTTATTAACTTTGGCCATCAACTTTGCCTTTATCTTTTTCAGCATCAAAACTTATCCTGCAATATTAGTTTACCTGCAATACAAGGTATCCACATTCTCCCCCTTTTTGATGATGACAAAACATTAACTCAGCTCAGCAATTTGTTTAAGATATTTTGCAACTTTTTTCATGACCACATTCATTTTTATTTTTCATTTTGCAAAGACCAATTTATCATCTTTTGTTCCTAGCCTTAACATAACCGATGCTCCCCCAAACTTAGCTTTTAAAACAACTCTCAATTTTTAATGAAAACTTGACTAACCCTTTGGTTATCCAAAACTTAACTTTATCCTTAGATTACTCCTAGCTAACTAGGTTCTTCACTAAGCTTGGATTTTGTGTAAAAGCAACAATAAGATCATTTCATTGTTTACACAATGCTGCCTTACTCAAAAAATTCTTATTTAAATTTGGCTATATGAATTAGCTTTTTGCTTACTAAGAAATTTAAAACATGCAGCTAATCATACTTTCTATTTAAGCATACAAAATATTCAAAAACATGCAACACATGCAAAACATGGCATAATTATACTAAATATTTAAAAACATCATTGTACTTAATTTAAAACACTATTAACCATAAGGTTCTCCCCCAGAAATTAAATTTGGCAGTGTCCTCACTGCTTGCTTGACAAGAAAGGGAGAGGCCTTAGAACAACAACAAAATAAAGTTCAAAGTACATAACCGGCATAAGAAGCCAACAAATCTTGCCTTATTAGGCCTTCTTGAGCCTCTTACTGGCTCTTGAAGGTGTTGGGGCTCCTTTTGTTGCCTTCTTCTTCTATGGCTGAGGTGGAGCAGCCTTTTCAGCCGCTACCGCGGTTGGTGGCGCTGTAGCGCTTGCTTTCTGTACTTCTGCCGCTGCAGCGTCTGATTCCTGCACTTCTTCTTCCTTTTCTGTTTGCTCTTGCTCCTGCTCTTGCTGCACTGGCTCTGTTTCATCCTGCAAATTCACTAGCTCCTCAGCAGCCTCGTTCTCAGTTTCCTCCTCTGTCAGAATTACCTCAGGCATTTGGTCACTAGGTACGGCAGTCATAGTTGCTGCAGCACCTACTGGCTGAATACCTTCTTCTGGGTACTCAGCCAGTTTGACACCTGGGTTTCTTCTAGCCTTTGTGTATGACTGATAAATTTTCTTCAGCTGCTCAGTGGGTTTTTCTTTTGTTGCTGGTTGTTTTGGTTTAGGCTTCTTTGGTGTTACTTGCTTGGCAGGTGTTTTCTTGGGTGTTAATTTGGTTGGTTCAGGGATGGAGGTGGGGGTTGATGGTGGATTGGCTGTTTTGGCAGGGGGGTTTTTGGTTTCTTTGGGCTTGGGGTTGGGTCACACTGTATTTCTTCTTCTTCTTCACCTTCTTCAGTATCACTCTCCTCTCCTGATGATTCTTCATCATCCTGCTTTTCCATCTCTTTCATAACTGCAATAGTTTCTTCTTCATCTTCCTCACTTATGTTTTCAATGTCATCAGAATCCAAACTTTCCTCCTCTACTACAGCTTTTTGTACTTTCCTGGCTGGGCTAGCCTTTGCTTTCTTTGATGGACTAGCCACAGCCTTTTTCTTTTCTGCCCTAACTCCCTTTTTCTCTTGTTTTTTAATTGGCTCTTCTTCCAGTAGCCAATCAGGGAATTGAGGAGGGGGAATTGATGTTTTTCCTTTGGATATCTGGGCATACATTGCTTTTTCCCAGTCAAATTTTTCTTTCACAAATTTGCAGAGGACCTGCTGCTTCAGCTCTAAGCGCTGTAGCGCTGCAGAGTCAGTAGACGTTGCAGCGGCAGGTCTCTGCTTAACTTTGAAAATGCAAGGAAATGCCCCAAGAGGAGATCTTCTTTCTTCTTTCATTTCTACCTCTACATCAGCTTCCAAACACAACTCAGTAATTAAACAAGGAAAATATAAATTACCTCCCTTTTTAACTCTGCACTTCTCTATCTCCCTTGCTATCAATCTTCCCACGTCTATCTTTTCTCCTGCCATTATAGCGTCAATGACAATGAGTCTTTCTTTTTCCACAAATGTTGTGTGAGATGTAGGCAGCAGGGAGTGTTTGATAAAACTACACCACAGATTTGCTTCTTCACACAGATATGCTTTTTTAAATTTGTATTCAGCCCCAAATTTATCCCAAGTTGCTCCTTCCACACAAATCCTTCTTCTAACAGTTTCCATTTCTTCGTCTCCCCAGTTCAGAACTTTCATTTCCAGTGCTTTTCCATGATAGCCCAGATGGAAAATATCATTGATTGTTCTGGAGTTGAAGTTTACAGTTTCACCTCTTACTAGTGAATGTGTTTGAGGCTTTCCCTCTTTAGGCTCTTCAATGCCAGAGTAGAACTCTCGTACCAAAGACGTCATGTAGTCCTTTCGATGCTTAATGAAGCTCTCCCATGCCAGCGCTGTGACAGCGGTTGAGAAAGCTTTAGGAGCACTTTCTGTCTTGAATCCCCTTTCAGCTATGAAATCCATCTTCCAAAACCTCTGAGGATCTGGAGTTGCCTTAGCCATGGTGGTTTTGATAGGATTTGAGGGTTCTGGTTTCCTAGTAGCTCCCTTACCAGATCGTTTGAGGGCAGCTTGCTTTTTGGTCATGGTTGGTTAAGAGCTTGCGTATTTGTTTCTGGGTGTTTTGGGAAGTGTTGGTGTGTGTTGGGACGAAGGAAGAAGAAGGAATGGAGGTGATGAGTGGTTAGTGGTAACGGTTGAGAGGAGTTTCTGAGAGCAAGGAAAGAGAAAGAGAGAGTAAATGGAAGCGTGGGGAGTTGTGGATATTAAAGTTACGGTTTTGTGAGTGCAGTGGGAGAGAGAAAAAGAAACTGTTGATTTGACAATTGCAGGTGAGTAGATGCACGTGCTCGTCAGGCTAAGGATGAGGGTACAGTGCCAGCTCATCCTGAGGAAGATCTTTTTATTTTATTTTTTTGTTTGACCACACCCAGCCCTGATTTAAGACAAGCGCTACAGCGCTGTTGTTATAAGCAACCGCTACAGCGTTTATCCTAATTTCCTGCATAAAAAATAAACATAAAAATTTTGTTAGAATCCTTGGGGTGCCTCCCAAGAGTGCTTGCTTTTAAAGTCTGCAGCCAGACTTTCTCTTTCAAATTAGAGATCTTTAAGCTCAATTGTGGTTTTGTCCCTTACCACATTTTCACCAAAATATTGTTTAACCCTTTGGCCATTCACTTTGAAGGTGGTATTGGTTGTTACATCATAGAGGTCCACAGCCCCATGGCTATATATTTTTATCAATTGAAAAGGGCCTGACCACCTAGACTTTAACTTTCCAGGAAACAATCTTAACCTGGAGTTGTAAAGCAATACCTGTCCTCCTTCAGTGAGATCTCTTTTTATCAGTTTTTGATCATGCCATACTTTGGTTTTTTCTTTATAGATTGCTGCATTCTCATAGGCAAAATGCCTAAGTTCTTCCAATTCATTTAGTTGCAGCAATCTAGCATCTCCTGCTTTCTTGTAGTCAAAATTGAGTTTTCTTAGAGCCCAATGGGCCTTGTGCTGAAGTTCAATTGGTAGGTGACAGGACTTCCCATAAACCAACCTATAGGGAGACATCCCCAAAGGTGTTTTATAAGCTGTTCTGTAGGCCCATAAAGCATCATCTAGATGTATTGACCATTCTTTCCTTGAAGGCCCTACCATCTTTTCCAACATTCTTTTTATTTCTCTATTTGACAATTCAGTTTGACCACTAGTTTGTGGATGATAAGCAGTTGCTATTTTATGTTTGACTCCATATTTAGCCAATAGGGTCTCAATTAATTTATTACAAAAATGAGATCCCTCATCACTTATGATGGCTCTAGGAGTTCCAAAACGAGTGAAAATGTTTTTCAATAAAAATTTGCTCACAGACCTTGCATCATTGTTGGGTAAAGCAACAGCTTCCACCCATTTTGAAACATAGTCTACAGCTACTAAAATGTATAGGTTTCCATGAAAAGGGGGAAAAGGTCCCATGAAATCCATTCCCCAAACATCAAAGAGTTCAACCTCTAGAATGTTTGTCAAAGGCATTTCATGTTTGTTTGAAATATTCCCTGTTCTTTGGCACTTATTACATTTTTTAACAAAGTCTTGAGCATCTTTGAAAAGTGAAGGCCAAAAATAGCCAGATTGCAATACCTTTGCAACAGTTCTAACACCATCAAAATTCCCACCACATGGTGCAGAATGGCAGTGCTGTAGCACTTGAATTTGTTCTTCCTCTGCTAGGCATCTCCTCATTAACTGGTCTTGACACTTCTTGTATAGAAAAGGTTCATCCCAATAATATTGTTTCATTGTGTGGAAGAACCTTCTCCTTTGCTGATAAGTCATCTCAGCAGGTACCACCTTGCTAACCAGAAAGTTCACTATGTCAGCATACCAAGGTGTTGCAGGTTCAGCCGCTGCAGCGTCAAGTGTTGTTATACTGGCCGCTACAGCAGTTGATGAGTCATCAGTCATTGCCAACAGCTGCTCATCTGGAAAGTATTCCTTGATCTCCCCACCTGCTGTACCTGCAATGTCTCTCTCCAATCTAGAAAGATGATCAGCAACTTGGTTCTCCACTCCCTTTTTATCCCTTATTTCTTAATCAAATTCTTGGAGTAGGAGAACCCACCTAATTAGCCTAGGCTTTGCATCTTTTTTTGTTATCAAATATTTAATGGCTGAATGGTCTGTGAAGACAATTACCTTGGTGCCAACCAAATATGATCTAAATTTATCAAATGCAAAGACTACAGCTAATAGTTCTTTTTCAGTGACTGTGTAATTCAATTGAGCTTCTACAAGTGTTTTGCTAGCATAATATATAGAGTGAAAAATTTTATCATACCTTTGCCCAATAACAGCTCCAATGGCAAAGTCACTAGCATCACACATAAGCTCAAAAGGCTTACTCCAGTCAGGAGCTATAATAACTGGTGCTGTTATTAAAACTTTCTTTAATTTGTCAAAGGCTAATATGCATGGCTCATCAAATATAAAGGGGTTATCATGCTGTAACAGTTGGCACAAAGGTTTGAAGATTTTTGAAAAATCTTTTATGAATCTCCTATAGAACCCAGCATGCCCCAAAAAGCTTCTAATACCTTTGATGTTTGTTGGAGGAGATAGCTTCTCAATGACCTCTATTTTAGCCTTGTCCACTTCCAATCCTTTTTTGGATATCTTATGCCCCAAAACTATACCTTCTTGCACCATAAAATGGGATTTCTCCCAGTTCAGCACAAGGTTAGTTTCTTCACATCTAATCAAGATTTCTTCCAATTTGGATAGGCATAGATGGAATGTTTCTCCAAACACAGAGAAATCATCCATGAAGACTTCCATGGATCTTTCAATGTAATCAGAGAAAATTGCCATCATACACCTTTGAAAAGTGGCAGGTGCATTACACAGGCCAAATGGCATCCTTCTAAAAGCAAAGGTGCCATATGGACAAGTGAATGTAGTCTTCTGCTGATCTTCAGGTAATATTGCAATCTGGTTATAACCTGAATAACCATCAAGAAAGCAATAAAATTCTTTACCTGCTAGCCTGTCCAGCATCTGGTCAATGAAAGGCAATGGAAAATGGTCCTTTCTTGTTGCCTTATTCAACCTCCTGTAATCCATGCATATTCTCCAGCCTGTTATTTTTCTGGTTGGAAGCAGCTCATTCATCTCATTTGTTATTACTGTTACCCCTCCCTTCTTTGGCACACACTGCACAGGACTAACCCATGCACTGTCAGAAATAGGGTATACAATACCTGCATCCAACCACTTGATGATTTCCTTCTTCACCACCTCTTTCATAATTGGATTCAACCTCCTCTGCCCTTCAATGCAATTTTTGGAGTCTTTTTCTAACACTATTCTGTGCATACAAATGGTTGGACTGTTACCTTTTATGTCTGACATTTGCCAACCAATTGCCTTTTTATGCCGCTAAAGCGTCTGAATCAGATCCTGTTCCTGCTTTTCAGAAAGGTCAGCAGCAATTATAACAGGCAAAGTACTATTGTTATCTAGATAAGCATATTTGAGGTGTGAAGGCAACTCTTTAAGTTCCAGAGTTGGTGGTTGTTCAGTGGAGGGGAGATCCTTTCTTATGTCTGAATTCTCCTGCTCCAAAGATTCATATTTCTTAGCCCAAATTTCTTTGGCTGTCTGTTCCTCCTCTCCTGTAGCTTCTGTATCAGACCCTGTATCTTCACTGCTGTCCAGTAATTGCCTCAGATGATCTGTGCTTTTCTGGAAGTGATCCTGAACTACTTTGTCAATAACAGACACAAAGGAGCACCCTTCAAGATTGGGACCTGGAAATTTCATAGCATTGAGAATGTTGAACTTGACTTCTTGGTCATTGACCCTCATGATCAATTCTCCTCTTTGCACATCTATCAAAGTTCTTCCAGTGGCCAAGAATGGTCTTCCCAATATGATGGGTACTTCTTTGTCTGCATCAAAGTCCAAGATTACAAAATCAACAGGAAATACAAATTTGTCTACCTTTATTAGAACATCTTCTAAGATTCCTTCTGGATATGCAAGAGTTCTATCAGCTAGCTGCAGTGTAAGTTAGGTAGGTCTGGCAGTTCCCACTCCTAGCTGAGTGTATATGGACTTAGGCATGAGATTTATGCTGGCTCCCAAATCACATAGAGCACGACCAGAGTAAAAATTTCTAATTGAGCATGGTATAGTAAAACTGCCAGGATCCTTTGATTTGGGTGGGAGCTTGTTTTGCATCAACATGCTGCACTCCCCAGTCATTGCTACTGTTTCAAACTCCCCTAGTCTCCTCCTCTTAGTAAGCACATCCTTCATAAACTTTGCATAGTTAGGCATTTGTTGGAGAGCCTCCACTAAAGGAACATTAATATGCAACTGTTTAAGGACTTCTAGGAATTTGTTAAATTGCTTGTCTTCATGAGCCTTTCGAAGTCTTTGAGGATATGGAGGATCTGGGTATGTTGGGATAATTTTGGGTGATGGTGGTGTTTTCTCAACAACAGGCGCTGCAGCGGTAGGATCAGGCGCGGTAGCGCTTGTTGTAGGTTCTTTTTGTTTTTCAGAATTTTTGTTTTTTTCATCATCTGAAACAGTTGATGATCCTATCAAATCTCTCCCACTCCTTAAGGTTATAGCTTTTACATGCTCCTTCCCTGTAGTACTTGAAGTTGAAGCTTCTGTAGTGGATGGTAATGATCCACTAATTCTTTGGGAAAGGACATTAGCCATCTGCCCCATCTGTACTTCTAGATTTTTAATGGAAGCTTCATGAGTTTTCAGGGCTGTCTTGCAATCACTCATGAAACCTTTCATCAATCCTTCTAATGAATTATCTATCACAGGGGCATTCTGTCTTTGGTAGTTCTTAGCAGGGAATCCTGGTGGATTTGCTGGAGCACTATAATTAGGTGCTGTTGCATTGTTGGCTCCCCATCTGAAATTGGGGTGGTTCTTCTAACCAGGATTATATGTATTTGAATAGGGATTATTGTTTTTATTGAAACCCACAAAGTTCACAGAGACAGGATTACCAGGACATTCTTCATACAAATGCTCTCCTCCACAGTATACACAGCTTACTGACCCTGGAGAGGCTTGCTCAATAACAGCTACTGTAGGTTCATGCACCGCTGCAGCGGTAACCGCTACAGCGTTTGATGTGCTCATAGATTTTATCATGTTAGTAAGAGAGGCAACCTGTGCAGATAAAGCAGAAACTTCACTTACTTCATGCACACCAGCTACCTTCTTTTGCTGAGCTAACCTTTCTGTAGGCCATTGATAGCTATTTGTGGCAATATCATCAATCAGTTCACATGCCTCATTATAGGAGGTTTTCAACAACACACCCCCTGAAGAAGCATCTAACATTTGTCTGGTTGTTGGATCTAGTCCATTGTAGAAGGTTTCCATTTGGATAATCACAAGTATACCATGATGAGGGCACTTTCTCAGCAGTTCCTTCCATCTCTCCCATGCCTCAAACAGTGTTTCAGCATCTCTTTGTCTGAATGCAGTAACCTCATTCCTCATTCTTGCATTCTTACTTGGAGGAAAGTATTTTGCTAAGAATTTCTCAGCCATTTCATTCCAAGTATGGATAGAGTTAGGCTCAAGAGAAGTTAACCAGGCCTTTGCTCTATCCTTCAAGGAATAAGGAAAAAGTTTTAATCTGAATGCATCATCACTTACCCCTGGAATGATGAAGTTACTGCAGACTTCCAAAAATTGCTTTAAGTGTAAATATGGGTCCTCTTGAGGAGCACCACCAAACTGTCCCACTGTTTGCAACATTTGGAACATCATAGGTTTGAATTCAAACTGAGCTGTGTTGAGAGTAGGTCTTGCTATGCTTGTCTCCATGATTTGTGGATCAAACACAGCATAGTCCCTCATTGGTCTATCTCTGTCATTTACCATTTGAGCAGGTCCTTCATTTATGAATTGATGTCTGTACCAGTCCTCTTGGTCATGTAAGGTTGGAGTTGGTGGCTGCTGATGTCTACCTCTACCCCTTCCACCTGGTTCAGTTCCTCCTCTACCAGAGCTAGATCTTCCATGTAGAGTGGTAGTTCTACCAGAATTGGTTCTATGACTATGTTCTGACATGGTGGGTCTAAACCTGTGAAGATGTCTTAGCTTCCTGAACCTTCTCTCTGGTTCTGAGTATGGTTCAAATTCTGGTGGTTGAGACCTGGGCATACGCTGTAGCGCTTACACCTGCAGCAACAAGAAACAACACACCAGTGTAAAATAGGCACTAAGTTTACTAAAAACTTAAACAATGAAAATTAAATGCAATCCCCGGCAACGGCGCCAAAAACTTGTTGTGCGAAAAGGTGATGTGCAAGTATACATAATCGCAACAAGTAATACAATGATAAGTAAAGTTCGTTCCCACAGGGATTGGAATTAATCTAAGAAGTTTAAGTGATTAGAATCTTAGTGAAAAGAATTAAATAACAAGTAAAGGTGAAGAGTTGTAAACATTATAAGTTGTGATAAAACAGTATTAAGTTTGAAGTAATTAAAGGTGAGTTGGATAGCTCAATAGTTATGTAAGTCCCCCAAGAGTAATGTTTAGATAACATTAGACGCTGTAGCGCTTAAGAATCTGTAGACGCTGTAGCGCCTTGGTGGCGTGCCTTTCAGTCACTTTCGTCAGGGCTATGTTACAAGACTCCTATGTCTAGGCTCTAAATAAGTTTTACCCCTGTATATTAAGCTCTTACAACATTTGCCTTATGAACTATTACTCCCCTATGTCTAGAGTTAAGTAGTGCTTCCTTTAAATGTCTTTAAAGGGTTTTCATTCATATCATTCCTTGAGTTCTCTTTGTGAACCATATCTGTACCCACAAAGTTACCTTGTTTTAGTTGATCATTCCCAAACCAAGATTGAAAGTATTATGACACAAGGAATAAAACACAAACATCATAATATTATACAAAAGTTACTCAAGGTTCATTACATACCAAGAACAATCCAACTACAACAAAGTTAGCTCATCACAAGTTCCATCAACATAATACAACTAGAGAGTATGTATTACCGTATGAAGACAAGAGAAGGGTGGTTGCAAAAGATACACTCCAATGATCCCAAGTAGCATACAAGAGATGAAGTTGAGGCGTGAGCAAAACCTTGAATGAAGACTAAAAAACTATGCTAAAAAATAAAAGCTTAAAAGTAGTGTATCAATGGAGAGTGGCTACCATCTATTGTGTAGTTCTCTCTTCAAATTACAACTACTTGTCTACGTAAGTTACCTCCTAGAGAAGCAATCTTAATTAATCTAATTAATAACTAAGTCTTAATAGAATAATAATATTACATGATGATTATTAGACTTAGATATTATCCTTAAAGTACTTTACAAAAAGTGCTAATGATGGAATACAACAACTATCACATGGGTTCCATTTAGGAGGCGCCAAGTGTAATTTAGCATCCACTTGAAAGTAAAAATATCCAACTGAGAGGAAGAGATAAGGGTGGTGACTCATCATGTCCTCAAGTGGCCACACAAATATCTCAATGGTCAGCCGTCATATAACGCTGTAGCGTCTCCTAGGTAGCATACCGCTGCAGCGCTAAAGCAAAACATCAAACATATTCACAAAGGCATTGACTATGCCCAAGGTTCAGGGAATTAACTTATAACCTATATTTATTCTAATATTCATATATTCACATATTTAAGCACTAGAATTACTTGAGAAATGAGCTTTGACTTAAGTATTAGGAGCATAAATAACCTATATAAAATAAGGTTATCAGTAACCCGAACCGGTTACCCCCTCGGTTCCCGGTTGGACCGGTTCGACCAACCAGGCCGAGCCAGTTTTTAAAACACTGGGTATATATATGGCCAACCAAGTTTGTCGGTGTAAATTAGTCACCGACAAAGTCGGTACACACCAATAACAGGGTAACAAAAAAACTGTTAGTATAAAAGTTTCATTAAAATGGATTGTATTGGGCATAATTTTAACTAACACATTCAATGTATCAATATCAATATATATATATATATATATACACACATACATAAAAAAAAATAAAGGAATGGAGCCTCTAGAGCACTCCCTCATATTATTAAATTGTCAACTTTATTAAACATACAGTTAACTGAGACAATTAATAGTTTGTAACTCATATAATAACAATTGATCAACAATTACTTAACACACATTTTTCAATTAACTTCAGTTTTTTTGCATTAATCTCAGTCGATAATCAAATTTGTTTCAGATCATTAATTTAACTTAAATAGTTCATGTATGAAAATTGTTGTAGAATTAATTTCCTCATCATGCTAGAATTTTGGTTATTGAAAAAAAAAAACAGGAAACATTACAAGGATTACAGTGAACTCCTTTTCAAAACATATGGAGAACGAGTAAAGTAATGGACTACAGTGAACGAGGTAGAAGTGACAGCTTTATGGCAATACATGCACAGCTTTGATCCTAAGATACCAGCTGAGGCATGCCAAATTACCAGAAAATGCAAACAAACATATGAATTATTTCATAACTTCCTCCTTTCCCATGCAGCAACATCTAATTTATACAGAGAGAAATACCAGGTACAGTATATTTTGGCAATATTTTATGTGCTACTTATAATATAGCTAATAATGTAAAAATGAAAAAACAAATTGGCAAAAAAAATAAAAATGTTTTAATACTATATAGTAATGATGAGTTATCACAAGTATTAATAATCAAGTGAACGAAACAAAATTGACACTAACAATTGTCAGAATTAATTAAACAAGTTTATTTAAAGAGAACTTTGAAGAACAAAAAGAGATTGTTAATTGTTTTACATTAAACGTTTAATGCAGAAAAAACAAGGGGGTCAAATGGGACTTGTTCTTTCATCTCAAGAATTTTGTCCCTACAGTTCTAAAAAAGAGGATGTGGCTGCTGCTAAACGACAAATGGAATTCTATATTGGATGGTTAGAGCAATTAATTAACCCCCTTTTGTGTTTATTTACATAGTTCGATATTATTTTCATCTTAATGGTTTTTTATAAGCAAATGTATTTATTAATAAAAGGAGTACAACTTAATAGCTACTTAGTTGACCCCTTTTTTTATAACACATTTTTGTTTTGGTTCAATTTCAATTTCAACAAACAGGGTTTTAGATCCAGTGTTTCGCGGGGATTATCCAAAAATCATGAGAAAGCTAGTTGAGAATAGGCTACCTAGATTCACTGAAAAGGAAAGAAAAATGATCAAAGGAAGCACAGATTTTATTGGAGTCAACTATTATAGTTAGCACTTTGGTAAACACGAACCTAACATAACAAAGATTGATGGTGCAAACAAGTTTCTTGGTGTAAATTAGTCACCGATAAAGTTAGTGCACACCAATAACAGGGTCACAAAAAAACTGTTAGTATAATAGTTTCATTAAAATGGATTATATTGGGCATAATTTTAACTAACACATTCAATGTATCAATATATATATATATATATATATATATATATATATACATAAAAAAATAAAGGAATGGAGCCTCTAGAGCACTCCCTCATATTATTAAATTGTCAACTTAATTAAACATACAGTTAACTGAGACAATTAATAGTTTGTAATTCATATAATAACCATTGATCAAACATTACTTAACACACATTTTTCAATTTAGGGGTGTGCATGGTACAAAATCCATACCACACCACACCATATCTCTTTCAAGTCTAGTTATGGTTTACCTTTTAAAAAAACGTTTGCATTCTTAAACCGGTTTGAAACCAGTTCAAAACCAGTCCGGCTCTCAAACCAATTTGTCACATTTTGAAACCGGTTTTTCCCACAAAAAACAGTTTACGAATTTTGGAAACAGGCTCTTACTACCATAAAACGGTTTACCACTTCCATAAATCAGTTTTCACTAAAAAAAGGGTTTACCACTTTTAAAAACTAGTTTTCACTACCGATAAAATGGTTTACCACTTCCAAAACAAATTTTCACTAAAACAAACGGTTTACCAAATTGGTTGCTTAGAACAATGTTGTTGATTTTAAGGTTATTAATAGTTTTAGCTGTTGAAAACTATCTCACACTGCCTCACTTATGATATCGCAAGGAGTACAAATGAAACTTAGTCAGATTCGTTGTAAACTATATTACACTAATATTGTTCAAACAAAATTGTGTCATAAAAATTGAAGAAGACAAAACCAAGCGCATGACAATCCCAACAATCCTGAAGTGATTAAGTTTTGTTTGCTGGGTGAGTTTCCTGCAAGTAAATCGTCTTCCAACCATCAGGACTGAAATTACACTATGTCTTGCGTATTTTACATCAGAACTCAAAGTAGTAAAGTGCATTTAAATCTGTAAAGTGGTAACAAAATTTGGAATCAAACTAGTACAAAAATTGGAAAACAATTTGAGTTTTTAAGTGGGATGCCAAAATATCCGACCTAAAAGGTGGATGCGGTGGCAATTTTGTAATAAACATGAAAAAAAATTTCTGGCGCTCACATTCAAAGTCGGATGAAATGTAGGTCCGATGTTAAATGTGTAATCTTTTTTTTGCGTGACAAAAAAACTGAAATCCTCGCACACGTTTTTCCTATCTCTCTCAGTCCAAAACAAAAAACATCGAACCCTAACTCGCTCTCTCCTCCAAAACTCCAACATACGCAGTTCCATCTCTCTTCTCCTTGCTCTCTCCACCAAGTTTCCGTCTTCCTCCGTCGTTCTCTCCTCTCTGCCGCCGTCTCCATCTCTCTCGTCGTCACCGTCTCTCTCCCTGTCACCATCACCAACTTGGATTCTCTTTCTTTTGGTTTTTCTGAAAGGTAAACCCCTCCTATTTTCTTTCTTTTTGCTATAAAAATGATCCTCTCTCTCTAATTTGAGGTTCTATTGTTCTATTTTAGTTGACAGATCAACATGATAGATAGGTGAGGAGGAAAAGTGGTCGCTGCCCTAAAGGAAGAAGGGGAAAGGTACTACAAAGTACAAACATGTGTTTTTTTTACTGATTTTCAGCTTTTATTTTGTGACAAGGTTGAAACTGATTGTATGGAAATAAGACCAATAATTGTGTCAAACTAAATTCATCTCTAGTGATTTTGCTAGCGTTATTGTTCTTTTCCTGCGCATTCTGTAATTAAAATTGAGGGATGAAAGCAATGAATTAGATTATGTATATACATAATTACTTAATCTGCTATGATAATGCAACATATATATACCTCTATTTGACTTCACCATTTGACTTCACCATTTGTCACAATTACTTAAAACTATTAGGATAACTATTAGGATGCTCTGTGATGAGCTAGGGAGAGAGAAGCAGTAATATGAATTTGTACATCTAGCTATATGTTTTGTAGTTGAGATATTAATGCATATATACTATAGATAGAGTATTGCAGAATATGGCTTCCAACTCACTTAGGACCATGTTATCCACAGAAAGGAAGGAAGCCATCTTCTTTAGCTCCACATCCAAAAGGTTATTCAGAGGATCAACTTTCCCTGTCAAGTTTGACTCATGCAACAACTAACTGGTTTTCATTAATATCATCAATATCACCAGTAAGAGAAGCCTCACCATCACTATCACTAGTGGAAAAACAGGATTTAAAGTCGGGTATATTAGACTTTTAAAGTCGGATATGAGCCCGACTTCTATTAGAGCGACTTAGAAAGCAAGCACATTTAAAGTCGGATAGGTGTCCGACTTTAATTACCACTTTTACGCTGTGGTTTTGGCCTATGTGGAACACTTTTAAAGTCGGATTACACAGACATCCGACTTTAAAAGTGGATTTTTAAAGTCAGACGACAGAGGCATCCGACTTTAAAAGTGTTTATTTTTTTGTGTGTTTATTTTGTTGTTTTTTTCTTCTCCCCGCATACAATTATTTTCAGCACATACTTTTAGTAGCTAGCCAAAAGAAAAACACATACATACAAGGGTAACTAAAGTACTAAACTTAAATATGGAGTGTTAGACTCTAAGATTTCATACCAAGACAAATCTAATCCCTTTGTAGATCATAATAGGGAGCTTGTGAACCTAGAGAACTATCTAAACATGACAAGCCCTGCACGCAAAAAACAAAAAAAAATGTGTCCTTGATCAAAATGTTTTTAATCTATAATCAAGATCAAAACCTAAACCAATCTCAAAAAAGATCATATGCTCTAAGTATACCACATACCCATTCTTCTAAAGGTCCGCTGTGAATAAGCAGGGTCCCATGCTTTTCTTTCAAATTTATTCATAATGTACAGGTTGAAGCTAGTAACAAAAGCTCAAGTGCACAAAGACCCTCTTACTTAACTTAAGTAGGTGCTATCACTTAAGACAAATTTGGGGAAAAGAATAGCAAGTGCAAGAACCTGTGATGGTTCTAAAATAACGATTACAAGCTCAAGTTAGGAATGCAAAAGTGAAACTTAATAAAAAACATAAAGAAGGTGGAGATAAGAGCCTGAATTGAAGTTATACATTATGGGACTAACAGATAACAATTGCTAACAATTGATATAAAGAAAGTGGAGATAAGAGCCAAAAAATTAATGCCCCTAATAATTGTAACCGAATGAAACAATTGCAATTAAAAGTGAAAATAAGAAATAGAAATAGAAAATGTTTTGAAATACTTTTGCAGACTATGTATCCAACCGAGAAACCAATAAATTTATACAAAGCTGAGTAAGCAGATTGTTATCAATAGATATCTTCAAGTCATCCTTGTTGCTCCCATTATCAGTAAGCAGTCTCACCTATAAAATAACATCATTCAAATAAAGATTTAGACAATAGAAGCAATATCTACTTCATTCAAATAAAAGAAATCTAGACAGAATTAAAAGGGTTAGAATTTCTAACAAATTGATAGAGAAGGTGGTCACTACTAGAAAAATCAAAATTAGAGAGGGAGCAAATCCGTCACTAAACCATCAAAAATCCGTCACTAACGATTTTAGTGACGGAATTTGTGACGAACCCAGATTCGTAACTAATTTGGGCATCACTAAATTTTTAGCGAGGGATTTTGAAATCCGTCGGTAATAGCGACGGAAAATTCCCTCACAAACATATGAAATCCGTCACTAAAACATAGTTCGAAATTGAAGATGAAAAGTGTATTTCCGTCGCTAATAGAGATGGAGACTAATTCCGTCGCTAATAGAGAGGGAGACTAAATCCGTCGCTAATAAAGAGGGAGACTAAATCCCTCTCTATTAGTGAGGGATTTTATCCATCAAATTTTCATTTTTAATTAGGGACTCATTAGAATTTAATATAAAAGCATATTTGTTATAGATTTTATACACTCTTTAAAATAAAACATTCTACTAAATCTAAGAATAAAAACTTAGAATTTTTTTGAATAGCACACAAATATCTTAAATAATTAACAAGGTTTATAAATATAATCCATACAAAGCATAACTAATGTTAATCCATAAGAAAACAACTGGTATATTCGATAAACATAGTATTTTACAAACCATAGTTTATTTTCAACTTTAATGTGCACTACTAAAAAAACAAAAATTAGAGATGGCCAACTCATGGGCAGGAGATAATCCACTCCAATCCTAACTATCAAATGCCTCTTGGAAGCCCCATGGACCACTCAGGCTGATGCAGGAGGGATAACTCCATTTCACCATAAGGAGGACAACATTGTAGATGACACCGGCAAAACAACCAGTTCAGAAGGACATGAATAATAACCAGTTCAGACGAACATGTACTGCAAGGTGTTCGAGTTTCTCCAGTACCATTGCAAGAAGAACAGGTCATGGACTACTGAAAGATACCTAACGGAGTTCTTGTTGACGAGACAACACGACCCTGACCACCACAAGTGCTGCATCTAGATGATGTAGTTCCTGGTTTAGCTCCTGAACCATTGCACGTTCCACAGTTCTCTAATCGCCTAACCTCTATCTCCTTTTCCACTCCGAAAACGGCTTCTTTAAAGTTCAAAACAAGACTGTAGTACTCATCTTCACCATCAACTGCTCCATTCCAAGAATCTCTGCTGCCCATGCCACCACCCATGCCTTCAAATAACGTCTCAAATAGATCAAAAGGATTGCTGAAATCCTGTCATTACAAAGATTATCCATCTTAGATAAACAGGAAAATGTTATCACAAAAATAAAATTCTACATCATCTTCAATGGTCACTTACCCCAGTGCCCATTCCTGAACCTTTAAGCCCTGCCTCTCCATATCTGTCATATATGGATCGTTTCTCATCATCTGATAAGACCTACAATAGAATTATAATTACATGAGATCAATTACCATTAGGTGTGCAGACTGCATAAGGTTCAGCTGTGTTTAAAACTTGTAGTTTTACTTCATATGCATTACTAATTTCCTTAAATTTATTTTCTGCAGCAGGTTCTCTGCAGCTACCCATGATATTTTTGGCATTAAGAAAAATAAACATTCATTTGACGGAAAAATCTCTTGATTATAAATTTATAATAGCTTTCAATAGAAATCACTTCTTCTAACTAGTTCACAGTCCCACACATCTGATTAAAATCATTAATTTAGTTCCCATCCCATCCTGAGTTTGAAAGACTTCTTTGACAGTTATTTCATTTTCAGTACTAATCTTGCATGCTTCACAGACAAGTTGATTCAGGTTAATATGCTACTAAACAGGAGGGGTGGAAGATCATCAGGACTTCACAGACATAACTTGGCTGTGCATGTTCATGGCATAATAGAGGGGTGGAAGATTATCAGGACTTCTGATTAAGTCAAATCACAACCCAATTATGCAAACACATCTTTTCATCAATCACATTCACATGTAACTTATAGAAGATAGAAGATTGCAGAGCTGGAATCTCAACTGAAATAATATATAAAACCCGCATCATCCTCAAATTATGATACAGATAAAGCCAATAAGAAAGTAGGCAATAACATTTCAAAGTAATGCATAAGTTTGAGTACCTGATACAAAATACATCAGTTTAAGAAGGAAGGAACAAAATAAAAATGCGTTATAACTTAATAAAAATGCACCAAACAAAAACTAGTCACAATAAAATATAAAGGAAAAGATAGTCGATTAGCTGCTAACCACAAGGGAGCATTTACCTGGGCGCTTATCCCCAACTTTCCAAACTGAAGATCTAACCCTTGAAGCTTTAGTCAGCCAAATTCTTCCCTTCATTCCCAAACCAAAAATATCAACATTCCAAACCAAAGAGAGAGACAAATAACTACTCTACACTCCAAAGACTCTACTAATTGTACATACTTCATAATCACACCATTACTCTCTATATTCAACTAACTGTTCGTAAAATCCATATATTTTCCACGAGTATTTACATCCATTTCTAGTATTCCCTCTGCATATTATACATTATTACCAGGAATTTCAAAACACAAATCAATAAGTTTTAACATTATCAAAAAGAGAATCCGGCCTTATAATTGCATGCCAGAAAGATTTGTCAAGTCAATAAATCGAGCATCGACCCACAATAGATTGTGTGTGCACTTTCGGGTCTACATGTATGTATTAAGATCATAGAAAGGACTTGATAATTTTTTTCAAAACTTCAAAATAAAAGAAATGTGGAATTAAACAAAACTTCAAAATAAAAGAAAGGACTTTCTAAAATCCACAAAGACACGCTTCAGCTTAATGACAAGTTTGAGAAACATAAACTTAAACAAAACTTCAAAATAAAAGAAATGTGGAATTAAACTCTCTTCAAAATAAAACAAAACTTCAAAACTTAAACATAAACTTCAATCAGATATCTCATTTATATGAATTAATGTTATCTAATTTATATGAATCAGATATCTTACCATCAGAAAACTTTTTTTTTCCCATCATAATCAAACATTCTCTATCTCTTCTTCATATAAATATAATGCTATTTAATTTAATTACCATCGGCATCAAGAATTCTCTAGCTCTTCTTTTTTAAAAGAAATGTTTCCACTTGCTAGCTGAGGCATTAATAAAGAAACCAAAGGAATTGACCTTGCATCAGTTAAATCTCATGTCAAATTGGCAAGAAGCTATTTAACATCGAGATGTTAACATGATAAGAGAAACAGTAACAAGGTAAGGGTCTATGCCGCATTATATCAAACAAGGGTCGTGCTTCTCCAGCTCTTCTTCTAACATAACAGCTAAGAGGCAGAGCTAAAAGGAAGGAATTGTGTGTGTAGCCTCATACACTTACTTTAATAAGGTAAACAAAAGTCAGAATTTCAGAATCAGATTTTCGGCAAGACGGCAACGACACTCAATCGGCAACACCGCAGCAATTCTTCAAGACTCTCTCAATAATCAAAACCAGAATTTCAGAAATCAATCTTCTAACTATCTGAAAACCTAAAATTCAAAAATCACAGTTTCAGAAAGAAGGAAAGCAAAATCAAACCCAAAATTTAGTCGCCAAATCCAAAATCGAAACACAAAACTTACGAGAATGAGAGATATAAATATAATCTGACTTCCGTAGTTCCGTTTGTGTTGCCGGCAGTAGGACATCGAAGCAGAGGCGGTGAACGGCAGCGTAACGGTTGTTGGGATTGGGTGCTACACGACCGCGTGAGGGGTTTCTCAATTTGGGGGTGCCGGTTTGTTTGCAGGGAGCGCATGGAAAGAGTATGGTGTGAATGTGGGCTGGGGTTGATTTTTTTGGGGCCCTGTGAATTTTTTTTTGGGCTGAGCCTGAGTGGCAGTGGTGAATGGTGAGTGACGGTGGTGATGTTTCTGTGACTGCGGTGGTGGGTGCGAGATTGAGAGGTTTCGAGAGAGAGAGAGAGGTTCGCGAGTGATGTGAGTGGGAGAGTGAGAGGTTACGAGAATGAGAAAGTGAGAGTGAAGAGAAAAAAGAAAAGGTAAAGTGAAAGTTAGTGGGAGGGATTTTTTTTTATTTGAATAAAAACAAAGTGTGACTGATTAATTGGGAGGGAAACTGAAAAACAAAGCTGAGTAATTTTTTCGCTTAGTGACGGATTCAGTGTTCCTCACTAATAGTGAAGAATACTTCTTCCCCTCAAAATCTGTCTCTAAACGTCTTTTCAATATTTTGTGACGAATTTAGCTACGAAATTTTTAGTGAGGGATACTTTTTCGTCTCTATATTCATCACAAATGTAACCCAGAGGCGCGGTGACAAATTTATTTTTTTTCGTAGCTAAATCCCTCACTAATAGTGAGGGATAATTATCCATCTCAAAAATCCCTCTCTAAAAACAATTTTTCTAATAGTGGGTGTTGGTTGAACAAAGACATAGGGAAATACTAATCATAATCTTTTGTGACTTTATTTTAGCTTCTGTAAAAATAAAGAAAACATTGTTTTTATAGTCAGGTCATAATAGTGAGGTCATACTTTTTGGTTAGTTTAAGCTGAACATAATAGTTACTCATAAAACCTATTTTATTATATTCCATCTAATACCTTGATTCTTCCACCTCGACGCCTAAACAATATATAAATTTGTGATGAAACATACTTATTATTAATAATCTCCTTACCATTCCATTTTACTTCTTAAACATGGAATGAAAACTTTATTTCATACATCCAATTCCTCTGATTTGAAAAAATTCAAGGACACTGC
This sequence comes from Astragalus membranaceus, assembly GCA_039519185.1. Taxonomy (NCBI): domain Eukaryota; kingdom Viridiplantae; phylum Streptophyta; class Magnoliopsida; order Fabales; family Fabaceae; genus Astragalus; species Astragalus membranaceus. The sequence continues at coordinate 74,092,249 of CM076854.1, read as the reverse complement.
TTACCTCAGGTCTCTAAATCAAAGCATGTGTCAGCCAATATCAATATTTTAAAAGTCAATTGCAAAAGAAATTCAATGACACTGCTACCTTCCACACCAACTCAATAACTTTAACTATAACATTTATACTTGAGATTTTATTCTCGTGAATAAGAATGAGAGGATCCCCAAGCATGGTTGTCAAACTCGAGATCTTACTAGAGATCGTGTGAGTATAGAAAGAGCGTAAATCATGGGATCGTAACACGGATCGTAAGATCCCACCAAAGACAAAACTATAATTAAAATCCCAGCAACATAACCTTAGCAATTTTTTTCATTAAATTTAACCATAAATCAAAAGAACACTAAAAAAACATAGTCTCAAACAGTAACACCTCCAGAATCTAAAACTTCTAAAAAAACACTAATTTAACAAGTCATCTAAAACATCATCCATACAATCTTCAGCTCCTGCTTCATCAATTTCATCATCAATATTAGGAATTTCCAAATCATCTAGTGTGGCAGCAGCTTCAACACCTGGGGCAGCAGCTTCAACACCTTCTTCTTCTCCTGCATTTTGAGTGTCAAGTTCCAATTCTTCATTATCTAAAGTAAAATCCAAAATGTCAGATGAGCCTTCACCATTCTCCACAATCCATTCATCATCTGATTCAAGATCATCAATGTTATATTCAGCCATTTTTCTAGTTTTCTTCTTCTTGGCCAATTTAGAATTTGTCATCACAAAGACAACATCATTCATTGTCTTCTGTTTTAAACGGTTCCTCCTCTTTGTATGAACCATTTCAAAAGCGCTCCAGTTTCTCTCACAACCAGAGGAACTGCATGTCAAGCTTAACACACGTATTGCAAAATTCTGAAGTTCTGGATGCTCATCCCCGTATGACTCCCACCACTGCGATGGAGTTTTGTTTTTAAGTCCAGCCATAGCTATTGGACTACCAAAAAATTTTGCCCTTGTCTTGAAGTCTTCTAATTGAGCATCAATTATGCTGATTTCTCCAACATCTCCAACCATTCTTTGCAAACAATCATACAATCCACGTTTTACCTCAAAGTCCGCTTTAAACTCAGGACTGTAATGCAACTGAGGGTTCAGATAGTAGCCTGCTGCATGCAATGGTCTATGTAATTGTTTATCCCATCTATCGTCAATGATTTCCCACAGAGGTTTGTAACTAAATAAAAAATCAGAATTGAAGTAGTTTAGAATACAAACTCAATTGAAGGGATAAAACAGAATATGAACCAGAATAAAAATACTCAATTGTAGTTTACCTTCTTTGGACACCATTGAATGCACTCTGAATTTTCTCTTTGGCTTGGTCCATAGCTTCATAGATAAATCCCATCGCCGGCTTCTCATCCGAATCCACTAAACGAAGAACTTTGATCAATGGATAAGCACCTTTCAAACATGTAACTATATTTTTCCAAAAATCTTTATCAATGATCACTTCTTCAATTGCCTTCCCTTCTCTTGTTTTTGCAAATCGACTTGATGTCCATTCATTGGATGTAAACATTCTTATCAAGTTCCCTTTGTGCTCCATGAGACACCCCAAGGTAAGATACGAAGTAGCAAACCTTGTCACAGCTGGTCTTACCAAATCCCTTCCTTTTGTAAAATGCTGTAACATAGAAATTAAAGTTGTTTTTGAATAAATAAACTGTGTGATTTTCTTACCCTCTGCTATTGTTTCGTGATGAACCGGGATCTTCTTCTCAAAATCTTCCAACATGAGATCGATGCAATGTGCAGCACACGGCGTCCAATACAACTTCTTTCTCTTCTCCATTAACATTGCACCGGCAGCTTTGTAATTCGCTGCATTATCGGTCACAATTTGGACTACGTTTTCTTCACCGACTTCTTCTACAATACTATCTAGCATCTCAAAAATCTTTTCAGCAGTCTTAGAAATGTGAGATGCATCAATTGACTTCAAGAAAACAGTACCTTTAGGGCTGTTTACTAAGAAGTTTAAGATGGTTCTTCTTCTTCTATCAGTCCACCCATCACTCATGATACTGCATCCTTCCTTCTTCCAAACAAGTTTGTGATCTTCAATTGTCTTCAATGTCATCTCCATCTTCTTCTTCAAATATTTTGTTCTAATTTGATGGTAGGAAGGTGGTTTAAATCCCTTTCCATGTCTTGCAACCATCTCAAACATCCTATGAAACTCATCACTTCTAGCCACATTGAAAGCAATGGCATTATTATAGAAGAAAGAAGCAATTTCATGACAAGCTTCTTCTCTCAAATTCTGTTTGAAGATAGTGTTTATGGTTGCTTGAGAGCTAATTCCTCTCTTCTTGAACAGATTCGCAGCTGTATCCTCTGCTGGCCTTTTCCCATTTGCTTTTTCAGTTTCTGTTACAACCTCCTCATCAGCTTTTTTCAATAGCTTTTCTTGTAGTGCTTTTACAACATTCCACATCTCCTTTTTCACATCATCAGGTACTGCTGTGCAACCACCAACATCCTTTTGTGTACAAGCTAAGTGGTGTTTCAGCCTATAAACTCCCCCAATAACTACTTTTTCACAATAGTTACATTTGATTTTTCTGGTTCCACCATCAATAGAAACCCCATGTTTCCAAGCTATGTCACTTCGATTTCCAGCAGCATTAGTTGGAATTCTTGGGGGTGCAGAACCAGAAGCAGTAACAGGGATTGAAGACATGATAAAATAAAAAGGGGATTCTGGAAACAGAGGGAATGGAAGAAGAATTTGAGTGATTGAGTCTATGTAATATCAGAGGTGTTTGAGTGATTGAGTCTATGTAATTGTTTGATAGGTATTTATAGAAAAATTTGAAGAAGAATTTGAAGAAGAATTTGAAGAATCAGAAATTTGAAGAATCAGAATTCTGGAAACAGAGGGAATGGCCGAATGAATGATGAATCTGAAATGAATAATGAATCTAGGAATTGGAAACAAATTAATGATGCATAGTCCCAAAGAGATGTTACCGTTGGATCCCATTGGCTTTAATTACATTTGCTGGCCGAAATTAGGGATATATTCCAGTCGGGTCGCGTTTTGTCTTCCGGGTCGGGTAACGGGTCACGCGAAATTCTGGCTTCCTGCAGCGCGCGAGAGAAGCGCTGATCCCACGCTTTTACGCGCTAGCACGGCGCGCCCACCGCTCCACCACTCCCAGCGATCTCTTTCACGAGTTGACACGGCGCTGCAAGCAAATCGCGTGAGATCGTGCGCTCCTACGAGGTGGCGCGCGCGTTTGTCAACCATGTCCCCAAGTTCCTATTGCATAAGAAATGGCATGGTTAAATATGATAAATTTAAACACAAGAGACAAGTTCATGCAAAGGAATTTTATAAACTCCTTCATAAAATATTCTAATGTTGTTAAGTAGAGTGATAAAGAGATAACATACATATTTTTGGTTCTTCTGGTTTGTTATGAAATAAGATGTGTAGCCTCTGTCAAGCTTCATTCCCTCAACAATTTCCAACTCATTACACAGAGTTTTGCCATCCTGAAATAGTTCAATACTTAAGGTATTGCAAGACACAGAAATACAAAGCAAGTCAAACAACCATAGATATACCACGCCTCAGGTTCATGGCATTCAAACCAGACAATTCTTTTAACTATCAACAATGTATGCAAAAAATCATATCAAACACAGCAAGGGAATCATTACCTTAGGACCCATAGTTGCTTTGACAACATCAGCAAGGTCTTCAACACCCTTGAGCAATAGAGTTTACATGACAGCATCAACAAGGTCATCAATACCCTTGAGCATAAGGACATGGTTACCTTAGGACCCACTATCTTACAAAATAGCATAAAATTTTTACCTTCAATTATAATCAAAGATGTTCCAAACTATTAACCTTATAAACTTCTTGCACAATCAAAATAACTAGAATACTTGAGCTCTAGCAGTATATCATATACATCTGTGAAGAGGAAGATCAGAGAAGAAAAACAAGAAAACCAGGTGAACAATTAACATCTGTGATAATATAACCTCCTAACACAATAAGGTACTTCACATGAGAATTATGTTGTTCTGAAACTAATAAATATTTCAATAAATGCTCCTGACATAATGTCATATTACTTCCCAATTGATACAAAGCACCTACACTAAATACAAGATATACATACACTAAATTTCAATTGTTATAAATCACCTTTTATTCTGAGTGTTTTCCTTTTTTTGGATAATTCAGAGAAGACTAATTTCAATTCTAGTTAGATATGAATTATCTTGTGACATGGCAATCGAGAGAAAGAGAAGCATGAAGCTATTACAATATGGTAATATAAAGAGAAGCATGTGATTCTGCTCCAAACAATTTCAATTAACGATAAGATAAGATATAGTTACAATATTTTAGTAACATTATTTCAATACATCTCCACGCCCCAATTGGAACAACTCAAATCCCCTGCCTGACTTTTGTGTAGCAGTAACATAACACATAGATAAATACTCCTTTCCTAGCCGCAACAGTTACCAGATAGATATGTGACCAAGCCCAACTGTCCCACAAGACAAGTCTTTATCTCGATCTTCTGCTTCAATTCTCTTTCCCATTCTAATTATCAACCCATCCACCAGTAACACCTCCACAGTAAGAACTGCATCAGATTTGTTCCAATCAAAAACCCTATACACAAAGGATCTAATAACTCACAGTCCCAAATTAAGTTTTAAAACCTCTTAAAACCCTAAATTCTCCACCTAAAATTCATACAATCAATAAAAAGTAAAGACAACAATAAACCCTAGAGAGAGAGAAATGAAGTTGGTACTTGCTTTGGTCGGATGCAAACTGAGGGCAAATCGTTCTTGAGCTCTACCGTTCTTTAGCGATGGCGATGAAGGGGAGAGGGTGAGGACGGTTGGGTAGAAAGTAAGGGCGAGGTTGGGTAGAGAGAAAGGGCGAGGTTGGGAACTGAGGGCGAGAGAGCGCAAGGGTTCCTTTCAGAAAATGTTTTGCCTAAAAGAAAAAAACTTGGTATTCTTTCTAAAAAAAACTCACCTTTTAAGTCGGATAGTTTCCAGCCCGAATTTAAAAGATGCAGGATAGACAATTTTGTTCATCTTAGGTCGGATATCTTGGCACCCGACGTTAAAAGTCTAATTCTTTTCCTGATTTTGCACTAGTGTATCCTCATTATCTATTGTCTTTGAGGGACTTCCATTATCTTTATCAAACTCGCGGTTCTCCATAGTTTTGTTATATTGAACTGCTTTCAATCTGTAACATCCCCAAAATAATTAATGGAATTATTTGGGTGTTAACCCAATTAAACCAATTTAATACTCGACTGGTAAATTTAATGAGTGCTAAAATTATTTATTGGTTGTCATCGGATCGTTAACCGGATAATACGGATCAAGGAAGTTTCGGAATCGAAATAGGAGATTTAGATCAATATGGTAATTGGACCACGTTACCAATTATATATTAAATATATATATGTGTAACCGTGTGTGTGTGTGAAAAGAAAAGAAAAGAAAGAAATAAAAAGAAGAAAGAAAGAAGAGAGGAAGCGAGAGTTACAGAAAGAAGAGAAGAGAGAAAAGAAGAGAATGGCGTGAGGGAGAAGAGAAGAGGGAGAGAGAAGACTTCACCGAAACGACTTCCTTCCAACACGAAAAATGTTCGGCGTTCCTTCCTCTTCGTTTTGGTACCAAAATCTTCATCATCAACCCACTCTCCTCAAATCCACCATTTTCGAATTTAAGAGGAAATAGAGGTTTTTGTTGTTCAAGCTCAAAGGAAAGCTTTGGATGGTGTTTGGGAGCAAGCTCAAGGTGGATAGCGCAAATATTGAAGTCCGATTTGGAGTTTGTGAAGAATCAAGGGGTTAGGGTGCAAATTGGGGTTTTTGTGAATAGTGGCTTGAGGTTGAAGAAGATGATGAATAGTGTTCATGAAGGATTTCGGGGAATTCGGTATTTCGGTCAAAAAGAGGTTTCGCGATCGAGTGGAAAGCTTTGAAAGCGGATTTGAGCGTCGTCGGAACGGAAAGTTTATGCGGGGAATGTTCGTGTGGTTACTCGGTAAATTCGGCTCGATCGGGGTTCACGCTTCAAGGGTGAGTTCTACTCACGTTTAGGATTTTTGTTTTTCGAATTAATTGATTGATCGTTTTATCGCTTTCGCTGGTCTGGAATATCACTTGATATTGTCTGTTTCGGGTTAGGAATTGATCGGAGCGAATCTCGGGTTGAGTCGTGTTGAAATGGAATTTTTAGTGATTTGATTTCGGAAGATTTTGAGTCAAAAACCATTATTTTTAAATATGTCGAATTTTGATGAAAATCGAATGTGTTGAGTCTTTGATTGGATTGGTTGATCGAGAGAGGACGTTGGATATGTTTTTGTACTATTTTGGTGTTAGGATTGGACTGGAACAGGTACCGGAAGTGATCGGAATTGATCGAAACGACGAAAAACGCAAAGCGGAATGAAAATAGAATGCTGTCAAATGCGCACGATCCGTGCGCCCCAGGCGCACGAACCGTGCGTCTGGTTCTGTTTCTATTTCGCAAATTTTTATAAAAGGGCGCACGACCCGTGCGTATGGGAGCACGGTCCGTGCGCAGCGTTCTGTCCAAAATTTTCAAAGTGCCCAAAATGATTCCGTTTCGATTCCAATCCTCTCCCAATCCTCTCCCAACCCTTCTTTAATGATATTAGGCTTATAATGCCATGATTTTGGGTATGTTTCAAAAGAGTTTTATAAAATACTTTTGATGTTCAAATCGTTTCGAAAAACCGAAATATAGTATACGTGTGAGGACATGTTTTTACCAAAAAGAAAACGGACTATGAGTCCTACGTGGTATGGTATAACTGACGCGGAATGATTATTATTTATTCGTCTAAACCGGTCTACGATTCACGATATGTATATTATATCGATTATAGGAGTCGGCCCAATGTGGGTGGTTATACATGGTTGTAGATATATATATATATTATATCGAGTTTGGGTGACGACCCATGTTGACATACTAGGCGGGGTAGTCATGAACCCTTACCCTAGGCTCCGTGCCATTAGGAGACACTATTGGTTATGGGGTTCACCGGAAGATGCAAGGTTTGCGGCCGGTGTTGTGTTAAAAGTAATTGTACTACGTTCGCCGGAAGATGCAAGGTTTGCGGCCGGTGGTATGTAGAAAGGCCTAGGATGCTAGTTCATCGGGAGACGCAAGTGGATTGCAGTCGGTGTCTTACTAGATCGAAGCCTTAGTATATGGTCCACCGGGATTAGCAAGCGGATTGCGGTCGGTGTTGTATCAAATCTTAAAAATGTTTTAAATGGACCGAGAGTGTTAGTAGGGGTCTCGGTAGAACTCACTGAGATTGTATCTCATTGTTTATATGTTGTTGTTTTACAGATAAACAGGGAAAGTGGAGATCCAAGAGGCACGAGTAGGTGGTACTCGGATGGTTGCTGAAGACTTAGCTTTATGCTTAAGTTTGCACTTCCTTTATGTTGTCTATGTATTACAACTCATTGTATTGGTATAATAATTTATTTCCGCTTTCTTGTACGATATTGAACACTGTATTTCACTGATGGTTAATGGTCTTATTTATGTTTAAGACTGTCCTGTTGTTATTCAGTGAAAATTTTATAGTGGTGTTCAGTATTTAAACAGGAAATATATCTCTGATGTTTTAGGAATGGTACACTTGGGTATTTTTACTCGATAAAAATACCGGGGTGTTACACAATCTCATTGGCCTTGGAACTTCTGGTTCTACCTGGATTTGTTTGGTCTTCTTTTGTTCATACTTCTTTGAGAGATTAGTGTTCCAATAGTTCTTGATTTCATTGTCTTTTCATCCTGCTAGCCTCTTCGCCATCAAAGCCCATTTATAAGAACAAAAATCATAATTTTAATTAGTTGTTGATCACAAAGGAATTATTATGAAAGAAATTAAATTAAGAACTTCTAATCATAGTTTATATATCTATTATCATATATATATATATATATATATATATATATGAAATTCTGGTGATATGTGAATGTATATATGAACTTCTAATCATAGAATGTATATATTATGAGACTTGTGTTGAGTAGAATGCATAAGTTAAAAGGAAAAAAATAAGAGTAAATGAAGGATGAAGAATCATAACATAAATATGTATCAGTGTGATATATATATATATATATATATATATATATATATAGAGAGAGAGAGAGAGAGAGAGAGAGAGAGAGAGAGAGAGAGAGAGACCTGCATTTTGGGCAACTTTCAGCCATTTTCCTTCTCCATGAATGGCAACATATTTGGAGAGAGTTTCATCTTCTTTTCAAGACCAAGTACCTTTATTGATCTCCTTGGGGCAGCAGAGACGTCTATCCATCTTAGTTACTATGCTTCTTTTATAAATAAAAAACACTTCATCATAACTGACATACATAAAAAATAATGAGAGTCATTAATTAATACTATACAAAAAGGAAAAAAAATGAAAAGAATAGGGGTGTAGTGCAACTTTTTTTGATTGTTAAATTCAATAATAATATGCTATGTTTGTTGGTTGCAATCAAATTGGAATCCTTTCTCGTTTTACATGTTAAACTGTTTGTCTATAATTTGTATATAAAATACATGTTTTTTTACTATTTTTTGAGTGTAGCTATGGATCGTAGTTGGATGCAAACTAGTAAGTTGAGTGACGAGTATGCGAACGGGGTGGAAGAGTTTCTAGAGTTTGCTCAAACAAAGCTTAAAGATAGTGGTGGAATTTTTGATTGTCCTTGTGTTAATTGTGTGGACCAAACACCACAACCAGTTGCCACAACAAGAGATCATTTTCTTGTTGATGGGATTTGTCGTGGTTATACAACATGGACATGGCATGGTGAGAAGTTAGATATCCCAAGTGTGTCTATAAGAGAGAATTTCGTAGATGCAAATATGGATGATCGAATGGAGGACATGATACGTGATATTGGTCCGGAATCTTTTATGCAAGCACAAGCCTATGATAGTTTGTGAAAAGATAAAAAAGAGCCTTTGTATTTGGGAGGTACAAAACACACACGATTGTCTACGGTGATAAAGTTGTTCAACATAAAGGCAATAAATGGGTGGACTAATAAGAGTTTCACTGAGTTGCTTGAGTTGTTGAAAGACATGCTTCCAGAAGGTAACACATTGTCGTGTCATACGTACGAAGCGAAGAAAGTTTTGTGTCCGATGGGTGTTGAGTATAGAAAAATACATGCATGACCCAATGATTGCATATTGTATCAGAATGATTTTGAGAAGCTGCATAAATGCCATGTGTGTAATAGGTCGCGCTACAAAGTAAAGTCTGGTGAATCATCCGATAATTCCCAGATTCAAACACTTGTTTGTTAATGCAAAGGACGCAAAGAACATTAGATGGCATGCAGATAAGAGGAAATGTGACGGACAGCTTCGTCATCCGGCTGATTCTCTACAAGGGAAGAAGATTGATAGTTTGTTTTCGGATTTTGGTGCTGATAACAAGTGATTTTTGGTTTGATTCCTTCTCCTTTGAATGTGTCCCTTCGGAATTGAGGTTTTCCTCGTCTTTTTAACCATCTGTTGATTCTTTTAGATATAAGAGCTAATTCTTCTCCATCTGTATCATCTTCAGTTTCTTGTTCCTCATCATCCATTTCTTGAGAAGATTTTAGTGCCATTGATTTTCCTTTCTGAGAAGGGTTTTCTTCCTTCTGAGATGCTTTTAGAGCATCTGCCTTTCTTTTTGGATATAATTCCTCCACGAGTTCTTGTTCATGGATTTTCAGTGAGCCCAGCAAGTGATCAATATCAAGTGATGACAGTGCTTTTGCTTCTTCTATAGCAGTCTTCTTTGGTCTCCAAGCTTTTGGAAGACATTTCAAGAGTTTGCCAACCTTCTCAGCATCTGGAAATGTTTTTCCCAGAGCACTTAACCCATTGATGATGGTGGTGAACCTGCTGAACATTTCATCAATAGTTTCTTCTTCTGACAATTTGAACATTTCAAATTCATGGATGAGCATGCCCTCTTTTGCTTCTTTGATTTGATCTGTTCCTTCATGAGCAGTTTCCAAAGTATCCCATATTTCTTTTGCAGTTTCCTTCCCTACTATTTTGTCATATTTTGCTCTTTCCAAGGCACAAGTTAGATAGTACTTTGCTTTAGGATAGTGTAGTACACGATGCTTCTCACCAGCAGTCTAGTCAGCCTTTGGCTTAGGAATGCGACTGTTTGGTACTGGACCAGCCACAGTAGGAACATATGGTCCATTCTCAACAATGTCCCGTATGTCAGTGTCTTGAGATGCAAGGAATAGCTTCATTTGACTTTTCCAGTAATAGTAGTGTTCTCCATTGAACCCAGGAGGCCTGTTTGATGAAGCACCTTCTGGTAGGAAGGCTACAGAATTTGGTTTGGCCATGACTTCTTCCAAGATCTTTTCCTCTCACACTGTTGCGTGTGCTCAACCCAGAGGCCGAGCTCTGATGCCAATTGAAGTCAATAAGTGTCACAAGGAAGGGGGGTTGGAATTGTGACTCTTTTAAAATAACCTAAAACAAGATAACTATCTTCACAAGAAATGATTAGATAATAAGATAGTCAGTGTTCTTAGTTGAGAAGGGTGAATGAAAACAGTCTTCTTAACTATGATAGCAAGTTGAGAAGGTTTATGAAAAACTGTCTTCTGAACTATGTAACAGAGTGGAGAAGGGTCAGTAAGTTTATTTCTCAGAACTTGCTCTCAGATATTGATTTTCAGCACAACATTAAGATAAGAGATTGTGTGTTATAAAGTGATACTGTAACGTTCAAAGCTTTTCAAGAGGCATTACAATTTTTACAAGCTTAGGAGAGATGTGAGAAGGGTTGAAAACAGTGTTTTAAATAAAACAATTTTTAGCAAAGAAGGGTCGGCATGCTATCTTCCCAGTTTTCATAAATCAACTCCAGGAGGAGTGTTTTGTCTCACAGTGTAAAGCTACTCAGAAAAATCAGTAGATAACACAATGATGTATAGTGGTTCACCCAAAACCCTGGGCTACGTCCACTCCTCACTCCCTGTTAGTGTTTCCACTATTTTCCAAATAGTTTACAATTTTTACAACCTCCCTAGGCTAAAAGTTCTCTTGGTAGTTTTCTTCACACAGCTCTACCTACTGTTTTCACACCTAATACAATCCTTCTGATTTATTAGGCAGCTTCTAACACAGAAGCGACTCACTTCTCAAGTCCTACAGCAGCACATGCCACTTGAGAAGGTTCCCTTACATGTTTTCTGTTTGGTGTGTGGGTTTGTGGGATTTCTAGAGCTTGGTTGATACAAATGGTGTTTTCAACAAACATTACAACACAAGCAAAAATACATACTCAGAGATCAATTGAATCCCTTCAGTTTAGGAGCAGCTGAGTATGGATGAGAGAAAAACTTGACACTTGAAAAGGTTGGAAGTTTTGAGCTCGAAGTATTCTCACATAGATCAACGATGGCAGGATGTGTTTATTTATAGCTGAAAATGCCTGAAATGTTGTGTAATATCCTCTAGACCATAGAAAAGAGTCGTTTCCAAAAGAATATAGCCGTTTGTAGCCGTTTATAGTTGTTGCAAGGCTGTGCTTTTAAGACAGCTGTGTTTCTGCTTTTTTGCAGAATACAGCAGTTTCCAGCTGTCATGACTCTTCTCAACTGTGATTTTTCTCAGCTATGACAGTTTTTGGATATGATGCTTCTCAAGTTGATGCTTCTCATGAACAGATTTATGAAGTGATGCTTCTCACACTACAAAAAAACAGCGTATTAGCGACGGATTTTTCCGTCGCTAACGCTTCTTTTTCCCTCGCTAACAACATTTAGCGACGGAATTAGCGACGGATTAATTCCGTCGCTAAGAAGCTTGTCGCTAATTATTAGCGACGGATTTGGTTCCGTCGCTACTTGGCGACGGATTAATCCGTCGCTAATTCCGTCGCTAATTACTGCCACGTGTTAGCCTACGAATGAGCTAATTAGCGACGGATTTCCGTCTCTGATTCCGTCGCTAATTACTGCCACGTGTTAGCCTACGAATGAGCTAATTAGCGACAGATTTCCGTCTCTAATTCCGTCGCTAATTGATGCCACGTGGTTGTGTCTGGTTAGCAATATTAGCGACGAAATTCCGCCACTAATTCCGTCCCTAATGACCCCTGAATTTTTTTTAAAATTTTTTGGAAAACCTGGCTTTTAATTTTTGGAAAACCTGCTTTTTAAAATCGAAATGCGAAAAACCTGTCTATTGCGCAAAACCCTGTCTATAATTAAGATAAATGCGAAAATCTGAATTAACAATAAAGTCGAAATCAACAATACAATCCCAAATAACAATAAAATCCGAATCAAAATAAACTAGTTCAAAATGTTAAAACATAATACTTAAATATCAAACGAATACAACAAAGTCCTAATAGGGATTATCATCAGACCCCTCAGACTCAGACCCATTTGGATGTTTGCGGTTATAATACTTCAATATATTCGCTTGCGCACGGGTAAAATTCAAGAAGTCTTCCTGCAAGGTTGTCTGCACCTGTTCATGAGTCTACAGCCGCTGCTCCTGATCCTGAATGACCTGTGCCTGAGCCTGCACCTGCTGCCTAAGTTGCGCGGTCTCGTCAGCTGTAGCGGGAGGAGGAGGAGGAGGAGGTCCACTGCCAGAAGGCCCACTAGTGTCGAAGTGATCAACCCTAGAGACCAATAACGGCGCCAAGGGCCCCGAACCATACATGCGACCCTTATTCGGCCCGCCTACCGCCATCTTCCAATTGCGGTTCGCCAGAGCTATGATCTCAGGGGGAAGTGGACCAAGTGTGTAACACCCGTTTCTACCCCTTTCATTTATAACAATTATCAGAGTGCACAATTATTTTTCTTGAAACGGAATGCTACAATCACTTCAAAAGCACGTCATTTGTTTAACTTAAATTAAAAACATTACGTGGCATCATGGGCGGCCATTACTCAAAAATACAGTTACAACGTTAAAACAAAATCCAACAAGTCGTACAAGACAAAATCACTATCTAATAAGACGCCCCCCAGGTGCTACGTATCAGAGCGACTCGAACTCAAGGGAATGAAGGTCAAAGCCTTCAAGTACGGTTACCTGTAAGGTAAAATCAACAAAAGGGGTGAGTCTCAAACCCTATAATAAAGCACATAAGGAGTAGTATATACAGATACAGGACTACATCAAAACACAGCAATAATCACTTTAATCACCAGTTCAGCACCAAATAAATAATCACCAAGTAATCACCAAATAAATATTCACCAAGTATCACCAAATAAATAATCACTAAAACATTCACCAACTGTATGTTTAATGTATGAGATGCAACCCAAAACTCCACTGGGCATATGCATGTGGATCCATTCACCAAAAATAAGCCTTGAGGGCATTCACCAAAATTTATAATAAGGCCGAAGCCCGAGGCCGAAGCCTATTCACCAAAATCATGCATATGGTTATGCGACACCATGACTATGCATCACACACCAGAATCACCAAATAAATAATGCCATAGCATATTCACCAACAATCAAAAGAGGATTACAGACCCCATTCACCAATAATAATATATCCCATATATATATATATATTTGCATACCACACTATTACACATCACATCATTTTCACCGTGACAACACCATTTAAAATTACAAGGAACAGCACCTTAGTCTCATGAAGAACACCAACATTTTATTATAGAGGAACAGTAGCAATTTCCAAACCAAACAACAACTAGCACACAGTCACTTGGGACTTTCAGAAAACGACTGGGGAAAAATATTAAGTTTTGGTTTTGGCCTGGACAACCAGATAGAAAATTAAATAAGCGTCGTAACGCACTTTGAAACACCTAAAACGGACACCCGAGTCAAAAGTTACGTTAAAAACAAATTTGGAAGAAATTAGGCAACACTGCTGGGAACTGGCGCCTTAGGCGCCCAGCGCCCAGGCAACGCGCACAACAGCGCCCAGCGCGCAACACAGCGCATCCGCGCGCACAACAGGCACCCAGCGCCCAGGCGCGCGCCACACACACACACGCACGCGAGCAGGCGCCCAGCGCCCAGCGCGCAACACAGCGCACGCACAACAGGCGCCCAGCGCCCAGGCGCGCGCCACACTTGCCCAGCACACACACACAGCGCCTTGGCGCCCAGCACAGGCACCTGGCGCCCAGCACAGGCACCTGGCGCCCAGCACACTGCCAGAACCAGATTTTTACACAATTTCAGCCCAAACATCAATTTTTCTCAATTTTAAAACATCAAAATTATATTTCTTTTCCACCATCTAAAATCCTCACTCACTCCAAAAATCAATTTTATTTGAAAACACCAAAACCATATTGACAACCATCATCACCATCACCATTGCGCCTATACACACACCCACACCAAGCATCACCAACACACACACTAACTTGGCACTTGGCACACAAACATATCATAAGATGCACTTAGCATATGGCACACCAACACCACACAAAATACACTTAGCCAATACACAATAATGTGGCACGGGGCGCCTAGCACAAAGGCGCCTACTTCCATGACCAAAAGTCCGACAACGTCAATACTTGGCGCGGGGCACCCCACTCAAGAGCGCCTAATTCCGCACCTAGACAACAATTTCCAGCAACACTAAAAATACTACAATGGTGCCTTATGCACCTATAACACAACAATTGAATTTTTGAGCAACATAGTCCAATCAACTCGCACACCAATCACACCAAAAACGTCAATTTACATATTATGCACAAGAACAACATCAATTATACATTCATTCGAGCACTTGGCACGCAATTCTAAATTCATCACTTATATGAACAATTCGCAAAGCATCAACAAGCCATATAGTGATCAATACATACATACAACTCATCAATATCAAAATCAATACAAAAACGACATAGATCCTAACCCCTACATACATCCCATTATGATCCCTATTATAAGGCAAGACCCACCCTTACCTTAGTTTCACCGAAGATAGAGATCCCTCCACGAGCACACCGAGTAACCACAGCAACCGAGCTCCTCTCCTCTCCTATGGAAGTCGCACCCCTCTCTTCTTCTTTCTTCTCTCCCTTGCGCTATTTTTCTTCTCTTTCTTTCTCTCCTTTGCGTTTTCTTTCTTTCTTTCTCACGCCCCTTCTCTCTTTTTTTTCTCAAGTGATGCGCCTCTCCCCCAACCCCTAGTCACATACGCCTAAGCCAACCCTGGGCCTGGATCACGGGCCTCCATCCACTTAAGCCCATTTGAATAATTAAATATCACCACCCTCTAAAATAATTAAAACCACCCAATATTATTATTATTATTATCATTATTATTATTATTATTATTATTATTATTTCTATCACCAACTCCTATTTAATTTAATTAACTAAATACTAAATAACTATTTAATTAATGAAACACATTTTCAATTATTGCTAATCACCCTAAATAAACTAAAATAACACATACTTAAAATAATTTACCCATCTGACAGCATGCTGAGCCTGGTTGACGGAGCCGCAACAGTGAAGCGAGCCACCCTTTTCAGAATTTCTATTCTGCTTGGCCTTTTCAGCTTTTTCTTTGTAGCTCTCAGTAGCCCAAAGTTCCTTGTAGGCATTCCAAACACGGGCAGGGATGTATTTTGGCTGCTTATCTTTACAACGCAGTTTGTAAAGCAAATCCGACAATTGCTTGCCCATTCTTTTGAAAAAAAGCTTCTGCACAGCTACATCATGTTCCGGCAGCCACGTCAACTTAGACTGTATTAAGCAAAACAAAAATATGTATTATTATATTTAACATAAAAAAAATTAAAATTAACAATATATGTAATGACATAATTAACTAACAATTACCTTAAACAAATCCAAAAGTTTTCCCCTTTCCTCATCATTGACTTTTGTCCACTTTTCATGATAAGTTTTAAAATACATTTTCTGAATGACATATGTGATATGCGATGAAGCGGCCTTCGCAGGAAGCAACCTGCATAACAAAACATATATATCAAACAATAAAACACACACACACACACACACACACACACACACACACACACACACACACCACACACACACACACACACACACACGCACACACACACACACACACACACACACACACACACACACACACACACACACACACACACACACACACACACACACACACACACACACACACACACACATATATATATATAAGTCATTGCATAATTAATTTAAACTAAAAAATTCAAACAACACTTACGCGTTACCATAGGGATAGATGACTTTGCGTTTGATACCATCATTACCGACAACTACCTGCACATCCTCTTCATCAGTCGATGAATCTGAATCAGTAACACCAACATGGGGCTCATCAGTATACGCATCACCATGGGGCTCAGCGGGTGTAGGCATCGATAACCCTGGTGTAGGCATATACCCAGGTGGTATACGCATATACCCAGGTGGTATAGGCATATACCCTGGTGTATGCAACCCTGGTGTAGGCATATACCCCCCCTGGTGTAGGCATATACCCAACTGGTGGAGACGTAGGCTGAACCACCGGTGGGGCAATTGGAGAGGTGGTCTGAGGCGTTCCAATAAATGAGTTATTCCCAATATTAACTAATGTCACCTCACGTTGTCTACGACGATGATGCCTCTTCCCATGTCTCGATGGGTCCGAACTTTCTCCTGGATGCATATCTATGAACAATAACAAGACTCTAATAATAATGATAACAAGAACAATAGTATAATCACGATAATTTCAACATTAATGTAATAATGATAACAACATAATCTAATAATGATAACAACATTAGTACTAATATAACGACGATAATTAGAACATTAATGTAATAATGATAACAACATTAATACTAATAAGACTACTCTAAATATTCATATTCTTCGTCTTCTTCATCTTCAGTATATTCTTCCTCCTCTTCATCTCTAATCTCTTCTTCCTCTTCAGTCACTTCTGGTACTGGTTCACATGGTTCAACTTCTTCAACGGAGAGTCGATCATCACGTAAGGTATCAATTGGTTCAACTTCAAGTACCTCATTAACTCCCGACATTTCATCCACTTGATAAGGAACCTCATCCTCTGCATCAGTTGCTTCAATGCGACCCCGTGGTTTTGTCTTAATTGCAACACACCAGCCCCTCTTAGTTGATGGATATGAAACATATTACACCTGTCTCACATTTTCTGGCATGATAAACGGGTCATAAAGTTTATACCTTCTATCCATTCGAATGTCCACGGTATTGCATTTTGGATTCAATTTCGTTCCTCTAACCGATGGATCAAACCAACTACAATAAAATAAAACTATTCTCTTTTGATAGTCCAAATATGGGTATTCAAGTTCATATATTTGTTGGATCACACCATAGTAGTCACCTTGACCTCCTTCTGTTTCCCCTTTAACATATACACCACTATTAATTGTTTGTTTTCCCTCACTCCATGATTGTGTGTCAAATTTGTAACTGTTAACGAGGTACGTGTGCCACTCAGTCACCTCACGAAAAGGACCATCGGCTAAGTTCCTCAAGTGTCGGATTAAGGGAGTTGGTTCGGCTTCATAAACCTAAGTAATCACATATGGAAAAAATATGTCATGTCTCATAATATAATCTACTTTAAACGTTTGACATTAAAACATTAATTTTATTTACCTACTCTAGCAGTAAACCATGATGGAAAACTTTCATGTATACGAACAGAAGATTCTTCAGCGCATATTCCCTCACTTCGTAAGAATGCACTGAATTGAATTGATCAAGACATGATTTAGCTTCATACTTTAATGGTGTATACAGATTAAAAATTGAATTGAAGCATACTTACTCAAGATATGGTTTAACTTCGGTGCAATTGATCAAGACATGAACATGTGGTGATTCATACTCTTTATCCGATAACCAGTTGGTCGACTTCTTTCCCGAGGGGCGACCAGGTTGTGTAAACACAGATAAAGTGAGTGCGTGTCTTTCTTCTTCAACCTCCATTTCGTTTCTATTATTTCTTGACAACATAAAGTTGTTGAAATAATGAGAACAAAAATAAATTGTTTCACGGTGTAAGTAAGCTGCGCAGATCGATCCTTCAACTCTAGCTTTATTCTTCACAGATCGTTTATAATCACCCATTAATCTATATATGAAAGAAGAACGCTTGATTAAACAAATAGTCATACTAAAGGCCACTGTAATTAAAATGCTAAAATAGACAATTACCTCTCAAATGGATACATCCACCTATAGTGAAATGGCCCACCAAGTCTTGCTTCATATGGAAGGTGAACCGGGAGATGCTCCATGGAATCAAAGAAACCAGGAGGAAGTATTCTCTCCAACTTACAGATAATGAAAGGAATATTCTGCTCCATCTTAATAAGATCATCCTTTCTCATTGTTGAAGAGCACATATTCTTAAAAAATTGACTCACTTCAGTAAGTGGTTCCAAAACACTCTTTGGTAATGAACCAAAAGCAATGGGAAGCAAACACTCCATGAATACATGGCAATCATGACTTTTCATCCCATACATCTTCCCAGTGTTCACATCCGCACATCTTGCAAGGTTAGAAGAATAACCATCTGGCATCCTCAATCCCTTCAACCATCGACAAACATCAATTGCTTCTTCGGGTGTTAGACAATAATTAGCTTTAGGTTTTAACATCTTGCCATTAGTCATTTGCACCAAATTCAAATTGGATCGATGTTTGCTACAGTAAAGAGCAAAATCCATTCTAGCTTTATTATTGTCTTTGGTTCTATCTTTCACATTCATCACAGTGTAAAATATGTTGTCAAAGAAATTCTTCTCGATGTGCATAACATCAAGATTGTGTCTCAATTGATTATCTTTCCAATATGGGAGATTCCAAAATATGCTTCTTTTTGTCCAGTTATGCAGTCGTCCATAACCGTTCAATCGGGAGAGCACACCTACCTCTGTGGCTTGTGGCAAATCGATAACTCTCATCCAGATTTCACCTGATGTCAACAAAGGCGGTGGTCTATCTCTTTCGACTACCCCATCCTTGAAGGCCTTCTTGTTCTTTCTAAATTCATGACCCGACGGTAAGAATCTACGATGCGAATCAAACCAAGAACTCTTCCCCCCGTATTTCAACGTAAACGCTTTTGTGTGTTTCATGCAGTGGGGACATGCCAATCTACCGTGAGTCCCCCAACCAGACAACATACCATAAGCAGGGAAGTCATTTATTGTCCACATCAATGACGCTCTCATCATAAAATTATTTTTTTGTGCTGCATCATATGTCAAAACACCACCCCACAATCTCTTGAGATCATCAATTAGGGGTTCCAAAAAGATATCAATGTTAGCTTTTGGATTGGTTGGACCAGGTATCATACAAGTCAAAAACATATAAGGTTTAGTCATGCACATCTCAGGAGGAAGGTTGTAAGGGGTAACAATGACTGGCCAACAGGAATAGGGCGACGCTGATGCTTGGATATATGGAGTAAATCCATCAGAGCACAAGGCAAGTCGAACATTTCGTGGGTCTGAGGCAAAATCTGAATGCACTTGATCAAAGTGTTTCCACGCTTCATCGTCAGATGGGTGGCGTAAAATGTCTGAGGTACGCCTATTCTCATAATGCCACGTCATTTTCTTCGCAATTTCAGCCGATGCAAACATTCTTTGCAACCTTGGAATTATAGACAAATAGAACATCGACTTTACAGGGATGGGTTTATAATTACGTTTTCCCCCTTTACGAACATGATACCTCGGCTTTCCACAGAATTTGCATTCCAGTAGTGCACCATCGTTTTTACCAAATTCGTTATTGTAAAACAACATGCGCCCATCCACACAACAATCAATCTTCTTACATTCCAATCCCAGTTTCGAAACTAACATATTTGCTTCATAATAATTTTTTGGCAAATTATCCTTATTAGGTGTCGCATCGATCATCATTTTAGTCACATAATCTAAACCCAACTCAGAAATATTACTCATGGACTAGAGAGCTAAAAGCTTCACAGAAATAGATAATTTTGACTCTGGCGAGCCTTCAAACAACGGTTTGTTTGACTCCCTTAACAAATTATAGAATCTCTGTGCTTCTTCATTTGGAAGTTCATCATGATCGTCATACTGAGGTTCATCAAATGGCACATTCACCCTGAGACCATCACAAATCATGTTTTCCATCGACTCAAATTGTTCATTAGATGGAACAACACCACCAGAATTGCTTGAAGCCCCTACGTGAAAATTCAGAAGTACTTCTCCATGGTCCACCCAAATCTAATAATTAGGCATAAACCCAACACGATACAAGTGCTCTCTGACTTCATCATCAATACTAATAGGTACACCCTTGCATTTAAGGCATGGACATCTAATCCCCCTTCCTCTTTAGTTAAATCATGTTGCCATGCTACCCTAATAAATTCTTCAACCCCATTTACAAAAGTTTCCTTTAAAAACGCTCTTCCCGGATATAACCGATCATACACCCAACCACGATTCAATTGACTCCAATTCATCTACACGCATTTAAAAAAATGTTTTACATTCTCATAACATTCCCAATATAAAACCAATAAAACCTCACCCTTTTCCATCAACAACACACAATAACAACATCAAATAGTCATCTAACCTAGGGTTCATCAAACATCAAAACAACAATTTAACATCTCAAACGACATACACATTACCATTACACATTTTTCAATTAACAACATACACATTTCAAAATTAACATACACTATCTCCAACAACATACACATTTCATACACTTACAATTACACTATCTTAAACACATACACTATTCAATTACATTTTTCAATTTCAATTCAATTCCAATTACTTCATTCAATTACAACTTTCTAATTAACAACAACAACAATTTTATTCTACAATTCTAAACACTATCTTAAACACATATATAAACCTTTCAAATTTCACAATCATAAATACTAATTTTAATATTTCTAACAATAAAATTTTATCCTATAACAACTGAACAAAAAATCAATTCGAAAATAAAAAATAAAAAAACTAACCGTGACTGTGACTGTGGTGGCTGTCCGGTGCGGTGGTTGTCCGGTGACTTGCGAAATAGAGGTCCGGTGACTGTGAAATAGAGAGGCAGAAACAAAATTAGTGAAAAATAGAGAGAAAATTCGTGGAGACAGAAAGAGACAGAGAAGAAACAAACCTTGGTAACGTGGATGGTGGGGGTGCGGTGGCGTGAACAGTGGTGGTGCGGTGGCGGTGGCGTGGACGGTGGCGATGGCGTGGACGGTGGACGGTTCGGAGAGGGAGAGTCTGAGAGAAAGAATGGAGAAGAGGAAAGAATGGAGAGAAAAGGGGGCGGTGGCGGCGGCGTGGATGGGGGCGGTGGCGTGGCCGGTGGACGGAGAGGGAGAGGATTCGTGGAGACTGGAGACAGAAAGAGTGGAGAAGAGGAAAGAAAGAGAGAAAAGGGGGAGGGATCCGGCTTTAAAAATTTTTTAACAGTTAGCGACGGAATTAGCGCCGGATTTCCGTCGCTAACTTTGGCCCACGTGTCAAATTGAAATGTAACGGACAGTGGCACAATTTTCAAAGCTTAGCGACAGATTATTAGCGACGGCATTCCGTCGCTAATCTTTGAAAATTGTGCCACGCGTCTATTAAACTGAAACGGTCAGTTGCGCAATTTACTATGATTAGCGACGGGTTATTAGCGACGGAAATCCATCGCTAATAAAATTCAAATTTTTCGTTTCTGCGCGCCTTGTCCAATCCGTCGCTAAATAAGCAGAATTCCGTCGCTAAATTTATAAAACCAGTTCCGTCGCTAATATTGTAAAATTCCGTCGCTAATGTTTTTATTTGCGACGGAATGTAGATCCGTCGCTAAATTCCGTCGCTAATCACTAGCTTTTTGTAGTGTCAACTTGACTGTTCTCATCATGACCCTTCTGATGATGACTCTTCTTATCATGATGCTTCTCAACTTGACTTTTCTCATCTCTATTCTTTGAGAGCCTTTCTTATTGCTGGTTCTGTCATGATGCTTCTTAGGTTGATCCTTCTGATTATCCTTCTCATGTTGACACAGATTGAAATGATACTTCTCAAGATGATCTTTCTCAAATTTACCCATTTGGTAATGATCTTTGATCTTGTCAAGAGAAACCTTTCTTCTTAAGGCCTTGTGTACAACATTGTTTTAAGTCTTTTCAAATATGATGCTTCTCATAAGCATATATCTTCTTGAGATTTGGATGGTTATACCTGCTCTTATCTTTCACTCAAGAAGAAGCATTAGTAGCATATGAAATCAGATAACTTAAGCTTCTCACATTTTAAGTTTGTTAATCATCAAAACTAATTAGGGATTTTGCCTCAACAAAAGATTACCCGGAAAACAAAAGGAAGAAGCTGGCTGAATCTAATAATCCAACTCACGGAAGAGTTTATATATTGGATTCTAAGAGGAAAATTAAAGGGAGTGGAGATTTCTCTGCAGAGTCCTCTTAAAGGTAAGACTTGACTAAATTTTTGAGGACAAAAACTTTTCAAGTTGGGATGAAATGTAATACCCAAAGTAAATTTTATTTACTTTGAATTTTATAGTGTGATTTGATTTAATGATTGAGTAAATTAATTCATGAGGTGTGAAATTGTATGTTTGGTGTGTTTGTGTGTTAGCCTAGTAGTGAGATTGTACAAGAATAGGGGAGGGGGTGTATAACAAAAACTAGGGAGACAGCCCATAACATCACTTAAATGCACAGCCCATCAACTTTAAAAATACTACAGCTGAAACACAAAAGAAAGAAATTCTGAAAGTGTATGGCATGTTTATGTGGGAGTGAGGTTGTTTAAGTCCCTTTAATAGCAAGGGTTAATGAAGGGCCAATTGGTCATTTGCTTCAGCTGATATGAGCTTGGGGTTTGTGATTCTAAGGAATGACCTTCTAGTAACTAAAGCACTCACATACATAAATACCACAATAACAATACACTCAATCATTTTAATCCTCCTACTCAAGTAAGCAATAAATCATGCCACATAGAGTAAATCTTGTTATGAGTAAATTAATTTAAAACACATACTTTGGGGTATTACACTAACTCACCAACACTCACTTAAATAAATCCACAATTTCTAATAATCCCTAAAATTACCAATTATTTCCACAATTCACAACAATGCATCCATTAAATGAACAATCACTTAAAGTAATTGACGATTACTTTGCGTTACACTTAAAATAGTTGTTATGCATTTGTTACAATTTTTGTCGTATTTATCAGTATTTCTCATTTAGTATTTACTCATTACGAGTGAAATATATCTTCATTTCTTACTGTGAGATGGTTCATTATCTAAAGCTTGAACAAACTTGTTTTTAAAGTGCTTTGGACCGCGCCCCATTTCGGATTCGAGCCAGCTTTGAGGTCCATATCCATGATTCCTACAAGATTCACGCACCCAAATAGCAATCAACAGTGGAGATCGTGTGTGAGTCTCACTGCATAGTCGAAACTCGACCTTGACCTTACTCGCATGGTACTAACTTGCGTCCAACAACTCACGCGCTCTCACTCGCCTGGCAGGTGAATCCATGTCATTGACACAGTCCCCCATAAATACGATGTCGAATCAATGCATCAAGTACGTAAAGTGCAATGTTAAGCAGTGTGTTTTGGGGTACTTTAGAGTACTAAAAAATTTTACCTGTTTAGAGATACGTGAAGTTAGTTACTTAATAGGAATTTTTTTTAGGGAGGAGAGGGAGTACGTAACAAACTTTTAACGTGATGTGGGGACAACATTATCAGTGGACTATATATAGCAACTATAGATTGAGTTATATCATGAAGAGTCAAAAGAAATCTCCAACAATATTCAAAGGTTTTTGTTGGAATGAGATAGTTTACATTGGACAACAGAAAATCATCTCATTATAGGTTCTCCACTATATATAGTATATGAATCAGTTTCGGTTTCCCTTTCCCTACTATAAATTATTAGGGTTTTTCTATCAAATTCAAAAATTCAAAAAATGGAGATTTTGTCATCTTTGAGAATGTCTAAAACTATCCTTGCAATCGTGTCCTTGTTTTTGCTTTCGAACTTCTCTGCTCAAGCACAACAAGGTTTGAGCATTATCTTCTTTTTCTTTTTTGGATAATATTCTTTTAATTCATCACGAAATTCTTTATGAATTACTATAACTTTATTATTATAAACATTGTTTTCATAGTTCAGAAATAGAACCCGTATGAACAAGTACTGCATTGCAATTGTATTGCCTAATTGATTTATTTAATTTTTTTAATACTCAAAGAAGTTCATTCTAAAGTAAAGATTAGCACAAGGAATAAACTTGCAGCAGAAATACAAATTCCCAACTATATTTCAATACACATTGATTTTTAATGAAATGCAAAGAATTAATTTATATTTTATTGGTCAATCTAATATGAACCACTTAGAATTGGTATAAAGGTGGAACTTTACTATTTTTAGTAAAAAATGAATTTTAAAAAAATAAAAAATGAAAAAATATCTAATACTTTATTAAGATTTACCAAAAATAGTAAGATCCATTTTTGGAATCGTTCCATATTAGCCATCGTCATACTTTTTGACCCAAAACTTTTCAATTAAAATAATTATTTAGTTAATTAATTCTCAATTAGACTTATAACTTATACTTCTCATTCTTTGTTTTTTTATTGTGCTTAGTTATTAGTTAGCTAGGGTCATTTCTTTTATATTAAGGTATATGTACTAGCGATCACTTAATTAATGGATAATTTTCTTAATTATTTTCCAATATGTATTAACCTTGCTCATTGCCATTGGTGCGATGTTTATGCTACACTTGCAGATCTAGTTTTCACTCGTCCAGCAACTAAACGTGACATTATTCTTGATGAGCAAAAAACTGTTGCAGAGGTGCTCATAATTAAGTTATAGGCATAACAAATTAATATTATATTAATTAATTCATCACATTAGTATAACATGTTATTGCTGAATAAATATATAGATTGAAGGAGTATCACTACGTCTACAGCGTTCATCATTTCCAGATGACTTTTTATTTGGTGTGGGATCTTCTGCCATGCAGGTACATCTTCATAAGTTGTAGGGCGCCAAGGGCCCGTTTGGATGAGCTTATTCTTGAACTTATGAAAAATAACTTATGGACATAAATATATTTTTATGTTAATTAATTCATAAGTTCTCACTAACAAAACAAAAGTTATATATCCATAAGTTGTTTTTCCGTATATAAACTACCTTGACAAAATTAGAGATGAATTTCAAGTTTTTTTGTGTCTATGTTTTTTATCGTTAATTTAACTCCTTTTGATAGCAATTAACTTAATTTATTATTAACAAGTTATTGTTGGATTCAGATCGAAGGAACATCCGGAAGAGGAAAAACTATTTGAGATGCGAGAGTAGAAATTAACAAAGGTCTGAAAGATATGTTTATATCTTCAAAGATATAAGACATATTTGATTATATTTTTCATAACAGTTTTACTGTTATCATCTATTTTGTCTGTCTATCGAATTAATAATTTTTTTCTTTCTTCATTCACAAGCAGATACCTATCATGATGCTGATAAGTATTGGACAAAGATCGATCATTTAAACCGATACAAGGTTTGTTGACTTTTTCTTTTTACTATTTTCATGATGCTGATAACCTATTTAGTGTTGTATTTTTTGAATGGTCTTGTAGGAGGACGTGCAACATTTGAAGAGACTTGGACTAAATTCATATAGATTTTCCATCGCATGGAGTAGAGTTTTGCCAGGTAAATAAACTTTCAAACTAAAGTAAACTAATATATAATATAGAAAAAAATAATACCAAAAAGGGTTTGACATTGTAAATAAAATAGTTTTTTTTGACAACATTGTAAATAAAATAGTTAAAATATTAAATATATGATTAGCGCCTAATTGGTTTTTCGTTTCTTATAGTTTTTTAAGTAATTTCTAGCTCGTACCGACCATAAAAAATACTGTAATCTATATTATTATTACTATTATTATTAAATTAATTGAATGAGAATGATTAACAAGTTATGTAATTTACAATTTGGTTCTTCTTTATTTTCACATGCATAACAAATAATACTACTATATATTTCTTCCATGCTATATTTAACACTACTATATATTCTCTTAATTTCCAATGCCCAAATATAGATGGAACCTTGAAAGGAGGTATAAACCAAGAAGGCATTGACTTCTACAACAATTTGATCGATGAGTTACTAGCAAATGGTATGAATTGAAGCAACAAGTATTCCTTGCAAAATTTAGATTGATGAGAGCTTTTCTTAAAATGGACAACAAATTTTCTAATTCTTCTTCGTTACATAATCTATTTTTGAATGTAGGTATAACTCCGTTCGTGACTATCCTGCACTTTGACTATCCACTATCCCTTAAACAAAAGCTCGGTGGTGGCTTCACGAATCACTCCATTGTGTAATTAACCTTCAATGTTATTTTCTCTTTTAGATATTTCATTTTCACTACTAGAAAAAGTTATATTATATTGTATCTAACAATGTTTTTTAGTTTTGCAAAAGTAGTCTGTCAAACTTCATTTTTAAAAACATCAAAATTGGAGGCTAATTAACTTCAGTTTTTTCGCATTAATTTCAGTCGATAATCAAATTTGTTTCAGATCATTAATTTAACTTAAATAGTTCATGTATGAAAATTGTTGTAGAATTAATTTCCTCATCATGCTAGAATTTTGGTTATTGAAAAAAAAACAGGAAACATTACAAGGATTACAGTGAACTCCTTTTCAAAACATATGGAGATCGAGTAAAGTATTGGACTACAGTGAACGAGGTAGAAGTAACAGCTTTATGGCAATACATGCACAGCTTTGATCCTAAGATACCAGCTGAGGCATGCCAAATTACCAGAAAATACAAACAAACATATGAATTATTTAATAACTTCTTCCTTTCTCATGCAGCAGCATCTAATTTATACAGAGAGAAATACCAGGTACAGTATATTTTGGCAATATTGTATGTGCTACTTATAATATAGCTAATAATGTAAAAATGAAAAAACAAATTGGCAAAAATAAAATAAAAATGTTTTAATAATATATAGTAATGATGAGTTATCACAAGTATTATTAATCAAGTGAACGAAACAAAATTGACACTAACAATTGTCAGAATTAATTAAACAAGTTTATTTAAAGAGAACTTTGAAGAACAAAAAGAGATTGTTAATTGTTTTACATTAAACGTTTAATGCAGAAAAAACATGGGGGTCAAATTGGACTTGTTCTTTCATCTCAAGAATTTGTTCCCTACAGTTCTAAAAAAGAGGATGTGGCTGCTGCTAAACGACAAATGGAATTCTATATTGGATGGTTAGAGCAATTAATTAACCCTCCTTTTGTGTTTATTTACATAGTTCGATGTTATTTTCATCTTAATGGTTTTTTTTATAAGCAAATGTATTTATTAAAAGGAGTACAACTTAATAGCTATCTAGTTGACCCCTTTTTTATAACACATTTTTGTTTTGGTTCAATTTCAATTTCAACAAAAAGGGTTTTAGATCCAGTGTTTCGCGGGGATTATCCAAAAATCATGAGAAAGCTAGTTGGGAATAGGCTACCTAGATTCACTGAAAAGGAAAGAAAAATGATCAAAGGAAGCACTGATTTTATTGGAGTCAACTATTATAGTTCTCACTTTGGTAAACACGAACCTAACAGAACAAAGATTGATGGTGCAAACAATTATGATTCCTTATCTTTAGGACTTGGTAAGGTTTTTCCTAAAATATAGACATTATTTTTATATGTAAGAGAAAAATATACAACGATCACTTCACTAATTCTTTCTCATTTATCCAATTTTGTAGATTTTAACGCAGAAGGAAAACCTATTGGTTACAAGGTAAGGGAAAAAATGATTATAAAAGTGCTGTATGTTAATGGATTAATTGAGTTAAATGTTTTTTTATGATATTTTGTTCAATGTTTTTAGGAGCCACATGGTTGGAGCTTAGTCTATCCAGAAGGATTATATAACGTCTTACAATACATTAAGAAAAAGTACCATAATCCCAAAATTTACATTACTGAAAATGGTTAGTGAAACCATTTTGCATTTGTTTTAATATTTGTGACTTCATAACTAATACCAATAATTTCTACTGAAATTAAAGAGAGCATGTCAATTTAAATTTTTCCTGTAGGTATTGCTTCTAACAACATGACAAATCTATCGAGAGATGAACACCGGATCGCTTACATTGGCGCACATTTAAACGCCACTAAAACTGCAATTGAGTAAGTTAGTTATCTTTAACATTCTTAGGGTATATATACGTAATAAATATAGGAGAGAGTGATGAGGGCACTATTGATCCCGTTTATACGTGAAGAGAAAAATACTAGAAAGATGATAGTGTGATAGCTATAAGACGCTCTTTTGTACATAATTCTCTCTATTTTTGGTTGGAATTGATGGAAGCCCTACCACTTTAGAATGAAACTGACATTATTTAGTGTGATTTACTTAATTTTTAACTATTAGAAATGTTGGAAAGTATGCATTTATGCACTAGTTGATTATTATAGAATTAAAATTCTCATTTTTACTATTAATATGTAACTGCTATGTTAGAAAGGCATGTATTTTATGATTTTATAATATTTTTATAGTCAAAATGAAGAAAAGAAAAGAGTGTGTCCTATAAGTTTTTTTCACCATAGCTACTAATTTTTCATGGTTTCAAATGTTTACATCAACAGCAACGGCGTGAATGTCTGTGGTTACTTTGTGTGGTCAGCATTTGATACCTTTGAATTTCAAGCGGGCTATATTGGAAATTGGGGGCTTTATCATATTGATTTTAATGATAATCTCAAGCGTGTACCAACAGACGCTGCTGAATGATACAGGAAATTTCTAACAACAGACTCAGTTCCGTACACAAAACGTCACTATTAAAGTAGCATTCTCGGACAAGAATCTTAGACCGAATAGATTCCTTCTGAAATATCATGATGATTTGGAAACAATTTAGACGGATTTGAGATGAAATACATTACATGTTTTGTTTATTATTCTCTTTTAAGATCTGTCCTAAATCCAACTGAAGTATTTAGATGGATATATGAGAAATAATGCATTATATAGTCTACTTTTATTCTTTTCTAATATCCATCCCATGTGTTTGCAAAATATTGCAACTGATTTGAGACAAAATATATTATATATATGTTGTTTGATTATTATTTTGTTTTGAGGTTTGTTCCAAATTTCTATGAAAGTTTGAGATAAATTGGGATGGAACAGTAACATTTCCCTCTTCAGTGTGCGTCATCCCAAATCTGTGCGAACTACTGAGACAAAAAATATTTCGTCGTCTATTTATATTCTCTTGTAAGAATTGTTCCAAATACGTGCGAAATTGAGACCAGTTTGAGACGACATATATTATGGTGTTTGATTTTTATTCGCTTTTGATTTTCATCTCAATCTTGTATTTATGAAACTAATTAAGAAGGTTTTTCAATTGTGCGGAAAATATGTATGACAAAATTGAGGTTAATTGGGTTATTAAAATAATTGATAATTAATCCTTAATACATATATAGGTAATTGATGTTTGTTATTATTGTTGGTATAATAGTTGTGTAAAAACTCTTTTGGGATGGGAGAACCACACGAACCAGCAAAATAGGGTATATACAATGTTTTAAAACTAGGACCGGTGACCGACTCGGTGAAGGTACCGGGTCACTGGGTCAAGGGTCGGACCGAAGGGTCGACAGTTGAACCGCATAACCAAAACCGGGACCGGATGACTCGGACCCGGTCTCTATTTCGCGAATTTTCAAGACCCATATAGTATAAGTTTCATACCTGTAAAACTTAATTTCTTAAAATTAACCATCCTGCCTAGAAAAGTCTAACAAAAAATCACCTAATTTCAACAAAACAACCATCTCACAACAAAACAATTATCCAAATCAATCTAATTTCAACAACAAACAACCATCTCACAAAACAACCATCTCATACAAATACAACAACAACAACAACAAACAACCATCATTGTACACAAATCTAAACATCATTCATTATATGATGGAATCAAAACATCATCATCATATATGATATCTTCATCAATAGGTTCCCCGGAAGCTCCATCTCCGACATCATTGTTTTAATTCTCATTTTCCGTGGGATTGTCTTCAGCATTATCATCTTCATCTTCATCCAAATGTAAATGATCTATGACAACATTTTAAAAGAGAAGTTAGCAAATAAAGTCTAAAGTTATTAAACATGAAGCAATGGAACTTTATTCACATATAATAAAAACGTACCAATATCACTTGAATTTCGTTGGATGGTCATACTTGCAAGATCACCACGCAATGAATCCAACTCTTCATTGGTTAAGAGGGGTGGTGACTCCTCCAATACCCAACTAGAATGGTCACCAATTGTTTCAAGATTGATAGGGTCATAACCATGATTCCTTTTTTTTCCTAAACATATGTAACTTAATCTAAGCACATGTGATTGAATATAGAAATATAAACAACCAAAGTAAAATAAACATAAATAAATAATACCTATTTTGGAGCCTTAAATTGTAACGAACAAAAACTAAGTCATTAAGTTTTTGATGCTCCAACCTATTTCTTTTTTTGGAATGAATGTGCTCAAACACACTCCAATTTCGTTCACATCCTGAAGCACTGCAAGTTTGACTTAAAATACGGATAGCCAAGATTTGCAAGTTCTTGGCACCAGTTCCATACATATCCCACCATACATCTACAACATGGCATGTGATTAGGAAGAATCAATGAAAGTAATGAACTAAACTAAAGACTATGAATCAAATAATAAGAAAGTTACCTGGCCTTAGTATAAACCGATCATCCACTGCACCTGGCCTTCCAAAATCCCCAATGGCTTCTTTGTACTGGGCTCAGCAATTAATTTCCTTCGCAGTTCTTGATTTCCATGACAATACTTGTCAATGACATCAAAAAGGCCTGATATTGTATCTCGATCATTATCATATCGTGTCTGATTATACCGACAAGCTGGATTTAACCAATAACCTGCAGCATGGAGATTTTTACAAAGTTGGGAATCCCAACGGTCATCCAAGATCTTCAAGTAAGGCTCCACCTTCTTCTTATTTCTTTGAAACCATTTCACCATCTCTGCTCGAGCCATCTTTATAGCTTGGTAAAGAAAACCCATAGCGGGTTTTTCTTCACTATCAACCATCCGCAACACACGGACAAGTGGTTCTGTGACTTTCACTATATCAACACATTTGTTCCAAAATGCAGAGTCTAATACTTGATCCACAAATTGTTTTGCCTTGGCTTCCCTGGCATAAGCTGAGGTTGTCCAATCTTTAGATGTTACCATAGCTCTCAGTGCATTTTTTTGTGCTAAAATACTTTGCAAAGCAATGAAATTAGTGGCAAATCTAGTAGGAGCAGGACAGATAATTTCTCTACCACCGGTATGTTTTATCATCAAATACAAAGCATAACAATGGTTATAAATATATTTGGTAACATTTGAAGCATGTGACACAGCCTCACTTAGTTCCAATAATTTTCCAATGTCTTGCAACATCAAATTAATGCAATGTGCTGCACATGGAGACCAAACCAAAGTAGGAAACTCTTTTTCTAATAGCTTTCCAGCAGCAACATAATTTGCAGCATTGCCTGTCACTATATGAACAACATTTTCAGGGCCAATGGACAACACTACCTCCTTGAAAAGCTTAAACAACATTTGTGCCGTTTTTGAAGCATCAGAAGCAACCATTGATTTCAGAAAAACAGTACCTTTGGGGCAATAAACCAGAAAGTTTATGAGAGTTCGCCTCTTTCGATCCGTCCACCCGTCTGCCATAAGAGTACAACCAGTAAACTTCCAGATATTACGATAATCAACTATCATTTTGTTCATCTCAATAACCCATTTATTTAACAAATTACCACGGAGCATATGCATAGTTGGAAGCTTATACCCTGGGCCCATACTATAAAGCGCATCAGCCATAGGTTGATAATAGGTTGAACCACTTTGCAACAGCGAGATCACACTTCTCTATCTTTACTTTGCAACACACTTTTTAGGGTAGCATAATTTAGGAAGTGGCTAGCCAATCCTAGCCTATTCCTAATCTATTCTTAATCACTTACAATGAACTAGGAAGTGGCTAGCATGATTTAGGAAGTGGCTAGCCAATCCTATCCTATTCTTAATCTATTCTTAATCACTTACAATGAACTAGGAAGTGGCAAGCCATTCCTAGTGGCTAGCAAGTCCTAGCCTATTCCTAATCTATTCTTAATCACTTACAATGAACTAGGAAGTGGCTAGCCAATGCTAGCCTATTCATAATCTATTCTTAATCACTTACAATGAACTAGGAAGTGGCTAGCATGATTTAGGAAGTGGCTAGCTAATCCTATCCTATTCCTAATCTATTCTTAATCATTTACAATGAACTAGAAAGTGGCTAGCATGTACTTGGAAGTGGCAAGCCATTCCTAGTCGCTAGTAAATCCTAGCCAATTCCTAATCTATGCTTAATCACTTACAATGAACTAGGAAGTGGGTAGCATGATTTAGGAAGTGGCTAGCCAATCCTATCCTATTCGTAATCTATTCTTAATCACTTACAATGAATTGGGAAGTGGCAAGCCATTCCTAGTGTCTAGCAAGTCCTAGCCTATTCCTAATCTATTCTTAATTACTTACAATGAACTAGGAAGTGGCTAGCATAATTTAGGAAGTGGCTAGCCAATCCTAGCCTATTCCTAATATTTTCTTAATCACTTACAATGAACTAGAAAGTGGCTAGCATGATTTAGGAAGTGGCTAGTGATAGCCTCGCAAGTGCACGAGTCGTATCGCGTAATAAAAGAGTTATCGATCCACAGGGAGAGCCTAGGTGATTACCAATTTAATTTTCCAAAGTTGATTAGCTAGAAGGAATGGTTTTTAGGAGTTTTAAAATTTAGAAATAAAAACAAACAATCTCAGGTTTATAGTTTTATCACAACAATGAGAAACCAAAATAATTTCTTCAGACTATTCAACAAATTATAAGAGTAATATATTTCAAAGACAAGGCAGCGAATATAACTAATGTCTCCTTTCGGAGTACAAGAGCGTGTTTTGAACTAACAATCAAGCCTATTCTCATGGTTGATTGTCACCAAAACCCATTAAGCATAACACCTTTATAATGTCTCAAGAGTTTCAAAACTATTCTCATGTGTTGATTCCCTTGTCTAATTTCATAGATCCAACATCAATACTTCACCTTTCGGTTCTTTATTTGATGTTTAAAATAAGGTTTGAAAGACAACAAAATTAGATTGAAATATATAACAATTTGGAGTGGAGAATAGTCTTGGGAATTATTAGGGACCTATCATTGGATTACTCCCAATAACCCAAGACTTTGTATCTACTCACTCATATTAAATATGAGAGAAGAAGAAGAAGAAGAAAAGACATGAAATTAAATAGCGAGAAATAAAAGAAAGCGGTAAATTGCAAAATCATAAATAGCGGAATTGTAAATGACAAGAAAATAAAAGTGCAAGAAAGTAAATAGCAAGGAAAGTAAATGACTTGGAAAATAAAAGGGCAAGAAAGTAAATAGCAAGGAAAATAAATGACTTGGAAAATAAAAGGGCGAGAAAGTAAATAGCGAGAAAATAAAAGAGCGAGAAAATAAAAGAGCGAGAAAGTAAAAGAGCGAGAAAGTAAAAGGGCAAGAAAGTAAATAGCAAGGAAAGTAAATGACTTGAAAAATAAAAGGGCAAGAAAGTAAATAGCAAGGAAAATAAATGACTTGGAAAATAAAAGGCGAGAAAGTAAAAAGCGAGAAAGTAAAAAGCGAGAAAGTAAAAAGCGAGAAATTAAAGTGAAGTCATGAATCTTAGAGGAAACCTTGTCATGGATTTTTCTCAAAAATTTAAGCTTAGTTACAAGTGAGGATCAAGCCTCTATTTATAGGAAAATATGAGGGCCAAGGCACTTGAGTGGAGGGGCAAAATGGTCCAAAAAAAAGTGGCAAATCAAGTTGGCAAGGAAAGCCATCAGCAAGTGGGTGCAGCCAAAATTGACTTGTCTGGTGCCAGGGTCGTGCGCCCATGTGCCTGGGTCGTGCGCCCTGGCCAGTCAATTTTGGCTGCTCTGCGCCAGTTTTGCACCAGGGTCGTGCTCCTATGTGCCAGGGTCGTGCGCCTTGAGCTGGAAACAGCTGTTCTGCATTGCTGGCAAGCATGGGTCGTGCGCCTATGTGCCAGGGTCGTGCGCCTTGTTCTGCCAAAATGGGTCATTTTCAGTTGAAAACACGCACGGGTCGTGCGTGCTATAGCACGGGTCGTGCGCAGACTCTGCGCCAGTTTTTCACCAGGGTCGTGTGCCTATGTGCCAGGGTCGTGCGCCAGTTTTGCACTAGGGTCGTGCGCAGGCTCTGCGCCAGTTTTTGCTGCTTGGCGCCCTTGGCGCCCTGTGCTGCGCCAATTTTGCTGCTTGGCGCCCTTGGCCAGTTTTGGGTTTTTGGGGCCCTTGGCGCCCATGAGGGTGTCTAGTGCCTTAAAAATTGCTCCTCCTTAAACATTTGTAGTAAAATAGTTCAAAGATATAAAATATAATTAAAATACCTAAAAAAACTTAATGAAAATAACTATTAAAAAGACTCTAAAAATAGACTTATCAGCTAGCCAATCCTATCCTATTCCTAATCTATTCTTAATCACTTACAATGAACTAGGAAGTGGCAAGCCATTCCTAGTGGCTAGCAAGTCCTCGCCTATTCCTAAACTATTCTTAATCACTTACAATGAACTAGGAAGTGGCTAGCATAATTAAGAAAGTGGCTAGCAAATCCTAGCCTATTCCTAATCTATTCTTAATAACTTACAATGAACTAGGAAGTGGCTAGCATGATTTAGGAAGTGGCTAGCCAATCCTATCCTATTCCTAATCTATTCTTAATCACTTACATTGAACTAGGAAGTGGCAAGCCATTCCTAGTGGCTAGCAAGTCCTAGCTTATTCCTAATCTATTCTTAATCACTTACAATGAACTAGAAACTGGATAGCATGATTTAGGAAGCGGCTAGCCAATCCAATCCTATTCCTAATCTATTCTTAATCACTTACAATGAACTAGGAAGTGGCAAGCCATTCCTAGTGTCTAGCAAGTCCTAGCCTATTCCTAATCTATTCTTAATCACTTGCAATGAACTAAGAAGTGGCTAGCCAATCCTATCCTATTCCTAATCTATTCTTAATCACTTACAATTAACTAGGAAGTTGCAAGTCATTCCTAGTGGCAAGCAAGTCTTAGCCTATTCCTAATCTATTCTTAATCACTTACAATGAACCACGAAGTGGCTAGCATGATTTAGGAAGTGGCTAGCCAATCCTAGCCTAGTCCTAATCTATTCTTTATCACTTACAATGAACTTGGAAGTGTCTAGCATGATTTAGGAAGTGGCTAGCCAATCCTATCCAATTCCTAATCTATTCTTAATCACTTACAATGAACTAGGAAGTGGCAAGCCTTTCCTAGTGCCTAGCAAGTCCTAGCCTATTCCTAATCTATTCTTAATCACTTACAATGAACTAGGAAGTGGCTAGCATGATTTAGGAAGTGGCTAGCCAATCCTAGCCTAAAGTCCTAGCCTATTCCTAATCTATTCTTAATGACTTACAATGAACTAGGAAGTGGCTAGCATGATTTTGGAAGTGGCTAGC
The DNA here is from genome assembly GCA_039519185.1 of Astragalus membranaceus. Taxonomy (NCBI): domain Eukaryota; kingdom Viridiplantae; phylum Streptophyta; class Magnoliopsida; order Fabales; family Fabaceae; genus Astragalus; species Astragalus membranaceus. The sequence continues at coordinate 74,056,311 of CM076854.1, read as the reverse complement.
CAATCCTAGCGTATTTCTACTCTATTCTTAATCACTTACAATGAACTTGGAAGTGGGTAGCATGATTTAGGAAGTGGCTAGCCAATCCTATCCTATTCCAAATATATTCTTAATCACTTACAATGAACTAGGAAGTGGCAAGCCATTCCTAGTGGCTAGCAAGTCCTAGCCTATTCCTAATCTATTCTTAATCATTTACAATGAACTAGGAAGTGGCTAGTATGATTTAGGAATTGGCTATCCAATCCTAGCCTATTCCTACTCTATTCTTAATAACTTAGAATTAACTAGGAAGTGGCTAGCCAATCCTATCCTATTCCTAATCTATTCTTATTCACTTACAATGAACTAGGAAGTGGCAAGCCATTCCTAGTGGCTAGCACGTCCTAGCCTATTCCTAATCTATTCTTAATCACTTACTATGAACTAGGAAGTGGCTAGCATGATTTTGGAAGTGGCTAGCCAATCCTAGCCTATTCAAAATCTATTCTTAATCACTTACAATGAACTAGGAAGTGGCTAGCCAATGCTAGGCAATTCCTAATCTATTCTTAATCACTTACAATGAACTAGGAAGTGGGTAGCATGATTTAGGAAGTGGCTAGCCAATCCTATCCTATTCCTAATCTATTCTGAATCGCTTACAATGAATTTGGAAGTGGCAAGCCATTCCTAGTGGCTAGCAAGTCCTAGCGTATGCCTAATCTATTCTTAATTACTTACAATGAACTAGGAAGTGGCTAGCCAATCCAAGCCTATTCCTAATTTATTCTTAATCACTTACAATGAACTAAGAAGTGGCTAGCATGATTTAGGAAGTGGCTAGCCAGTCCTATCCTATTCTTAATCTATTATTAATCACTTACAATGAACTAGGAAATGGCAAGCCATTCCTTGTGGCTAGCAGGTCCTGGCCTTTTCCTAATCTATTCTTAATCACTTACAATGAACTAGGAAGTGGCAAGCCATTCCTAGTGGCTAGCAAGTCCTAGCCTATTCCTAATCTACTCTTAATCACTTGCAATGAACTAAGAAGTGGCTAGCCAATCCTATCCTATTCCTAATCTATTCTTAATCACTTACAATGAACTACGAAGTGGCTAGCATGATTTAGGAAGTGGCAAGTGTAACGCCCAAATATTTAATTAAATTATTTAATTAAATATTTAGGTATTCAATTATTTACTTGTTTATTTTAGTTAGTGTAATTATATTAACGATGGATTGAGAGGTGTGTAATTGGATTTTAGGTGATGGCGTTAGTGATCGGGCTTAAGCTGGAGGAAAGCCCGTGATCCAAGCCCGCTAGCTAGGCGCATAGGAGAAACGCCTAGGCTAGGGTTTAGTGGCACTTGCGAATTGTTGAGAAAGAAAGAGAGAGGAAAGTTGCGAAATAAAGAGAGGAGAAGAGAGAAGGGTATGACGCGCATACAAGGGAGAAGAGGAAGAGGAGAATCTCGCAAATTCAAGGGAGCAGAGAGGAGCTGTGTTGCTGAGGTTCTGTGACTTGATCAAGAGAATTGGTGCCCTCCTAATATAAGGTAAGGGTGGGGTTCTTCCTTATAATGGGATTTTATGATGGGGTTATGTGGGAATAGATCCTATGATGCCTAGGGTTTGATTTTGATGTGTAGTTTGGTGTTAGTTGAATTGTATATAGGTTGAATTGGAACTTGACATCGTTGGTGATTGTTGTGACCCAAAGAAATTGATGATTCATTGTTTTTAGTCCTAATTGCATGTTAGGTGTTCGATAAAATGTTGTTTGGTGTTGTGATTAGCGAATTATGATGATTGGCATTGGTGATTATGAATTGATGAGCTAAATTGGTGATATGATGTGCTTACTTGGTGTTTTGGTGAGTTTGATGTGTTGCTGTTTTTGGGGTCCTAGTGTTGGGCGCCATCCTTGAAAATGTTGCAGTGCTGTTCTTGGCGCCCTGTGCCTGGGCGCCGTGCCTGGCCATGTTGCCTTGGCGTTCTGTTGCTGTTTTTGGCGCCCGGTGCATGGGGGCCGTGTCAGGTGCGTGTCCTGTGTGCCTGTGTGCTGTGCGTGTGTTCCTGTGTTTGGCGCCCTGGGTGTGGGCGCCGTGTGCCAGGGTGTGTGGGTGTGTTGCTGTGTGTGTGGGTGTGTGTTGCTGTGTCTTGGCACAGGGGCGCCTTGGCGCCCTGTGCCTGGGCGCCACATTTTGCGTGTTGCGTTTTCTGTTGCGTTGCTGATTTTGGCGCCCTGCTGCTGGGTGCCGTGTCTAGGCGTGTTCCGGTTGTGTTGCGTTGTGTTCCCTGTTGTCTGGGCGCCATGGGCGCCAAATCCTGCGTCATGTTGCGTTGTTGTGTTTCATGGGCGCCAAGGGCGCCAGTTTCTGTTGCTGGCCAGTCTCCAGCGTGTTCCCTGCTAGGCGCCCAGTGCCTGGGCGCCATTTTCAGGATGTTGCTCAATTTTTCCCCGGTTTTGTTTTTGGCATATCTTTTGACTCGGGAGTCCGATTTAGACGTTTCATAATGTTTTGGAAAGCTTATTCAGAGGCCTAACTGAATATTCTAATTTGAGGCAAAGTGGCCCATTTTTCTGGAAAAGTTGTTTTACCGTTGGTGTAGTCGTTAAATGGTGATGTTTTAAAGAGGAAGTTGTCGTGTCTCAAATACTTTGGAAAATTGTCGTTTGTCTCCGGTGTTGTGAAAAACCCTCGTGTCTGAAATGTTTTTGGAAAAACTGTTGTCATCTTGGTGTATTGGTGCTGTTTTGTAAAATGGTTGTCATCTCGGTGTCTTGGTGCTGTTTTGGAAAATAGTGTCCTCTTGGTGTCTTGGTGCGGTTTGATGCTAGGTGTGAAGGCTCAAACCTTGGTGTTGTTGGAACTAGGTGTGAAGGTTCCAAGTCTAGGTGTTCCGTTGTGTCGGGTGGTTGGTGTTTTCGGTGTCGTTGTGGCTAGGTGTGAAAGCCCAACTTTGGTGGTATTTGGTGATTGTTGTTGGTGTGTCACATTGTGACTAATTTGGTGATTGTATGTGTGCATTCATGGTGTCGCATACAGAATATGCATTATTTTGGTGAAGACCTTTGAGCTTGGAGCTACGTGTGAAAGCTCAAATTTTTCTAAAACTGGTGAGCCTGGTGTGAAAGCTCGTTTTTTGGTGAATTGGTGAGCCTGGTGTGAAAGCTCTCAATTTTTGGTGACGCCCCTATTTACGGGCAAGACTTTTGGTGATTTTGGTACCACATGCATATGCCCGTTGGTGTGGGTTGCATTCATGCATCGTCATGACATTTGGTGACTGAATGTGGTGTTTATAATTGATGTATAATTATACTTGATGTGTGTTTACGATCTGGTGTGTGTAGTGAGGTGGTAGACATAGTTGTCGTATTCTAGCATATTTCCTATCATTTTATGCTATTATATTGGAGATATCTCACCCCTTCTGTTTGAATGTTACCCCTATGCGGTAACGTGCAAGTGATTGCGAGTGAAGGCTTAGGTACCTTCACTATTTTAAGTCGGTGTCGTCGGTGTCCTTTGCTTTGATGTGTAACACTCAAGGGGGGGATAAACGCCGAACTTTGGATTATTGTATTTTGTCATTTGGAGTCCATTTTCAGGACGTTGTTATTTTATGTTTTAGAACTTATATTATATTCCGCTGCGTGGTGATGTATTTTTGATGAGGTGCTATTTATATCGTATGAGACGTTTTATTTAACGATGAATGTGTGACATCTCTTTTCGAAATATGAATTAAAGTTTTTGTAACTCTGATTTTTATCAAATAATTACCGGGTAGAAAAGGGGTGTTACATTAGTGGTATCAGAGCAAAAGTTCGGTCTGTCCGGCCAAGTTGTCTAGTCGTAGTGTCAATTGACAATGGTGTGTTGTCAATTATATCTAACTGTTGGTTGTTTTGCAGCAAGTGAGTTGAAATGGCTAGGAGGAATGATACTGCAATTGCTGCTGCTCTAGCTTCTATGGTGCAGGCTGTTCAGAATCAGCAGAATGCTGGTGGTGAGAATGCTGGGACTCGCAGTCTGGAGACATTTCAGAGAGAGAATCCACCCACGTTCAAGGGCAAGTATGATCCAGATGGTGCTTTAGCTTGGTTGAAAGAGATGGAGAGGATTTTTCGAGTGATGGATTGTACCCAAGCACAGAAGGTCCGCTATGGTACGCATATGCTAGCTGAGGAAGCTGATGATTGGTGGTTAGAGACGAGGCAGAGGTTGGAGGCTGCTAATGAGGAGATTACCTGGGAAAGTGTTCAGCAGAGAGTTTAACCGTAAGTACTATCCGGAGGATGTTCGAGGGAAGAAAGAGATTGAGTTTCTGGAGTTGAAACAGGGGAGTATGTCTGTATCTGAGTATGCTGCAAAGTTCGTGGAGCTAGCAAAGTTCTATCAACATTACACTGGAGCTAATGCTGAGTTTTCTAAGTGTATCAAGTTTGAGAATGGTTTAAGGCCCGAGATCAAGAAGGCAATCGGATATCAGAAGATCCGTGTTTTTGCTGACTTGATTGACAGTTGCAGGATTTTTGAGGAGGATAGTAATGCTCACTACAAGATTGTGAATGATAAGAGGAGCAAGTTTCAGGGCCGTAGTAAGCCGTATGAGGTCCCTGCGGGCAAGGGTAAGCAGAGAGCTGATGCTGGTAAGAGGACTAGTGGGGGAGATTCCCCTGCTAGCATTGTGTGTTTTAAGTGTGGCAAGCCTGGCCACAAGAGTTGCATGTGCAAAAGCGACGTGAAGAAGTGTTTCAAGTGCGGTAAGGACGGTCATGTGGTGGCCGAATGTGAGCGTAAGGCAGTGGTCTGCTACAACTGTGGTGAAGAGGGGCACATTAGTACTCAGTGTCCGAAACCGAAGAAGGAGAGGTCTAGTGGCAAGGTGTTCGCATTGGCAGGGGGGGAGCCCACTGATGATGATGGACTCATTAGAGGTATGTGCTTCATTAATAGTACTCCTTTAAAATCTATCATTGATACTGGTGCTAGTCATTGCTTTATTGCTGCTGATTGTTGTAAGAGATTGGGTTTAGTTTTGTCTGCTATGAATGGAGAGATGGTTGTCGACACTCCAGCTAAGGGGTCGGTAACCACTTCTCTTGTATGTTCTCAGTGTCCCGTGTCGATCTTCGACCGAGACTTTGTTGTCAACTTTGTTTGCTTGCCCCTGAATGGATTAGATGTAATTTTGGGCATGAACTGGTTGGAGCATAACCATGTTCGCATTGATTGTTGTTGCAAGTCTGTGAGCTTTGGAGAGGAAGATTCTGGGTTGTTATCTGCTAGTCAGTTGCGGAGGTTAGCAAAGGAGGGAGTTCAGTTATTCTCGCTGATGGCATCGCTGTCTGTTGAGAATCAAGCTATCATTGAAGAGCTGCAGGTGGTGCGCGAATTTCCCGAAGTCTTTCCTGATGAGATTCCAAGTGTGCCGCCTGAGAGGGAAGTAGAGTTTTCTATTGATCTTGTACCCGGTACGAGGCCTGTGTCTATGGCACCGTACAGGATGTCTGCGTCAGAATTGTCTGAGTTGAAGGAGCAACTTGAAGATCTGCTTGAGAAGAAGTTTATTAGGCTGAGTGTATCGCCATGGGGAGCTCCTGTGTTGCTGGTGAAGAAGAAGGATGGGAGCATGAGGCTGTGTGTTGATTATAGGCAGCTGAATAAGGTGACCATTAAGAACAAGTATCCACTGCCGAGGATAGACGATTTGATGGATCAGTTGGTGGGTGCTCGAGTGTTCAGCAAGATTGATTTAAGATCAGGTTATCATCAGATCAAGGTGAAGGACGAAGATGTTCAGAAGACTGCTTTCAGGATGCGGTATGGGCATTATGAGTATTCGGTGATGCCGTTCGGTGTCACTAACGCGCCGGGTGTATTTATGGAGTACATGAATCATATATTCCATACTTACATGGATCGGTTCGTGGTTGTGTTCATTGACGACATCCTGATTTATTCGAAGTCGGAGGAAGAGCATGCGGAGCATTTGAGATTAGTATTGGAGGTCCTGAAAGAGAAGAGGCTCTATGCTAAGTTGTCTAAGTGTGAATTCTGGTTGTCAGAAGTAAGTTTTCTGGGTCATATCATTTCTGGTAGTGGTATTGCTGTGGATCCGTCTAAGGTTGATGCCGTGATGCAGTGGGAGAGTCCGAAGTCGGTTACGGAGATTAGAAGCTTCTTAGGGTTGGCTGGTTACTACAGAAGGTTCATCGAAGGTTTTTCAAAGTTGGCCCTTCCGTTGACTCAGTTGACTTGTAAGGGTAAAGCTTTTGTGTGGGATACTCGTTGTGAGGAAAGTTTCCTTGAGTTGAAGAAGAGATTGACGACGTCTCCTGTTTTGACGTTGCCAAATCCGGGTGAGCCGTTCGTAGTATATTGTGATGCTTCGAAGATGGGTCTAGGTGGCGTGCTTATGCAAAATGGGAAGGTGATTGCTTATGCGTCGAGGCCGTTAAGGATTCATGAGAAGAATTATCCAACGCATGATTTAGAGTTGGCTGCAGTAGTCTTTGTGTTGAAGATTTGGAGGCACTATTTGTATGGTTCCAGATTTGAGGTGTTCAGTGATCATAAGAGTTTGAAGTATTTGTTTGACCAGAAGGAGCTGAATATGAGGCAGCGAAGGTGGTTAGAATTGTTGAAAGACTATGATTTCGGTTTGAACTATCATCCAGGAAAAGCTAATGTCGTGGCTGATGCTTTAAGTCGAAAGTCCTTGCATATGTCGGCAATGATGGCTAAGGAGTTAGAGTTGATCGAGTAATTCAGGGATTTGAGTTTGGTTTGTGAAGTGTCGTCTCAGAGTGTTAAGTTGGGTATGTTGAAGATTATTAATGAGTTCCTTGACATTATCAGAGAAGCCCAGAAGTTAGATATCAAGTTAGTGGATTTGATGGTCGGGGATGATCAGCCTGAGGGTAGTGATTTTAAGTTGGATGCGCATGGTGTTTTGAGATTCCGTGATAGGATTTGTATTCCTGAAGGCGCAGAGCTGAAGAGAGCAATTTTAGAAGAGGGTCATCGAAGTAAGTTGAGTATCCATCTGGGAGCTACGAAGATGTATCAAGATCTGAAGAAGTTGTTTTGGTGGCCTGGCATGAAGCGAGATGTGGCGCAGTTCATTTATGCATGTTTGACTTGCCAGAAGTCAAAGGTGGAGCATCAGAAGCCTGCTGGACTGATGCAACCGTTAGAAGTTCCGGAGTGGAATGGGATAGCATTTCGATGGATTTTGTAACGGGATTGCCTAATACTGCGAAAGGGTATGATGCAATTTGGGTGATTGTTGACAGGTTAACGAAATTGTCTCATTTTGTTCCTATCAGCATCACGTATCCGGTGTCGAAGTTGGCAGAGATTTATATTCAGGAGATTGTGAGGCTTCATGGGGTCCCTAAGAGTATTGTTTCGGATAGAGATCCGAGGTTCACTTCAGATTTCTGGAAGAGTTTGCAAGAAAAGTTGGGGTCTAAGCTGAGGTTGAGTTCGGCATATCATCCTCAAACAGATGGTCAGTCAGAGAGGACGATTCAGTCGTTAGAAGATTTGTTAAGGGCTTGTGTTTTGGAACAAGGAGGTTCGTGGGATTCCTACCTTCCATTGATAGAGTTCACGTATAACGATAGTTACCATTCTAGTATCGGGATGGCACCTTTTGAGGCATTATATGGTCGGAAGTGTAGAACTCCGTTGTGTTGGTATGAGTCTGGAGAGAGTGTGGTGCTTGGACCAGAAATTGTTCGGGAGACAACAGAGAAGATAAAGTTGATTCGTGAGAAGATGAAGGCTTCGCAGAGTCGTCAGAAAAGTTATCATGACAAGAGGAGGAAAGATTTAGAGTTCCAGGAAGGTGAGCATGTATTTTTGAGAGTCACTCCAGTGAACGGTGTTGGCCGTGCTTTGAAGTCGAAGAAGCTCATTCCTCGATTCATTGGTCCTTATCAGATTTCCGGGAGAGTTGGGAATGTGGCGTATAGAGTGGCGTTACCGCCAAATCTTTCGAATTTGCACGACGTGTTTCACGTGTCACAACTTCAGAAGTACATTTCGGATCCGTCTCATGTGATCCACATGGATGACGTGGAGGTGCGGGATAATCTCACGGTGGAGACTATGCCTGTACGAATTGAAGACCATGAGGTGAAGGTGTTAAGAGGCAAGGAAATTGCATTGGTGAAGGTGGTCTGGCTAGGAGCTGCCGGTGAGAGCATGACTTGGGAGTTGGAGAGTAAGATGCGGGAGTCCTATCCAGAGCTGTTTGATTCAGGTGAGTTTTTGAGGACGAAAACATTCTAAGTGGGGGAGAGTTGTAACGCCCAAATATTTAATTAAATATTTAGGTATTCAATTATTTATTTATTTATTTTAGTTAGTGTAATTATATTAACGATGGATTGAGAGGTGTGTAATTGGATTTTAGGTGATGGCGTTAGTGATCGGGCTTAAGCTGGAGGAAAGCCCGTGATCCAAGCCCGCTAGCTAGGCGCATAGGAGAAACGCCTAGGCTAGGGTTTAGTGGCATTTGCGAATTGTTAAGAAAGAAAGAGAGAGCAAATTTGCGAAATAGAGAGAGGAGAAGAGAGAAGGGTACGACGCGCATACAAGGGAGAAGAGGAAGAGGAGAATTTCGCAAATTCAAGGGAGCAGAGAGGAGCTGTGTTGCTGAGGTTCTGTTGGTGACTTGATCAAGAGAATTGGTGGCCTCCTAATATAAGGTAAGGGTGGCGTTCTTCCTTATAATGGGATTTTATGATGGGGTTATGTCGGAATAGATCCTATGATGACTAGGGTTTGATTTTGATGTGTAGTTTGGTGTTAGTTGAATTGTATATAGGTTGAATTGGAACTTGACATCGTTGGTGATTGTTGTGACCCAAAGAAATTGGTGATTCATTGTTGTTAGTCCTAATTGCATGTTAGGTGTTCGATAAAATGCTGTTTGGTGTTGTGATTAGCGAATTATGATGATTGGCATTGGTGATTATGAATTGATGAGCTAAATTGGTGATATGATGTGCTTACTTGGTGTTTTGGTGAGTTTGATGTGTTGCTGTTTTTGGGGTCCTAGTGCTGGGCGCCATCGTTGAAAATGTTGCAGTGCTGTTCTTGGCGCCCTGTGCCTGGGCGCCGTGCCTGGCCATGTTGCCTTGGCGTTCTGTTGCTGTTTTTGGCGCCCAGTGCATGGGCGGCGTGTCAGGTGCGTGTCCTGTGTGCCAGTGTGCTGTGCGTGTGTTCCTGTGTTTGGCGCCCTGGGTGTGGGCGCCGTGTGCCAGGGTGTGTGGGTGTGTTGCTGTGTGTGTGGGTGTGTGTTGCTGTGTCTTGGCGCAGGGGCGCCTTGGGCTTGGCGCCCTGTGCCTGGGCGCCACATTCTGCGTGTTGCGTTTTCTGTTGCGTTGCTGATTTTGGCGCCCTGCTGCTGGGCGCCGTGTCTAGGCGTGTTCCGGTTGTGTTGCGTTGTGTTCCCTGCTGTCTGGGCGCTATGGGCACCAAATCCCGTGTCATGTTGCGTTGTTGTGTTGTCTGGGCGCCAAGGGCGCCAGTTTCTGTTGCTGGCCAGTCTCCAGCGTGTTCCTTGCTAGGCGCCTAGTGCCTGGGCGCCATTTTCAGGATGTTGCTCAATTTTTCCCCGGTTTTGTTTTTGGCATATCTTTTGACTCGGGAGTCCGATTTAGACATTTCAAAATGTTTTGGAAAGCTTATTCAGAGGCCTAACTGAATATTCTAATTTGAGGCAAAGTGGACCATTTTTTTGGAAAAGTTGTTTTACCGTTGGTGTAGTCGTTAAATGGTGATGTTTTAAAAAGGAAGTTGTCGTGTCTAAAATACTTTGGAAAATTGTCGTTTGTCTCCGGTGTTGTGAAAAACCCTCGTGTCTCAAATGTTTTTGGAAAAACTGTTGTCATCTTGGTGTATTGGTGCTGTTTTGGAAAATGGTTGTCATCTCGGTGTCTTGGTGCTGTTTTGGAAAATAGTGTCCTCTTGGTGTCTTGGTGCGGTTTGATGCTAGGTGTGAAGGCTCAAACCTTGGTGTTGTTGGAACTAGGTGTGAAGGTTCCAAGTCTAGGTGTTCCGTTGTGTCGGGTGGTTGGTGTTTTCGGTGTCGTTGTGGCTAGGTGTGAAAGCCCAACTTTGGTGGTATTTGGTGATTGTTGTTGGTGTGTCACATTGTGACTAATTTGGTGATTGTATTTGTGCATTCATGGTGTCGCATACAACATATGCATTATTTTGGTGAAGACCTTTGGTCTTGGAGCTAGGTGTGAAAGCTCAAATTTTTCTAAAACTGGTGAGCCTGGTGTGAAAGCTCGATTTTTGGTGAATTGGTGAGCCTGGTGTGAAAGCTCTCAATTTTTGGTGAATTGGTCTGCTACAACTGTGGTGAAGAAAGGCACATTTGTACTCAGTGTCCGAAACCGAAGAAGGAGAGGTCTAGTGGCAAGGTGTTCGCATTGGCAGGGGAGGAGCCCACTGATGATGATGGACTCATTAGAGGTACATGCTTCATTAATAGTACTCCTTTAAAATCTATCATTGATACTGGTGCTACTCATTGCTTTATTGCTGCTGATTGTTGTAAGAGATTGGGTTTAGTTTTGTCTGCTATGAATGGAGATATGGTTGTCGACACTCCAGCTAAGGGGTCGGTAACCACTTCTCTTGTATGTTCTCAGTGTCCCGTGTCGATCTTCGACCGAGACTTTGTTGTGAACTTTGTTTGCTTGCCGCTGAATGGATTAGATGTAATTTTGGGCATGAATTGGTTGGAGCATAACCATGTTCGCATTGATTGTCGTCGCAAGTCTGTGAGCTTTGGAGAGGAAGATTCTGGGTTGTTATCTGCTAGTCAGTTGCGGAGGTTAGCAAAGGAGGGAGTTCAGTTATTCTCGCTGATGGCATCGCTGTCTGATGGCATCCCGAAGTCTTTCCTGATGAGATTCCAAGTGTGCCGCCTGAGAGGGAAGTAGAGTTTTCTATTGATCTTGTACCCGGTACGAGGCCTGTGTCTATGGCACCGTACAGGATGTCTGCGTCAGAATTGTCTGAGTTGAAGGAGCAACTTGAAGATCTGCTTGAGAAGAAGTTTCTTAGGCCGAGTGTATCGCCATGGGGAGCTCCTGTGTTGCTGGTGAAGAAGAAGGATGGGAGCATGAGGCTGTGTGTTGATTATAGGCAGCTGAATAAGGTGACCATTAAGAACAAGTATCCACTGCCGAGGATAGACGATTTGATGGATCAGTTGGTGGGTGCTCGAGTGTTCAGCAAGATTGATTTGAGATCAGGTTATCATCAGATCAAGTTGAAGGACGAAGATGTTCAGAAGACTGCTTTCAGGACGCGGTATGGGCATTATGAGTATTCGATGATGCCGTTCGGTGTCACTAACGCGCCGGGTGTATTTATGGAGTACATGAATCGTATATTCCATACTTACTTGGATCGGTTCGTGGTTGTGTTCATTGACGACATCCTGATTTATTCGAAGTCGGAGGAAGAGCATGCGGAGCATTTGAGATTAGTATTGGAGGTCCTGAAAGAGAAGAGGCTCTATGCTAAGTTGTCTAAGTGTGAATTCTGGTTGTCAGAAGTAAGTTTTCTGGGTCATATCATTTCTGGTAGTGGTATTGCTGTGGATCCGTCTAAGGTTGATGCCGTGATGCAGTGGGAGAGTCCGAAGTCGGTTACGGAGATTAGAAGCTTCTTAGAGTTGGCTGGTTACTACAGAAGGTTCATCGAAGGTTTTTCAAAGTTGGCCCTTCGGTTGCTGGCCAGTCTCCAGCGTGTTCCCTGCTAGGCGCCCAGTGTCTGAGCGCCATTTTCAGGATGTTGCTCAATTTTTCCCCGGTTTTGTTTTTGGCATATCTTTTGACTCGGGAGTCTGATTTAGACGTTTCAAAATGTTTTGGAAAGCTTATTCAGAGGCCTAACTGAATATTCTAATTTGAGGCAAAGTGGCCCATTTTTCTGGAAAAGTTTTTTTACCGTTGGTGTAGTCGTTAAATGGTGATGTTTTAAAAAGGAAGTTGTCGTGTCTCAAATACTTTGGAAAATTGTCGTTTGTCTCCGGTGTTGTGAGAAACCCTCGTGTCTGAAATGTTTTTGGAAAAACTGTTGTCATCTTGGTGTATTGGTGCTGTTTTGGAAAATGGTTGTCATCTCGGTGTCTTGGTGCTGTTTTGGAAAATTGTGTCCTCTTGGTGTCTTGGTGCGGTTTGATGCTTGGTGGGAAGGCTCAAACCTTGGTGTTGTTGGAACTAGGTGTGAAGGTTCCAAGTCTAGGTGTTCCGTTGTGTCAGGTGGTTGGTGTTTTCGGTGTCATTGTGGCTAGGTGTGAAAGCCCAACTTTGGTGGTATTTGGTGATTGTTGTTGGTGTGTCACATTGTGACTAATTTGGTGATTGTCTGTGTGCATTCATGGTGTCGCATACAGCATATGCGCATATGCATTATTTTGGTGAAGACCTTTGAGCTTGGAGGTAGGTGTGAAAGCTCAAATTTTTCTAAAACTGGTGAGCCTGGTGTGAGAGCTCGATTTTTGGTGAATTGGTGAGCCTGGTGTGAAAGCTCTCAATTTTTGGTGACGCCCCTATTTACGGGCAAGACTTTTGGTGATTTTGGTACCACATGCATATGCCCGTTGGTGTGGGTTGCATTCATGCATCGTCATGACATTTGGTGACTGAATGTGGTGTTTATAATTGATGTATAATTATACTTGATGTGTGTTTACGATTTGGTGTGTGTAGTGAGGTGGTAGACATAGTTGTCGTATTCTAGCATATTTCCTATCATTTTATGCTATTATATTGGAGATATCTCACCCCTTCTGTTTGAATGTTACCCCTATGCGGTAACGTGCAGGTGATTGCGAGTGAAGGCTTAGGTACCTTCGCTATTTTGAGTCGGTGTCGTCGGTGCCCTTTGCTTTGATGTGTAACACTCAAGGGGGGATAAACGCCGAACTTTGGATTATTGTATTTTGTCATTTGGAGTCCATTTTCAGGACGTTGTTATTTTGTGTTTTAGAACTTATATTATATTCCGCTGCGTGGTGATGTCTTTTTGACGAGGTGCTATTTATATCGTATGTGACGTTTTATTTAACGATGAATGTGTGACATCTCTTTTCGAAATATGAATTAAAGTTTTTGTAACTCTGATTTTTAATAAATAATTACCGGGTAGAAAAGGGGTGTTACAACAAGCCATTCCTAGTGGCTAGCAAGTCCTAGCCTATGCCTAATCCATTCTTAATTACTTACAATGAACTAGGAAGTGGCTAGCCAATCCTAGCCTATTCCTAATTTATTCTTAATCACTTACAATGAACTAAGAAGTGGCTAGCATGATTTAGGAAGTAGCTAGCCAATCCTATCCTATTCTTAATCTATTATTAATCATTTACAATGAACTAGGAAATGTCAAGCCATTCCTAGTGGCTAGCAAGTCCTAGCCTTTTCCTAACCTATTCTTAATCACTTACAATGAACTTGGAAGTGGCTAGCATGATTTAGGAAGTGGCTCAATCCTAGCCTATTTCTAATCTATTCTTAATCACTTACAATGAACTAGGAAGTGGCTAGAATGATTTAGGAAGTGGGTAGCCAATCCTATCCTATTCCTAATCTATTCTTAATCACTTACATTGAACTAGGAAGTGGCAAGCCATTCCTAGTGGCTAGCAAGTCCTAGCCAAGTCCTAATCTATTCTTAATCACGTACAATGAACTAGAAACTCGATAACATGATTTAGGAAGCGGCTAGCCAATCCAACCCTATTCCAAATCTATTCTTAATCACTTGCAATGAACTAGGAAGTGGAAAGCCATTCCTAGTGGCTAGCAAGTCCTAGCCTATTCCTAATCTTTTCTTAATCACTTGCAATGAACTAAGAAGTGGCTAGCATGATTTAGGAAGTGGCTAGCCAATCCTATCCTTTTCCTAATCTATTCTTAATCACTTACAATGAACTAGGAAGTTGCAAGCCATTCCAAGTGGCAAGCAAGTCTTAGCCTATTCCTAATATATTCTTAATCACTTACAATGAACTACGAAGTGGCTAGCATGATTTAGGAAGTGGCTAGCCAAACCTAGCCTATTCCTAATCTATTCTTTATCACTTACAATGAACTAGGAAGTGGCTAGCATGATTTAGGAAGTGGCTAGCCAATCCTATCCTATTCCTAATCTATTCTTAATCACTTACAATGAACTAGGAAGTGGCAAGCCTTTCGTAGTCGCTAGCAAGTCCTAGCCTATTCCTAATCTATTCTTAATCACTTACAATGAACTAGGAAGTGCCTAGCATGATTTAGGAAGTGGCTAGCCAATCCTAGCCTAAAGTCCTAGCCTATTCCTATTCTATTCTTAATCACTTACAATGAACTAGGAAGTGGCTAGCATAATTTTGGAAGTGGCTAGCCAATCTTAGCCTATTACTAATATATTCTTAATCACTTACAATGAACTAGGAAGTGGCTAGCCAATCCTAGCCCATTCCTAATTTATTCTTTATCACTTACAATGAACTAGGAAGTGGCTAGTTAATCCTATCCTATTCCTAATCAATTCTTAATCACTTACAATGAACTAGGAAGTGGCAAGCCACTCCTTGTGGCTAGCAAGTCCTAGCCTATTCCTAATCTATTCTTAACCACTTACAATGAACTAGAAAGTGGCTAGTATGATTTAGCAAGTGGCATTTAAACCTATTAATTCCACCTCCCCTGATAATTTTCTCACAGTATATACATAGCAGAATATTTTTCCCATTTTCCAAAATACTTTTACAATGTCCCTAACCTATATCAGTTTTTCCTCTAATATTCACGTGGGTTGTATTTTCGGTGGAAGCCTCTTGCGACATTGGTGTATCAGTAGGAGTAGCAGACATTGGTTGTGCATCAACAGACGAAGAAATTTTCCAAGCATAATTACACATAAACAGAACAGAACAACAATAAGCCTAGCCAATAACCAAACAGCAGTATTAGACAATAACCAAACATTAAACAGAACAGAACAAAGATTAAACAGCAACAATAACCAAACATTTTTTCCAATAACCAAACATAAATGAAGATTAAACATTAAACAGAACAACGAAGATTAAACAGAACAACGAATAACCAAATATTTTGAGCTCCAATAACCAAAGATTAAACAGAACAACGAAGATAAAACAGAACATAAACGAAGATTAAGAACGAAGCACACATAAGCGAAGATGAACTGATGAAGAACAGAGCACACATAAACGAAGATGGAGCAAAATAGATTGCAAAAGATGAAAAACGAAGATGATGTGCTGCTACTTACTTGCACACATAAATGAAGATGAAAAATGAAGATGATGTTCTGCACTTCTGCTTTAGTGCGCGAGACACCGAGAGAGATGAAGTACGGTGCAAGACAGCAAGAGAGACGAATGGTGGCCGGCGGACAGGCGACGGCGACGGCGACTTGGGGCTTTGGGGTAGATGGATTTCAGATTTGGGGTTAAAGTTAGGGTTGAAAAGAAATGAAATTGAAAGAGAGAACGAAGAGAGTACGATTGTGGATACTGGATTGTCTCTCTCAGGTTTCTATTTTGGATTTTTGTTTTTTACTTTTTTTTAAAAATTAAAAACGCAAAACAACGTCGTTTTGATGGTTTGAGTATTTTTAAAAAAACGTGCAAAAATCGGCCGGTTTTAGCAAACCCACCGAGTCACCGAGTTTTGCTAAAACTGGCCGGGTTACTACGAACAACAGCGAGTCAGGACATCTCCGATCCATAGCGTAACCCGAACCGATTACCCCCCAGTTCCCGGTTGGGCCAGCTCGACCGACCGGGCCGAGCCAGTTTTTAAAACACTGGGTATTTATGGCCAACCAAGTTTGTGAGTGTAAATTAGTCACCGACAAAGTCGGTGCACACCAATAACAGGGTAACAAAAAAACTGTTACTATAATAGTTTCATTAAAATGGATTGTATTGGGTATAATTTTAACTTATCAAAATAGATATATTTATATATATATATATATATATATATATATATATATATATACACACACATAAAAAAAATAAAGGAATGGAACCTCTAGAGCACTCCCTCATATTATTAAATTGTCAACTTAATTAAACATACAGTTAATTAACTGAGACAATTAATAGTTTGTAACTCATATAATAACCATTGATCAAACATTACTTAACACACATTTTTCAATTTAGGGGTGTGCATGGTACCAAATCCATACCACACCACACCATATCTCTTTCAAGTCCAGTTATGGTTTACCTTTTAAAAAAAACGTTTGCATTCTTAACCCGGTTTGAAACCAGTTCAAAACCAGTCCGGCTCTCAAACCAATTTGTCACATTTTGAAACCGGTTTTTCCCACAAGAAACAGTTTATGAATTTTGGAAACGGGCTTTTACTACCATAAAACGGTTTACCACTTCCATAAACCAGTTTTCACTAAAAAAGGGTTTACCACTGTTAAAAACTAGTTTTCACTACCGATAAAATGGTTTACCACTTCCAAAACCAATTTTCACTAAAACAAACGGTTTACCACATTGGTTGCTTAGAACAATGTTGTTGATTTTAAGTTTATTAATAGTTTTAGCTGTTGAAAACTATCACACACTGCCTCACTTATGATATCGCAAGGAATACAAATCAAACTATCCACCAAAGAAAGGTATACAAATGAAACTTATTCAGATTCGTTGTAAACTAAATTGCACTAATATTGTTCAAACAAAATTGTGTCATAAAAATTGAAGAAGACAAAACACAGTGCATGACAATCCCAACAATCCTGAAGTGGTTAAGTTTTGTTTGCTGGGTGAGTTTCCTGCAAGTAAATCGTCTTCGAACCATCAGGACTCAAATTACACTATGTCTTGAGTATTTTACATCAGAACTCAAAGTAGTAAAGTGCATTTAAATCTGTAAATTGGTTACAAAATTTGGAATCAAAAGAGATTTCAGAAGACACTAGTACAAAAATTGGAAAACAACTGGAGTTTTTAAGTGGGATGCCAAAATATCCGACCTAAAAGGTGGACGCGGTGGCAATTTTGTAATAAACATGAAAAAAAATTCTGGCGCTCACATTCAAAGTCGGATGAAATGTAGGTCCGACGTTAAATGTGTAATATTTTTTTTGCGTGACAAAAAAAAACTGAAATCCTCGCACACGTTTTTCCTATCTCTCTCAGTCCAAAACAAAAAACACCGAACCCTAACTCGCTCTCTCCTCCAAAACTCCAACATACGCAGTTCCAACTCTCCTCTCCTTGCTCTCTCCGCCAAGTTTCCGTCTTCCTCCGTCGTTCTCTCCTCTCTGTCGCCGTCTCCATCTCTCTCGTCGTCACCGTCTCTCTCCCTGTCACTGTCACCATCTTGGATTCTCTTTCTTTTGGTTTTTCTGAAAGGTAAACCACTCCTATTTTCTTTCTTTTTACTATAAAAATGATCCCCTCTCTCTCTAATTTGAGGTTTTCTTGTTCTATTTTAGTTGACAGATCAACATGATAGATAGGTGAGGAGGAAAAGTGGTCGCTGCCCTAAAGGAAGAAGGGGAAAGGTACTACAAAGTACAAACATATGTTTTTTTTTACTGATTTTCAGCTTTTATTTAGTGACAAGGTTGAAACTGATTGTATGGAAATAAGACCAATAATTGTGCCAAACTAAATTCATCTCTAGTGATTTTGCTAGCGTTGTTGTTTTTTTCCTGCGCATTCTGTAATTAAAATTGAGGGATGATAGCAATGAATTAGATTATGTATTTACATAATTACTTAATCTGCTATGATAATGCAACATATATATACCTCTATTTGACTTCACCATTTGACTTAATCTGACACAATAAACTAGTACGTTATTATTAGGATATTAACTCATTATTCTAATTAATTTCAGCATATACCTCTATTTGACTTCACCATTTGTCACAATTACTTAAAACTATTAGGATAACTATTAGGATGCTCTGTTATGATCTAGGGAGAGAGAAGCAATAATATGAATTTGTACATCTAGCTATATGTTTTGTAGTTGAGATATTAATGCATATATACTATAGATAGAGTATTGCAGAATATGGCTTCCAACTCACTTAGGACCATGTTATCCACAGAAAGGAAGGAAGCCATCTTCTTTAGCTCCACATCCAAAAGGTTATTCAGAGGATCAAATTTCCCTGTCAAGTTTGACTCATGCAACAACTAACTGGTTTTCATTAATATCATCAATATCACCAGTAAGAGAAGCTTCACCATCACTATCCTCATTATCTATTGTCTTTGAGGGACTTCCACTATCTTTATCAAACTCACGGTTCTCCATAATTTTGTTATATTGAACTGCTTTCAATCTCATTGGCCTTGGAACATCTGGTTCTACCTGGATTTGTTTGGTCTTCTTTTGTTCATACTTCTTTGAGAGATTAGTGTTCCAATAGTTCTTGATTTCATTGTCTTTTCATCCTGCTAGCCTCTTCGCCATCAAATCCCATTTATAAGAACAAAAATCATAACTTTAATTAGTTGTTGATCACAAAGGAATTATTATGAAAGAAATTGAATTAAGAACTTCTAATCATAGTTTATATATCGATTATCACATATATATATATATATATATATATATATATATATATATATATAAATGAAATTCTGGTGATATGTGAATGTATATATGAACTTCTAATCATAGAATGTATATATTATGAGACTTGTGTTGAGTAGAATGCATAAGTTAAAAGGAAAAAAATAAGAGTAAATGAAGGATGAAGAATCATAACATAAATATGTATCAGTGATATATATATATATATATATATATATATATATATATATATATATATATATATATATATATATATATATATATCGAGAGAGAGAGAGAGAGAGAGAAAGAGACACACATGGGCAACTTTCAGCCATTTTCCTTCTCCATGAATGGCAACATATTTGGAGAGAGTTTCTATTGAATTTTCTCACCATTTGCTTGATTTTCTTTCATGTTACAAGGATCAGAACCAGGGGGTGCAATTAGCAGAAGGCCCAACTTGCTGGCCCAGTCCAACCTACACTCACCTGACTTGCAAGCAAACAAAAAAAACGGAGGTGGGTTTTGCGTGCCCGGACCCGTTTCTCTGGAGCAGCACGCGTGTCTCTCTTGACCCGTAGTATAAAAGGCTTTCCTAACCCTAATTGATCAGAAAACCAAGAATCACGCCTCT
This sequence comes from Astragalus membranaceus, assembly GCA_039519185.1. NCBI lineage: Eukaryota > Viridiplantae > Streptophyta > Magnoliopsida > Fabales > Fabaceae > Astragalus > Astragalus membranaceus. The sequence continues at coordinate 74,037,064 of CM076854.1, read as the reverse complement.
GCTCTTTCTCCACTTCTCTCCGTACCCTTCGTCTTCCTCAAGCTCCTCCACCTAGATCCTCTGAGATTCTGTAGATTGAAGCAAGATCTTGCTTCAATCTTGCACAACAAAGCCTCGCCTGAAGATCCTACACAAAACCCCTCAGTTTGATCTACGATTTGGTGATTTTCAAGAAATCCTAGTTTCGCAACAATGGTGATAACAGAGATCTTCTTCCAGGGTTTTGGATCGGACTGACTTGCGAAGGTATATCACTTAACTGTTTCTTTAAAAACTTTCTTTAGCTGCTTGATTCAACGAAACCCTAACTTTCTGTACTGTTTTCTTGCTGTTTGAGTTTGCTGTGAACGCTGATGGCTGAAACGCAGTGAGTGAGGATGATACAGGCCTCAACGAAGGTAAAACAGCAACAACTATTGTGTTTTAACTTTGTTTTGATGATTTTATGCAAACCATAACTTGTACACTTGATTTGCAAGTGCTGAAATGTGTTCTTGATGAGTACACCTTTCAACAGGATCTGTGGATCTTCTCTTAAGATCACAGAGGTGATTTTCTTACACCTTCTTGTCATACCCCAATTTTGTCCGGCTTAGGTCAAAACCCTAATTTTCCACACAAAAAAAAATAAGTTATGCATTGTATTTTGGGTCCTAGAAACCATTCCAAAGTTTTTGAAATCATTTTTAGGGTTAGAATGCACTTTTAGGGTCAAAAAGGGTATTGTGGTCATTTTTTTCACAACAGGATGATTTTCTCGCCAAAAATACACACCCACAAAAAGTACATTTTACTCTATCAAGTAAAAATGCCAAAGTTGATGGCAAAAGGTGATGAAAGTGTCAAAGCATCAAAGTCACAATCCAAGACAATCAAGCTCAAGAGTCGAAGTTTCAAGTTTAAGGGTAGTCCTTAAATACAAGGGTAGTACTTAGGGTTTGGGTGAGTCTTAGGTAATATGTAAGCTCTTGCAAAGGTCAGCTCATCTCTCGTAGTCCCACGGTTTTCAAAATGCATGCATACTCATATAAACACAAGAAGCATTTTTGAAAAACCCTAAAAACAAGTTTTCCAACCAAAAGGAACATTACATAATCGATTATCCCACTTTAGAACTACATAGCCTAATCGATTATAAACTATATTTGGAAAGTATCAACATATTTGAAAAGACCATAATCGATTATCACAAGACTATAATCGATTATCCTCCTGAAAAGTGTTTAGAGGCATAATCGATTATCCATCCTTTTAACTACACACCATAATCGATTATCACCTATTTTGGAAAGTTTCTTATGGTTTTGGAAAGTGCCAAATCGATTATCCAAGGCACCTAATCGATTATTGAATCTGAAATCCAAGGCACCTAATCGATTATGCATACCAAGTGTTTTTCAACATAATCGATTAACCTATTTCCTAAAATAGATCAACTTGGTTTTTCCTATAAATAGGCGCACCAAATCTCATTTCCAAGAGAACCCAATTTCGCAAATCCCATCTTTTCAGAAAAACTCTTCAATATTTTATTTGTGCTCTCTTCGTTTCGTTGGTCCGTCAGAGCTGATCTTTTGCTAAGAGTTAGTTGGGGTTGCATTCTTCAAGTTGTAATATCTGTCTTTACATTTGTTATAATTTAATTGTTGTGATCCGTGCCAAAACTGCCCTATGTGATTCAACTTAGCTTTAGTGTTTATTTACTTGTTCTTGTATATTATTGTCCATTGTTGATGATGAATCATATGATTCCCACTTATGCCTAGTGCATCATGTTCTAAGTGGTGAAGATGGTTTTAGATGATTCAACCTCCCCCTTTTAACTTCTTAATGAATAAAAGATAGTTAGGTTTATGGTTTAAGGTCCATGGGGTATTGCAAAGGATAGGTTATCCAAAACCTTGATGCTCCCTCCTCTTTGATTGTGTTATTAGCCTTTGGACACTTATTCATAAATGCAAAGGATAGGCTTACCTTAGCCTTGATGCAATTTCCCCCTTTTTGTTCATGTTATTGAGAAATCGTTGCTCATATGTTCCTTAGTTTAATTAAGATCATTCTATGCCTATGATCAATTGCTTGCTTGTTTTTGATGCATTTTAAAATGTCTCAATTCAATATGACATTCCATCCATGTGTATGACCTCGTAATGAAGAAGTAAGTCTACATGCTTGTTGTAGCATAGAGTTATTAGGGTAAATACACTCCCTCCTACACACACACACACTTGCTTTGAGAACTTCACCTCGCATCCCTGATAAGTGGATCTTTTGATCATGTTGGCATGTTTAGTCTTGATTAAATGTTCAACATATGCATGATTTCGTGATTATTGAATGTGCTTGAACTTTTGTAATCAATCATTGATTATACCTTCACCCTTTATTAGTGACTATCACTCAAAGCCTTGGCTTGTTTGATTGTCATGAATGCCATCAAGGGTTATTAGTAATGATCACTCAAAGCTTTGCTTGCTTGATCGTTATGAAAGCTCTTCCCCTTTCAAACCCCTTCAAAACCATTTTTCATTAGAACTATGTCGCTTTGATTCCCATTTGGGATATGTAGGAGCGAGTCACGTTCTCGTCAAGCGCAACGAATAAAAATCCTTTTCGCAATCATAAACAAATCATTTTCATAAAACAAACAAAAAGAATCATTTTCAAACCCATTGTTGCTAGTAACTCATCAGAGCCTTTGTTCGTTTAGCTATTAGTGGCAATGTCCTTTTCTCATAAGAATAATAGACGATGATCCATCATAACCTTTGTTAGTTTGATCATCGTGCAAATCAATCTCTTTCGAAAATCACTTTCAAAAAAGATAATAAAAACGAGTTGTTATCAATAGTCCATCAGAACCTTTGTTCGTTTCCCTAGCGGTACAACTCTCTTTTTTTGAGTATTTAGTAGTGATTCATCATAGCCTCTGCTAGTTTAATCATTCACTAATGCTCGTCCTATTTCAAAAACTCGCCAAAAAAGATAAAAAAAAAATAAAAACTTTTCAAAAAGACAACCAAGAACTACGTAGCTTTGAATTCTCCATCGCACCGGGAGATACGTAGGAGCGGGCCATATCCCGTCAAGCACTTTTTCTAAAAAACCTTTTTTTTCCCCTTTCTCGCCAAAAATAAAATTTTTGTTAAGTTTTCCCATTAATTCTTCAAATAAATAGGCAAACCTAGATATTCTTCAAATCAAATGTTAAAACCACACATTTTAGTTAGAGGTTCCCTTTCGGTAGAAAGGACGCGTGAGGTGCTAACACCTTCCTCGCACGTAATCGACCCCCGAACCTATATCTCTACTTTTCAAAAGACCATCCGCCTTATCCAAAAGACCTTTTTTCAATGTTTTGGTCTTAAAATTAAAATATTGGTGGCGGCTCCAAAATTTTTCCACGTTGTACATTGAGAAACCCAAACCGGGATTTTTCGGGGTGCAACACTTCTCTTTCTATTTTCTCTTCTGTTTTAATCTTTTCTGACTTGTATTCCTTTCTTTCTTTGCAAGAAACTGTCTTCAACCACTTGTTGAGGACCAATGATACACAAGGACTTTAAAGGACTACACATACACAGAGGGAAGGAAAGATAGCACACAGAGAAGAGAAGAACAGAATGTAATTGATTGTAAAACTGTATTCAATTGTTGTGTGTATTTACAAGCTGAAACTGTATATATATATACATATGATTTGGACACATTCTTAGCTGTTAGGCACAAGTTGGTTGTTAGAACAACCAACTTAGTTTGTTACATAACAAACTAGATTAGTTAGTTATTAAGTTGTAACCAACTTAACTGATTTGTTGTAAAACAAACTACAACAACTCTATTTTTTAAATGTAACTAGCCGTTAGGTTTTTTAATTAACATAGCGTGAATTTGATTATAAATTGAATTTGATTATAAATTCCAATACCCTACCTTAATCAAAAGAACCCTTTGGATAAATGCCCTACCTTAGACTAAACTAGGTCTAAACTAAGAATACTAACAGTAGGCAACATAGGAATCACATGACAACCCCCTGGTAGGCAAACATAGAATATTGGTCTAGGACAAGCCCCTAGACAATGACTTTTAGGTTATTTCCTTCTTAGAGATTTAGAAAGAAATAACATTTAGTTGCCTTCTTAGTTTAGAGAAAACTTCACCCTTCAAAGCTTTGGTGAATATGTCAGCAATCTGATCATTTGTAGAGCAAAAATCCAGCACTAAACAGCCTTTAGAAACCTGATCCCTTATATAGTGAAACTTGGTTTCTATGTGTTTTGTCCTGCCATGAGAAATAGGGTTCTTAGCAAGATTTATAGCAGATTTATTGTCCATAAATAGTTTAACAGGCTCAGTTAAATCAACACAAATTTCTCTAAGTAGGGTTTTAAGCCAACCTGCATGGGTAACAACATGGCAGGCAGAAATCTATTCTGCTTCACATGATGACAGGGCCACAGTGGCCCGTTTCTTAGAACTCTATGAGATAGCAGCTCCTTGGAATAGAAAGACATAGCCACTAGTACTCCTTCTGTCAACTTTATCTCCACAACAATCTGAATCACAATATCCAACAAGGTTATTTTTACCTTTAGCCCTATCATTAGGAAAAAATAAACCATAATTAGTAGTGCCTTTAATATATCTTAGAATGCGTTTTGCAGCATTCAAATGAATCTGCATAGGGCAATTCATGAATCTACTGGTTACACCAGTAGCATATAGGATGTCAGGTCTGCTATGACATAAATATCTTAGAGACCCAACAATTTGTCTAAAGTAGGTAGCATCTACTTTAGTGCCCTCTTCTTCTTCCTTTTTTGTTAAGTTACCCCCAGCTGGGTTAGTTGCAGAATTGCAATTTTCCAGCTCAAGCCTTTTTAGGATTTCTTTTGCATACTTTTGCTGATGCAAAATAATCCCTTCTTTGACCCTTAGGAATTCTAACCCTAGGAAGTAGGTTAGTTTCCCTAAGTCTGTCATTTCAAACTCATCTTTCATAGATTGTTTGAAACTTGCTATTTCTTTTGTACAACTACCAGTCACAAGTAGATCATCCACATATAGGCACACAATCAACAAATATGAGTTTATGTCACCTTTGACATAAACTCCATATTCTGTAGTGCACCTAGAGAAACCTTTTTGGACAAAGAAAGCATCAATTCTTCTGTTCCAGGTCCTAGGTGCCTGCTTAAGACCATATAAGGCCTTATGCAGGTGCAAAACATAGTCTTCCTTTCCTTTTTCAATGAACCCAGGAGGTTGATTTATGTAAACCACTTCCTCCAAAGAACCATTTAGAAAGGCTGACTTTACATCCATATGGTACATGTTCCACCCTTTACTACAGGCTAGTGCAATCACTAGCCTTATAGTTTCATGATTTGCAACTGAGGCAAAAACCTCAGTGAAGTCAATGCCCTGTTTCTATTGGAAACCTCGTGCCACTAACCTGGCCTTGTACTTAACTATATTACCACTAGGATCAAGCTTTAGTTTAAATACCCATTTAACACTAATGGCTCTCTTTCCTTTAGGTAACTTATTTAAAGTCCAAGTCTTATTTTTTTAATAGAGGCAAGTTCCTCTATCCTAGCCTTCTTCCAATCTTTAGACTTTAAGTCTTCCTCATAGTCTAAAGGATCCATATCTGCCACCATTGCAAAGTGAACCAAGTCACCATCATTAGTAACCTGATTGTCCATAGTCATTTCAAAGTCTAGCATCCTCTTAGGTGGTCTCCTTTCTCTTTGAGGCCTAAGAGGAGCCAGAACAACTTGCTCAGGCTCCTGTTCACCCTCCCCATTCACCCCTTCATGTGGACTTTGGTCCTCATTAGGTAGAATAGGATCATCATTAGATAGAACAGGACCTTCATCATCAGAACTTGAATCATTAGAATTTGGTTCAGTGTTAAAGACCTCATCAATGGCTGTAGAGTCCACTGAACCCACTTGTTCAGCTTTAACCCAATCCCATTGTTTGTCTTCCATCACAACCACATCCCTAGATACCTCAGTCTTATTAGTACTAGGATCTAGTAACCTGAAACCCCCTGTAGGATGATATCCCACAAGGATTAGAGGCTTACTGTAACACCCCTTTTCTACCCGTTAATTTATTGGCGTAAAAATCAGAGTTTCAAATTTTAGTTACATCACAAGGGATGTCACACTTACTTCGTTAAACATCACACGCCAAATTACTCGCTTTTCGAAAACAGCCTTATAATACTTTCAAAACGTCATTGTCAATTAAGATACAACTTCACAGCGGAAAATCCAACAAGTTTAATCATAATAGGCATTGCAACCAGGCAAGGCTTACAATACTAAAATCCAACAACAACAACAATCATAAGTAACTTAAACAACGTCATTCCCCCTAGTGTTACATAATCAGAGCAGACGACCCGACTCAGCTAGTGAAGATACCTAAGCCTTCACTCGAGATCACCTGCACGTTACCGCATAGGGGTAACATTCAAACAGAAGGGGTGAGTTCATCTAACAATATAATAAAGCTTATGATGAGCACTATGCTAGAGTTATGACACTATATCAACCACACCACGACACATCAAGTCAGTCATCAATATTAATCACCACAACAAATCATCGCAATGCCAGCTATATAAACCACATCACAAACATCAATTCAATCACTACAAAAGCTCATCACAATGTCATGTAGGCATATGAAATGCAACCCACTCGCGGGCATATGCATGAGGTACCTTTCACAAACGTCGCTTAGCCTTTTGGGCCTCATCGTCACTTAGCCTTTTGGGCCTCAAACGTCACTGGGTTTATGCACATGGGATGCATGAGACACTATGACATGCACCACGCACAGACACACACAAAACACGGTCAACTATGTGACCCGTCACTTACCAGTTTGCCTACTAAGAGGCACAACACCTGTCAATTCATGATTACAAATAACAACGTCACTTAGCCCTGTAGGCCTCATCGTCACTTATTTTAATTCATAATTAGACATAACAACGTCACTTAGCCTTTTGGGCCTCATCGTCGCTTATATTCATCGTCGCTTATTATTCATCGTCGCTATTAGCCATTATGGCATCATCATCATTTAGAATCATCATCATCAATATAACATCCATCGTCAATCACAAGCATAGCCACTAGGGCATTACCGTCAAAATCATCAACTTATCAAGGTACTAGCCACCGAGGGCATCATCGTCAATCAAACATTAGCCACTAAGGGCACTATCATCTATAAACTAGCCACTAAGGGCATCATCGTCAATAAACTAGCCACCAGGGGCATCATCGTCATTTACACATCATTATCATTAAAGTTGGCCACTAAGGCAGAAACGTTCTTTAGAACATCATCATTGACACCAAAAAGGTTTTAGACACCGAAAACAGTTTTGCAACGCAACAACAACTACCATCGGGGCAGCCACTTGGGCGCCCAGAACCATCAGAAAATAATAAGTTTTCGCTTTTAAAAATGGGACACACAGATAGACAACGAAATGGGCTTCACAACACTTTTTGAAACGTTTAAAACGGACACCCGAGTCAAAAGTTATAGCGAAAACAGTTTTTATTAAGAATCGGGAACGTCCTGAAAATGGCGCCCAGACACTGGGCGCCTAAGACACAACTTAGACATCCAGAAGCAACACAACGCACGCACACTGACACGCACACACAGCAAGCACAATTCAGCAACACAAACTTTGGCTCATGCGCCCAGCACAAGGGCGCCAATTCCTGCAATGGAAAATTCAACCAAAAACGCAACAACTTGGCACGGGGCGTCCAATCACGAGGACGCCTAATTCCGTGGCCAAAATTCCAGCAACAACAATGCTTGGCACAGGGCGCCCCACTCAGGGCGCCTAATTCTGCACCTAGACAACAAAATCCAGCAACATCATAAACACAAAAATGGCGCCCTATGCGCCTATGACACCAACAACAACGAATTCGAGCAACACAAATTCCTCAAATCACATACAACATATTAAACACCAAATTCCATCATCAAGGCTCAATTCAACAATACGAACACCAAATTATCATAATCATCCCCAATCATCATAAATCACAATATCATCAACAATTACTCAAACACTCGGCACACACAACATGATTTTATTAACAACAAGTCTTCATATGCCTAGGGTTCATCAATAATCACTAAGAATACATAAAAAGGCATACATAGAGCCTAGCTCCTACATAATCCCCATCATAAAAACCCTATTATAGAGAAGATAAGACCCACCCTTACCTTAGGTTATGACGGACACGACATCTCCTTATACGTAAGCTCCAAGGAACCCGCAACACGACCCCTCTCCTTTTCTCCTTGGGGATTTTGCGCGACTCTCCTCCTCCTCCTCTTCTCATGGGCGCCGCGCCCTCCTTCCCCTCCCTTTCTCTCCATTTCGCAAATTCCTTTCTTTTTCCCAAATGAGCCAAAACCTAATTTTTCACCTTAAATATGCGCCTAGGCCAGTGGGCTTGGATTGCGGGCTTTCCCCGCAGCTTAAGCCCAATTTAATTAAAACACCACCTCCAATTACAATACCACTCCTCATTTTATTTAAAGCACCTTATAATTATTATAATAAATAATAAATAATTATATTATTATTTCTACCACCCAATTTCATTTAATTAATTAAATAAATTAATCTATTATTCTTGGGGTGTTACACTTACTCTTATCCTCAAGTTTAGTTCTCTTACTGTCAGGTGTGTGACTGTATGCTATAGAGCCAAATACCTTGAAGTGAGATACAGATGGTATTTCACCACTCCAAACTGTTTCTGGCACCTTAGCCTCCAAACCTCTTGTAGGACACCTATTTAAGATATAGACAGCAGTCACTACTGCTTCTGCCCATAGCTTTTTAGGTAGTCCCTTGGTCTTTACCATGCTTCTGGCCATCTCTAGGATGGTCCTATTTCTTCTTTCAGCTACCCCATTGTGTTGTGGGGTATATGGTGGAGTTACCTCATGAACAACACCACTGGTGGTGCAGTATTCTTCAAACTCCTTTGAAGTATACTCACCACCACCATCAGTTCTTAACACTTTCAGTTTCTTACCACTTTGAGTCTCATGCCCTTAAACCTTTTAAACACATTGAAAGTATTACTCTTAGCCTTTAGTAGATATACCCAAGTCTTCCTTGAGTAATCATCTACAAACGTAGCGAAGTACTTGTTCCCTCCCATAGATATAGTATCCATAGGACCACATAAATCAGAATACACAACTTCCAATAGGTCTTTTGATCTGTGTTCAATCTGTTTCTTAAAGTTCTTCCTAGGTTGTTTACTCATCAAGCATGTGGTACACTTCTCTTTAGTATTCGCTATCTTAGGTAACCCCTTTACAAGCTTATTTGTACTTAGATTATCTAGAGCCTTATAGTGAAGATGACCAAACTTGTTATGCCACAAACTAGTATCACTGTCAGTAGTAGCACTTAAACACGGTGCCTCAATTTTACTTATACTAGTTTTAAATGTCCTATTATTAGCTAGTTGAGTAGTTAAAACTAGATGATCATCCCTATCAAACAGTTTCAACTTAGCATTTTTCGTAAGACATGAAAACCCCTTTTCAACTAACTGTCCTAGGCTTATTAGATTACAACTAATTTCAGGCACATACAACACATCATAGACTATAACCTTTCCCCCATCAACCATAGTTAGTTCTATGTTTCCCTTACCCTTAGAAACTATAGTTTTTCCATTAGCACACTTAATAGAAATTCTAACAGTGGGATCAAAGTTAATAAGCCATTCTTTGTTACTGGGCATATGATTAGAACATGCTGAGTCTAAGTACCAAATTTCAGTGATGGTTTTACCATCACTTCCAGTTACTACTAAGACTACATATTCCTTACCCTTTTTCATTGTAGTTTTAATCTTCCTGGGTTTAGCTAGTTTAGGTTCCTTACACAACATACTGAAAGCAACATTATCTGATTCATCTGAGTCAGATTCAGAGTCTTCCTTAGCCACATTGGCTTCAGAAACTGAACCATTGGGCTTAGTACCCTTTCTGGTGGGACATTCAGTGGCATAATGCCCCATCTTGTTACACATGTAACATTGCACTTTAGACTTATCCTTTTTTGTAGGTGCAATGTTACTCTTAGATGAATTAGATTTAGACTTAGGGTTAGAGTTACCTGTCTTACGTTTAGACTCCTTGGTCTGTTTACTGTTACCTCCCTTTTTGCCTTTCTTGTGTTTGGATCTGGCTGCATACATAGCTTGATCTTCCTCTTCAGATTCTTCATCAAGAATCTCCATTCTGATTTCCTTGGCCTCTAGTTTTCCTTGAAGTTCTTCTAACTTCAGGCCTACATTCTTTGTAGTTTCGTCAATAGTGTTAGTTACCGCATACCACTTCTTAGGCATTGACCTTAGTATCTTTCTGCATAGGACATTTTATTCAAGTTTTTCTCCTTGAAGAGCCATGTCATTTTTGGTCTTCTTCACTCTGTTGAAGAAATCAGTGACCTTTTCATCCCTTTTCATCTTGAGGCTTTCATATTGAGCTCTCAATGCATGTAGTTTTTCTTCCTTAATAGGAGCAACAACACAATAATAGTGTTCTAGGGCATCCCAAGCGGCTTTAGATGTTTCACAGTCCCTTACTCTCTCAAAATCAGCCTCTCCACAGGCTCTGTGAATGAGGGACAGGCCTTTGAAGTCTTTTATTCATTTTCAAGATATTCTTTCCTTTGAGCAGGAGTTTCAGTTCCTGCTAGAGGTGGACGCCCCTCTTTTACCACATGTAGACACCCATGAGCACCAAGAACAGGTCTCATCTGTATAGCCCAAGTCTCATAGTCTTTCCCATTGAGTTTGGGAACATAGCTGTCATGTCCACTTGTATTAGACATCCTGTAATACACTTAGAACACAACTAAAAGATTAGTAAACACACACTTACACAATTCCTCACTGTGTAAATGTTAGAGAATTTAAAGAAAACTTAAAGAAAAACTTAAAGAACAGAGTAGAGTAGAGAAATTTTTGCCCTGGATCATTAAAATAGCTCTGATTATACCATATTGAATTTTCTCACCATTTGCTTGATTTTCTTTTAGGTTACAAGGATCAGAACCAGGGGGTGCAATTAGCACAAGGCCCAACTTGCTGGCCCAGTCCAACCTACACTCACCTGACTTGCAAGCAAACAAAAAAAACGGAGGTGGGTTTTGCGCGCCCGGACCCGTTTCTCTGGAGCAGCACGCGGGTCTCTCTTGACCCGTAGTATAAAAGGCTTTCCTAACCCTAATTGATCAGAAAACCAAGAATCACGCCTCTGTTCTTTCTCCACTTCTCCCTGAACCCTTCGTCTTCCTCAAGCTCCTCCACCCAGATCCTCTGAGATTCTGCAGACTGAAGCACGATCTTGCTTCAATCTTGCACAACAAAGCCTCGCCTGAAGATCCTACACAAAACCCCTCAGTTTGATCTACGATTTGGTGATTTTCAAGAAACCCTAGTTTCGCAACAATGGTGAGAACAGAGATCTTCTTCCTGGGTTTTGGATCGGACTGACTTGCGAAGGTATATCACTTAACTGTTTCTTTAAAAACTTTCTTTAGCTGCTTGATTCAACAAAACCCTAACTTTTCTGTACTGTTTTCTTGCTGTTTGAGTTTGCTGTGAACGCTGATGGCTGAAACGCAGTGACTGAGGATGATACAGGCCTCAACGAAGGTAAAACAACAACAACTTTTGTGTTTTAACTTTGTTTTGATGATTTTATGCAAACCATAACTTGTACACTTGATTTGCAAGTGCTGAAATGTGTTCTTCATGAGCACACCTTTCAACAGGATCTGTGGATCTTCTCTTAAGATCACAGAGGTGATTTTCTTACACCTTCTCTTTCTATTTTCTCTTCTGTTTTAAGTTTCAGTCACTGAAACTCTTTTCTGACTTGTATTCCTTTCTTTCTTTGCGAGAAACTGTCTTCAACCACTTGTTGAGGACCAATGATACACAAGGACTTTAAAGGACTACACATACACCGAGGGAAGGAAAGATAGCACACAGAGAAAAGAAGAACAGTATGTAATTGATTGTAAAACTGTATTCAATTGTTGTGTGTATTTACAAGCTGAAACTGTATATATATACATATGATTTGGACACATTCTTAGCTGTTAAGCACAAGTTGGTTGTTAGAACAACCAACTTAGTTTGTTACATAACAAACTAGATTAGTTAGTTATTAAGTTGTAACCAACTTAACTGATTTGTTGTAAAACAAACTACAACAGCTCTATTTTTTAAATGTAACTAGCCGTTAGGTTTTTTTAATTAACATAGTGTGAATTTGATTATAAATTCCAATAGTTTCATCTTCTTCTCAAGACCAAGTACCTTTATTGATCTCCTTGGGGCAGCAGGGACGTCTATCCATCTTAGTTACTATGCTTCTTTTATAAATAAAAAACACTTCATCCTAACGGACATACATAAAAAATAATGAGAGTCATTAATTAATACTATACAAAAAGGAAAAAAAAATGAAAAGAATAGGGGTGTAGTGCAATTTTTTTTGTTTGTTAAATTCAATAATAATATGTTGCAATCAAATTGGAATCCTTTCTCGTTTTACATGTTAAACTGTTTGTCTATAAGTTGTATATAAAATACATGTTTTTTTACTATTTTTTGAGTGTAGCTATGGATCGTAGTTGGATGCAAACTAGTAAGTTGAGTGACGAGTATGCGAACGTTGAGTGACGAGTATGCGAACGGGGTGGAGGAGTTTCTAGAGTTTGCTCAAACAAAGCTTAAAGATAGTGGTGGAATTTTTGATTGTCCTTGTGTTAATTGTGTGGACCAAACACCACAACCAGTTGCTATAATAAGAGATCATTTTCTTGTTGATGGGATTTGTCGTGGTTATACAACATTGACATGGCATGGTGAGAAGTTACATATCCCAAGTGTGTCCGTAAGAGAGAATTTCGTAGATGCAAATATGGATGATCGAATGGAGGACATGATACGTGATATTGGTCCGGAATATTTTAAGCAAGCACAAGCCTATGATAGTTTGTGAAAAGATAAAGAAGAGCCTTTGTATTTGGGAGGTACAAAGCACACACGATTGTCTACGGTGATAAAGTTATTCAACATAAAGGCAATAAATGGGTGGACTAATAAGAGTTTCATTGAGTTGCTTGAGTTGTTGAAAGATATGCTTCCAGAAGGTAACACATTGTCGTGTCGTACGTACGAAGCGAAGAAAGTTTTGTGTCCGATGGGTGTTGAGTATAGAAAAATACATGCATGCCCCAATGGTTGCATATTGTATCAGAATGATTTTGAGAAGTGCATAAATGCCATGTGTGTAATAGGTCGCGCTATAAAGTAAAGTCTGGTGAATCTTCCAATAATTCCCAGATTCAAACACTTGTTTGTTAATGCAAAGGACGCAAAGAACATTAGATGGCATGCAGATAAGAGGAAATGTGACGGACAGCTTCGTCATCCGGCTGATTCTCTACAATGGAAGAAGATTGATAGTTTGTTTTCGGATTTCGGTGCTGAACCAAGAAATCTTAAGCTTACACTTGCTTCAGATGGGATGAACCCATATGGTAACTTAACTACGAATAGTAGCTCCTGGCCTGTTCTCCTTATAATTTACAACCTATCTCATTGGTTGTGCATGAAGCGTAAGTATTTGTTAACCTAGAATTTCGACAAGGCTTTTGAGTGGTTAGTTAATAGGGTTTGACTTCTCATTAAAGATCATTCATAATGCCTTTGGAAAAGAAAAGTGACATTTAAGTCATCTCAGCATGTTTTCGACAGAAGAAGTCTTCATTCTCCAAAGAAACTTAAATCCTCCACCAAGAAATTGGAAGGTTTTATATATGCTGAAGGGAAGAAACAAGAGATAACCTTGAAAGAATATGATTGGAAGCTACATGCTGTGTTCCCAAAAGCTGAAGAGGAAATGATAGATTTCCTCAACAGATGTAAGTGGAACAATTCTGAGGTTATGCTATGTCCTAGGTGCAGTGCTGTTTTCGACAAAGAAGCAGCTAAAGCTGTTGAAGGGTACCAGGATCAGGAACAACGTAAGAGGAAATGGCTTGACAATAGGCCATCTTTTGATTTTGGTAGCACTGAGCTTCCTGGTTACAAGGCCAATGTTACGACTAAGCCTTCATCTAGCAAGGCTAATGTTTCGACTAAGCCTTCGAAAAGCCAAGAGCCAGGAAAGAAAGGATCCATAAAACTGTTTGGTAAATCCTTCGTTCCACAAACGAATTCCCCTGTTGGAAAATGGGTTCACAACAATGCACCCGCTCAAGTTGTCCATCAAGGTGATTCCAACAAGTATAATTATTGGAATAATTATAAAGGTAAGAATCCTATGACTAAAACCCAGTGGCGTCGTTTTCAGAGAAACCAGAAGAAGAAAGCTTCTTTAGACGTGAACAAGGTTCCTAGTCACTTTGGAATCAAAGTCCAGTTGGGTGATAAGAAGGTGGCTTCTAAGGTTGAAGCAAGTACCAGTGCTGATGTTGCTAAGCCTACAAGTGGGGTAAATAAGGCAAAAAGTAAGGATGTTTCGATGGAAAAACCTAGAAGGCCTGCACTTGAAAGAATCTGTCCTCCATCTTCGACATCTAAAGGGAAAGAAGCTCAGTCTGACTTTGATGAGGACATAGGTTCTGGTTTTGATGATTCTGATGATGACTTCGATGTCGTCTGTAATGTGGTGTCAATATTGCCACTGGAATATGATGTCATAACTGTGCCTAATAGTGAGGAAGATTTTACTGAAGATATGGCTTGTCACAAACCCATGTGTTACTATGTGATGAATGATGGCTGTGTCGAAGAGCAGGTGGCTACTTTCGAGAGGCCAGATACGAGTATGCAGAATCACCTGAAGCCTTTATATATTCAGGCTAAGGTTAATGGTATTGGCATCAACAAAGTGTTAGTTGATGGAGGTGCTACTGTGAATCTTATGCCTGAAGTGCTTATGAAGAAGATAGGCATATCCATCACCGACCTCAAGCCACACAATATTGTCTTAAGTAATTACGAAGGCAAAACTGGTTACTCTCTTGGAGCCATTGAAGTGGAACTGATTGTTGGAACTATCAAGAGGACCACTCTGTTCTTAGTAATTGCTTCCAAAGCAAACTTCAATATGTTACTTGGAAGGGAGTGGATACATGGAGTCGGTGCTGTGCCTTCAACAGTACATCAAAGACTAGTGATGTGGAAGGAAGATGGTCTTGTCGAATACATTGAAGCAGACCAAAGTTATTTTCGTGCTGACGTAAATCACATCACCAAGGAAAATTTTGAGAAAAAATTGGCGAACATTGCGCCATGTCCATCTTCTAATGAGGCATACATTCCTGCTGATAATGTATTTGCTTCAGTTAATTTGCATCCAAACTATGGTTTTGTTTGGGAAAGGCAAATAATAGGAGATGCTACTGCCCAACCTGAAGGGTGGTATTCTGATTCTTAAAATGTTTCCTATGTCAGTTCCTAATGCATGGAACAAGATTACGGCTTATATGGCCGAAAATAAGTTAAAAGCGGCTATGGAAGCCGAATTAAATCATCAAACAATGGCTGTCGAAGCCAAAGGTTCTGTAGACGAAAATGGCATTATTATGAATGAAAAGCTTGATTGCATTTATGATAATGAGCCATTAGGTTTTGAAAAAGATCCTAGAGATTCAACAAAGCGAATGCAAGCTCAAGATCCATTGGAGGAAGTAGATTTGGGAGATGGCTCAAAGAAGAGGCCAACTTTTGTTAGTGCATATCTGGATGTTGCATTGAAAGACAAAGTTATAACATTGCTAAGGGAGTTCAAAGATTGCTTTGCTTGGGACTATGACAAAATGCCTGGATTGAGTCGAGACATTGTGGAATTACAATTGCCAATTCGACCAGAGAAGAAGCCAGTGAAGCAGATGCCAAGAAGGTTTGCTCCTCAAATATTAACTAAAATTAAGGAGGAGATCGAAAGGTTGTTCAAGAACAAATTCATCAGAACTGCCAGGTATGTCGAATGGTTAGCTAATATAGTTCCTGTAATTAAGAAAAATGGCACTCTTAGAGTTTGCATAGATTTTAGAGACTTGAATAATGCAACTCCCAAAGATGAATATGCAATGCCTGTGGCAGAAATGTTGATAGATTCAGCAGCAGGATTTGAATACCTCAGCATGCTTGATGGTTATTCTGGGTATAATCAAATCTTTATTGCTGAAGAAGATGTATCGAAAACTGCATTTCGTTGCCCAGGAGCATTAGGTATTTATGAATGGGTAGTAATGCCATTTGGTTTAAAAAATGCTGGTGCTACATATCAGAGGGCAATGAATTGTATGTTTCATGATTTTATTGAAAACTTTATGCAAATATACATAGATGATGTGGTAGTTAAATCTTCCTCAGAAAATGGCCATTTAGACCATCTTCGACAATCTTTTGAAAGAATGAGGAAATATGGATTGAAAATGAATCCATTAAAATGTGCCTTCTGTGTGTGTGCAGGAGATTTCTTGGGTTTTGTGGTGCACAAAAAAGGCATTGAAATCAATCAGAATAAGACTAAAGCTATAATTGAAACGAAGGCTCCTTCAACCAAAAAAGAACTTCAGTCATTGTTGGGAAAAATCAATTTCCTACGAAGATTCATATCAAATCTAAGTGGCAAAACTCAAGCATTTTCGCCATTGTTGAGACTGAAGAAAGAAGAAGTTTTCAAATGGGAATCAGTTCATCAAGCAGCCTTTGAAGAAATTAAGTCTTATTTGATGAAACCACCAATTCTAATGCCTATTATTAGAAACAAAGTACTCAAATTGTATATAGCAGCATCTGAAAAAACAATAGGTAGCATGTTAGCTCAAGAGGATGATAATGGTGTCGAAAGAACCATATATTACCTTAGTAGAGTCTTAATAGATGCTGAAACTAGGTACAGTTCTATAGAAAAGTTGTGCCTTTGCTTGTATTTTTCATGCACAAAGTTAAAGCAATATATAAAGCCAGCTAATGTTTGTGTTTATTCGCATTTTGATATTATTAAGCACATGCTGTCGAAACCAATAATGCATAGTAGAATTGGTAAATGGGCTTTAGCTTTATCTGAATATGACTTAACTTATCAACCTTTAAAATCAATTAAAGGACAAGTGGTTGCTGATTTTATAGTGGACCACTCTGTTGTCGAAGAAACATTACATTTCGTAGACACATATCCTTGGAGGTTGTATTTTGATGGTTCGAGTCATAAAAAAGGGGTTGGGATTGGTGTTTTAATTATTTCACCAAATAACATTCCAACGAAGTACAAGTGTAAAATTCGAAATCATTGCTCAAATAATGAAGCTGAGTATGAGGCTCTTATTATAGGCCTTGAAATTTTACTTGAGCTGGGGGCAAGATGTATTGAAATAAAAGGTGATTCAGAATTGGTTATCAAACAAATGACCAAAGAATATAAATGTATTAAAGAACACCTTATTAACTACTTTATTATGGCCAATTCCTTATTAAAGAGATTTGACTCTGTTCATTTAGAACATTTACCACGAGTTGATAATCAAGTGGCGAATGATTTGGCCCAAATTGCATCAGGTTATAGAGTTTCAAAACAAAGCCTTGAAGAATTAGTCGAAATAAAAGAGAAACTCGTGTCTGATGATATTTCTTCATCATTATTGTCAACACCAAAAACTGGGGGGGGGGGGGGGGGCAACAAATACAGATGAGGAATGGATCGAACAACACCACATTGTTGATGAAGTTGTTTTAGCAGAAGTTTTTGCTATTGACAATATGGCCAATGATGATTGGCGAAAGCCTATTGTAGAATACTTGCAAAATCCCACAGGAAATACCAATAAAAAGGTAAAGTACAGAGCTTTAAGCTATGTGGTAATTGGAAACGAATTGTTTAAGAAAACTCCTGAAGGAGTATTATTGAAATGTCTTAGTGAAAATGAGGCATATTTAGCAGTTTCTGAGACACATAGTGGAGCTTGTGGTTCGCACCAAGTAGGCCATAAAATGAAATGGCTGTTATTTCGACAAGGAATATATTGGCCATCAATGTTGAAAGATTGTATAGAGTTCGCCAAAGGATGCCAAGAGTGTCAAAAACATGCTGGAATACAACATGTGCCTGCAAATGAATTGCATGCCATAGTGAAACCTTGGCCATTCAGAGGCTGGGCTCTGGATATAATTGGAGAAATAAAACCAACATCATCAAAAGGTCATAGGTATATATTAGTAGGAATTGATTATTTTACCAAATGGGTTGAGGCAGTACCTTTAACCAATGTTGACCAAGAAGCAGTAATACGGTTTATACGAAATCATATTATTTATAGGTATGGAATTCCAGAAACCATAACTACAGATCAGAGTTCTGTTTTCACTGGTCGAAAAATGGTGGAATTTGCTTCTGAAATTGGTTTTAAGTTATTAACTTCGACGCCATATTATGCACAAGCCAATGGTCAAGTGGAAGCTGCCAATAAGATCATTATTAACTTGATTAAAAAGCATGTTGGGCAGAAACCCAGAAATTGGCATAACACTTTAGATCAAGTTTTATGGGCTTGTAGAAATTCACCCAAAGAATCTATCAATGCTACTCCATACAGGTTAACCTTTGGACACGATGCAGTATTGCCTGTTGAAATCTGTTTTCAATCAATAAGAATTCAAAGACAGTATGAAATTCCTTTTGATCATTATTGGAATATGATGCTTGATGAGTTAGTTGATTTAGACGAAGAAAGGTTGTTAGCTTTGGAAATGCTTATTCGACAGAAGGAAAGAGTAGCTAAAGCTTATAACAAAAAGGTTAAGTTAAAAACCTTTAATTCAGGTGATTTAGTTTGGAAAGTGTTGTTACCTATGGATAAAAAAGATAGAGTCTTGGGTAAATGGTCACCTAGTTGGGAAGGTCCACTTCGCATTTTGCAATGTTTTTCTAATGGGGCATACGAAGTCGAAGAATTGGGTGACGAAAATAGAATCTTCAAAATAAATGGCAAGTATTTAAAACAGTATAAGCCAACATTAAACGAAGTTAGAATCGAGCAAGGATAAAATCGTAAATTGGTTCAAAATGGTAATGTATTCAATCAAAATAATTACATAGCCATTAAAAGAAATTTTACACTATTACAAGTTACTAAAGGCTTTGAAGAGAATGCTTGAGCCTGTAGAGGATTTTGGTACCCACAGCAATTGAAGACTCCAGAAAGCTTAACTCTTTGTCCAGTTGAGCAATAGTGGCTTGGTGTTTTTGAGCATCATCAAAATGTTGAAGAGCCTCAGTAGCTGCCTTTTCAATCTTCGACTTAGGGGTCTCCATCCTTTGTTGCACTAAACTTTTTTGGAGTTTAGCATTTGCCAGTTTTGTTTGGAGAATTCTTATTTCTTCATCATAGTGCTGAATTTTTGAATCCCAGTTAGCAAGTTCTTGCTCATCCTTTGTTATTTGAATTTCCAATTCATCAATAGGGGTTTGAGAAACCTTGAAGGCATTAATTTTTTCTTGATGAAGTACAGCCTCTTGTTTTTTCAACCTGGAAATTTCAGAGCGTTTGCTCATGTGAAGTGCAAAAGTTTCAAAGACTGGCAAAAATTCGATCAGGAAAGCGAAAAGTTTTGCATTAGGTTCTGATTGTAGCAATTTTTGAACGATGTCCTTAATTGCAAAGCTTTCTGTTGGGTTCTCTTCAATCCTAGCAAAGAGATTGCCTTCCAAGACCTTAGCTTTTAATTGTTGAAGCAATTCTTCAGTAGATTCTTGAGTAACAGAGGTCAAGGAAGTAGTCGAAGCACTGGAGACCATGGCATGAGAAGAGGAAGAAAGGCTCAGCAAATGTTTGAGAGCAGCCAAAGGATTTGTCGTCTTTATCAGCGAAAACTCCTGGTCACTCATAGCACTACTAGTTGATTCTTTGGTAGAAGCTTTTTCTTGAGCCTCAATCTCAATCGTCTCTTTGATTGAATCCTTAGCGCCTGCCACGTCTGGTGTTTGCTCGTTAGTTCGCTCAAGTTCCATTTCAACATTCGCGTTAGTAGCGTTGTTTGTTCCTTCGACGTCAACAACCATAGGAGAATTTTGGGTAGTTGGAGTTACTGTGGAGATTTCCTCAGGCGTTGATGGTGCAGGCAAAATGTGTTCAGTCGAAAGAACATTTGGAGCAACTACAGATCCGACAACAGGAACTTCGACTGATGTGTGAAGTCTCTTAGGGGGAGGTCCATGAGATTGCTCTTGTGGTTCTTTGATCACAATCCCTTTAGCCCTTGCTTGGGATTCGGGTTGCATTCGTTTCCTTGACCGGTGAATAAGAGGCATGTTATCACCATCACTATCAGTATCCTGCGAAAGAGAAACACGAGTTTAAAACACAATTAAGTGTTAAAAGAGTCGAAGAAACTTGAAACAGAAATGAAGATATATTTGTTACCTCAGAACTGGAAACAAGTAGGCTTTTCCCTATTGCAAGAGGACTTGTTACTCCAGGTTTCTTCTGAAAGAGGAAAAAGAAATAAAGGTGATGAAACATGATCGAACTTTCTATTTAAAAAGTCTAGCTAATTAACAAAGATGTACCTCTATTTGGGGTAAGTTGGAAGTGGATTTAATCACAAGTTTCTTCTTTGTCTTGGGTGGTGTTCTTGCTGTTGGCTTGTTTTGCTTTGGTGCTGCTTTAGTGGGCTTTTTCTGTGAAACAGCAGCTGTTCATAATGCAAAGATTTTTTCAGGTAAATGGTTTTAAAATTTTAACTAATGAAGAAATATGTTTCCAATTATCTGGGGATACCTGGGGATTTGTTCTTCTCAGCAATTTGAGAAGGAAAAGCTGAATACAAAATTTTCGAAATTTCTGCATCAGTTTTTCCTTTAGAAGCCTTAGTATAGTATCCTCCCCACCAATCTTGGAATGTCTTCGTGCAAGAAAAGCTTGGTTGAAATTTAGCAGGTTCAAAGAGCAAATCTTTGAAACGAAAATTCTTGAAGACTTGTTGATAAGCTTGCTCTGTTTCTGGAGTGTTGAACTCTCTCCTGTGCAAGCAGACCAGAGCCGGTCGAAGTTGGCATAGCCCAAATTGCCTTGAAAAATAGCTGGGAAAATATTTGCTAATGCCAAGATTGTTTTTATTGTTGCTTGGAGAGAGCCTGATCGAAAGAAGAGAGGGCGAAAGATAGGCTTGCCAGATTTGGTTTATTTCTTCAGCATTTTCTGTTGAGTTAGAAGGAAATTCGTTGATGAACCAAGATGGTCCAAAAGTGCATCTTACAAAAGGCGCCATAGCATCAACGAAAGTAGTGCACTTGTTGAAGATGTCGAAGTACATGGAAAACGCTTCTTCATAAGACAAGTTTTTCTCCCTATTCTTCAATTGTGCTAGTCGAACTCCTTGTGTTCTTCTAGTTGGTAAGGTTAGTCGAATTTCCTTAGGAATAAACAAGTTCAGCCTTGATTCAAAAGTGGCTAAGAGCCAAAGTTGCATAAGCCACATAGGACCAGCAACGAGCAATTTGTCAGTTGGTTCGCCTTCTTTCAATTTGAGGGCAGCACCATCAAGATGTTGATAGAGATTCCCCAAAATCAATTTCGCTAAATTGATATTTTTGGCCTTATGGAGTTGAATGGCCAAAGGAACGAAAACTTTTGCTACTTGGAGAGAACGGGAGCAAAAGACAAAACATGACAACCATAAGGTAAGAAAAGCTATATGTTCTAAATCAGATACTTCAACATTCTCAGTATCATGATGATCAGCAATATAAGCACTAAAGGTAGGGTTGTTAAATGAGAAGCCATAGTCGTTGGTGGCCAGTTTAGGGTCAAAAGTTTCGCCCAGTGGTTTCAGGCCAGTAATGGCAGCCACATCCAACAGAGTGGGAGATAACATGCACACTTCAGATGGAGACTATGAGTGGATATATCCCAGAACTGTAATGCTGCTAGAATCATAGTGCTGTCGTATTTTGGGTCCATATTTCGACAGTTGGATAATGTCGAAAATCCCCTGTTCTTGCCAAATGGTTTCCTTTTGTTTTTGAACTTTGTCAAGCCATGCGATGTAATCACTTTGTTCTACCTTAGGAGCAGATCTAAATACTCTGTTGGGGTTTTTTAGAAATTCCAAATGAAAAGGAGTTTCCTCAAAAATTCTGGGTTGAAGTTTTCGGTGACTAGGAAAAATCGCCTTAACTTCTTCGCTTTCTATGGGGTCAGGAAGAGGACCTAAATAAGCATGGGTAAAAGGTTTACCAGATGGAATAAGTATCTGATTAAACCAAGTTGGTGAAGGTTCTGCAACGAAGCCTTCAAAGCCTTGCACAGCAACTGTTTGTTTTTGAGGTTGAGCGCTGGAAGAAGCCATCTGTTGCAAATAACGAACAAAGAGGGTTGGGTTCTTAGTAGAGATGTCGAAACGATGAAAAAGTTTGATGCTTTCGTGAAAAGGCAAGGTTAACTGAGAAATTTTCAGAGTTTAAGGTTCAAAGGGAGCATGAGATTGAAGAAGATGAAGTGAAACGTATTTATACGTTAGAAGTGCAACGGTTACACAGTTACGACGTTTCGCACATTTGAGATTCTGAAAGGACGTGGTCCACCAACCAAATGACGTGGCCCAATAAAACGGTTCGCTTTATCTGCGTAGGGTCATGATTATTGTTGCCTATCACCATTTAATGCAAAGTTGTTGGAGGTGACGTTTCGAAATCTTCAAAAATATTCTTTTTCTTCCTTAACATTTGTGTTGTCGAAAAAGATATTTTTGGGGGGCAATTTGTTAGCCTAGAATTTCGACAAGGCTTTTGAGTGGTTAGTTAATAGGGTTTGACTTCTCATTAAAGATCATTCATAATGCCTTTGGAAAAGAAAAGTGACATTTAAGTCATCTCAGCATGTTTTCGACAGAAGAAGTCTTCACCAATTCGACAAGGAAGAGTTTTCGACAGGACAGTATATTCAGGACTTCGTCAAGCAGTTATTGGCAAACAGTTATGTCGAATTTCAAGACTACGGTTAATACAACGTAGGCAGTTGTGGCATCGAACGTGGCACGAAGTTCATCACTGGTTATTGAGACGTGGCCACGTGTCCATAGCAGTTTACATTTCAGTCATCATTTTCTGTATAAATAGGGGTTTCTACGTAGAAATCAGGGGTGCCAAATTATTATACCAAACACACAGTTCTGAAACTCTAACCTCCAAGTCACAGCGAAAACAGAGTAAAAGAATCATTGTATCACGTATGTGAATTTGTGCACCTTTCTCTTTACATTTAATGCAATTTATTGCTTTCAATACAAGTCATTTTATATTTCTGCGTTCCATTTTACTACTTCTTTTTCTTTGATTTGCATTTTCATGGTGAATTGTCTCCCTTTTTAAAATATATTTGTTGACAAACTGTGGTGTTTAAAGGCAATTGCTTTAGAGATTTCTGGTTTAATCTCACAAACATTTCTAATAAAACCAGTGATTGTTTGCTAAAAACACCAGCAAACAGTATGTTATGTTATCCATGATGATTTCTGACCCAAAACAACCTGGAAATGACATAGATGTTTACCTTAGTTCGTTGGTTGAAGACTTAAGAAAAAAGTGGGATGAGGGCGTGGATGTGTTTGACGGGTATTCCAATGAAACTTTCAAGCTGCGGGCGATGTTATTTTGCACGATCAATGACTTTCTAGCATACGGCAACTTGTCTGGATATAGTGTTAAGGGACATAAAGCTTGTCCTATTTGTGCAGAAAACATGTACTACCATCAGTTGAAACATGGTAAGAAGACTATATACCTTGGGCACCGGAGATTTCTCAAACACAATCACTCGTATCCTAGGTTGAAAAAAGCTTTTAATGGGTGCCAAGAGAATGAATCTCCTCCGAATGTCTAGAGTGGAGAAGAAGTCTACCACGTGGTTAAGGACATCAAAGTTGTATTTGGCAAAAAGCAGAAGCAGCTCAATGAAAAAAACAAGTGGAAGAAGAGGCGAGTGTTCTTTGATCTTCCATATTGGTCTAGTCTTTATTGAATATAAGCATTGAAGCGTGTAATGTAGGATTTAATCTATCTACAAGACATGCTTATAACCAAGAACATACTATAGCGGAAAACAAAAGACATACAAGCATGCTTTTATATAATCAAGAACAAAACCATGCTCTTGACAACCTTAGGATCTACGACATGTTGATATATCAAGGATTAGATAAATACCTGGATCCATAGGAAAGAAGTGGAGAACGGATCCTGAGAAGAAAAAGTGAGTGATAAACGAGCAACAGCTACTCGTCAGCTTTTGGTTCTTCCTCAACCGGGACTCCTAATGCTCTAGACTATAGTGTGACAGTCTGTTAGGGTTCCCATTATCCCTCTAATGGGCTATCACTAACATCCACTCATATTGGGCCCATATAAATTATTAATTATATAATTAGAAACCCAATATAGCCTTTTACTTATTTTGATCACATATCAATTAAGGCTGCTAATTGATAAATAGCTAATATAATTAATAAAGAATATTTGCCCATTATTTATGATATTGGAATAAAATATTCCAACATGTAACTCTAGCTTAATAACAAAGGACGAAAATTATAGTAATAAGCCAAATGTCAGGCAGAATAGAAGCCTGGCAGAATAAATGTCTGACTGTAATCGACATGCCAAACCCGACCTGTGCAAAAGAAGTACAAATAATGGCAGGACAGGTCGCAACATTATCAACATTCCTCTCAAAATCAGCAGACAAAAGCCACCTTTTTTACCAACTGCTTTGAAAAAACAACACCTTCAGCTTGAACGAGGAATGCTCAGAAACCTTCAAGGATTTCAAGCAATACCTGGCAACTCCTCCGGTACTAATTTCCCCCGCACAAGGAAAGCCACTAATCCTCTACCTAGCAGTATCGGAAAACGCTTGTAGTTCAGTATTAGTACAGAAGAAAGAAGGCGAAGAATGATCTGTTTACTTCGTCAGCCGAGCCCTAACGGGAGCTGAGCTCCATTACCAAAAGATCAAGGAGGATTCCTTCGCTGTTCTCACCATGGCAAGAAGATTGCGGCCAAACTTCCAAGAGCTATCTGACTACCTCGAGCACAAATGACTACCAGACGACGGTGACAGTGTGGTCAAAATCAAAAAATCCTCAGCGCGATACCTAATACTCGACGGATGTCTAGCAACCAAAATCCTAAGAGCTGACTACTACGGGCCCACCGTCAACAGAGACAGAATCGATTATGTGCGACTGTCATACCCCAATTTTGTCCGACTAGTTGAAAATCAAATAAAATTGTATTTTTGTGAACACTCATTTTTTAACGGTGTTTTGATGTTTTTTCGAAAATTATCAAAATATGTGCTCTTTGCATGTTTCGCGCGTTTTGCGTCGAATACGTCATTTTACTAGTTTCTGTCGTTTTCGGGTTAATTTCACTATTAAAAATGTGATACAAAAGTCTAGTGGTTTTCGCGGGTGTGCGAATAAAGTGTATAGTAATGGGCGCGTGTCGCACCGAGTTAGCGAGATTATTATTGTTTTGTTATTGTTATCATTGTTAATTGTATTTATTTATTAGTAGTCATAAAAATAAGAGACACAACAAATAGTCAAATTGTTTATTTTATTTAAATCTGAAGTTACATTTTTCTTAGTTACAAATAAGACAAAAAAAAAATGAAAAGTAAAACAAAAAAAAGGGGTATATACGCCCCAGGCTGTTGTTGCTCAATTGGAGCTACAAGCTCAAAACACCTTCTTCTTGTCTCTTTGGCATTTTGCCATTTTATTGGTTAGACAAAATTGCTTTTTGCATGCACTACTTGATACCTCCTGCAAATTGTTGTTACTTGTCTCCACTAACCCATCCCACACCTAGGTGGCTCTCTAACAAACACAAAAGAACAACAACCTCCAAACTTGTATATAAGAGAGGGCTCGCAAGAAGAAAGGGGAGGAGAAAAAAGAAAAATTGAAAAAAAATTTGAGAAGAAAACAGGAGATGAGAAGCAAGAGAGAAGGGAGGAAAAATGAAAACTCAAAAAGAGAGGTTTAAAGTGCCATAGACTTCATCTTCTTCAATAACCTCACCATTACAACAAACCCTCAACTACACCCTCCATTTTTATAACACCACAACAACCACCATGCCCACCTCCCACAACCACACAACAACTACTACCAACACCACCTAAACAACAACCACCATAACCACCTCCTACAACCACACAACAACAACCACCATAACCACCTCCTACAACCACTCCTACAACACTACAAAACACCAACAACCATCTCTACAAGAACAACTACCACACAACAACCACCACTCTCAACACCACAACACCATCTCACCACCAAAAACTCATCCCCCTCAACACCACCTCACCACCAAAACTCATATCTCCAACACTACTCATCTCCTCCACCTCACCACCAAAACTCATCTCTCCAATAGCACCACAACACCATTTCACCACCAAACAACCACCACAACCATCCCCACTACAACAACAACCATCCCTACAACAACAACAACAACAACAACCCCCACTACAACAACAACCATCCCTACAATAACAAAAACCACCACCACACAACAACAACCACAACCACCTCCTACAACCACACAACAACAACCCCCACATAACCACCACTCCACAAAACCAAGAACCACCACCGCCGGAGTGTCGTCGGAGCTCCACCGGAGCCACCTTCCCCCCACCAAAACTTATCCCACACAACAACACAACAATCACCAAACAACCACAACATCATTATCACCATCATTCACCTCACCACCACCACTATCTCTTTCTCAACACCACCACTACCATGAGCCCATTCACCTCTCATCACCACCACTCACAACCACCACAACTTCAGCCCTCCGTTCACGCCTCCCCCTCTCTCACTTTTGCAAAATCCTCCTCCATCTCTCTCTCTCTTCGTTTCTCTTTCTCTCTCTCCTTTCTAAAATTTTTTCTTTTCTCTGGTAGTGCATTGCTACGGCTGGAGAGTGTGATGTTGAAATGATTTTAGTTTTAGCTTAATTCTCATGGGCTTAGGTAGTCCATTAGTTCCTTTTTTTTATTTTTTTTTCAGTTTATCTTTTTACACCCCATGTTTTAACCCACACAGCCCCCTACATTAGCCCAATACCTCCAAAAATAAAGCTGGGCCTCCTGCTGAAAAAAAAAACGAGTTGGGCTAAGCTTTCCACACCACCCTTTTCCAAATACAACCCACTTACGTTTTTTTAGCAAAACTGTTGTTCACACCCCTGTACTTTCTGTCTCGCAGCCCCCCCCCCTCTTCTTTTGTTTCTTTTTTTTTAGTTCAGAAATGATAGTGGCACCTCCCCATTTTTATGAAGCGAACCCCCCTGTTTTACTCACATACAACCCCATTTTGCTTTTTTATTATTTCATTTTCCTAAAAGCCCATAGTGCTATTTACACCTTTGTTTTATTTCAACATCCCCCTCATCATTCTTGCATTCTTCTCAAAGATTCATCTCCAAATCTCTAGAATCAAGCTCAAGGCTGAAGGTTAAAGAGTAAATTCAAGCGGTTTAGCACTCATTCATCTTATTTCTTGCTTATTTAGCTTGGAGTTAAGGTATATTCTTGAATCTTAGCATCATCATCAGAGTTTTAGCATCAAAAATATAGATCGTCAATTTGTTTTTTTTTTTTACATACTAAGCATTTCATTACATTTAGAGTTACATCTTATGTAAATATGTTAGTATAATTGTTGTTGTTGAGGGAAAAATGCATTTCAATCATTAACATTTTGGATCCCGGCTACTCTTTTGAATTCATTTGTGCCTATCACTTCCTTGTCTACTCTCATGTGGAATCACCAATGCTTAGATAGGCTCATTCCTTACATTGCATCTTCCGCTAGATGTGCATTTAGGTTCCCTTGCGTTTCGTAGAAATATTTGAGTATGGTTCTCGCCTAGCATCTTCCACTAGATGTGCATTTAGGTTCAATCTTGCCCACTCTTGTATTTTTGCTTAATGCCCAATCCAAGTTTCTTCTTTGCCTATTTATGTGTTGTGGTCTAACATGTGTAGTCTAAGCTAATATTTGCTCAAGAATTCAAGTGAGATTGTTGCTTGCCTAAGGATTCGATTTGCATTCATTGTTTTCTTTTCTAAATGGCCTAGCATGAAAACGGTGACTAGTGACAATCACCCATAACTTTTGTTAGTTTGGTTGTCCTAAGAGCCTAAATTTAAAAAAAAAAGGGATGTTTTCATATGCATAAGCTACTAGTGATAATCACCCATAACCTTTGTTAGTTTGATTATCATGAATGCTTTCAATTTCAAAAGATATTTTCCTAAGCATCAAAAGTCATAGCAAGTGTTAGTGATGATCACCCATAACCTTTGTTAGTTTGATCATCATGAGCGCCTCTCACTTTTCAAAACCAAAGCAAAAAGACTTTCACTTTCAAGGCTCGTTAGAACTACGTCGCTTTGATTCCCATTTGGGATACGTAGGAGCGAGCCACGTCCTCGTCAAGCACAACAAACCAAAATTAATTCGATTGCGAAAGCCCTTTTTGATCTAAAATAAAAACCGATTATCATTAATGATCACTCGCGCCGTTGCCGTTTGGTTGTTAATGATAATTTCATTTTCAAAAGAGTTAGTAGCGCGGCCACTCTAAACCGTTGTTGTTTGGTCATCGCGAATCCTCACTCCTACTGCGAAAACTCATCTAAACAGACTAAAAAACAAAAACCTTTTTAGGACAACCAAGAACTACGTAGCTTTGAATTCTCCATCGCACCAGGAGATACGTAGGAGCGAGAGGCCAACTCTCGTCAAGCGCCAAAAATAAAAATTTTCATTAAGTCTTCTCACTCCCTTCTCAATAAAGAGGCAAAATAAAAGCATTTTCAAATCAACACTTCAAACCACACATTTAATTAAAGGTTCCCTTTCGGGAGAAAGGAGGTACGGGGTGCTAATACCTTCCCCGTGCCTAACCGACCCCCGAACCCATATCTCTGGTTTTCGAAAGACCATCCGCCTTGTCTAAAAGACCTTTTTTCAATGTTTTGGTCTTAAAATTAAAATATTGGTGGCGGCTCCATACCTTTTCCACGTTGTACAATGAGAAGTCCGAACCGGATTTTTTGGGGTGCAACAGCTGGCGACTCCGCTGGGGACACTTTTTTTTTTTTTAAAAAAAAGACGAGGGTCAAGCCTAGTTAACTTTGATGTGTGGTTTTAAAATTAATTGAGTTGAAAGCTTTGTTTTACTTCTTTTCTATTTGTTCACAATGCCATGTTCATGCATTCCTTAATTCCCATGTCCCCTATTCTCTGCTCCCTTTCTTAAGGTAAAAACATGCATTTCCTCCCATTCTATTATGGTCCCTTCTTCTCCGCTCCCTTTCTTGAGGTAAGCAGTGCATATGACTGTTGCTGAAACCTAGGTTGGATTATTAGTATTGTGATATTGAACCCTAGGGTAGACGACATGTTATTACCTGCTATTATTTGGACTGTTCTGGGTTTTCCTTTGCAGGTGGGGTATATGTGGGTAGTTTTAGGCGGTATGCCCTTGCTGCACACACTCACACCTTATGCTTACTATGCTTTGAGAGGGGCCTAAAACCCAAGGTCTGACAAAACCTAGGAGAGTGGAAATGAGTAGTGACTGGCAATTGGACCGTTGTCCTTCCGACTCTCACGAAAGTTTCAGCCAGAGTATGCTCTTTCATGATGCCTCACACCAGATGGCGTTCCATCGTTGTGGGTGCTATTGTGAAAGAGAATTAGCTCTGGTAACCTGGTGAGGAAGTGACTAGAACCCGCATGGGAGGAACATTTGAGTTGTCCTAGAACTTAGGTCCCCACCTTCGTAGGACACAAGGGGCATACCAAATTGTGTGTTGCATTGTAATCTAGGCATGTTTTCAAAAAAGGAGAAGGGAATTTTTCCAAAGAAATAAAAAAGGAAAGTAGAGAAAGAGCTGCCGTTGTAGCCTTTCATTTGTCGGTCCGTACGAGGCAGTATGTGGCCCACTTTATTTTCAAAAAAAAAGAGAGAACGAGCTGCCGTTGTAGCCTTTCTCTTACTTGGTCCATATGAAACCATGTGCGGCTCGCATTTTTCAAAAAAAAAAAAACAAAAAAAACTTGAACTAATGCCAATAAGGGTTTTGCCCTAATCTGCATATGCATAAAACATCATCATTTTGCATGCATCCTCGCATTGCATCCAACAGAAGCTTTTACAGTTCATGCATGCATCCTTGCATTTCATCAAAGTTTGTTTACCGAGAATCCCAAAGTGACAAAGAATCTTGTCATAGGCACGATGTGGAATCAAAAGTGAAACAGCGTATACTCCGAGGTGTGAGTTTATTTAAGTTTGAATGCATGGAATGTGCTTTGTTTCGCTTATTGATTCTAACCTTGTTGTGTTTCAAAGAAAAAAATAATCAAAATCCACCGTTAAACCTGTGGCAAGACATAGTACACCGTGATTCCCGGCACCAAGACAAACATGAAATCATACATATTGCATTGCACTTGCATTCAAACAAGTATTAGTGCATACCGTCTTTTATCAAAAAAAAAACCAAAAATCAAGAAAAATCAAAAATTATTATTTTCCACAAGTTTTTTTAGAAAACATACTACATGCATTTTTTCTTTGCATTACAAAAAATAATCAAATAAACATCTCATTTCGCATGCATTTTCATAAGAATCATATCTTTCCACGCACTAAAAATAATTGTTAGTATCAGGCACTCCATTTCATAGTTTAAAAATAAAACGAAAAGCAATCATCATCCGCACTTTGCATCATGGCATCATGCATTACATAAAACAAAATTCTGAAAAAAAAACAATTATCATCCCTATGGTATTTCATTCGCTCATAATCATGAAAAATCATCAAGTGATGCAATTTACGTTATCCTCATTCAAAATGCACATTCGTTCATTCATTCACCCACTCATTCCGTCGTCCGTCCATATCACATCATCGCATTAATACTTTTCTGTGTCGCAAATCAAAAATAAGCATTAACGTCTCATCTCGCATGCATCTTCATTCAATATCTCCCATGCATTAGGAAAGTAATTGCAAGCATCACGCATTTCATTTCATTGCATAAGAAAAATGAAAACCAGAAGCATCTATCATCCATATCGCATTTCATTCATCCTTGATTATGCAAAAACTATCATCAAATAATGCGGACATCGCGTCAATGTGGCGCTCATGCATCATTTCATTAACCTCATCACTTTGTTCGAATACATCATTTCTCCCTGCATGCATCCTTTCGAAACAAAGAAAAATTTCTCATGTGATGGCTTAATGGATAGAAGTGCACCTTTGAACGACGAAGGGTAATGTCTCAAATTTGTTTGTCGACTACAAATTTGAGATGTTACTTTACGATGTCAGAGCACTTTGACCCAGTCGCACGTATTTTAATTTCAAGTAGGAAATTAAATTGAGTCAACTAATTGTCAAAACGTTTCAGTACATTGTGTGAAGTATTGAGTCAGGATCCACTCAATGTTTCAGGCAAGTTACTCAGGGTAACGACAATTAGTTGCCTCATATCACCATTCTTGCATCTCTCATCATTCAAAAAAGGGGCATTGGCATTTCGCATCTTGTCTCGCCTCTAAAAAATAAAATAAAAATCAAAAATCATTTGGAAAAAATGGGGGGCATCATTCTTGCATCATTCGCATTGGTATTCCATATTTTGTCTTGCAACAAAATAATTTAGAATAAGCCACACTTTTCGAGTAGTCGTTCTCCACGCATTTGCATCATACTTGCATATCATAATTTGTTCATTCATTCATTGCATAAAATAAAAGTTGTGATGAGAAGCGAGACGTTCTTGCAAAACAATCATCCTTTTTTTGAAAAAGTTTATCCTTACTTGGTTGCAAACTCAAGGTGTTCCAAGGCACTCAGTTTTGCAAATCAATAGCTCATTTGCATGTCTTTCAAAAGCACTGCATCCCATCCATTCCATGACAAAAAAAAAAACTGAAGCAGCTCATCAATTCATTGTTCTAACTAATGTTGACTCTCTGTGAAGCATTCCTATAGTGAACGTGCATGACACGTGCAGTTTCTCTTGTTTGAGTCAGTTAGTTTCCTTCCTTGTCATCATCATCATCCCAGTCTAACCCCGCCCCGTCCATCCATAAGGCGCATATTCTCTCCCATCAGTGCATACTTGACTTTTTGGTTCATTCTCACTAACACTCTAAGTCCTCCATGCTGGGGCAATTCTGTGATCACTAACTTTCTTTATCGGCATGATATTCCTTTAGTGCAAGTCTTTCCAAAAAAAAAGAGAAAAGAAGAGATAAATGAGAAGAACAAGCTCGCTAGGTTGAAAACCCGCAAAGGGCAGCCTAGGCAAAAAGGAGCGCCCGGTGGATTGAAAACTCGCAAAGAGCGGTCCAGGCAAAAATTAGGGCATAAAAAAAAATGCAAAGAAAAGAGCAAACACATATAGATAGATAAATTGTTGTCAAGTTTTATGAAAAAATAAGCAATCGGAATTTGAAATGAAGTTTGGCCATCCAGAAGTTCCCTTTCCTACCCACCTTAACCCAAGAAAAACCAAAATCCAAAAATCACCCTAGACAAGGATCACCTCAAATATCCAAAAAAAAAAAGTGCATCACTTTCTATCAGCTCACCCGAGTCAAAGAAGGAAAAGAATCATAAAACAAAAAAGAGAGAGAAAATCAAAAAAGGGATTCAAAAATGAAAATCCCAAAACAAAAGAAAATACAAAAGAAATGTAAGTGGTGAGCTGGTACATGTTACCACAAAACACAAGAGATCCTTGTCTCAATAACCTTCAAACACTTCATCATTCCCATACACCCCTCCTTCCATAAACCGCAAACACTTCCCTTTGACCTCGGTAACCCGCCCTCCACAAACCCTTAGCCAAGAATAAAATTTCCAAACACCTCATCAAGCCAATTAACCATCATAAATCATCGATCGTCAGCCAACGCCGAATAAAAATCATCCTACCATTAGCCCCCAAGCTCTTCATTAAGCCCCATCATCCCTCCTCCACAAAACACCACAATCCCGAAAAGTCCATTCCGATCAATGACCGAATGCTGTTGTTTTCTCAAATTTTAAATCTTAGGACCACTAAGTTTATCTGGCTACAATGTGTTTGCTCAAAAGAAAAAACAAACGATCAGAAAAGAGAAAGCTGATCAAGGAAAAACAAACCCTTAGGAAAAAGAGATGAGGGAACAAAAATAAACAGTCGAAAAAAAGAAAGCTGACGGAAAAAGGAAGACTTGCACTTCAAACGCATTCAAGTTGCATTAAAACAAGGTTTAGTGATCACCAAGTGAGGCTTCTTTCATACTAAAAGTCAAAACTTTCATTGCATTTGAGTTTTTCTTAAAAAGAATCGAAGATGTGTACTAGGGGACATTTCCTTCACCTCTCACTCCACTCAACCATGGGGAGATTTTGTTCGTCGTCTATCCCGTTCACATACCACCCTCCGTATATAACCGTCACCATAACTCTATCACCTTTTCACAACCTCACTCAAAGAAACCGTTTGAAATTTCATTCCAAAATGGGGCAAGTGCATTCTCATTCCTTCACCTCATTCATTCCCATAAGAACCTCACCGGGGCAATCTCTCAACTCACTATCCTAAATAAGGCCTCGTCATTCTAATTGGGGCAACTTTGTTTCGTCCTGACTGGGGCAACACCAAACTCTGTGGGTTGAAACAAAACCCTTTTCATTCCACCTTTCATCCCAAGAGCCGAAGTGTTCCCAATTCATCATCTCCTACACCCCTAGTCATTATCACCACCAGGCAAAGGCAAGCTTATTCACTCATCAAAAGCCCGAACCGGGGCAGTCTTGCATCCCTTGGTCCCTCATGAGCGTCGGTAATAATCATGTTTGTCATCCCTTCAATTGTCATACATATCCTAAACCAATCCCAAGTTAACAGACTCACTCATTCACATTTGCGCTCCTATGCATGCTTACTAAGCAATGCTTCAAAGAGAGAGAACACACGTTAGTCATGCGATATCTAAGATTCAGTCGTCATTGGAAGGGAGAGAAAACAAGTGAGCTTGTTTTGTAAATAAAAACCTTGAGAACACCGGAGTTTGAATCAAATTCAATTTTTCAACAAAAATGGTCAATAATCATCCCACTTTTGCATCCAAAGTCTCGCGTCTCATCATTATGAAAGTATTCACAAAAAAAGTATTTGAATACCCCAAAAAATTTGTCATATCATGCATCAAAATACTGCATTTGCATCCTCACATAGCAAAAAGACAAATAGAAAAAATTATTTAACCAGCTATCTCAGCACATGAGGGGGTCGCCTAAAGTTGGCCGCTCGTAGGGCTTTAGTGCTCACCTTAATCCTTGGGGATTAGGATGTTACCTTGTAGGCACTTGAAGTGTTGATCCTTAACCAAAATAAAAAGGAAGAAAATCAAAAACAGCATCTCATAGCATCCATCATTCCATTGAAATCATCACATCACATACACTTTGCATAACATACATTCACACTCCATTTACATAGATATCTGCATTCCATAGAAAAAAATAAAAGAGCAAATAAGAAAGGAGAGGAGAAAATCACAGAAGATGGAACATAAAAGAACACAACATCTTCATATCATTCATCATTCTCATATCATCCATACCAGTCATCACTCCATGGCATCAAACAGTACATTACGCCCTCAAATTCGCATCTCAGAAGAGCGAAAGAATAACAAAAGGAAAAGAAGAGAAAGATCAAACAGAAAAGGCATCCCACCAAAGTCAATCATTGCATTCATGTGCACCCCAAACATCCAAGTGCACGCATTTCATGCACCATCCAAGAGAAAAGTTACTTCGGACCAGAGAGTCCCAAAAATCTCATTTTTAGAAAACCACAACACAGAGTTAGTAAACTCCATCAACACAGAGTTAGTAAACTCCATCAACACAGAGTTAGTGAACTCCTTCCACAGATCACAACATCGTGTACGAGCGCGCGATGGATCCATCAGACTTCGTTAAGTCCTTCGGATTAGTTGTGTCAGCCTAAGGCATAGCGTAAATCCATTGATCAAATCAGTTCCGGACCTGATGTTGATCGGCCGCTCGAAAAGGCCACCCCAGAGCTCGGACTCGACAAGAGTCCGTTAGAAGGTTTTAGGCAGCCTCCGAATTCCCAATTTACCGCTTTCTGCACGACAAGTGCTCATTTACCGCTTTCTGCACGCCAAGTGCCCATTTTACTTTTCTGTTTGCACGCCAAGTGCCCATTTTACTTTTCTGTTTGCACGCCACTTGCCCATTTACTTTTTGGTTTGCACGCCAAGTGCCCATTTACTTTTCGGTTTGCACGCCAAGTGCCCATTTACTTTTCGGTTTGCACACTAAGTGCCCATTTACTTTTTGGTTTGCACGCCAAGTGCCCATTTACTTTTCTGTCTGCACGCCAAATGCCCATTTTACAGTTTCTGTTTGCACGCCAAGTGCCCATTTTACCTTTCAGTCTGCACGCATCGACACGAAAGTGTCTATCTTTCGAAAAAAAAAAAAATTTTTTTCTCCAAGTGGACAAAATTGGTATAATTTCTGAATTCTTTGTTTCAATTTTGCCTCGGAATATGTTTCGGCCAATTCATATTCCTTGTCAAAATCCAAACAAAGAGGGGCAGCTGTCATACCCCAATTTTGTCCGACTAGTTGAAAATCAAATAAAATTGTATTTTTGTGAACACTCATTTTTTAACGGTGTTTTGATGTTTTTTCGAAAATTATCAAAATATGTGCTCTTTGCATGTTTCGCGCGTTTTGCGTCGAATACGTCATTTTACTAGTTTCTGTCGTTTTCGGGTTAATTTCACTATTAAAAATGTGATACAGAAGTCTAGTGGTTTTCGCGGGTGTGCGAATAAAGTGTATAGTAATGGGCGCGTGTCGCACCGAGTTAGCGAGATTATTATTGTTTTGTTATTGTTATCATTGTTAATTGTATTTATTTATTAGTAGTCATAAAAATAAGAGACACAACAAATAGTCAAATTGTTTATTTTATTTAAATCTGAAGTTACATTTTTCTTAGTTACAAATAAGACAAAAAAAAATGAAAAGTAAAACAAAAAAAAGGGGTATATACGCCCCAGGCTGTTGTTGCTCAATTGGAGCTACAAGCTCAAAACACCTTCTTCTTGTCTCTTTGGCATTTTGCCATTTTATTGGTTAGACAAAATTGCTTTTTGCATGCACTACTTGATACCTCCTGCAAATTGTTGTTACTTGTCTCCACTAACCCATCCCACACCTAGGTGGCTCTCTAACAAACACAAAAGAACAACAACCTCCAAACTTGTATATAAGAGAGGGCTCGCAAGAAGAAAGGGGAGGAGAAAAAAGAAAAATTGAAAAAAAATTTGAGAAGAAAACAGGAGATGAGAAGCAAGAGAGAAGGGAGGAAAAATGAAAACTCAAAAAGAGAGGTTTAAAGTGCCATAGACTTCATCTTCTTCAATAACCTCACCATTACAACAAACCCTCAACTACACCCTCCATTTTTATAACACCACAACAACCACCATGCCCACCTCCCACAACCACACAACAACTACTACCAACACCACCTAAACAACAACCACCATAACCACCTCCTACAACCACACAACAACAACCACCATAACCACCTCCTACAACCACTCCTACAACACTACAAAACACCAACAACCATCTCTACAAGAACAACTACCACACAACAACCACCACTCTCAACACCACAACACCATCTCACCACCAAAAACTCATCCCCCTCAACACCACCTCACCACCAAAACTCATATCTCCAACACTACTCATCTCCTCCACCTCACCACCAAAACTCATCTCTCCAATAGCACCACAACACCATTTCACCACCAAACAACCACCACAACCATCCCCACTACAACAACAACCATCCCTACAACAACAACAACAACAACAACCCCCACTACAACAACAACCATCCCTACAATAACAAAAACCACCACCACACAACAACAACCACAACCACCTCCTACAACCACACAACAACAACCCCCACATAACCACCACTCCACAAAACCAAGAACCACCACCGCCGGAGTGTCGTCGGAGCTCCACCGGAGCCACCTTCCCCCCACCAAAACTTATCCCACACAACAACACAACAATCACCAAACAACCACAACATCATTATCACCATCATTCACCTCACCACCACCACTATCTCTTTCTCAACACCACCACTACCATGAGCCCATTCACCTCTCATCACCACCACTCACAACCACCACAACTTCAGCCCTCCGTTCACGCCTCCCCCTCTCTCACTTTTGCAAAATCCTCCTCCATCTCTCTCTCTCTTCGTTTCTCTTTCTCTCTCTCCTTTCTAAAATTTTTTCTTTTCTCTGGTAGTGCATTGCTACGGCTGGAGAGTGTGATGTTGAAATGATTTTAGTTTTAGCTTAATTCTCATGGGCTTAGGTAGTCCATTAGTTCCTTTTTTTTATTTTTTTTTCAGTTTATCTTTTTACACCCCATGTTTTAACCCACACAGCCCCCTACATTAGCCCAATACCTCCAAAAATAAAGCTGGGCCTCCTGCTGAAAAAAAAAAACGAGTTGGGCTAAGCTTTCCACACCACCCTTTTCCAAATACAACCCACTTACGTTTTTTTAGCAAAACTGTTGTTCACACCCCTGTACTTTCTGTCTCGCAGCCCCCCCCCCTCTTCTTTTGTTTCTTTTTTTTTAGTTCAGAAATGATAGTGGCACCTCCCCATTTTTATGAAGCGAACCCCCCTGTTTTACTCACATACAACCCCATTTTGCTTTTTTATTATTTCATTTTCCTAAAAGCCCATAGTGCTATTTACACCTTTGTTTTATTTCAACATCCCCCTCATCATTCTTGCATTCTTCTCAAAGATTCATCTCCAAATCTCTAGAATCAAGCTCAAGGCTGAAGGTTAAAGAGTAAATTCAAGCGGTTTAGCACTCATTCATCTTATTTCTTGCTTATTTAGCTTGGAGTTAAGGTATATTCTTGAATCTTAGCATCATCATCAGAGTTTTAGCATCAAAAATATAGATCGTCAATTTGTTTTTTTTTTTTACATACTAAGCATTTCATTACATTTAGAGTTACATCTTATGTAAATATGTTAGTATAATTGTTGTTGTTGAGGGAAAAATGCATTTCAATCATTAACATTTTGGATCCCGGCTACTCTTTTGAATTCATTTGTGCCTATCACTTCCTTGTCTACTCTCATGTGGAATCACCAATGCTTAGATAGGCTCATTCCTTACATTGCATCTTCCGCTAGATGTGCATTTAGGTTCCCTTGCGTTTCGTAGAAATATTTGAGTATGGTTCTCGCCTAGCATCTTCCACTAGATGTGCATTTAGGTTCAATCTTGCCCACTCTTGTATTTTTGCTTAATGCCCAATCCAAGTTTCTTCTTTGCCTATTTATGTGTTGTGGTCTAACATGTGTAGTCTAAGCTAATATTTGCTCAAGAATTCAAGTGAGATTGTTGCTTGCCTAAGGATTCGATTTGCATTCATTGTTTTCTTTTCTAAATGGCCTAGCATGAAAACGGTGACTAGTGACAATCACCCATAACTTTTGTTAGTTTGGTTGTCCTAAGAGCCTAAATTTAAAAAAAAAAGGGATGTTTTCATATGCATAAGCTACTAGTGATAATCACCCATAACCTTTGTTAGTTTGATTATCATGAATGCTTTCAATTTCAAAAGATATTTTCCTAAGCATCAAAAGTCATAGCAAGTGTTAGTGATGATCACCCATAACCTTTGTTAGTTTGATCATCATGAGCGCCTCTCACTTTTCAAAACCAAAGCAAAAAGACTTTCACTTTCAAGGCTCGTTAGAACTACGTCGCTTTGATTCCCATTTGGGATACGTAGGAGCGAGCCACGTCCTCGTCAAGCACAACAAACCAAAATTAATTCGATTGCGAAAGCCCTTTTTGATCTAAAATAAAAACCGATTATCATTAATGATCACTCGCGCCGTTGCCGTTTGGTTGTTAATGATAATTTCATTTTCAAAAGAGTTAGTAGCGCGGCCACTCTAAACCGTTGTTGTTTGGTCATCGCGAATCCTCACTCCTACTGCGAAAACTCATCTAAACAGACTAAAAAACAAAAACCTTTTTAGGACAACCAAGAACTACGTAGCTTTGAATTCTCCATCGCACCAGGAGATACGTAGGAGCGAGAGGCCAACTCTCGTCAAGCGCCAAAAATAAAAATTTTCATTAAGTCTTCTCACTCCCTTCTCAATAAAGAGGCAAAATAAAAGCATTTTCAAATCAACACTTCAAACCACACATTTAATTAAAGGTTCCCTTTCGGGAGAAAGGAGGTACGGGGTGCTAATACCTTCCCCGTGCCTAACCGACCCCCGAACCCATATCTCTAGTTTTCGAAAGACCATCCGCCTTGTCTAAAAGACCTTTTTTCAATGTTTTGGTCTTAAAATTAAAATATTGGTGGCGGCTCCATACCTTTTCCACGTTGTACAATGAGAAGTCCGAACCGGATTTTTTGGGGTGCAACAGCGACGTTGTGACAGGTGCTAGAGGTTCGCCAGCATTCTAAGGGCCTCACCCTCAGATCTCCAACCCATCTCATCCCCGTGGTCGTTCCATTTGTGGGGGGAAATATATTGGGCCATTTCCTCCTTCTCTCGGGCAAGTCAATTTCCTCATTGTCGCCATCGACTACTTCACCAAATGACTCGAGAAAGAGCCGATGCAACAATCTCCGCCAAAAGAGTTTGTCGCTTCTACCAAAAAAAGATCATCTACCGCTCTGGTTTGCCATCCACAATTATCACCAACAACGACACGCCGTTTGCAAAAACTCGGTGGCAGACCTCTGTTCTGAATGGCGAATGACACAAATCTTTCCCTCTGTTGAGCACCCCCATACCAATGGACTCGTCGAGGCCTCCAACAAGGGCATCCTTAACGGGCTTAAAAAGAGGCTCGACGACGCCAAAGGCAACTGAGACACTGAGATCCACTTCATATTATGGCCATGCCACACAACCCCACACTCCACAACGTAGGAAACACCTTCTTAACTGGTCTCCAGTAAAGAAGCCATGATCTGTATGGAAGTCTTTGAGCCAAGCCCGCGAACAATCTTATCCAATGTGGAAAACAATGAAGTTGGTTTACGAGAAAACCTCGACTTGCTCGACGAATGCCGCGTGCTAGTAAAAATCAAAGAGGCGACATGCAAAGCAAGAGCCCCCGCTCATGGAATGAAGCAAACCTGCACCACTATTTCACTTAACAAAATGTAAACGCCTTCTTAACAGCTGATGAAATTTTAAATGAAAATATTTTATGTAGGAAGATCGACTAAAAGCAAGTGTCAACAACTTCCAGGCCCTAACCCGAGCAATTCTTCCCCACTATTGACGGACATTTGAGTACCAAGCAACAACCTTCTACTGACAAGAAGAATCAAAGGGCAAACAACAAAGGCATAAATGACTCGGTTTTCCCCCTCTGTTCTAAGGCGGTAAGTTGAGTTTCCCCTTATCTAATTCAGGAGGGGGTCAATGGTGAAGAGCCATGACCAACCCCGAGGAAATGACTTGGTTTTACCTCTCCGTCTTAGGGCGGTACATTGAGTTTCCCCTGATCTAATCCTAAGGTAGTACGTTGGGTTTCCCCTAATCTAATTCATGAGGGGGACAATGATGAAGAGCCTTGACAAACCCCGAGAAAATGACTCAATTTTCCCTCTTCGTCCTACGACGGTACGTTCAGTTTCCCCTGACCTAATTTAGGAGGGGGCAATGGTGAAGAGCCTTGACCAAACCCGAGTAAAGGACTTGGTTTTCCCTCTCCGTCTTAGGGCGGTACATTGAGTTTCCCCTGATCTAATTTTGGAGGGGGTCAATGGTGAAGAGTCTTGACCAACCTCGAGCAAATGACTCGGTTTTTCCTCTTCGTCCTAGGGCGGTACGTTGGGTTACCCCTGAGGAGGGAGTAAATGGTAAAGAGTCTTGACCAACTCCGAGAAAATGACTTGGTTTTCTCCCTATGTCCTAGGACGACACGTTGATCCTTCCAACCCCACTCAAGAGGGGACCCGAGCAAAAGGAAACTAGGAATAAAAGATCCCTCGCTATAGCGCAACTAAGATGCTCGCCAGTCAAAAGGACGACCCATACGTCACAAACCAGGAAAGTCCAAGCGAGATTAAAAAAGGGGGAGGAGGAGTCATAATCAAACGAAACACCAGGAAACTCAATTACATTACAACAATACATATACAAAACCAAAACCTAAGAGAAAGAAATACTAAGAAACGTAGCCACATTATAGCGATACCATCATAGGAGGAGTGTTGGGTCGAAAGGCAACTCCAAAACTCAATGATGCCTTCGTACGTAAACGATGACCATTAGGTACTCCGCACGACCCCAACTGAGATCGTAGAAGAGGAAAAAGCCTGGAAACATCTCGCCAACTGATAAACTCCAATTTAGTGCATTTTTAGATATATATTTGAGACATTTTTAGAGCAATTATTACCGATTAAATAAATAAATGACTAAATTTGCATTTTATTTTGTAGGAAAGATAAAATCTAAATTATATATAAATGGTCAATTAATAGAAAGGCTTGTAGCTAAATCCAAGAAAAATTAAAGAACATCTGTGAATGAAAGAAGGGTCGGTCCAATTAAAGAGAAGCTGCAATTGAAGAAAGAAAGCCCAATCACTAGTGCAGAAAAGACATTTACCATCGGTTGTTTTGGAAATTTAGCATCAGTTATCCGACGATGCTAAATCCCCTGATGCTAAATGTAGGGGATTTAGCATCGGTTATTTAACCGATGGTAAAAGTCACCTTTAGCATCGGTTTTTTATATAACCGATGCTAAATGTGTTTCATCACTGTCTAATATAGCCTCGAAGCAAAAATTTAGCATCGGTTGTATAGTATAACCGATGCTAAATGTATCTTCCAAGTACATTTAGCATCAGTTGTATAGTATACCCGTTGCTAAATATCTCTTACAAGTACATTTAGCATCGGTTATAATATACAACCGATGCTAAATGTCTCTTCCAAGTACATTTAGCATCGGTTGTATAGTATAATATACAACCGATGCTAAATGTGTCTTACGAGTACATTTAGCATCGGTTGTATATTATACCCAGTGCTAAATGTGTCTTACAGGTACATTTAGCATCAGGTATACTATACAACCGATGCTAAATGTGTCTTACGAGTACATTTAGCATCGAGTATACTATACAACCGATGCTAAATGTCTCTTATAAGTACATTTAGCATCGGTCGTATAGAATAACCGATGCCAAATGTCTAACTTTTTTTTTATAATTTATTTATATTTTATCCGTACCAGTACACTAATTTATAAGACCCTGTTATATACAGATCATTCCAATCATCAACACATAATAAATATATAAAAATACTTCATATTCCATTAAACTTAATATCTTACATTTAGAGAACACAAGTTAAACTACTTAGAAAACAAAACAACAACATGTTTGTTCAAAATGTGGTATCCACCATAACACACTTTAGGATCCCTTTCCTACTAGTGAAACATTTGTTTGTTCATTATGAAACATTGCTGATTCCATTGAGGTATTCCTTCATAATTGAAAGGTCACTCTTTGCCATCTGAAACTTGCCTCCCTGTGATCTAGTAGTAGGATGCAATAGCCTTGAACTATATAGTCAAGATAATGAAGGACTAACACCATAGCCACTCAGCAAATAAACTTCGGAATTAGCCGAAAAAAATCAAAGCAGCAGCAAGTCAAGAGCAAAATAGAGGAG
Organism: Astragalus membranaceus; assembly: GCA_039519185.1. Taxonomy (NCBI): domain Eukaryota; kingdom Viridiplantae; phylum Streptophyta; class Magnoliopsida; order Fabales; family Fabaceae; genus Astragalus; species Astragalus membranaceus. The sequence continues at coordinate 73,993,974 of CM076854.1, read as the reverse complement.
TGCTCGAATACCAAGTGACCAAAAACCCGCGCCATCCCTAATGACTGCTATTCCCATGATTGTAGTGAGGCTGATTGATATATCTGCAACCCATATCTGTACAGATTCACACATTGCCGACTAATAACAACATTGCTTTATTATTTACAAATATCGTCTATCCAGTATTATCCCAATTTGACAATTATGCTGCTTATTAGTTTATTTTTTCCCTCTACAATCTTCTATCAGCTATGGTGCTTAATATGATGTTAACATTGTCTATGGAGGCAACGAGACTGATTTTGATTTTCCCATGTCTGCCTTCAATGTAGCTTCATTGTCTATCTTTTGGAGTTCGGAAAGCTTGGCTATTGTTACCTTAAAACAAGCTCTAACTCCTTTATTCTTAATCTTTAACAAGTGTGCCCTCACTCTAGTGTAAGACCCATTAAAAATGACATCACAGAATTTGCATTTTATTTCAAAATTTCCACCTCCGGTACCACCTACACTTTTAAACTTTGTAACATAAGTCCATAGAGGTTTGGTGTCATCATCTTTTTCTTTGCCTTGACCAGAATTAGAAGTATTCATCTCTACACAAATTTTAACAATTTATAAACAACTATCAATTTGTAAACAAAGAAATAAAACAAATATACCATCGGTTACCTACAAAATTATGTGGTTTGTATGTGAACACTTAAGTTCACACCTTGAGTCAAAAAGAGCAACTTGAGTCAAAAAAAAAGTAAGTTGCTTTCAACCATCCGTTACCTACTCCATTATACTAATATAGGCAATGAAAAATGAGTTCAACACCCAAAGCCAAAGAGGTAATAAAATTTTTTTATAAAGGTTGCATCTTGCAACTTTAAAAACACATAAAGGCTAACCTCAAATGCAGACAAAAAGCGCAGCAAAAGAAAACCAAAGAACAGAGGAAGCTAAGTAGCTAACCTCAAAGGCTCAAATGCACAAACAGAACGGCACCAGCAAAGTGACGAAGCTCAAAACTCAAATGGCGAAGCTCAAACAACAAACGCAGCAAACGCAGAAGCTGATGGAGCAGCAGTAGCATTAAGGAAGAACAAGTTTAAAGGATGAAGATGAAACACCAAAAAAGAGGATGGAGCATAATGAAGAAGATGAAATACCCTTGTACTTTTGAGGTTTGCTTACTAAGAAAGTTTAAAACTAAAACTATAATTTTATTTATTTATTTTTTAAAATTTTTTATTCTGAAATTCTGCATCCTGCCTCTTCTCTTCCTGTGACCCATATCAGCAAGCGGTGTCCCGCACCGTGTCATGCCGTGTCGCACTAAGGAAAAAAAAAACAGGACACCTTCCACAAGTGTCTGACACGTGTCGTACGCATGTCGTATGCGTGTCGGACACCGACACGTGTCAGACACCTGGACACGCCAGCCAAAGGCAGTGTCCGTGCTTCATAATTTATGAGCAATATATCAATTGATATTATTACTAATTAAGTTGACATAAAAATGAGTAAACAATGGAAGAGAATAATAAGTTGTAGCAGCTTATATTTTCTACCAAAATTTGAAATAAAACATAGCTCACTTCCTAAAGATTCCATAAACCAAACCAAGGTAATTTACAGAAAAACGCAGAAGTATGACAGACATCAAGATATTAGTATAGCATGTTTATTTATTATTGTTTGGTTGTGGATTAAATGAGAATTTTTGAAATTCAAAGTATAAAGACATTGGACCAAAAAATAAGTATCAAGACATTGTATTCAAGGCAGTGTTTTAAAACCCGGCTCGGCCCGGCCGGTCGGACCGGTCGAACCGGGAACCAGGAACCGGGGGGGTAACCGAGCCAGACAAGGTTTTGGATCGGCCATGCAGCAAACCGGTGGGAACCGGTGTGACTCGGCCGGTTTTTGGAAAAACCGGTGACCCGGTGACCCGGCTCGAACCGGACCGGGTTGTGCATTTTTTTTTTTTATCAAATCTTTGAACTGTAATTGGGAGGGGCCGCGCGAACGCAGGCCCCCACTAGTGATTGCCATCTAGGTAAGTAAGTTTCCCATTTGTTGCGCCCGAAAAAGTCCCTGAGGGAATCTTTCTTCGTTTACAACTTTTTTAAAAATCAATGAAGTCGCCACCAATATTTTTTTTATAAGGAAAATATTGAAGAAAACCTTTTTGGAAAGCGGATGGCCTTTTGGAAAACCGGAAGATTTGGGTTCGGGGGTCGGTTAGGTATGGGGAAGGTTTTAGCACCCCACGCCTCCTTTCTACCGAAAGGGAACCTTTAATTAAATGTGTGGTTTTAAGTGCGGATTTGGAGAATACTTAAATTTGGCCCTTTTTTTTTGAAAAGAGAATGAAAAGACTTAATGAAAACTTTTATTTTTGGCGAGAAAGGAGGAAAAAGGGGTTTTTAGAAAGAAGTGCTTGACGGGACATGGCCCGCTCCTACGTATCTCCTGGTGCGATGGAGAATTCAAAGCTACATAGTTCTTGTGTTCTGAAAAGAGTTTTTGTTTTTTAATCTTTTTGTAGTTTTTCGCAAAGGGGGTGAGCGTTCGCAGTGACCAAACAATAACGGTTTAGAGTGGTCGCACTACTAACTCTTGTGAAAACGAATTATCATTAACGACCAAACGGCAACGGCGCGAGTGATGATTAATGATAATCGGTTTTTATTTTGAGCATTGAAAAGGTTTTCGCAATTGGAAGAGAGCGTTTGTGAGGACCAAACAACAACGGTTTAGAGTGGCCACACTACTAGTTCCCACGGGAGTGAAATCATCACCCACAATCAAACGGCAACGGCACGAGTGATCATTAGTGATGATTAGTTTTGATTTCGACGTTTGAAAAGATTTGTTTTTTTTGAAAAGTGTTTTCGTTGGTTTTAATTGGAGAGAACGTCGTGATGACAGGAATTTGCAATCGGATTGATTTTCGTTCGGGGGAAACATTTATCCATCATTGGGGAAAAAAGTTTGTGAAAAGAAAAGAAAAGAAAATAAATAAATAAGTTTATTTAGGGGAAAAGAAATAAAATTTAAAAAAAGAAAGACAGGGGGTGAAATTGTAAAATGGGGGTGCAAATAAAAGGAAGGCTGCATTATTAAAAGGGGGTGCAGATAGTGAGCAGGCCCACGTTTTTTTGTTTTCTGATGGGCTTAGGGGGGAGGCGTATGAAATAGACTGTGGGGGGTGTGAATAGAAATCTGGAAAATTAAAAAAACTGTGAAAAGACGAAAGTGCCCCTGCACTTGTACTATAAAAGGGAAACCTATTTTTAGAAACCCTAATTTACTTCTCCTTCTTCCCACGGCGCCCCACCCCCCAATTTTGCAAAACCTAAAAAAAAATTTCTCTTTCTCTTGTTTGCTACGGCCGATCTCTCCCTCCCTCAACTCCATTTCCGTTCCTCCTTCTCTCCACCACCGAAAACACCAAACCGATTTCGTTTTTTTTTCACTCACCGCCGTTCTCTCACCCTCCCCTCTCCAAAACCGGTTCTGTTTCTTTCTCGTTGGTTCGGCGATGGTTGTTTGGGCGTGGTTGGGCTGGATCGGTGGTCGCAGGGGCGCGGTGTTTCAGTGGTTCTGTCGTGGTGGTGCGAAACGAGGACGGAGAGGGATGGTGGGGGCGACGGTGTTGGGGTTCGGTGACGCGATCTGAGTTTCGGAGAGGGGTTGTTAGGGGTGGTTCGGTGATGGTTGGGCTGCGGTTTGGAGGAGGTGGTTCGGTTTGATGGTGACGCACGGCGAGACTACGGTGGGGCTACGGCGGTGGTGCGGCGGCGATGCGGCGGTGACTAGTGTTCCGGTGAGGTAAGTCCGATTCTGTTTCTCATTTTGTTACCTTTTCTTTCCTTTCACTCATTTCTACTCTTATTTATTTTTTGATTTTTCACACCATTTGTATCATCTCACTTTGCTAAAAACACAAACAGATGCATGGAATGAAAAATGGTTACTCACGTCTCCCTCAGTCATCTCATATTTCACTATATAAAAAAAAAGATGTGTTGTCCAGAAGCGTTTATGCTAGTTACTGTATATGAAAAAAACAGTTTTTATACTTTGACAGATACTATAATAATCCATACGTCATATACAAGAAAAACTAAAGTATGCTATATATAATGAATGAACAGGTGCTTCAACAAACAAAATTACGAATGAAGAGAGGGAAATGAGAGCCAACCTAGTTCCTAGTGTTTGAAATGAAATAGCTTCTTTGCAGCTTCTGTCTCCTTTTTTTAATACCTCAACAGTGTTTTTTGCTCTCCATTTTTACTCCAAGAAAGAATCCTTACTCTAGTGTTTTGATAGTGTTATCAGTTTGTGTGTATGTGTCTGTGTGTTTCAGTGTCTGTGTCCCCCTCCGAACTGATTTCTGTGCATTTGTATTTATAGGCAGGGAAATGTGGTGCAGGTGTGGGTGCTGAGCAGGGGATCAAAACTCCCCAGGAGACCAGTTTGTTGCTGCTGCAGTGGAGCAGAGAGGGAGCAGCAAGGAGGTGGAGCAAAGGCTGTCTTGCTGGTGCCAAAGTGGTAAAAGAACAGGGAGCAAGAAGAAAGGCTCACTGGCTTGGTGCTCAAAATGTCTACCCAGCAACCAGGCGCATACTGCCTCTGTTGCTTTTTCTTTCTTTCCTTTTTTTTGTTGAAAAAAATTGTACTCTTTTTATTTATTTATTTTGTACTATTGCATAAAAATTTGTCTATATGTGTAACAATACAAAAGGACAGCAGCTATTCAGATTGACTTTATTTATTTATTATTATTTATTTATTTATTTATTTATATATATTTTTATGATAATAAAAGCGGTAAAAACAACACGCACCGATGCGACGACTCACACGACTCGAAATGAAACGCGCGTTCGCCTTAAGACTAGGAACGCGCACGCTATTTGAATACGCACGCGCACACGTTTTTAAAACCGATTTCATTCTATTCTCACTTTTCTAAAAACGGTAAAATAACGCGCAGTGGTACAATTACTCGCATGACTCGAAACGAAACGCTCGCCCGCGTTACCTATTATTTTTATTATTTACTTTTGGATTCCCTTTTTTTGAAAACAGCGAGCGTCAAACAAAACCGTTGCACGAGAGTGCCAAATACACCCGCATTTAGAACAATATGCGAAGCAATAAAATTTTTGGAATTTTTCAACTATGCGGACAAAATTGGGGTATTACAGCTGCCCCTCTTTATTTCATATCTCGCCAAGAAATATGAATTGGCCTTTTCATATTTGTTGGTGAAATGGAAATAAAGATATAGGAATAATACTAATTTTGTCCGCTCCAGAAAAGCTCAAACTTTCTTTTTGTTATCTTCCTTTTGAGGAAGGGGGTCAACACTTGTCGCATTAACGGGAAAGCAGTAAATTGAGAAAAGCAGGTAAATTGGGAAAAGCGGTAAATTGGGAATTCGGAGGTTGCCTAAAAACCTTCTAACGAACTCTTGTCGGGTCCGAGCTTTGGGGGTGGCCTTTTCGAGCGGCCGATCAACATCAGGTCCGGAACTGATTTGATCAATGGATTTACGCTATGCCTTAGGCTGACACAACTAATCCGAAGGACTTAACGAAGTCTGATGGATCCATCGCGTGCTCGTACACGATGTTGTGATCTGTGGAAGGAGTTCACTAACTCTGTGTTGATGGAGTTTACTAACTCGGGGTTGATGGAGTTTACTAACTCAGTGTTGATGGAGTTTACTAACTCAGTGTCATGGTGATTTTCTAAAAATGAGATTTTTGGGACTCTCTGGTCCGAAGTAACTTCTTGGATGGTGCATGAAGTGCATGCATTTGGGTATTTGGATGCACATGAATGCAATGATTGATTTTGGTGGGATGCTTTTTCTGTTTGATCCCTCATTCACTTCTTTTCCTTTTGTTATTCTTTCGCTCTTCTGAGATGCGGATTTGAAAGTGTAACGCACCACTGTTTGATGTCATGGAGTGACGAATGGTATGGATGATATGATGAATGATGTGAAGATGGTGTGTTCTTTTATGTTCCGTCTTCTGTGATTTTCTCTTTTGTTTTTTGTTTATTCTGTTTGTTTTCTTTAAGCAGCTTTTTTTTTTCTGCTTATTTGTTTTTGTTTACTCTGTTTGCTTTCTTTAAGCAGCTTTCTTTTTTCTGCTCATTTGTTTTTTTTGGCACTCTTTTTTTGCTGGTTAAATCGATCTGCCGGACGGAGGCTGTTCCAGGACGATGATCCCGCGAGGTTTGCACACTGGTTCGTCACGACTGTTTTTTTTTTTTTTCGCAATTTTATTCACTTGGGAAATCACTTCTTTCTGTATTTTCAAAGATTTCGCAATGATCCTGTAATGCTCTGAATGTGCACATGTTTTGCAATTCGATTTCATCAATCATAAAAGTTATTATTTTGAAAGAAACTGAATAGATGAAAGCAGAGACACGAAAAGAACACATATGAAAGAAAAGTTGGACTTTTATTGATATAGAAATTGGACGTGCAGAAAGTCACGCCAATCGAAAGTGCATTGCAATCTTTCTTTTAAACTACAAAAAATACAAGCAAAAGGAACAGATCTCGTGGTTCCATCTCTGAAGTAACGGTGCCCACCATCCATACTCATAATACTGATCACCCCTTTATCCGAACCTTTGGAACGCCGACTGCCTTTTTCTTTTCTCAAGCCCAAGTTTTCTGACCCTAATTTTTGCCTGGATCGCCCTTTGCGGGTTTTCAATCCACCGGGCCACTCTGATTTTGCCTAGGTCGCCCTTTGCGGGTTTTCAACCTAGCGAGCTGATTTTCCTTGGCTTATCTTTCTCTTTTTTCGTCCATTTATCTAGGCATAATACTTCTTGACCACATCTGAGTTCACTGGATTTGGGGTCTCATCTCCGTCCATGTTTGCCAGAATTAAAGCTCCTCCTGAGAATGCCTTCTTCACCACATAAGGTCCTTCATATTTGGGAGCCCATTTGCCCCTGGAGTCGGTCTGAATCGGCAAGACCTGCTTGAGCACAAGATCTCCTTCTTGGAATTCACGAGGACGGACTTTCTTGTCAAAAGCCCTCCTCATTCTCTGTTGGTACAACTGTCCATGACACATTGCGGCCACCCGTTTTTCATCAATGAGATTCAACTGGTCAAGACGAGACCGAACCCATTCTGCTTCATCAAGTTTTGTCTCCATTAACACCCGCAGGGATGGTATTTCAACCTCAATGGGGAGGACTGCCTCTGACCCGTAAACCAGTGAGTAGGGGGTTGCCCCTGTTGAGGTGCGTACTGAGGTTCTGTAACCATGCAGGGCAAAGGGGAGCATCTCATGCCAATCATTATAGGTCACGACCATCTTCTGTATTATCCGCTTGATGTTCTTGTTGGCTGCCTCAACTGCCCCATTCATCTTTGGACGGTAGGGAGAAGAGTTGTGATGATGTATCTTGAAGTCTTTACACAAGTCTTTCATTATCCTGCTGTTCAAATTACTACCGTTGTCTGTGATAATCTTGTTTGGAAGGCCGTAGCGGCAAACCAAGTCTTTCTTGATGAACTTAGCAATCACTGAGCTCGTTACATTGGGATAAGAGGCAGCTTCCACCCACTTAGTGAAGTAGTCAATAGCAACCAGGATGAAACGGTGACCATTGGAAGCTTTGGGTTCAATGGGACCAATGATGTCCATGCCCCACATTGAGAATGGCCATGGTGCGCTCAAAACATTCAGAGAAGTTGGAGGTACATGGGTGTGATCTGCATAGATTTGGCATTTATGGCATCTCCTCACAAAACTGTAACAGTCTGATTCCATCTGCAACCAGTAGTATCCAGCTCTCAGGATTTTTCTAGCCATTGCTTGCCCGTTGGAATGAACTCCAAATGAGCCTTCATGAACATCTCGCATAATCTTTACTGATTCTTCTCCTGTTACACACCTGAGGAGTACCAAGTCATGGTTTCTCTTGTAAAGGACGTCTCCGCTCAAGAAGAAACCTGTTGACAGCCTCCTGAGGGTTCTCTTGTCATTCTCTGTAGCTCCGGGAGGATACTCTCTGTTTGTGATATACTGCTTGATGTCATGGTACCAAGGCTTACTATCTGACCCCTCTTCGACTGCCATACAGTAGTGATAAGCAGGCTGTTCTCTGTGCTGGATTCTGACAGTCGTCAGACTTTTGTCACAGCTGACGTTGAACATAGAGGACAAAGTTGCCAAGGCATCGGCCAACTGATTCTCGCTGCGGGGTATGTGTTGGAAAGTGATTTCCTCAAAGGGCTTGATTAATTCTTGAATGTAGTCACGGTAAGGAATCAAATCAGAATTTCTTGTTTCCCAATCTCCTTTTACTTGATGGACAACTAGAGCTGAATCTCCGTATACGTCGAGCCTCTTGACTTTCCAATCGAGAGCTGCCTGGATACCCAAGATACACGCTTCATACTCTGCAATATTGTTTGTGACATAGAAGCTTAGTCTAGCGGTGACTGGTATAAAGCGGTTGTCTGGGGAGATCAGCACTGCTCCGATTCCGTGCCCCCACATGTTAGAGGCACCGTCAAACAACATCCTCCACCTTTCATCATCTTGAGACTTCCCTGCGTCAAATAATGCCATAATGTCCTCATCTGGGAACTCACATTGCATTGATTGGTAATCCTCAACCGGTTGATGTGTCAGGTAGTCTGCCAGTGTGCTACCCTTAATCGCTTTCTGGGTTACGTACACGAGATCGTACTCTGACAGAAGCATTTGCCAACGAGCAATTCTACCTGTGAGCGCAGGTTTTTCAAATATGTACTTGATTGGGTCCATTTTGGACACCAACCAGGTAGTGTGACTCAGCATATACTGTCTCAGTCGATGCGCAGCCCAGGCTAGAGCACAACAAGTCTTCTCCAATGATGAATACCTTGCCTCACAGTCTGTGAACTTCTTGCTTATGTAGTAGATCGCATGTTCTTTCTTTCCTGACTCATCGTGTTGCCCCAGCACGCAGCCCATAGAGTTGTCTAGCACCGTGAGGTATAGGATGAGGGGTCTGCCGGACACAGGTGGCATTAGGACGGGTGGACTTTGAAGATACGCCTTGATTTTCTCAAATGCTTCTTGACATTTATCATTCCACTTCATCTCTTGGTTTTTGCACAGCAGTTTGAAAATTGGTTCGCAAGTCGCAGTCAACTGGAAGATGAATCGAGAGATGTAATTTAGTCTTCCCAGGAAACCACGAACTTCTTTCTCTGTCTTAGGTGCTGGCATCTCCAGGATTGCTCGTACTTTGTCCGGGTCTACCTCAATTCCCTTCTGGCTAACAATGAAACCTAACAGCTTCCCTGACTTAACCCCAAAGGTGCACTTAGCGGGGTTCAACCTGAGTTTGTACTTTCTGAGACGTTCGAACAGCTTCTGCAGGTTAACCACGTGCTCTTCGTCAGTCTTTGATTTAGCAATCATGTCATCCACATAGACTTCGATCTCCTTATGCATCATGTCATGGAATAGGGTTACCATCGCTCTTTGGTAGGTTGCCCCGGCATTCCTCAACCCGAAAGGCATGACCTTGTAACAGAAAGTTCCCCAAAGGGTTATGAAGGTGGTTTTCTCCATATCCTCCGGAGCCATTTTGATCTGGTTATAGCCTGAATATCCATCCATGAAGAAGAACATCGAATGCTGAGCAGTACTGTCCACCAAAACGTCAATATGGGGTAGAGGGAAGTCATCTTTAGGGCTTGCTCTGTTCAAGTCACGGTAGTCGACACACATTCGGACCTTCCCATCTTTCTTAGGGACTGGGACAATGTTTGCTACCCACTCAGGATATTTTGCCACAGCTAAGAACCCTGCATCAAACTGTTTCTTGACCTCATCCCTGATTTTCAAAGACATTTCAGGCTTCATCCGCCTTAACTTCTGTTTCACAGGGGGACACTCTGATTTTACTGGCAATTTATGCTCAACAATATCTGTGCTCAACCCTGGCATGTCCCGATATGTCCATGCGAATACGTCAGCGTAGTCGAACAGGAGCTGAATCAACTTTTTGCGCTCTTTATCCTCCATTGCGGTACCAACCTTGATCTCTTTTCTGTCTTCCTCAGTACCCAAATTGACCATTTCTGTAGACTCCTCATGGGGTTCGATGACCTTTTCTTCTTGTTCTACCATTCTCATGATTTCTGGAGGAGTATCCCAATCATTCTCAACGTCCTCCTCGGCTTGATTAACCGGGTAATCAAAATCACAGTATGAGTTATGGGCATTATTATTTTCAGAGTTTATTTTCGATCTGCATTAGAATGGAGCGGCGAATAAAAACAAAGAAAAAGCAACACAGATAAAAGATGAAGACAGAAATTTTATTGAAAATTCAAAATAACACTTTATTGATTGATGATTTTCGACGAAAACATGTGTGCCCGAATGAAATATCCCAAGGCCTTGGGCAGAGCCGAGGGATCTGCATTACAATGATAATTACTTTAAATTGGAAAATACGGGGAAATCCATGATCTCCCAGTTTTGCAGCTTCTCTCCAACCGCACAGCAGCGCACCAGACCTTCAGCACGGCCACTTGAGCTTGATCCTTCTTCAACCATATTAACCTGGTCAGGGTTCAGCATACCAGCACTCCGGAAGTTGTCCTTAAGATTAGCGATGACTATTCTCCCCTGATTGGGTGCCCTTCCTCTGAGTTTGGCCAGCCATTTCTCCCTCCTGTCAGATGTCAGCCTCTCCCGATCAGCAAGACTTGAGATGTACCCAACACCGAACCTCTCGATATTACCCCTCAACTGGATAGGCATTACAATTCCTTGAGCAGCTTTTCCTAAGCCCTTACCAATCTGATACCCATGTCCCAGCATCACCTTTGCAGTCATCATGTCAGCCCTGGACCACTTAGGCTTCCACCGAGGCTCCCCTTCGACGAAGACAGCGTTTGAAATCTCCAATCCCTGGAAAGCAGTCTCAAAGGACTCTTCTGCTGCTTCCACATAATGTTCAGGTGGTGATCGATTTATCAATATTTCTTCCTCTCCGGAGATCACTATCAGCTTTCCCCTAGCCACAAACTTGAGTTTCTGATGGAGCGAGGATGGCACTGCCCCAGCCGCATGTATCCAGGGACGTCCTAGCAGGCAACTGTAGGATGAATTGATGTCCATCACTTGAAAGACGACATAAAATACTTCAGGGCCTACCTGCAGCGGCATTTCCACTTCTCCAAAAACTTCCTTCACTGACCCATCAAACGCCCTGACCAAGGTGGAGCTCGGTTTCAGATATGAACAATCTACATCCAGCTTATCCATTGTAGACTTAGGCAGCACATTCAAGGATGAACCGTTATCAATAAGCACCCTGGCAAGTATATGGTCCCCACACTTGACTGAGATGTGAAGAGCTTGATTATGACTCTTTCCTGCCGGAGGCAGCTCAGTGTCTGAGAAGGTCAAGTAATTGGAGGCTACAATGCTGCCAACAATACCATCAAGCTGGTTTACTGTAATGTCATGAGAGACGTGAGCTTCATTCAGGACCTTTAGCAGTGCAGCACGATGTGCCTCTGAACTAAGCAGCAAAGAGAGCATTGAGATCTTGGATGGAGTTTGATTCAGCTGGTCTACCACCCGATATTCACTCTGTCTCATTACTCTCAGGAATTCTTGAGCTTCTTTGTCCGACACATCCCTGACTTCTACAGCTTCCTTGTCTTTTCCTTTACGGGCCCTTTCTTCAGTTCCCTTGGATTGCTCTCTTCTAAGGTTTTCAGGAGTATACATCCTTCCACTCCTTGTGATACAACTACCTCCAGCAATGTTTGTTATATCCAGAGTGCCTTTAGGGACCTCCGCTTGCATTTGCACATCGCAGCTCCATGGAGTCATCCTAGTCTCCCCACTAGGGGCAGCAGCAGGTACTGGAATAACAACAGTCGAGGGTCTCGTCACAGCTAGGCTGGAATTCAGATTGCAGGGAATTTCAATTGGTCTCCTGAAGCCTCCATTGCCTGATTGCAAGGTAAATACACCTTCTTCTTTCTCCTGGATTCCCACTTGGACCAGGTGTCTGTCTAAGAGATCTTGGAGAATTGGTTTAAAGCCTTCACATGCCCCAATGCAGCGAGGATTATCACAGGTGTCTTTCCTAGCACAACCTTCTTTGATGATACCAAAACGGCATAGTTCAGCATGGATAAAATTCAAAGGCATCTGAATGCAGTCAACTTTTCTAACCAAACACTGACCCTCCTGATGGCCAACGGCATTAATAGCAGACCCTCCATGCCCTGGCAACGGATTGGTGGCTACATTGGGTTGTTGAAATGATATGCTTTTCTTATCAAGTAATTCTTGCACCACATATTTGAATGCTTTACAATCCTCCACCACATGACCTACTGCCCCAGAATGAAAGGCGCAGGTGGCATTTGCGTTGTACCCTCTGGGATAGGGAGGCTGATATGGCTTCATTTGACGGGTACTGATTATTTTGTTGGTGATGAGATAATTAAACAAGTCCGTGTAGGACATGGGAATGGGAATGGGATCAAAGACGGCAGGCTTCCTTTCATTATAGTTCCGGTACTGATAATTTGATTGAAAAGGCTGTGCCAGCGGTGCCTGAGGAGGAACCGAAATAGCTTGCGATGGATTGCTGTGCGACGGACCACTGGCTCCGATGACTGCATTAGTTTCACCTTCTTTCTTCTTATGAGACCCAAAAAATGGCTTCTTTTGGCTGGCAGGAGGCGTCGGGCCATGAGCTATTCTTCCGCTGCGCATACCATTCTCTACTCTTTCCCCTGTGACCACCATCTCAGAGAAGTTTGAGGCTACGCTGCCAACCAACCTATCATAATATACTGCAGGAAGGGTTTCCATAAACATGTGGACCATTTCCTTGTCCAGCAGAGGGGGTTTTACTTGAGCCGCAAGGTTCCTCCATCTCTGAGCGTATTCTTTGAACGACTCGTTATCCCTCTTAGACATGCATTGTAGCTGAGTTCTATCTGGAGCCAAATCATTATTATACTGGTATTGACGCATGAAGGCATCCGCCATGTCTTTCCAGCAACGGATATTAGTTGGCTCTAACTGCATGTACCAGTCGAGGGGAGCTCCGGCTAAACTTTCTTGGAAGCAATGCATCATTAAGTTATCATTACGGGCGTAGGCAGTCATCTTTCGGCAGTACATTGTCACATGGCTGACTGGGCAAGTTGTCCCTCTGTATTTGTCAAAAGTGGGTGCTTTGAACTTGGGCGGCAGGACTAGATCAGGAACTAAGCACAACTCATGGGCATTCCTGGCTCGGGAACCTGCCCCTTCAACAGCTCTTAACCTTTCTTCCAGCATCTGATACTGACTTCTAGCTTCGGCAGGGTAATTCTGTGGGAAACCGCCGGCACCATAGTGAGGGTTATTCATCGACGCCACGACCGGGGTCATGTGTCGGTGAGCAATATTCTGAGGGACTGGGCCCTGCACGTGTGGATGAACCATTATTGGTGAATTGAAACCCGCCGGAGTTCCTGGAGCAATAACAGGAATTGGGATCTGAATCTGGGCTTGATGCGTCCCTGTTCCAACTTCGTTCACAATTGTATTAGGCTGAGCGTGCCCCGTGGTTCCTGAAGGATCCCCTCCAGGGTTTGCATCAGCAGTAGGAGGCGTATAGCCCAGTGGGAGTCCATAGGGGGGCCATTGCGCAGCTTGAAGGGTTTGAGAGATCCCAGACCCAGGAAGGGGAGGAGGATTGTTCGTCCCAGCAACAGCGGTTTCAGTTGTGCCAACATCTCTTAAGGCACTTAGCACTCTTATGACCTCCGCCATTTGAGCCCTTAGGACTTCCATCTCAGCTTGAGTGACTTGATTCCCCTGATTCTGATCGTGCTGACCCTGACCATTAGGATCCGGACCTCCTGGAATTCCGTCATCCTGATGTGGCTGCGGATCGTTCTGATCATGGTTGGCTTGATCGTTTTCCATGCTTCTTGCTTGCAGACGCGTCCAATAGCGATGATTAACCAGCTTGCCTAATGTTCTGTTGACGGAACACGCTTATGAACACAAGAACGAATAAATGAATGCAATGCGAATGAATGCGTGTTTAGTTTGTCTTGCCGAGAATCGCAATGTATTATGTCTCGTCATAGATACGCAGGTAAATCTTTGATTGTTTTTGTTATATCATTTTCTTTGGATCATACTGAAATTGGAATCTGGAAGCGAAACGGGCGTATTTAATCAAAATACTTCAAAATCTGAGTACGACATTCTGATACAATGATTGAAAGAGGAAAGGTACAATAAGACAAAATGGAAAATTACAGTAAAGAAGCTCAAATACAAAGAGCTTTGACGTTTCCACTCTTTTTCCTTTTGTTGTTGGTAGAGGTACTTCCGGCTTTTCCTTTGGCTTCCTCAACTAGGGCTCTGCAGTACTCCACAAATTTGTACACCTCAAGCGGGGTGTTGAGGGGATGCATCTCAGTTTCAGCTTTTCTTAATTTCTTGGGCATATCCGCAAGAACCTGGTTGACCAATTCTGATAGCTTGGAGAACCTATCCTTCCAGTGTTGAACTTCATCTCTCAGCTCTATGATGACTGCCTGATCTTCAATCCTACCGAGCAGCTCAACATAGCGATGCTCCCAATACCGACTCTCATCCCTCACTTGCCGGTACGCATCACTGATGTGACAGAGACGCTCCTTCAACTCATCAGAGTCCTCTTGCTCTGCTCTTAGGGCCCGCTGATATTCCCTGAGGATGTTCTCAAAAGAGTCTCTCTCTTGCACAACACTGTCTAACTTACTCTCCCATTCAGCTTGTAACATGCGGGATTCTCTTTTTGACTTGGCAAGCAAGCTTTTCGCCGTTCTCTCTTCCATTTTTGCTTCATCCCATAACTCTTTCCACTGATTGGCTTCTTCTAGGGCCTTCTTCTCCTTCAAGCTTCGTCTCTTGATTTCCTCCTTGGCTCCTTGCAGATACCTTTGAACTTCTAACTTGCTCTCCTCTTCCCCTTTTAGTTTCTGACTGAAACTCTCAATGGTAGCAGACTTCAGGGCATTTTCTTCTTTCAACCTCTTGTTCTTCAGAGCCATCTTCTCTAACTCAGCTTGCAAAGATTTCTTCTCTTCCTCTGCCTTCATCAGAGCCAACTTAACTTCGCCTAACTCTTCGACAACAGGGGCACTGGCGTCTACTACTTCCCTCTCGACTTGCAACTCTTTTTGGTAAGGCAGTTGAACATTCTGGATCCTTTTTCCGAGCCACTGAGCGAAGGTGATACCACTAGTCCTCTGAGCGAGCTCTACTTTTCCCATGCGAACCACCGTACTCCAGGCTTGCAAGACCTTTCTAAGCAAACTGTCGTCTTTTGGTCCTCCTTCATAGATGTAAAGCGGGAATATCATCTCTTCAGTAGGCGAATTCCTCATCGGATACCCCAACTGCCTCAGAGTCAGGGACGGGTTGTAGTTGATGCATCCTTTAGTTCCCATCAGCGGGACATTTTGAAAACTACCACAGCGGAAGACTACCTTAGGCCTATCTTCCCAGCAAGATGAGAGATACCAACGGATCGAGTGCTCATCTAGACCCCCTAGAAACTGGATCCATTCTTGAATACTCATAGCTTTCACCTCACAAGTTACAGCGTAGCTAATCAACTTTTCCACTCGTGTTGGGTTGGTGAAGGCGTCAATGAGAAGCCATGCATACAACAGGTGAGAAGAGCAAGAGATTTTCTTCCTTCTCAACTCACAATGATGAGTGAAAGCAGAATAAGTGTCAGCAAGGATGGCGGGAATTGGATTGATGGGACTCTTCCTATTCTGAAAAGCTAGGAAAATACCAATAACGGTCACATCCACATACTTCTCAATCTGCGGAAAGAGAACAACCCCAAAAATTGCTAAGGCTAAAACTCGCTTGAAGACGACCCAATTTTTACTTCTAGCATAGGCTTCCATTAAACCTTCAAGGTAACTCTGCGGGAAACCTATCACATTGTTTCTCTTTTGCTTTTGGAGCTTCAGATCCTCTACACTTACTTGCAATAATGTAGCGACCCCCTCATCTGTGTAGTACTGTTCTTGATACCGGTAGGGGACAGCTTCTGTCTGAGTGAAACCCAAAATCTGCTGATATTCTTCCAATGTGGGTGCCATTTGAAATTTTTTGAAAAGAAAGCACCTGATTTCTGGGTCATAGAATCTACTCAAAGCCACAATAGCCTCAGTCTGCACCTCTAGCAACAACAACTTCCGGAGGTTCCCATAAGCATTGTCAAACGATCCCCTTTCAATAGGTCCCATCAGGTCAACACATTTTTTCAGACTAGTCACATCTACCTTGTTTACAACGGGGTACCTTGGAATATACACCGTTTCCCTTCTAGATTCCATGCCGTATCTATGACAAAAATTTCCATTACTTGGGGTTCTCGGCAAGCAAACCATGATAAAATGCAAAGATGCATGCGAAAACTAATGAAAATGTATGTTTTATGCAAAGGATGATGTGTAAATGATGATGATGTTCTATGTCTATGTAACTCAGAGACCAGTCCTTATTGGCAGTGATTCAAGTTTTTTTTTTTGGAAAATGCGGGTCGTACGTTATTTCATATGGACCGGTATGAGAAAGGCTACAGCGGTAACTCTTTCACTCCCTCTTTTTTTTAAAATAAAGTGGTTCATATGTCACTTCATACAGACCGGCGAAAGAAAGGTTACAACGGCAACTCTTTCTCTATTTTCTCTTTTTTCGAAAAATCTCCTTTTCTTTTGAAAACGTGCCTAGTTTACAATGCAGCACACAATTTGGAAAGCCCTTGTGACCTAAAAAAGGGGTGAGACTTATGATCTAGGGCAATTTAAAGGGTAATCCTCCCATGTGGCTCTATTCACTCCCTCGCAAAGGCTACCAGAGCTAAATCTCTTTTATGATAACACCCACAACGATGGAATGCCATCTGGTGTGAGGTACCGTAAAAAGCATACTCTGGCTGAAACTTTCGTGAGAGCAGAAGGACATCGGTCCAATTGGCAGTCACTACTCGTTTCCACTCTCCTAGGTGTTTTTCAGACCTTGGGTTTTAGGCCTCTCTCAAAGCTCATAATCATAAGGGGGTGAGTGTGTGTAGCGGGGACATACCGCCTAAAACTACCCACATATACCCCACCTGCGAAGGAAAACCCAGAACAGTCCAAACAATAGCAAGTGATAACATGTTGTCTACACTAGGGTTCAATATCAAATTAGCTAGCCTAGGGTTTCAACAATAATCAAGTGCTTTGCTTTCCTCGAGAAAGGGGGCCAAGAAGAGAGGAACATAACAAGATGGGGAGGAAAAGCATGAGGGTACTAAGCACATAAGCAAAGACGAGGAAAAATAAACATGAAAGGAGAAAAAATAAATGCACATGCACGCAACATGACAAGAAGAGCAAACCGAAAAGGGATATAAGTAACAAAGTATCCAAATCACGTCGATAGCACGCTAAACCACACATTTAATTAGTTAGGCTTGACCCACTTAAAAAAGAAAAGTCCCCAGTGAAGTCGCCAGCTGTTGCGCCCGAAAAAGTCCCTGAGGGAATCTTTCTTCGTTTACAACTTTTTTAAAAATCAATGAAGTCGCCACCAATATTTTTTTTATAAGGAAAATATTGAAGAAAACCTTTTTGGAAAGCGGATGGCCTTTTGGAAAACCGGAAGATTTGGGTTCGGGGGTCGGTTAGGTATGGGGAAGGTTTTAGCACCCCACGCCTCCTTTCTACCGAAAGGGAACCTTTAATTAAATGTGTGGTTTTAAGTGCGGATTTGGAGAATACTTAAATTTGGCCCTTTTTTTTTTGAAAAGAGAATGAAAAGACTTAATGAAAACTTTTATTTTTGGCGAGAAAGGAGGAAAAAGGGGTTTTTAGAAAGAAGTGCTTGATGGGACATGGCCCGCTCCTACGTATCTCCTGGTGCGATGGAGAATTCAAAGCTACGTAGTTCTTGTGTTCTGAAAAGAGTTTTTGTTTTTTAATCTTTTTGGAGTTTTTCGCAAAGGGGGTGAGCGTTCGCAGTGACCAAACAACAACGGTTTAGAGTGGTCGCACTACTAACTCTTGTGAAAACGAATTATCATTAACGACCAAACGGCAACGGCGCGAGTGATGATTAATGATAATCGGTTTTTATTTTGAGCATTGAAAAGGTTTTCGCAATTGGAAGAGAGCGTTTGTGAGGACCAAACAACAACGGTTTAGAGTGGCCACACTACTAGTTCCCACAGGAGTGAAATCATCACCCACAATCAAACGGCAACGGCACGAGTGATCATTAGTGATGATTAGTTTTGATTTCGACGTTTGAAAAGATTTGTTTTTTTTGAAAAGTGTTTTCGTTGGTTTTAATTGGAGAGAACGTCGTGATGACAGGAATTTGCAATCGGATTGATTTTCGTTCGGGGGAAACATTTATCCATCATTGGGGAAAAAAGTTTGTGAAAAGAAAAGAAAAGAAAATAAATAAATAAGTTTATTTAGGGGAAAAGAAATAAAATTTAAAAAAAGAAAGACAGGGGGTGAAATTGTAAAATGGGGGTGCAAATAAAAGGAAGGCTGCATTATTAAAAGGGGGTGCAGATAGTGAGCAGGCCCACGTTTTTTTGTTTTCTGATGGGCTTAGGGGGGAGGCGTATGAAATAGACTGTGGGGGGTGTGAATAGAAATCTGGAAAATTAAAAAAACTGTGAAAAGACGAAAGTGCCCCTGCACTTGTACTATAAAAGGG
Organism: Astragalus membranaceus; assembly: GCA_039519185.1. Classification (NCBI taxonomy): domain Eukaryota; kingdom Viridiplantae; phylum Streptophyta; class Magnoliopsida; order Fabales; family Fabaceae; genus Astragalus; species Astragalus membranaceus. The sequence continues at coordinate 73,975,186 of CM076854.1, read as the reverse complement.
AAACCTATTTTTAGAAACCCTAATTTACTTCTCCTTCTTCCCACGGCGCCCCACCCCCCAATTTTGCAAAACCTAAAAAAAAATTTCTCTTTCTCTTGTTTGCTACGGCCGATCTCTCCCTCCCTCAACTCCATTTCCGTTCCTCCTTCTCTCCACCACCGAAAACACCAAACCGATTTCGTTTTTTTTTTCACTCACCGCCGTTCTCTCACCCTCCCCTCTCCAAAACCGGTTCTGTTTCTTTCTCGTTGGTTCGGCGATGGTTGTTTGGGCGTGGTTGGGGTGGATCGGTGGTCGCAGGGGCGCGGTGTTTCAGTGGTTCTGTCGTGGTGGTGCGAAACGAGGACGGAGAGGGATGGTGGGGGCGACGGTGTTGGGGTTCGGTGACGCGATCTGAGTTTCGGAGAGGGGTTGTTAGGGGTGGTTCGGTGATGGTTGGGCTGCGGTTTGGAGGAGGTGGTTCGGTTTGATGGTGACGCACGGCGAGACTACGGTGGGGCTACGGCGGTGGTGCGGCGGCGATGCGGCGGTGACTAGTGTTCCGGTGAGGTAAGTCCGATTCTGTTTCTCATTTTGTTACCTTTTCTTTCCTTTCACTCATTTCTACTCTTATTTATTTTTTGATTTTTCACACCATTTGTATCATCTCACTTTGCTAAAAACACAAACAGATGCATGGAATGAAAAATGGTTACTCACGTCTCCCTCAGTCATCTCATATTTCACTATATAAAAAAAAAGATGTGTTGTCCAGAAGCGTTTATGCTAGTTACTGTATATGAAAAAAACAGTTTTTATACTTTGACAGATACTATAATAATCCATACGTCATATACAAGAAAAACTAAAGTATGCTATATATCATGAATGAACAGGTGCTTCAACAAACAAAATTACGAATGAAGAGAGGGAAATGAGAGCCAACCTAGTTCCTAGTGTTTGAAATGAAATAGCTTCTTTGCAGCTTCTGTCTCCTTTTTTTAATACCTCAACGGTGTTTTTTGCTCTCCATTTTTACTCCAAGAAAGAATCCTTACTCTAGTGTTTTGATAGTGTTATCAATTTGTGTGTATGTGTCTGTGTGTTTCAGTGTCTGTGTCCCCCTCCGAACTGATTTCTGTGCATTTGTATTTATAGGCAGGGAAATGTGGTGCAGGTGTGGGTGCTGAGCAGCGGATCAAAACTCCCCAGGAGACCAGTTTGTTGCTGCTGCAGTGGAGCAGAGAGGGAGCAGCAAGGAGGTGGAGCAAAGGCTGTCTTGCTGGTGCCAAAGTGGTAAAAGAACAGGGAGCAAGAAGAAAGGCTCACTGGCTTGGTGCTCAAAATGTCTACCCAGCAACCAGGCGCATACTGCCTCTGTTGCTTTTTCTTTCTTTCCTTTTTTTTGTTGAAAAAAATTGTACTCTTTTTATTTATTTATTTTGTACTATTGCATAAAAATTTGTCTATATGTGTAACAATACAAAAGGACAGCAGCTATTCAGATTGACTTTATTTATTTATTATTATTTATTTATTTATTTATTTATTTATATATATTTTTATGATAATAAAAGCGGTAAAAACAACACGCACCGATGCGACGTCTCACACGACTCGAAATGAAACGCGCGTTCGCCTTAAGACTAGGAACGCGCACGCTATTTGAATACGCACGCGCACACGTTTTTAAAACCGATTTCATTCTATTCTCACTTTTCTAAAAACGGTAAAATAACGCGCAGTGGTACAATTACTCGCATGACTCGAAACGAAACGCGCGCCCGCGTTACCTATTATTTTTATTATTTACTTTTGGATTCCCTTTTTTTGAAAACAGCGAGCGTCAAACAAAACTGTTGCACGAGAGTGCCAAATACACCCGCATTTAGAACAATATGCGAAGCAATAAAATTTTTGGAATTTTTCAACTATGCGGACAAAATTGGGGTATTACACCATTGAGGATACCAATCTTATTGAGCGCTACCATGAGGCTACCAATCTTATTGAGGATATTATTCATTTCAAATATATATAATTGGTACCTCTTTTCCAAAAAGTCAAGTACGTTCATCCTCATGGCATTAGCTTGTAATATTAATATTATGTTTCAACAAACTTATTTAATATTAAGTATTTTTTTAAAGATTTATTTAATATTAAGTTGTTAACTTATGAAATTTGTTCTAAATATTTATTGAAGCATGATATGAACTTTTAAAATTTATTTAATATATACCAAGCAAATAAAAATAAAATAGGCATAGTGTGTAATTTTAGCAAATTAAGTTTTACAAGTATGAAATATATATGTCCTGAAAATTTGGGAATTTTTTATATTTTAGTAGATATAAAATAAACATAGTTATTAATTTTACAGGGACGAAATTTATATTATATACTATATAGGTATTGAAAATTCTCGAAATAGAGACCGGGTCCGAGTCATCCGGTCCCGGTTTTGGTCATGCGATTCAACTGTCGACCCCTCGGTCCAACCATTGACCTAGTGACCCGGTACCTTCACCGAGTCGGTTACCGGTCCGAGTTTTAAAACATTGATTCAAGGTGGTTCATTAGTTGGTTCAAATGAGTGATCAAACTCATAGTAAAATAGGCAATATGAAGACATTGTATAACAGAAAATATTCATTGACAGATCAAACTTAAATATTCAAGGTGATTTTCAAGTAATGTTGGGGGTTAAATATTAGTGATCTTCAAGTATTTATAATGGTTTTATAAAATATTTTCAGTACTATGTCTATGTCATGCCAAATCATGTCATGCATTGAGAATCTGGTTCAAGGAACCTCTTCCCAAGGAATGTTTGTGGTATTCAAAATAGCAAGATGAATGACTTAAGCAGATTTTGAAAATTGAAAACATCTAAAAAAAGGAACCACAACTTCTCATTTAGCCATCTTCACTGTATTCAAAATCGATCTCTAAATCAGATTTTTTCATCAAAGGCAAGTTGGTTACCTTGGTGTGTTGACATGAGAAGAAGTTTTAATACCATATAATGAACCACCAAGCAAGGTTGTCTTTTCTAGAATAACAACTTTGGTATCTCCCAAAAATCTGCAGAAAATGAAACAGGAAATCAAACACACAAAGTAAAATATGAAATCAAAATAAAATTTCTTCCCAACCCCTGAAACCAACAAATACAAATTAAACTAGACCCTAGAAACCAAATACATGCAAATCAACAGAAGTGTCATGGACATGAAAAAGACAAAAAAAACTTGGTATGTTGGCTCAATACTTCAGTGTTAACATGGCAACAAAATCTGAGAAAGAGGGAAGAACCTGGAAAAAATGAAGATGGGGAAATGGGGAAAAATACATACTGCTATGGAAAATGAGGGATTTTCTACCTCTTCTTGCACCTCTTTGTGTTGTTCTTCTCACCGGTTGTCATTGATTTTTCTTCTTCTCAATTAAGCTTTTTTTTTCTCAGCCTGTGGATACAGAATGCTGGGTTCCAATGTACTCTTAAGGCTGATGTGAAATCAAAACTACAACTTCAACATATAAGAAAGAAAAGCAACAATATAAGTAACCTGACGAGCCTAGCAAAAAAGAACACATGAACAATACAAAACACACAAAATCCCTAACAAATTATAATGAACTTTGAGATAATAAAACAACTAAAACAGCTAAAAAAACAACATATTAAGTGCAAAATTATTCCAATTAAGTGCCAAAAACAACATATTAATTTACAACATCAGCCTCAGTTTATGCATGTTACTGCGCTAATCTCATGTTTGAGCCCCAAAAGTAAAAAAACAAAAAAAATTATAGTAGATAGATGAACTTTACCAATGAATCCACCCAATGAACACGAGGTACAAATCCAACCATTGTATCAGGTGCACTATGCCAAAAATCAAATACAAACTCCACAGAAGAGCAAGGAACTAGAAGAGCAATAAAAAAACAACATCTATTTCTAGATCCTTAATTTCTTTGAATCTGTTGTTCAAGGTTAAACAGAAAAAGAGAATCAGAGGAATACAAATGAAGAAGAAAGGGGGAAGAAATAATCAAATTGGGGAAAGAGGAAGAAAGGGATTCGAACTAAGGGAGGGAGAGCTCTAAGGGTGGTGGTTCTGTGAGGTGGTGAGGCAAATGGCGTCCAAGTAGCGGCGTCGCAGCGAGATCGGGTATGAGGGAGAAGGCCTTCGCGAGGCTGAGAGAGAGAGAGAGAGAGAGAGAGAGAGAGAGAGAGAGAGAGAGAGAGAGAGCAGGGAGCACTCATGATGGCATTGGGGATCTTCCAGTGGGGTTGAGCGTGTCTCAATGGTGTTCAAATTAAAGGCTACCTCTGTGGGACTCATGGTTGCGATTTGTTGATGAGTTTTGATGGAATTTGGGGATGAAGGTCTTAGGGTTAGAGAAGAGGGAGCTGTGCATGTTCAGAAGGAGAAGCAGGAGAGAGAGAACAGTGAGAGGGGTGGTAACAGAGAGAAGAGGGTGAAGAGGAGGTGGGTTTGGCCGTGGTGTAACTTTTGGGTGTAGTGAGGGAGATAGGGAAGAGAGATTGAAAAGCGACTGGAGTTGAGAGAAGAGAAGAGCGCTTAACCTTCGCGAGTTCAGAGTGAGAGACTTTCAGAGAATATGAGAGAACGTGAAGGATTGGGAAAAACATGGGACCTTTAGCATCAGTTGTTTATACAACTGATGCTAAATGTGTTAAACGTACACATTTAACATTAGTTGTATAAACAACCGATGCTAAATGTCTGACGCAAGTACTTTTAACATCGGTTGTTTAAACAACCGATGCTAAATATAGGCGCGAAAATTGAAATCCTCCATTTAATTACAAAATTGCCACCGCTTCTACATTTAGCATCGGCTGTTCAAACAACCGATGCTATATGGCGCTTTCTAAAGTCAATTTCCACTAGTGAATATTGCTGATGGGCATTATAAGCAGCGAAGGGAGAGTAAGGCCTTATGGCTTAATTGTTGATTTTGATTAGAAAATCAAGAAAGCAAATGGCCCAATAAAATAAAGGTATATTTGGGCTGGAATAGTAAACTAGGATATTAGCTTGAAGGAAAGGAAAGAATATGCGCATATGAAAAGAAAGGAAAGAAAAGGAAGTTTTGAATGTGAAACCATTACTCTTATCATCAAAAATAAGGAAGTTCGCTTCTTGGGTTTGTTAGGCTGCAACAGCGCCTCTTTTGTTAAGCTGCAGCGGCGCCTCTTCTTCACCTAGCGTTGCTAGGTTTCTGTTACTGCCAGCAGCTCCGGTTCCCTCCCTCTCAAGCCCTCCTCCATTCCATCCTTCTCTCCCCTTCCGAATTGATGCGCTCCTCACCCTCTTCTCCCCCCATCAACCACCCGACCTCCTCCTCCCTCCACCATCGTTCTGTGCTGCTGATCGCCCACTCCTTGAACCTCTTGACCCTCTTGTTCCGCCAGATCTGCCTGTACAAGAATCTCACCTGTTCCTCGCGGTCTCACCCTTACTGCCTTGGTTGCCATCGTTTGATTCCCTGCCACCTCACCATCTAGTTCCTCTTTGCTCTTCTAGATCAATTTGCCTCAACCTAGCTCTGCTCTCATCTTTTGTGGCTCTTCATGTTCAATACTTTGTCTTCGGGGCCAGTTGGCCTTCAAATACGAGGAGATTCAGGACTTTCCGCTTCTCCTCCGACACCAACTTCGTGGGATTTTTCTTTGCTTCTTTGCGGCGCCTAGCACTCTAAGGTGGAGCTTGGTCTGAGGAAACAAGTTGTCTGTATAGTTGGCTTCGGTCTTATGTTGAAGATGGTTAACGATTCCGTTCTGTGGTTTTGCTTCTCGGGATCTGTTATTGTTAAGTTAGTTCTGCCCTTATTTTTGGTCCTACGGGTTCAACGCACCGTCCTCGGGACCATTTGGCCTTCAAATACGAGGAGATTCTGGACTTTCCGCTTCTCCTGCTGATCTAACTGCGTGAGACTGTGTGCTGTCTCTCCGTGGTGCCTTATGCATACTTGGTGGTGGAGCTTGCTCAATGATAGCAGATAGTAAGTGAAGCTAGTCAAGCACTCTGCTTTGTGGTTCTGATTGTTGGTGACTTTAGGTTGTATTAGGGTTCTAGGTTCAGTAGGATTTTAGTTTGTTCAGGTGCTGCTCTTAGGCTTAATGTTCATTATTAGGAGTTTCAGGTTATACTTGATTTGGTTGTAGTCATCCAGACTTGTTCAGTGCTTCGCTTGTAAGCTTGACGCTTACACACTGTGTATAATGTTGGGGCCTTGCCCAGTATCAATGAAATGTTATACCTTTAACAAAAAAAAAAGAAATGAAAGAAATCAAGCACTTAAACCTAGACATCTATTATAAATAGGGAGCTTGGCATGATTTGAAGAGAGGAGCAGCAATGCTAGACAAAAGCAGCATTGACATTTGCAAGAATTAAAGAAAAACGCACAGCAACGTGGAAATGAGAGAGTGAAGAATTTGGGATCCATTTTTGACACCGTGAGAGAGCTTTGGAGCAGAAAAATGAGACTAAATACTAAAGATTGGAAATTTCTCTATTCCGGGTTATTTTTATCTTTGTAATTTATGACTCCTAATTTTATTTCAGTGTTCTTGATAACTATGGATAGTTAAATCCTCTTCTAGGGTTATAGGTGGATCTTGCAAGTTTAGAGACTTTTTTATGTTCCAATTTAATATTTGAATTCCTATTTTTATTTCAATTAATATTGTCCTACTGTTTTAATATTTTTATTTGAATTCCTGTTCTTGACCAAACTCTAATTTAGTCTTTCAATCATTCAACCTTTTTGTTCTTTATGCTTTTCCAAAATTTAAATTCTTGCATGACTGATGACTCTATTTTATATAGAGTCATTTACGCTTCTATAACTCAAATTATTACTTGAATCTTAAGAACAATGTCTTGTAAATAACTTAATATGCAAAGAAATATAAAACATGGGAAAGAAATGCTTTGACAATCAACTTGGCACCTTTTAGACATTTTATGGTTTTTTCTCAACTTGTTCAGTGCCACAGCACTTGATGTCGTAGCATTACAAAACACACAATGTTGCAGTTTCAGGAAAAGAGTAATGCCAAAGTATTAGAAAAGAAGGAATGTCGCAGCATCAAAGAAGAGGACAATGTCGGAGCGTTAGCATGTGATTTTTTGGGTAAACCCGGGTATCCACTGCACGGACAGTAGTGACTAATACCTCGCTCATTGGAGGTGCCTCGAAGGGCAGGAGAGCTGGCCCAGAGTTTTAACGCTGCTCCGTACCCAAGGTGGGGATCGAACCCCCGACCCTTGGTTACGGGAGGATCAGCCCCAACCGCTGAACCCCACGCTTTGGGTTAGCGTTAGCATGTGATTAAATTGCCACAACTAGAAGCAATGCTGGAGCATCAAGAAGGATTGCAGTGCTGCAACATCATATGCAGAAGCACTGGATGCCACAGCATCACCATGATGATGTCACCAAACAGCAAGTTGCGCAAGTGGCCCAAGTTTCCCACTTCAACACCACCCCATTGACAACTTCACTTGCAAATTGTATCTTTTAGAGACACTTGTCCACACACCATATGACCTCTTTGGTGGAAATCTCTCAATCAAATCAAGTCAAATTGAAACTAGTAGAAGAAAGTTCAAAGAACTTACTTTTACAAGTGCAATAGACTACTTTTTGAAGGCTATAAATACTCCCCTCCTCCTCATTTGCAAGGCAGACCAGAATTCACCACAAAATATCACTCATATATATTCATTTGGAGCTGGTTTCGTAAGGAGGGGAAGGAATTGACAACGTCTTCCTTCTCATGCAACTACAAGGAAGGCAGTGCTGCAACATTAGTAAGCTAGCTGATGCAGGGGCAACCAATTGTACACAATCTACTCTATTCAATGATTCTTGTATTGGTTAGTTGTATTAATATGATTATGTTCTTAGTAATGTCAAGCATGAGCTAATTCCATTTGTAGTTGGGATGTCGTACACTTAGTAATGAATTTTTGACTAAAGCTTTGTGTTATATTGATGATTGCATTTTAGTTCTTACATGCTTAATTCTTTCACATTCATCCTTTAGAATTGATCAGCTAATAGTGAATGCAAATTATAAATACAGACATGGTTTATAATTGGAACTCAAAAATTAATGTGGGTAAGTGTTTTAACAAAGGAAACTTTGTAATTCCAGGCTCAACCTAGACATAGGCAGCATAGTCCATAGGGTGATACTGTGGGTGCTTCATATACAGAAGTGAACCTATTTAAGGACACAGACATGTTGTCCCTTGTAATGAAACTCTGGCGACAAGTACCGAAAGGCATACAACAAATGCTACAGCATCGAATGCTCCAACATCATATGTAGCACAATACAGCATCAAAAGTGATTTACTAGTGGAAAGCATTCCAACTACTTCTTCATCATATATTCCCCAACACAACTTTAATTGCATGTTTAATTTTTGTCTTTACATTCTTGCACATCTCTTTTATTGTGATATTTTGTATTTTGCACTAAATTTATTGATTTTAAAACTTGTAAATTACTGCAATCCCCGTGGGAACGATACTCTACTTTCACTTTATTACTTGTTACTATTGTGTATACTTGCACATCCATTTGTGTATATATATCAAGCACAAGTTTTTGGCGCTGTTGCCAGGGATTGCATTAATTTTATAATTTATATTAATACTTTAGTGTCTATTTTATTACTAGTGTTCTTCTTACGCGTTTTTATGCATAGGTCCCATACACCAGAATTTCAATTAGACCCTGAAATAGAAAGGAGATTTAGAAGGTTAAGGAGCATTCAAAAACAGAAACAGAACCAGAGTAGCAGCAACAGACACATCATGTTTGATCAAGGAATTGCCAGAGGTTCAGGGAGAAATTCTCCCAGAGAAGGCTATATACAAGGAACTCAAAGATCATCAAGTGATTCAGAAGATGAAGAAGGACAGCAGTTCATCAACATAGGAGCTGCAGGCTTGGTGAATGACAGAGATTGACCAATGAGAGACTATGTTGTGTTTGATCCTCAAACAATGCAAACCAGCATAGGTAGGCCTGAAATCAATGCTTCACATTTTGAGTTCAAGCCCATGATGTTCCAAATGCTACAAACAGTTGGCCAATTTGGTGGTTATCCTGATGAAGACCCCTATTTGCACTTAAAATAGTTTTTGGAAGTATGTAGTAATTTCCTCATCCCTGGTGTTAGTGAAGATGCTTTTAGATTAAAACTATTTCCATATTCCTTGAAGGATAGAGCCAAGGCTTGGTTAAACTCCTTAGAGCCTAACTCTATCACTTCTTGGAATGAGATGGCTGGAAATTTTTAGCTAAATATTTTCCACCTATCAAAAATGCCAGCATGAGAAATGAAATCACTTCCTTCAAACAAAAAGAGTTTCAGTCACTGTTTGAAGCATGGGAAAGATGGAAAGAGCTGCTAAGAAAATGTCTACACCATGGAATACCTGTCATCATCCAGATGGAGACTTTCTACAATGGTTTGGCGCCACAAACCAGGCTCATGTTGGATGCATCCTCAGGAGGAGTGCTGCTAAATTCTTCCTACAATGAGGCATGTGAACTAATTGAAAACATTGCAACCAACAGTTATCAGTGGCCTATATAGAGAGTCAGTACTCAAAAGAAGACAACAGGGATCCATGAAATCAGTGAAGTAGCGGTATTATCAGCTCAAGTAGCTTCCCTTACAAACATGATAAAGAACCTCGGCAATACCAATGCAGCAGCATTCTCAGAAACAACAATAGTTGTCATTGAACAAGCTCCTCCAGGAACAACCACCTGTGTATATTGTGGAGGAGGTCATCTATATGAAGAATGCCCCAGCAACCTTATTTCTGTCAACTATGTAGGGTACAATAAAGGAATTAATCGTTACTCAAACACCTACAACTCTGGCTGGAGAAACCACCCTAATTTCAGATGGGGAGGGAATAATACCACAGCACCCAATGCTGGAGCATCAACTAATCCCCCAGGATTCACATCTCAAAACAACCAGAGGCAAAATGCACCAACACTAGACACCCGTTTTAAGTCATTGGTAAAATCATTCATCAGTGCAGCCAGAACTCAATTTCAATCTCAAGGTGCTGCTATAAAAAATCAGGAAACACAAAATGGACAGATAGCCTCTGCTGCCTATCAAAGACCCAGTGGATCACTGCCTTCCACCACAGAAGCTTCAACTTCACAAAACCAGGTGTTTTGTACCTTGCAGTGCTAGGTGGACTGCAGTTGGTAGGTCCCCTACTGTCTGGCCAGAGGTTAGTGCGAGCCCCAGAGGGGTACCTGCGAAGCCACTCCGATGCTCAAGTCAGTATTGAGAATAGATGAGTGATTTAGCTAGGAATGAGAATCTACCTCATTATGGCAATGTGAGCCAGTATTTATAGGGAACTGTGCCCGTGGTGGGTCGTTGGATCGGTAGAGTGAATCTGAGCTATCCAAGTATAAGAATCATGAATGGGCTTGTGTATTGTGGATATGGATCAAAGTGATTGGGCCAATCCATGTCCAATTTCTGAATGTGCCTCTTGGTCCAGTCCAGAACAGTTGCCCTCCAAGCCGAGATTATTCGGAAGGATGTTCTTGGCTTGAGGGATTTTTGTCGATCTGCCTGAAGCGTTACTTCTTTTTTCTTGTCGGGTCGGGTAAGATCCCTTCACCCCGTCTGCCTGGCACTAAGCCAAGGTGTCGTTTCTCTGATGTTGGCGCCCTCCTGGGCGCCTTGTGCCAGGCACCAAGCCAATATGCCGTGTCTTTGATAAGGTACCAAGCCAATGTACTGTATCTCTGATGTTAGCGCCCTCGTGGGCGCCTTGTGCCAGGCACCAAGCCAAGGTGCTGTGTCTCCGATGTTGGCGCCCTCCTGGACGCCTTGTTCCAGCCACCAAGCCAATATGTCGTGTCTTTACTGTTGGCGCCATCCTGGGCGCCTTGTGCCAGGCACCAAGCCAATGTACTGTATCTCTGATGTTGGCGCCCTCCTCGGCGCCTCATTGCCTAGGTGCCGTGTGTCTTTGTTCTTGGTGCCTCCAAGGTGCCGTGACCCAGGCACCTTGTGTTGTCTTTGTTCTTGGCGCCTCCAAGGTGCCGTGTTGTAGGCGCTTGGGTGCCGGGTCGTTGTTTGTTGTTAGCGCCTCTAGGGTGCCGGATGTCTTAGGCGTCTGGGTGCCGGTTTGTGTTTTGCGGGGTTGGCGCCTTCGTAGGCGCCTGGGTGCTGGTTTGTGTTTTGCGGGGTTGGCGCCCTCATAGGAGCCTTGGTGCAAGTTTGTGTTTTGCGTGGTTGGCGCCTGATTTGTGTTTTTTGTGGTTGGCGCCCTCCTAGGCGCCTGGGTGCTGGTTTGTGTTTGGCGTGGTTGGCGCCCTCGTAGGCGCTTGGGTGCCGGTTTGTGTTTTGCGTGGTTGGCGCCCTCGTAGGTGCCTGGGTGCCGGTTTGTGTTTTGCGTAGTTGGCGCCCTCGTAGACGTCTAAATTGGATTTTGAGCTTAAGAGAAGAATTGTAGCTCAGCTTCTTAGTTCCAACGAATGCTCCCACGCCTCCAACGGATAAGCATGGACGAAATTATGGTCTGTAGACTAGAGCACCTTCCTGGGTGCCGAGTGCCGAGTGCCAGGCACCTTGCCATGGTGCCGTCAGCTTGGTGCCCTGCCTGGCTGACGGAGACGTCCGAATTGGATTTTTCGCTTAACAGAAAAATTGTAGCTCTTCTTCTTAGCTTTCTAACGCATGCTCACACGCATCTATCAGATAAGCATGGACGAAGTTATGGTCTGCAGACTAGAGCACCTTCTTGGGTGCCGGGTGCCAGGCACCTTGCCAAGGTGCCGTCAGCTTGGTTCCCTGCCTGGGTGCCGGAGACGTCCCAATTGGATTTTGTGCTTAACAGAAGAATTGTAGCTCTGCTTTTTATCTTTCCAACAAATGCTCACACGCCTCCATCAAATAAGCATGGACGAAGTTGTGGTCTGCAGACTAGAGCACCTTCCTGGGTGCCAGGTGCAAAGCACCTTGCCATGGTGCTGTCAGCTTGGTGCCCAGCCTGGGTGCGGCAGACGTCTGAACTGGAATTTGAGCTTAGCAAGAGAATTGTAGCTCTGCTTCTTAGCTTTCCAACGCATGCTCACACGCCTCCTTTGGATAAGCATGGACGAAGTTTTGGTCTGCAGACTAGAGTACCTTCCTGGGTGTTGGGTGCTAGTTACCTTGTCATTGTGTCGTCAGCTTAGTTCCCTTCCTGGGTGCAGGAGACGTCCGAATTGGATTTTGAGCTTTACGGGAGAATTGTAGCTCTGCTTCTTATCTTTCTAACACATGCTCACACGCCTCCATCGGATAAGCATGGATGAAGTTAAAAACACCGCCTTGGGAAGATGGTCTTGGCTTTGAGCTAATGTTGAGGTTGCCCCTGCGATCCAGGAAGCCCCTCTCTGCAGGGTATGTTGGGTCTGAAACTTGCCTCGCTCCGCCCCGAACTATGGAGCTAGACCCTTTTTCTTTCTTGATCTTAAGGAAATTTCTTTGGAATAAGTGTTAATGCTAGTGAGCTAGAGCAAAAACTGTAATTGCAAAATGAATTTTTGTTAATCATTCATATCGAGCTTTACAATCTGCATTTGCGCACAAACAACAAAATTTCTTAACTAGGCCTAGCTGTTCAGGTCCTGATGCCTTGCTCTCTATTCAGAGTCACGAGTCTCATCCTCTTCTTCATTCATGTACTGGGTGAGCTTCCCTTCGCGGATCAGCTCTTCAATGTCATCCCTGAGGGTGTTGCATTTGCTGGTACTGTGCCCATAACTTTTGTGATAACGACAGTATTTCTTAGAGGTTCGGCGTTTCCTTTGCACGAGAGGTTCGGGCTGTTTGATGTCCCAAAACTCCATGTCGGCGCATTCGGCAAGGATCTCAGCCTGGGATGTGTTCAGCGGGGTGTACTTTGAGAAGAGACCTTGTTGGGGTCGGGACTCCCAAGGAGTTCTCTCATCTTGGGCTCCCTTCTGCCATGGCTCTTCAATGACCTTGTATGCCAACTCGTCCTTCTTGCTGCCAACCTTGTTTTCCTCTTGGTACGCCATGTTCTCTTCTTCATAGTCGATGTATTTTTGTGCCTTCTGAAGGAACTCATCCAAGCTTCAGGGTTTGTTAACCCCCACGTCCCTTTGAAACATGCTTCCTTTCTTGAGGCCATCGATCATTCATCCAAAAGAGCCTCCTCTTGTCTTCAAAGTTCCTCACGTTGGCAGCCTCCTTGTTGAACCTTTCCAGATATTCTCTATAAGTGTTTCTTTCCCTCCCTGCCTGATTGCTCTAAGAACCTCTTCAGATTTTGGATTCAAGCTGGAGGTGGCAAAACGGGTCGTGAACATGGTAGCTAGTTTCCCCCAGGATGAAACCGAGTTTGGTTTCAAATCTTGGAACCAAGCTAGTGCTGAATCCGTGAGAGTGAGGGGAAAGATATTGCAGTGGACATGGTCTTTTGCACCCAGGTAACGCATCATGACCGAGAAGTAGGCCAGATGTCTGTCAAGGTCCCGGTCCCGTCCCGTCATACGTTTTGAGGGTTGGGAGCTTCTCTAAGGTCCTTGGAATTGGGCAGTCGTCAACCTTCCTACTGAAGGGTCCTTCACTGGAGGTCCATCGTGAGTTGTGAGGTGACCTGTCGTCGAGATCTATGTCACGTTGGTCATGTTGGGCTGGAGATCTCCTCGAGGTAGATCTATGGTGATGCCTCTTATGAATCTTAGCTCGGCTCCGCGACCTCTTGCGAGAATTGAAGGTCACGAGCGATGAGGTCGTGGGGTGCTTGGAGGTGAACCTGATCCTTGGTGCGTGCCACGTCGAGGAGGAGAGTGGCGAGCTCGCTTCCGTCTAGGTGGAGAGCGATGATTGTGATGACGCCTGGGTGGAGATCTGCGGCGCCTGGAGCTCAGTGTCCTTGGGGAAGGAGTGTTCCAGCGAAGATGGGGTTGCTCAGGCCTGGCTACCATTTGCCTCTCGATCTGCCTGAGGCGCGCTTCTTGCTGCAACATAGTCTGGGTGCAGTTGCACAGCAGGTCCAAGAGATGGCGGATGGCCGCTGCATCCTCAGGTTGGACGGGAAACTGAATCGAGGCTGGATGGGGTGCCGGGACCTGAATGTCTTGGTCCGGCATGGATACAGTGATGCCTTCGGGAGTTCCCTCTGGCTGGGGTTGTGGAGCGACAACGCTTTGGACTCGGGGTCTACCTCTGGGTGCCATGGGAAAGCAGGAGAAAGTTCAAAAAAGTTGAGATGGTGTGTGAAAGATAGATATCTCCCACTGTGGTCGCCAATGTTCTGTACCTTGCAGTGCTGGGTGGACTGCTGTTGGTAGGTCCCCTGCTGTCTGGCCAGAGGTTAGTGCGAGCCCGAGAGGGGTACCTCCGAAGCCACTCCGACGCTCAAGTCAGTATTGAGAATAGATGACTGATTTAGCTAGGAATTAGAATCTACCTCATTATGGCAATGTGAGCCAGTATTTATAGGGAACTATGCCCGTGGTGGGCCGTTGGACCGGTAGAGTGAATCTGAGTCATCCAACTATGAGAATCATGAAGGGGCTTGTGTATTGTGGATATGGATCAAAGTGATTGGGCCAATCCATGTCCAATTGCTGAATGGGCCTTTTGGTCTAGTCCAGAACACCAGGGAAGGAGCAAGTTCAAGCTATCTCACTAAGGAGTGGGAAAGGTTTGGTAGAACCAGTAGTGATGGTAAAAATGAGTGCGGGAGAAACAGAAAAAGAAAAAGAAAAAAATGAAAAAAATATCAAAGTTGCAGCACCCAATGCTGCAGCATCAGACGTTGCTAATGCACCAGCACCCAGAGTACCCACCTCCTCCTTTTCACAAAGGTTGAGGAAGGCACATGAGGACAAGCAGTTCAGTAAATTCCTAGATATTCTAAAGCAGCTACACATCAATGTTCCCCTAGTTGACGCACTTCAACAGATGCCAAACTATACAAAATTCATGAAGGATGTGCTTACAAAAAGAAGGAGGCTAAGAGAGTTTAAAACAGTGGCTATGACAAAAGAGAGCAGCATGATCTTGCACAGCAAAATTCCCAGAAAGTTAAAGGATCCTAGCAGCTTTACAATACGTTTTTCAATGGAAAACTTACAATGGGCGTGCATTATGTGATTTAATTAGGAGCAAGTATCAACTTGATGCCTAAATCCATATTCACCCAACTTGGTATTGGAACTACCAGACCTACAACAGTGACCCTTCAATTAGCAGATAGGTCTATAGCATATCCTGAAGGGATCATAGAAGATATTTTAATTAAAGTTGATAAATTTGTATTTCCTATAGATTTGGTTATCTTTGATTTTTTTTTGCAGATAAAGAAGTGTCCATCATATTAGGAAGGCCGTTCCTAGCTACTGGGAAGACACTCATTGATGTGCAGAAAGGAGAATTGACTATGAGAGTCAATGATCGGGAGGTGAAATTCAATGTCATGGATGCTCCTAAGTACTCCTCAAAAGACAACGAAGAGTGTTCATTTGTAGTCTCTCTTGATTAGATAGTGCATAAGCATTTCCACAAGCAGCAGGACCACATAGTCAATGCCCTAGCATTGGCAGCACCAAAGAAACTTGTGGAACCAGAAGCAAAACAAGAAGACTTCACTGTCAAGGAAGTCTAGCCTCAAAAATATGAATCATTCGAACTTGAAAGCACTGTTACAAGAAGAGGGTGCCTTCAGTTGAGAAACCTCCAATCCTTGAACTCAAGGAATTGCCACAGCATCTAAAGTATGATTTCTTAGGGGGAAAAATGACACACTTCTAGTGATCATTGCTTCTGATCTATCTCAAGGACAGGAACATGATCTCATAAGCACCCTAAAGAAGCATAAAAATGTAATTGAGTGGCAAATGTCAGATATAAAAGGTATCAGCCCAGCAAAATGCCAAAAATAGCATTGAAGGGTAGAGAAGATTGAATCCAATCATGAAGGAGGTAATAAAGAAGGAGATACTCAAATGGCTAGATGCTGGTTGGAGCTTAGTCTATCCAGCATTTTGTTCATTGTAAAAGTGTCGTATGTTAATGGATTAATTAAGTTAGATATTTTTATGACATTTTGTTCATGTTTTTAGAAGCCACATGGTTGGAGCTTAGTCTATCCAGAAGGATTATATAACGTCCTACAATACATTAAGTAAAAGTACCATAATCCTAAAATTTACATTACTGAAAATGGTTAGTGAAACCATGAAAAAGAGAGCATTTCAATTTACATTAAATTTACACTAAATTTTGCATTTGTTTTAATATTTGTGACTTCATAACTAATATCTATTTTTTCTACTGAAAAGAGACATTTCGATTTACATTTTTCTGTAACACTCCTTCATTTAGGTATTTGCTTCTAACATGACAAATCTATCGAGAGATGAACACCGGATCACTTACATTGACGCACATTTAAACGCCACTAAAACTGCAATTGAGTAAGTTACTTATCTTTAACATTCTTAGGGTATATATATATACACTACAAGAATTTTGGTGATTTCCGAGGGAAAAATCCCTCGGAAAAGCAGGAAAATCGGTCGCTAATTCACGTTTCCGACGGAATTTCCGACGGACAAAATTCCGGGGGATAAACTGTAACACCCCGGTATAATTTATCGATTAAAAATACCAAAGTGCACATTAGTAACACATCAGAGATATATTTCCTGCTTAGACACTGAATATCACTATAAATTTTTCGCTGAATAAAACCCAAACAGTCTTATTTACAACAAGACAATATGGTTCTCAGACCATATACCGTCAGCAAATATAGTATTCAGTATCATACAAGAAAGCGGAAGAAAGATATACCTTAAATACATAATGTCTTAGTATACAGACAACAAAAGGAAAATAAGCTTAAACATAAAGCTAGGCTATCAGCAACCAATCCGAGCTCAACCTACTCGTGCCTCTTGGATTTCCGCTGTCCCTGTGTCTCTGTAAAACAACAACATTTAAACAGTGAGATACAATCTCAGTGAGTTCTACCGAGACCCCTACTAACTCTCTCGGTTCAATTAAAAATCCTTTTTAAAATCATCACGACACCGACTGCAATAAAGTGCTAACCCCGGTGAACGTGAACAAACAAAGTGCGGCACCGACTGCAATAAAGTGCTAAACCCCGGTGTATCGCACAGTACGACACCGACTGCAATAAAGTGCTAAACCCCGGTGTATCGCACAGTACGACACCGACTGCAATAAAGTGCTAAACCCCGGTGTACGTACAACAAACTCATGACATAACACCGACTGCAATCCAGTGCTATATACCCGGTGAACCCCCTTACCAATAGTACATTCTCCTATTGGCACGGAGCCTAGGTTGGGGGAGCATGACTGCCCCGCCTAGTATGTCAAAACATGGGTCGTCACCCAACTCGATATAATATATATATCTACAATCATATGAACATTTAGTTCATTAAATTTTACTTTACCACACAGGACTCATAGTCCATTTGTTATCAATAAAACGTATCCGCACACGTGTACTATTATTCGGTTTTTCGAAACGGTTTAGACATCCAAAAAGCGTTTTATAAAACCCTTTGTAACACACCCAAAATCATGGCGTCATAAGCCTAATATCATTATATAAGGGTTAGGAAAGGATTAGGAGAGGATTGGAATCGAAACGGAATCAATTAGGGCACTTTGAAAAATTTGGACAGAACACAACGCACGGTTCGTGCGCCCATACGCACGGGTCGTGCGCCCTGTAATGCACCTTTTTAAAACACAAACCGAAAGGGGCGCACGGTCCGTGCGCCTGGGACGCACGGGTCGTGCGCTTTTGACAGCACTGAATTTTATCCCGTTTTCGCAATTTTTGTCATTCCGATCAATTCCGATACCTGTTCCAGTCCAAAACAGATTTGACAACCAATACGACAGACCCAATACAAACCACACAATCAATCAATCCAATCAAAAATTCAATCAAAACGGATTTCACCAAAATACGACATATTCCGATATAACGGTTTTTAAGTCAAAATCTTCCGAATTCAAATCACTAAAAATTCCATTTTTAACACGACGCAACTCGAGACTCGCTCCGATCGATTCCTAATCCGAAACAGACAATATCCAGAAATATTCCAGTCCAGCGAAAGCGATAAAACAGTTAATTAATAATTCGAAACATAAAATCCTAAACGTGAGTAGAACTCACCCTCGAAGCGTGTGCCGACACCGAGACTTCAAAATCACCGAGACTTCGCCAAATCACCGAGTAGCCACACGAACATTCCCCGCTCCGGCGACACCCAAACCGCTTCCAAGGCTTTCCACTCGATCACGAAACCGCTTTTTGACCGAAATACCGATTTTCCCGAAATTCTCCACGGACACTATTCATCATCTTCCCCAACTTCTAATCACTATTCACAAAAACCCCCAATTTTGATTTCTCAAATCTCACCCAATCAAACCTTGATTCTTTCACTCCAAACTAGTACCCGAGCCTCCATTCGAACTCCCCTAGCCTCCAAACCGCTTTATTGACGAAGATAGCTCTCAAAAACGCCACCTTGAGCTTCAAACCGAAAATGGTAAATTCGTGTAGAGTGAGTTGATGATGAAGATGTTGGTACCAAATCGAAGAGGAAGTAACGCTGAGCATTTTTCGTGTTGGAAGGAAGTCGTTTCGTTGAGCGGAAGTGCCCCCTTTTTCCCCTTGTTCTTCCTCCCCCTTTCTTTCTCTCTTCTTTTCTTTTTCTCTTCTTCTCTCTGTTTTCCTCTCGGTTCTCTCACTGTCTCTCCCTTCTTCTTTCTTTCTTTCATTTTAATTAATTTCTTTTCTTCTCCTCTCACATGCACACACGTATACACATATACATTTATTTAATATATTTGTTGTAACGCGGTCAAATTACCATATTGATCGAAATCTCCTATTTCGATTCCAAAACTTCCTTGGTCCGTATTATCCGGTTAACGATCCGATGACGACAAATAAATAATTTTAGCACTCAGTAATTTTACCAGTCAAGTACTAAATTAATTCAATTGGGTTAACATCCAAATAATTCGGTTAATTATTTTGCGGATGTTACATTCTCCCCAACTTAAAAGAATTTTGTCCTCAAAATTTCGCCAAGTCTTTCATCCGACTAACCGAGGGTTGGCATTCCCAGAAAGGTCTAAAATTGCTGGAACACAACCTTGAGTTAACGAAATGAGTGTAGAAAATCTTCTCAAGTTGTCACATCAACCTCTAAGTACGTTCCACTACCACCCTAGAACGCTCTAAGGCTATAGTTCGAACTCTCTCGTTACGAATCAATACGAGCAACTCCTCTTTCGCCTGCATAGGCTTGGCACCGCGTTCGAAAACACTTCCTAAGCTTCATTCCTCACTTGTCCCCCAACTTTGATTAATCCAGATCAAGGTACTCCTCGGTAGACGTAAAAACAAACACGATTTCCTCGAAAGGTGTAAACATTTTCTCAACAATCCTCTAATATCCTTAACGGTTCTCGTACACACCGACAATGTGACGAAAAAGTCACTGGTGAAACTTCTTGACTCGCCCCCAAGATTTCGAGATAATACTTTTCAAAAGGAGATGAAATGAGGATTTACCGGAAACGTTTATCCTAAACGTACAAATAAACCGCGGGGACTTCAAGTAAATTGAACGTAATGAAAATCACCTCAGTTGTTCTCCAAACAACTATCAAACAGAACTCAGAGCTCCTTTCCGAATTAGTCAATAGCGTTGAGAGCTTCCCTTCAACCTAAGTGCGCCTCCTATGATTTTCTTCAATCAGGTCCTATTAGCCTCTTGATTCGTTCCCAAAATTAACTTTAGCATGCGGGTTTTCACAACAACGATTTTTCAAAACTATTATACCGCACGCCAAGCTTCACTTCGGAAATTTCAGTCACTTACAAGCAGATCCATCAATTAATCCTTTGATGGTTATTCGCAACGTGAAAACAGTCAGCAGTTACCTCACCTACATATTCGTGTTCACGTTCGACTTGTCAAACAGAACCTCATAATACTATCTCATCATCGGCCGCACAGATTCTACCGTTGAAACAATTGACTCCATCACTATCCATGGTAAAAATCTGGAAATACCTTTTGTGATTGTAGCTTCACATCAACTTCCTATGCTAAGCGTATAGAATCCTTTAGGGAACTAGAGATCCTCATATGGCTCAACACTAACCGGGTTCTCCTTGATCTTGAATTCAGATTTAAGTCTCTATCAGACTCTAATAATTCCATCTAATGCATCATAATACTGCCGTGTGTAGCGATTTCCTATTACTCGCATCAGCTACACATTGGAATTTCCTGGATGATACTTCAACCCGAAGTCATAATCCTTCAGAAATTCTACACACTCCTCTGCCTGCTATTCAGTTCTTTCTGATCAAACAGATACCTTAAACTCTTGTGACCACTAGAGACTTCGAAACGAGACCCATACAGGAACGTCTCCAAATCTTCGGTGCATACACAACAGCTATAAACCATAATTCATGAGTCGGATAAATCCTCTCATGAGACCTTAATTGTCTGGACGCCCAAGCTACCACTTGTTGATTTTGCATTAGAATACGTCTCAAACCATTCCCAGAAGGGTCGCTGTAACTTTGGAATCCCAAAAACGGATCTGGAAGAATCAGGGTTGGAGCAGAAGTCAAAATCTTCAACTCTTGAAAACGTTCTTCACAATCGGCATCCCACGTAAACGGATGACCCTTACGAGTTAACCGAGTAAGTGGAAGAACCAATTGTGAGGATCCTTCGATAAACTTCCTGTAGTAACCGGCTATACTTAGAAAACTTCTGATTTCAGTGGCTAACGTTGGTCGTTCCCAATTCAACACTGCTTCCACCTTACTAGGATCCACCGAAACTCCCAATTGGGAAGTCACGCGTCCCAAAAACTTCACTTCCGGCATCCAGAAGTCACGCTTCGACGGCTTCGCGTACAACTTCTTTCCTCGGAGTACACTCAGAACAATGCGGAGATGTTGAACATGCTCCTCAATGGTCTTAGAGTACACCAAGATATCATCAATGAAAACGACTACAAATTGATCTAGGTAATTGAGGAAAACTCGGTTCAGGTAATCCACGAATATCGCTGGAGCATTAGTTGAACCGAAGGGCATCACTACTAACTCGTAATGTCCATACCTGGTACGGAAAGCTGTCTTCGGAATATCTAAGGCTCTAACTTTTATTTGACGATATCCCGACCTCAGATCAATTTCTGAAAACACTGCAGCACCTCAAATTGCTCAAGCAAATCGTCTATCCTTGGTAAGGGATATTTATTCCTGATCGTCACCTTGTTGAGTTGTCGATAATCAATGCACGATCTCATGCTACCATTTTTCCTTTCGATTAACCACACCAGAGCACTCCTTAGGGAAGCACTCGGTCGACAGAATTTCTTTAACATCGACTCTTCAAGTTGAGACTCTATTTCCTTTAATTCTCAAGAAACCTTCAATAAGAAACAATAGATATTGATCCCGTGCTAGGAATCAATTCTACAGTAGACTCTACTTCTCGCTCTGGAGGTTCGGAAGAAACTTCATCGTGAAAACATCCAGAAAGTCATTCACGACCTGAACGTTCGTCAAATCTAAACTAGTTTCAGCGGATGCAGTTAACATACTAACATGTGCTCCCGCACCTTGGAATGAAGGTTGACCGTCTAAGGTGAACTAGGTAACCGCTTCCGAATTTGTCTTAGACAATTCAACTGATTCTGAAGAGGAACGGATAGTTGATTAACACAGTCGATTGCAACATGATTTGCGGTCATCTAATTCATACCCAAAATGGTGTCCACACTTCTCATAGGCAAACAATAAATTCTACAACAAGATTTCTGCCTCCTATGACAAGTAGACAATCCGATACAAAGATTATGTCTGGACACGACCCTTAGCAGCAGTTTAAAACAGTTATCGACTCGGATAGCGATGTTAAGGCTAATCCCAACCGATTCACACGCGATCGGGATATACAGCAATAGGTTGCACCCGAATCATATAATATACTGATCGAGTTATTGAAACTGATCCCATACCCCTCAGTAGATTGTCTGCAGTTGTAACTGTCTAAACGTCCCGAGTGTTGACTCGTCCTCGCCTTGGAGCTGCTTGTAACTCCTTGGAACCTTTCCTTACGGGGCACTCTTTACCATAGTGACCCTCTACATTTCTATAATAGCACCGATTAGATCGTCGCTTGCAATCACCGCTGTGAGGCTTTCCACAGTTAGAACATCTTCTGACCTTTGAAGAATCAAAGAATTGCATCTGCTTTTCCTTTGATGAAATTATCTTAGGACTTTCCATTCGGAGCTGATAATTCAACTACTTCCTTTCCTTTCCCATATTTCCTATGAGATCATCCTCGGTGACATAGGATGATTGCACCAAGGCAACATAATTGGTAGCAGTATAAGAACTGAGACGATAAATCCTAAAGGCACTTATGCCCGTCTTATACTTCTGCATTCTCCGCCCGTCATCCGAAGCTTACATTACCACTTGGTAAAACTGAGACAACTTCTCAAACTTAGCGGTGTATTCTCCCGCCGTCATGTCACCTTTCCTGAGGATGCACCGGTTGAATATTCCGATTGTGGTCGAGGATTGCATCTTGATCATCCAGTCATAATTCCGCTTATGATGCACTAAGTATTAAGTTGATCAGGCTCAATGTCTCTTAGCATCACAAGTGTAATTACAAAAAGGACTAGCAAGGAATCGACTCAACCCTAAACTAAGTCCGACTAGGTCGAACTGCTCTGATACCAACTGTAACACCCCGGTATAATTTATCGATTAAAAATACCAAAGTGCACATTAGTAACACATCAGAGATATATTTCCTGCTTAGACACTGAATATCACTATAAATTTTTCGCTGAATAAAACCCAAACAGTCTTATTTACAACAAGACAATATGGTTCTCAGACCATATACCGTCAGCAAATATAGTATTCAGTATCATACAAGAAAGCGGAAGAAAGATATACCTTAAATACATAATGTCTTAGTATACAGACAACAAAAGGAAAATAAGCTTAAACATAAAGCTAGGCTATCAGCAACCAATCCGAGCTCAACCTACTCGTGCCTCTTGGATTTCCGCTGTCCCTGTGTCTCTGTAAAACAACAACATTTAAACAGTGAGATACAATCTCAGTGAGTTCTACCGAGACCCCTACTAACTCTCTCGGTTCAATTAAAAATCCTTTTTAAAATCATCACGACACCGACTGCAATAAAGTGCTAACCCCGGTGAACGTGAACAAACAAAGTGCGGCACCGACTGCAATAAAGTGCTAAACCCCGGTGTATCGCACAGTACGACACCGACTGCAATAAAGTGCTAAACCCCGGTGTACATACAACAAACAAAGTGCGGCACCGACTGCAATAAAGTGCTAAACCCCGGTGTATCGCACAGTACGACACCGACTGCAATAAAGTGCTAAACCCCGGTGTACGTACAACAAACTCATGACATAACACCGACTGCAATCCAGTGCTATATACCCGGTGAACCCCCTTACCAATAGTACATTCTCCTATTGGCACGGAGCCTAGGTTGGGGGAGCATGACTGCCCCGCCTAGTATGTCAAAACATGGGTCGTCACCCAACTCGATATAATATATATATCTACAATCATATGAACATTTAGTTCATTAAATTTTACTTTACCACACAGGACTCATAGTCCATTTGTTATCAATAAAACGTATCCGCACACGTGTACTATTATTCGGTTTTTCGAAACGGTTTAGACATCCAAAAAGCGTTTTATAAAACCCTTTGTAACACACCCAAAATCATGGCGTCATAAGCCTAATATCATTATATAAGGGTTAGGAAAGGATTAGGAGAGGATTGGAATCGAAACGGAATCAATTAGGGCACTTTGAAAAATTTGGACAGAACACAACGCACGGTTCGTGCGCCCATACGCACGGGTCGTGCGCCCTGTAATGCACCTTTTTAAAACACAAACCGAAAGGGGCGCACGGTCCGTGCGCCTGGGACGCACGGGTCGTGCGCTTTTGACAGCACTGAATTTTATCCCGTTTTCGCAATTTTTGTCATTCCGATCAATTCCGATACCTGTTCCAGTCCAAAACAGATTTGACAACCAATACGACAGACCCAATACAAACCACACAATCAATCAATCCAATCAAAAATTCAATCAAAACGGATTTCACCAAAATACGACATATTCCGATATAACGGTTTTTAAGTCAAAATCTTCCGAATTCAAATCACTAAAAATTCCATTTTTAACACGACGCAACTCGAGACTCGCTCCGATCGATTCCTAATCCGAAACAGACAATATCCAGAAATATTCCAGTCCAGCGAAAGCGATAAAACAGTTAATTAATAATTCGAAACATAAAATCCTAAACGTGAGTAGAACTCACCCTCGAAGCGTGTGCCGACACCGAGACTTCAAAATCACCGAGACTTCGCCAAATCACCGAGTAGCCACACGAACATTCCCCGCTCCGGCGACACCCAAACCGCTTCCAAGGCTTTCCACTCGATCACGAAACCGCTTTTTGACCGAAATACCGATTTTCCCGAAATTCTCCACGGACACTATTCATCATCTTCCCCAACTTCTAATCACTATTCACAAAAACCCCCAATTTTGATTTCTCAAATCTCACCCAATCAAACCTTGATTCTTTCACTCCAAACTAGTACCCGAGCCTCCATTCGAACTCCCCTAGCCTCCAAACCGCTTTATTGACGAAGATAGCTCTCAAAAACGCCACCTTGAGCTTCAAACCGAAAATGGTAAATTCGTGTAGAGTGAGTTGATGATGAAGATGTTGGTACCAAATCGAAGAGGAAGTAACGCTGAGCATTTTTCGTGTTGGAAGGAAGTCGTTTCGTTGAGCGGAAGTGCCCCCTTTTTCCCCTTCTTCTTCCTCCCCCTTTCTTTCTCTCTTCTTTTCTTTTTCTCTTCTTCTCTCTGTTTTCCTCTCGGTTCTCTCACTGTCTCTCCCTTCTTCTTTCTTTCTTTCATTTTAATTAATTTCTTTTCTTCTCCTCTCACATGCACACACGTATACACATATACATTTATTTAATATATTTGTTGTAACGCGGTCAAATTACCATATTGATTGAAATCTCCTATTTCGATTCCAAAACTTCCTTGGTCCGTATTATCCGGTTAACGATCCGATGACGACAAATAAATAATTTTAGCACTCAGTAATTTTACCAGTCAAGTACTAAATTAATTCAATTGGGTTAACATCCAAATAATTCGGTTAATTATTTTGCGGATGTTACATAAACGGTCCTCGCAAACGATTTCCGACGGAAAATTCCCTCGGAAACGTTTCCGTCGCAAATCCCTCGCAAATCCCTCGGAAATATCCCTCGCAAATCCCTCGAAAATATCCCTCGTAAATTTCCAAGAAAATTCCGTCGGTACGAAGTGATAAATAATTTTCCAAAATCCTTCCATTACATTCAAACAGCTCCATTCTATTTTGCAATACGACTTTCCTGCCAATTCAGACTCAGCAAATGTAACTAGCCTATAATTAATTCAAAGATCGATGAAATCGAAAGAGGTATCATCCTAAACTTAAGAAAATTTCAATAACCATTTGAACATTTCAAATGTCAAATACCTCGAAAAGTCCAACCGGCCCTAATTGAGCACTTAAGATAATGCAATGGGTACAATAAGTAATTGCATAGAACCCACATAAGACTAGATCCAATAAACAATTCCGCTAATAACTTATATATAAAAAGAAACATGAATAACAAAACACTGTCCACTGTAAAGAACAATACATAATTAACTAAGATATAATTAAAGGAGTCTGAGACAAATAATTAATAGAGTTGGCCTATTCATTAATTTCATCTTCCTAAGTACCATAAGACTCCAGTTGGTTGCATTATCATGAGCAGGTCCAGGACCACCACTACTAGCAGTAGGTGTAGGAGTAACAGAACCATAAGAATTCCCAAAGAACCATTCAAGTGAGACACTGTTGTTTTCTTTCTGGTTTTCTCCTCCAAAAAGCGTAGCTAATCTTTGCTGCCGCAGCTTCCAGTGCAAGTCCTGATTCATAGAACTCAAAGACTCAATAGAAGAAGCAAGGTTGTTATGACTATGAATATTCATATTCATTGCATTTGCACCTCCATTATATCCTAGTACTCATTTTCAGCAAACACAAGACAAAAAGTTTAATGTTTACAGCAACCTATTTACATTTTGCAAACACAACAGTGATCATTTTCAAACTAAAAATTTAATGTTTACAGCAAACACAACAGTGATCATTTTCAAACTAAAAATTCAGTGTTTACAACCTGTTTACATTTTGCTGCATTTTCAGCAACCTGTTTACATTTTCAGCAGCCTGTTTACATTTTGCTGCATTATCCATTGCTAACCGGTGTTTGATAATTTAAGGGAACCATAAATTTAATGTAACTAAAAATCAGACTCAGCCTACCATAAATTTAATGTAACTAAAAATCACAAACTATAAATCATTCGGTTACATACATACCAATTCTATTTGCAATACAACTTCCCTGCCAATTTAATTCAGACTCAGCCTACCAATTCACTAGAAATTCAATCCAAACCAAATAATTTCAACTAGCTTATAATTCCAAACCAATATAACTAAATATCACATATACTAACTTATATTTCCATGCATATACTAACTTATATTTCCATGCATATACTAACCAATATAACTAAATATCACATATACGTGCTTCGAAGAAGTGCCATGGTAGTTTATGCAGTAAATGCATGGAAGAAGGGTATGTAACCAAAGGCAGTCACCACAAAAACAATGCAGAAAAAGACAAAGATAGCAGGCAACAAACAAGATGGCGTGCATTCTTCAAAACTCAAAAATAAATATAAATGCAAACCGCTTCTCTTCAATCTGATATATTTTTGAAACTCGGTACGAGGAGCAGTCCCATAGTTCTTCTCATCCTCACTCTCATCATTTGCAACCTAACAAGTCAAGAAATGGCATCAAAATTTCATATGAATCTCACAAACTAATTTAGCAAATGGACTTGTGAGAGAAATAAACATACTGCAGGAAGATCTGATATTGCATCCTCAAGAAAAAGTGCATCGCCCAATTGACACTCATGGCAACAAGACGGCCAACAGCATAGCGACCCAAATACCCACCAGCAAACTTCAAAATGTCAACTACATTTTCCATGAGTACATATTTTGGCTTCAGAAAATCAATAATATCCATATAAACAATCAATTGCTTATTTTTTGTATCCTCTAAGGGAGCGTTGCGGTTTCTGAAGCGGTTGAATCCGCTTACTCCTTGACATGGAGGTCATCCGCAGATAAAATCAGCATCACCCTTTTCATGAGCAAAGTAATACAAAATCAGTTGACAAACCATTATTAGTGAAAGAAACAATTGTGCGCAACCCAAGAATGAGAAATGGAGAGACTCACAGGAAGAGGCAATAAGCCTCTGAAGCACGGACACCTCTTCCGAATGCCGTGTCCGGGTGTCCGACACGTATCGTGTCGGACACCGACACGTATCGTGTCGGACACCGACACCGACACCGACTCTTCAATTACTTGTATTTTTTAAAAAAAATTAAAATAAAACCGGTGTCTAGGTGTCCGTGTCCGTATCGTGTCCAGTGTCCGTGTCTGTGTCGGTGCTTCATAGGCAATAACTTCTTTTTATATCCTTTCGTCACAAATTCTTTCAAAGCTTCCTTGCAATCGCTTTTAGAAACATAATCACAGTTAGAATCTTGCATAGGTCCAGCTATCAGCAGTATGTCACAGACAAATTTTGTAAAACAAAGCTCAGGAGAAAAAGAATCAATATTTTGATAACTAGAGCACACCTCAAGCCATCTACCGGCTCCCATGTATCCTCACTGGAATCATAACCCTTCCAATGCACCTGGATGATTAAACAATAAACATCAACAAAATTGATCGTTAACTTTGTACAACATAAAATCATAAGTAGAGCAGCAATGTCTCTAGAATATATAAACCTTATGCAAGAAATAGCTATCCATGTTTTTTAAGTAATAAGTTATTATCATAGATATAGTAGACTGATGATTGAGCAACAACAAAATAGGCTAAGACGGCACTTTTTTAAAATAAAAATGGTGTACAATTGAATCCAATGAGATTGGAACCTACTGATAAAGCCTAAATTCAAGTCACGTTTGACAAATATCCATCTTGAATTGACTACACAAGATATTGTCAATTGTCATTAACTTAGTTGATAGAGGAGAAGCCAACGGAAGAATTGAAGTTCAAGCAATGCACATGAACTTAACTGGTAGTTTAGTTGTAGATATTATATATTGCTTTGATTTATAAGCAAGTTTATAAATCGTTTTCAGCAACAAATTTCCAAATTTTTGTAGACTTTTGCACAATATCCCCTTATCCTAGATATGAGTAATAATGATTCGCTTCCTGATGTGAGAATAGTGTATAAATCAGAGACATGGAAGAGAAAGGAAGCAGAAAAAATAGAGATACAATGGATGACGTATATAATGGGATAGAAACAAAAAATTTAGAAAGTTTGGAGCCAAGCCAGCATACTTTAAAATGTAGTCCTGGTTTTTTGACATCGTTGGGATCGCCGTAGCAAACAGCAAGTAACCTTTCCACCTCAAATTCCTCAGAATCAGATGATGGGTTATCCGAAGCTTGGTTATCCACATCAACTTTATCATTAACATCATCCTCGTCAATTTCTGGATTAGAATCTGACCTTTCTGATCCTATCAACGAGAACTCCTCACAAAGCTTAGCCCAAGCTTTCAGAAGTTCCAAAAAATTTTCTGTCGGCTCGTTCCTCACCTGAACATCCCATTTTTGAAAGCAATATAAGTATAGGAGTGAAGATAGAATACAAACAAGTGCAGCTGCATGATACCATTGCCAACAAAACCATTACCTGTGTTTCAGGGTGATTTTGCTTCAGACTTTTACATGCATGTGGATTTATGTTAACAGCCCACCTCTTTGAAATCAAAACAAAATAAATCAGTCAGCAAAATAAACAAAGTTGTTGTCTGATGCAAACATTCTAAAGACCGTGACAAGTTTGATGCCAGATATAGATGCACCGAAGCAAAGACCAGTGGACATGGCTCCACATCCAGAATACAAATCCAATAAAGTCCACTCTGACCCATCAGACCTGTTATTTTGAGAGGTCCCTCCATTAACCACATTACTATCATTAACAGGACCATTAGACCCGGTTTCACATGAAATTGTCGAAGTTGTATCGCTTTCTGTTTTTGCTGTTGTTTCTGTATCAGAGAAAACCACATCGACATGAAAATTTTAGAAGTGTGCAATGCAGTAATTTTATCCGAATAATCGTATATAAGAGTGGAATTCTTACCATTGTCAATGTTGGAAAATGTCAAGTACGGCCCAGTGTACTTCATATCATAATAGAGATCGCAAGAAGGAATCTTTTTCTTCTTGGTGGCCAAGTCCACCTATATAGTAAGCAAAATTAAAAAAGATTCAAGATTTAATTTAATTTCATTTTATAACACGCAAAGCGCTTCAGAAGAAATAAACAAAAGAAGAGGAGCAAGAAACACGTACGTTGGGAGTAATTTGTACAATTTTAAGTTTGGAAACAATACAATCAAGTGGGTTCACATCTTTGACATCTGATATAAAAACTCTCTTTTTATCAACAAGATCACCATGGTATTTGATGACCTGCAGGCACTCAAAACTCCAAAATCAAAACAATTTCAAGAGAACGAATACAAACAAATAAAAATAAGTTGTTGAAAAAACATTCTCACGGTGTCTTCAGCTTTGTAAAACCATCTAGCCGTGAAATATTGCTCATTATCAACCCCTTCAAACATCTCAATGATTCGTGCAATGTAGTCTGGTTTACCATCTTCATCCTAAACGACATGTCGTTGAATTAACAAATCAACAAATTTAACAGTGAATTGCTAGAGCCTAGAGCAGTGCTAAAAAAGTGAACGAATCGAACAACACAAGTTTTTCAACATCAGAAAATGATTAAAAATGTAACAAAAGGAGATATTTTGTTGATTGAAAAGGCAGAGGAAAACCTTGACATAGGCGTCGTCGTTAAGATCGTAGATAACTCCATCAACGTTGGCTTGACTATAGTGAGATTGTAGATAACTCTGATGTGAGTTATTGGCGCAAAGTGGTTGATGGCAGCGACGGCAGGGAGACGGCGTTGGTTAGGTTTAGGCGGTGTGGGTAAGGGTTGGTTACGGCGCTGCTAGAGAGCGGAGAGTGGAGAGGTGGGGGTAGAGAGTGGAGAGGATTTAGGGTTAGAGTGAAAGTAAGAGTGAATGTGAGAGTGTGAAAGTGAGTCTCGATGAAGACTCTTTTTAGTTTTAAGTGAAAAACATTTTGCGAGGGATATTCATTCATTTCCGACCGAAATTTCCCTCGGAAAGTAGCGAAGGATTTAAATTCCGTCGGAAATATAAGCGGGAAATGCACTAAATACGTAGCGAGGGAACTATCCGTCGGAAACGAAGATATTAGCGACCAAAAAAAATCTCTCGGAAATATGTGGTAGGTAAATCAGCACATTCTTGTAGTGATATACGCAATAAATATAGGAGGGAGTGATGAGGGCATTATTGATCCCATCTATACGAGAAGAGAAAAATATTAGAAAGTTGAGAGTGTGCTAGTTATAAGGCACTGTACATTTTTCTCTCTATTTTTGGTTGGAATTCAGGGAGGCCCTACCACTTTAGAAAGAAACTTGCATGATTTAGTGTTTGGAAAGTATACATTTATGCATTAGCTGATTATTATAGAATTGAAATTCTCATTTTTACTATTAATATCTAACTGCTATGTTAAAAAGGCATGTATTTTATTATATAAAATTTTTATAGTCAAATGAAGAAAATAAAAGAGTGTGTCTTACTCCTATAAAGTTTTTTATTCACCATAGCTACTTATTTTTCATGGTTTCAAATGTTTACATCAAGTGCAATGGCATGAATGTTCGTGGTTACTTTGTGTGGTCAGCATTTGATACCTTTGAATTTCAAGCGGACTATATTGGAAACTGGGGGCTTTATCATATCGATTTTAATGATATCTCAAGCATGTACCAACGCCCGCTGCTGAATGGTACAGGAAATTTCTAACAACTGACTCGGTTCCATACACAAAATACCACTACTAAAGTAGCATTCTCGGACGGGAATCTTAGACCGAATAGATTCCTTCTGAAATCACAGGTTTTGTTTATTATTCTCTTCTGAATCTTAGACGAATTTGAGATGAAATACATTGCATGTTTTGTTTATTATTCTCTTGTGAGATCTGTCCTAAACCCAACTGAAGTATTGAGATGGATATGAGAAATAATGCATTATATAGCCTACTTTTATTCTTTTCTAATATCCATCCCTTGTGTTTGCGAAATATTGCAACTGATTTGAGACAAAATATACTGTATATGTTGTTTGATTATTATTTTGTTTAGAGGTCTGTTTCAAATTTGTATAAAAGTTTGAGATAAATTCGGATGGAACAGTAACATTTCTCTTTTCAGTGTGCGTCATCCCAAATCTGTGCAAACTATTGAGACAAAAACATTCGTCGTCTATTTATATTCTCTTGTAAGAATTGTGCCAAATACGTGCGAAATTGAGATCAGTTTGAGACGACATATATTACGGTGTTTGATTTTTATACTCTTTTGAATTTCATCTCAATCTTGTATTTATGAAAGTAATTAAGAAGGTTTTTCAATTGGGCGGAAAAAAAGTAAGACAAAATTGAGGTTACTTGGGTTATTAAAATATAATTGATAATTAATCATTAATACATAGATAATTGATGTTTGTTATTATTGTTGGTACAATAGTTGTGTGAAAATTCTATTGGGAAGGGAGAACCACACGAACCGGTAAATAGGGTATATATATGGTCAACCAAGTTCCTCGGTATAAATTAGTCACCGACAAAGTCGGTGTGCACCAATAACAGGGTAACCAAAACAACCGTTGGTATAATAGTTTCATTAAAATGGATTGTATTGGGGTATTGGGCATAATTTTAACCAACACATTCAATGAATCTATATATATATATATATATATATATATATATATATATATATATATATATATATATATATATATATATATATATACACACATAAAAAAAAAAGAAAAGGAATGGAGCCTCTAGAGCACTCCCTCTAAGTTGTCAACTTAATTAAACATATAGTTAATTGAGCAATTAATAACTTGTAACTCATATAATAACCATTGATCAAACATTACTTAACACACATTTTTCAATTTAAAGGTCATTATAATTATTTTGATATATTCAAGGTGAAAATCCTTTTAGCAAAACTACCCCAACAAACACTACTAAAAAATGGCTTATTAGCATCCATTATTTAGCGTCGGCCACGACACCCACGCTAATAGCGTCGGATTTGCGTCGGTCAGACCCACGGTAGCCCACGAAATTTTCTTCTCTTAAAAAAAAAATTAGCGTCGGTCATGGCGGGCGCTACATTGGATTTAGCGGAAGCTAATTTTTTATTATTTAAATACTATAGTTAGCGTCGGACGGTTGGACGCTAAGTTTCATTTACTTCACCAAAAACCCTAACTTTTCACTCTTTTTTCCCTCTGTTACCCTTTCACTCAGCCTTTCCCTTTCTTTCCCTTTCACTCGGCGCTCTTTCTATTTCACTCACAGGGCTTCACTTACAAGCGACCATCAATTGTTCCCTAAGCTCAATCGTTCTCAGTTCCTAATCGTTCTTCAATCTCTGTTCTCATCCTCAATTCGTGAACCTCTCTCGATCTCAGTTCGTGAACCTATCGATCTCAGTTCGTAATCGTTCCCTAAGCTCGATTCACTGACTTCAACATCAACAAGGATCTTAGTTCGTAATCGTCCGTGTGGGTTGTCGTTTGGGTGCCGTTTCACTCACAACGCTTCTTCCTCTCTTACTCACGGTTCGTTCTCTCTCTCTCTCTCTCTCGCTCTCGG
The DNA here is from genome assembly GCA_039519185.1 of Astragalus membranaceus. Taxonomy (NCBI): domain Eukaryota; kingdom Viridiplantae; phylum Streptophyta; class Magnoliopsida; order Fabales; family Fabaceae; genus Astragalus; species Astragalus membranaceus. The sequence continues at coordinate 73,941,963 of CM076854.1, read as the reverse complement.
TTCTCTCTCTATCTCTCTTGGTTCATTCTCTTACTCTATCTCTCTCAAAACAATTCTTTTTAACAAATTTTCCTCTGTTAAGCTGGGTTTGTGGATTTGTGTTTGTAGGGTTTTTTTGATTTTGTGTATTTAGGGTTTAGGGTTTGTTGATTTTGTGTATTTTCCTCAGTTGATTTTGTGTTTTATCGCAATTAATTTTCTTCACACGAAGAAGGAAGTCATCAAACAAGTCCTGATGCTGCTTATATGTAACTGCTATTATTGATGTCATTTATTTTTTCAGTTTTTGTTGTTTTGTTACAAAATATCATCTTCGTATGAATGAGGTCCTTCATTACTCCCATCTCCCATGTTGAAAAGTTTCAAGTGAAATCATATTTACAAACAAGCAAATAAGTCTTATTATGGTTTGATATAATTATCTTCGTATGAATGAGGTCCTTCATTACTCCCATCTCTATTTGTTGTTTGTCTGCATTTCATTGTTTGTTGATTGATACATTCCAAAAAGGGGCTTTGGATTGTAAAATAAGTTTGATAGATAAACTAATTTTCTTTTGTTTCACAATGTAGAATGTTGATTGTTGCTATATGCTTTTATAGATGCTCTTATGATTTTGATGTTATAGACTACTGGGCACTGACTGCTAAAGCTATTTATCTCTATTTGTTGCTGAGAGTAGTTATAGAAACTAATGTGACTTTTTTTAAATTTTTTCATTGGAACTTGAAACATGGTGTTTGCTGCACTAGGATAGAAGATTTTATTAATGAAGCTACATGTCTCTTTTATTTTGCTTGGAAATTTCACATATTTAGGTAGACTATGATTAGCTTCACTTCTTTCAATTTTCAGCATCATTCTTCAATTTCCTCTATATTTCATGGCTTCAATTTGGTTACTTTTGATGATACGCAAGTTTAATGGGCTTCTTTGTGTTTAATTGGTGAAAGAGACATCAATGTTTGTGATTTGTCTAAGAAACCTGGTGGTGCTTTTGTGGACCAAGAAGAAAGTTGAGTAGGAAAGCTTGAGATATATTAAAGGTATTATGTCACTAAACCTACATTCTCACTAAATCCCTTTTTCATTCATTATCTTCTTTTTTGTGTTAGCATTTTAACTTACGACTAAGCCTGTGAATTGAGGAATTAAGGGATTGAAGATAAAAAGAATTAAGCTTTAGCATGTGCAACCATAAAAGTAAGCTTCATGCCTTTCATTCTTCGATTTCTTCATTCTTTTTTCCATTCGATTTCCCTCTCTTCTTCCCCTACTACTGTTCTGAGCGCGCACTGAGTTTTCCACTCTTCTGAATGATGCAGGCACCTGACTCAACTTACAATAAAAGTGGAAGCCCTTTGAATTTTAAGTTTATTGAACATCACAAGGTTAGTCTTTGAACAGCAAGGTTAGTTGGATATATATTATTTTATCGGTTAGCTAAATTTTAGTACAAGGTTGATTCAAGAAAAGTGGGACTAAAGTTAATTCAAGAAGAACATTAGATTAGTAATACATAGGCGATTATTGTTCTGCATATAAAATTCTGTTTTATACCTTACTGTTACTGTTGCATATTCAGTTCAGTTACTGTTTCATATTCGGTTCTGTTACTGTTCTGCATATAAAATTCTGTTTTATACCTTGCTGTAAATTTTTAACAAATTCAATATGGAGCTAAGGTGCTCTTTGATAACAAATTCTGGTTGCAATTCTGTTTTATAACTTCTTTCTGTTTTATACCTTCTTTCTTTTAGATTATGTTTTATACCATATGAAACTAAGGTGCTCTTTAAAATTATGTTTTATACCCTCTTTCTTTTAGATTGATTAGTTGCAACTGAATAGGATATCTTTGAATCTCTTTTATAGTTGTTTTTTCTGATTTATCTAGCTATCTCTTTCAACTTTATAGGTAAATATGAATTTACCAGAACAATGTGTAAAAGAGTAAATTAAGTTCATGAACATTTGGTTTAGTTTGCATCAGCATATATTGTGTTGGTTTAGTTTGGTCCTTATTGTTAGTAGCTTATTCTTTTTTCTTATTTATCAGGATACATACAAACAAAATGTGTCTGAAGCAGTTGGTGGAGATGATGTTGAAGCCTGTGGTCGCCTCTATGCCACAGCAGGTTTATCTGTGAACGCTCGACCTGGATGACAAAACACTATGATATTTTCTAGTTTCAAGACCATGTTATATTTTGTAGTTTTAAGACTATGTTATATTTTGTAGTTTCAAGACTGTTATATTTTGTAGTTTCATGACTATGTTGTATTTTTTAGTTTCAAGATTGTTCGGTTTTATGGTATTTGGTATTTTGGGATTAAGCATTTTGATATGCTATTCTATTCCATGACTATATTATAAATGCTTTAGGAGTAGTGGTAGAAAAGACACGAAGTACATTAGGAGAAGTGGTAGAAAGAAAAAGTAGGATAATTAATTATTTAAAAAAAACATAGGTTAGCGTCGGCCAATTCGACGCTAGTTATTAAGTTGACTACACTTCGTTGAATTTAGCGTCCACCCAACCGACGCTAGTTTAATAAGTTGAGTTTTTTTGTTGACTTTAGCGTCGGCCAGACCGACGCAGTTAATTCGTTGACTTTTTTTGAGTGATTAAGTAGCGTCAGCCCTGGCAGTAGCGTCAGTTTTAACGTGGGCCTGGTCGACTCTACATTTAGCGTCGGCTAAAATTGCGGGACGCTACATTTACCTTCAAACATTTTAGCCTCAACACGTGGCCGACGCTAATCCGACGCTAATTCACTGTTAGCGTCCGCTTTTGGCCTATTAGTGTGGGCTTTTGGCCGATGCTAAAAACTGTTTTTCTAGTAGTGAAATATTTCTCTAAACATCTCTTCCTCCCTTGGAGTTTCAATTCTCCATGGGAAAGGTAAATATTTGAGCCTCTCTTTAATGAGTGGTAGAAATAGAAAACAAATTTTTAGCTTCCTAAAACATTGCATTTGGCGGAAAATTCAATAATGGAATGTTAAATATCTATCTAGAGCTGGGAAGGAAGTCCTCATTAAATCAGTTGCTCAAGCCATACCTTCTTATTGTATGGGGGCATTTCTTATACCCTCCTTCCCTAGGAAAAGAAATTGAAAGGATGCTAAATTCATTTTTGGGGGTTTCAAAGAAAAATGGAGGTAAAAGTAGGGGTGTGCATGGTACAAAATCCATACCACACCACACCATATCTCTTTCCAGTCCAGTTATGGTTTACCTTTTAAACAACTGTTTGCATTCTTAATCCGGTTTGAAACCAGTTCAAAACCGGTCCGGCTCTCAAACCAGTTTACCACATTTTGAAACCAGTTTCTCCCACAGGAAACAGTTTACTAGTTTTGGAAATAGGCTTTTACTACCATAAAACGGTTTACCACTTCCATAAACTAGTTTTCACTAAAAAAAGGGTTTACCACTTTTAAAAACTAGTTTTCACTACCGAAAAAATGGTTTACCACTTCAATAAACAATTTTCGCTAAAACAAACGGTTTACCACATTGGTTGCTTAGAACAATGTTGTTGATTTTAAGGTTCTTAATCTTTTTAGCTGTTGAAAACTAGCTCACACTGCCTCACTTATGATATCACAAGGAATACAAATCAAATTGTCTACCAAAGAAAGGTGTATAAATGAAACTTATTGAGATTCGTTGTAAACTAAATTACACTAATATTGTTCAAACAAAATTGTGTCATAAAAATTGAAGAAGACAAAACCAAGTGCATGACAATCCCAACAATCTTGAAGTGTTTAAGTTTTGTTTGCTGGGTGAGTTTCCTGCAAGTAAATTGTCTTCAAACCATTAGGACTCAAATAACACTATGTCTTGAGTATTTTACATCAAAACTCAAAGTAGTAAAGTGCATTTAAATCTATAAAGTGGTAACAAAATTTGGAATCAAAAGAGACTTCAGATGACTACTGACCAGGCCTTAGTATTGAATACAAGCATTGAAGCATGTAATTCTAGCTTAATAACAAAGGACAGAAAATATACTAATAAGCCAAATGGAGTAAGCAAGTTTATTTAAAGAGAACTTTGAAGAATAAAAAGAGATTTCTATTTGTTCAACAATAAACATTTGATGCAGAACAAATACAAGTGCGACTTGAAACATTAAATAGATTGTTCTACTACTACGCATGCGTGATTTGAAACTCAACCCCGACAAATGCAACTTTGGTGTACACTCTGGGAAAATCCTAGGATTCATGCTGACCAGCAGAGGAATAGAAGCCTGGCAGAATAAATGTCAGACCTATGCGAAAGAAGTACAAATAATGGCAAGACAGGTCCAACATTATCAACATTCCTCTCAAGATCAGCAGACAAAAGCCACCGTTTTTACCAACTGCTTTGAAAAAACACCACCTTCAGCTTGAACGTGGAATGTTCAGAAGCCTTCAAGAAGTTCAAGCAATACCTAGCAACTCCTCTAATACTAATTTCCCCCGCACAAGGAAAGCCACTAATCCTCTACCTAGAAGTATCAGAAAACGCTTGTAGTTCATTATTAGTATAGGAGAAAGAAGGCGAAGAATGGCCCGTTTACATCGTCAATCGGGCCCTAAGGGGAGCTGAGCTCCACTACCAAAAGATCAAAGAGCCTGCCTTCACCGTTCTCACCTCAGCAAGAAGATTGCGGCCATACTTCCAAATCCATTCAGTTGTCATCAAGACTGACTTTCCCATCCGAAAAATACTGCCAAACCCTGATCTCACAAGTCAGATGATGGGTTTGTCTGTAGAGTTGTCAGAATTCAACATCTCGTACCAAATGCGAGGACCAATCAAATCTTAGATGTTTGCGAACTTTGTCCTTTAGATACCTGCATCAGACCAAGAACTCCCCAAAGAGCCATACACCATTGGGCAACCCAATATACATGTCGTGGATGGGTCGTTAAAGCATAAGAGGAAGTGGAGCAGGCGTAACACTGGAAGGACCAGACGGGCTCCTATTAGAACTTTCCCTCAGATTCGCCTTTAAAGCAAGCAACATCGAGGAAGACTACGAGGCCTTCATTGCGAGGATGAACCTTGCCACCGAACTAGGGGTGAAAACTCTACAGGTTCAAAGTGACCCACAGTTGATCGTCAAACAAGTGCATGACGAATTCCAAACCTTGAGCCCGCAACTAACCAATTATTGTGATAAGGTAAAATCCGTAATAGCGAAAGTTCGTTCTTTTGACCTAACAAATGTACCCAGGGAACAAAACGGCCAAGCAGACATCCTGTCCAAGTTGGCTGGCACTAAGAAGCCTAGGCACAACCAGTCAGTGATTCAAGAAACGTTGGCACGGCCAAGCGTAGAGTTAGTCGTCGTGCTCCACCTATTTGAGGTTACATCGGAACCTTGGATACAAGAGCTATCTGACTACCTCGAGCACAAATGACTACCATACGCCGACGACAATGAGGTCAAAATCAAAAATTCCTCAGTGCGATACCTAATACTCGATGGACGTCTATATAGAAGTCATATCGGAGGAAGATCTCTAGCAACCAAAATCCTAAGAGTTGGCTACTACTGGCCGACCGTCAACAGAAACAGCATCGATTATGTGCGACGTTGTGACAAGTGCTAGAGGTTCGCCAGCATTCCAAGGACCCCACCCTCAGATCTCCAATCCATCTCATCCCGGTGGTCATTCATATGTGGGGGGGGGATATTTTGGGCCATTCCCTCCTGCTCTCGGGCAAGTCAATTTCCTCATTGTTGCCATCAACTACTTCACCAAATTGCTCGATGAAGAGCCGATAGCAACAATCTCCGCCAAAAGAGTTTGCTGCTTCTACTAAAAAAAGATCATCTACTGCTTTGGTTTGCCATCCACAATTATCACCGACAATGACACGCAATTTGCAACCAACTCGGTGGCAGACCTATGTTCTGAATGGGGAATGACACAAATCTTTACCTCTATCGAGCACCCCCATACCAATGGACTCGTCGAGGCCGCCAACAAGGTCATCCTCAACGGGCTGAAAAAGAGGCTCGGTGACGCCAAAGGCAAAGGAGACACTGAACTCGTCATGCCACACAACCCCACACTCCACAACGTAGGAAACACCTTCTTAATTAGTCTTCAGCTTAGACGCCATGATCTACGTGGAAGTCTTTGAGCCAAGCCCGCGAAAAATCTTATCCAATGTGGAAAACAACGAAGTTTGTCTAAGAGCAAACCTCGACTTGCTCGACGAATGCCACATGCTATCCAAAATCAAAGAGGCGGCATGCAAAGCAAGAGCCACCCAAAAGTACAACACCAAGGTTGTTCCCAGAAGCTTCAAAGCAAGAGGCCTCGTACTTCGAAGAACTACAAGGGTAGGAGCGATCGGCAAACTATCTCTGAACTGGAAAGGACCGTTCCGCGAACGAGAAGTCGTCGGGAAATGAGTACTCAAACTAGAACACTTGGACGGCCAAGACGTCCCCCGCTCATGGAATCCAGTGTATGCTATTATTCATCTAGATTCATGCAAAATTTCTTTTTTACCTCATTTAAATTCAATCATGTATTCAAAGAAAGGATACTAAAGGTTCTCTATAGAATCTATCTATTTATCTTTTCTTTAGAATCTATCTATAGATAGATGGGTTGCTCGGGACTCGAACAGGAAACTAGTCGGATGGAGTAGAAAATTCATTGTTTCATCAAACAAAACAATACAAAATCCCACCCCAAGACGTGCATGCAGTTTTCATTGCACACGGCTTTCCCTATGTATACATATAAACCTGAGTTGATTCCCCAGAACAAGACTATAAGAAAGTTTAAAGTTCAATTGACAAATATTTAAACTTCACTCTAACTCCATGAACATTTCATAAATCTATAGATCATAGAATACTAAGTATCATAACATAACCAACCATTCATGATTGACCAAATAATTAATAAAAAGAATATATAAATACCAAATCCTATTTCTATGTAACTTCTGCAAAGTAGAAGATGCTCTTGGAAAAATCAAAGAAAAAATCTCTTCTTCCTCTCTAAAGAATTCTTCCAATAATTCTTTTGAACCCGATCTTTTCAAAAAAAAAGCGTACAGTACTCAATACAATTTTTTTTTGAGGATCCGTTGTAATAATGAGAAAGATTTTTGCATATTTGCAAAAAATAGTCAATAATATCAATATCGGATGAATTGACCCAGATCGCCTTACTAATGGGATGCCCTAATACATTAACAAATTTCGCTTTAGCCAATGATCTAATTATTGGAATAATTGAAACTGTTATATCAAGTTTTTTGCTAACAATTTTGATTAGAAATGTATTTTTGCAGCATTTGACTCTACCACTAAACGATTTAGCCGCACATTTGAAAACAACCTAAAAGGTAAAATGAATGTTCGATAATTGATTTATATTGATCGTTCTTGGTTGCGACCAAACATAAAAAAAAATCCCATAAATGGATAAAATAGTGTTTCCATAGTTCAATTGAACTAAAATATTTCAATTTCCTTCAAAAATTATACAACTCCTAAAAAATACTTCATTCAAACACAGTATCAAAGTTTCTTTTTCAGCGCATTCTATAACCATATATCATAGTCCCACCAAACGTGTTACTTGATTTCACTTGTATTTAGTATATTAGTATGAGAATTGATATTCGGTACGAAATAGTTTCAATGAAATGTTAGAATGAGTGTTTTTTTTCCAACTTAAATGAAATGACAAATAAACACCACACAAACACACTATAACTGCTATAACTGCTTACGCCCGGGTTCGAACCCGAGAGCCGACGTCCTCATGTCGCTGAAATTGCCAAGACAACTAACAGTGAGGGACCAGAATCAATGCATTTAATAACAATTCATCCGGTATATGGGCATTTTAAAAAAAAGGAAAGAAAACTTAAAATAGTTGTTATGCCGTTCTTATAATTTTTGTCGTACTTATCAGTATTTCTGATTTAGTATTTACTCAATACAAGTGAAATATATCTTTTTCTCTTACTGTGAGATGGTTCATTATCTAAAGCTTGAACAAAATTGTTTTTAAAGTGCTTTGGACAGTGCCCCGTTTCGGATTCCAGCCAGCTTCGAGGTCCATATCCATGATTCCTGCAAGACTCATGCACCCAAATAGCAATCAACAGTGGAGATCGTGGGTGAGTCTCACTGCACAGTCGAAACTCGACCTTGACCTTACTCGCATGGTACTAACTTGCGTCCAATAATTATCACGCCCTCACGCGCCTAGCAGGTGAATCCACGTCATTGACACAGTCCCCTATAAATACGATGTCCAATCAATGCATCAAGTACGCATCAAGAGTGTGTGCAGGTATCACCCCTCTTGCAGAACAACGCGACGAAGCCACTAGCTACCTAGAGCAATTTTGATCATCCACATCGGCATCAACTCGACACGCTTTCCAGGATTCGTCCTTGACAACCACAATGGAAGAACCGGATTTCTCACCCTTCCTTCTTCTTTCATGGCTCCCTAACGCTGACTCTCTAGATGTGAACCTACGCGCGCCCGAATCAAAGTCAAAGTAAGATGTTCAAATAGTTGATTTTAATTCTTCAATAGCCAGATTGGTGAAAAAAATTAATTTTGTGCAAAATACGTAAAGTGCAATGTTAAGCAGTGTGTTTTGGGTACTTTAGAGTACCAAAAAAATTTACCTTTTCAGATACGCGAAGTTACTTACTCAATAACCGGTTTGGTGGAAAAAATTAATTTCATGACAACGCACATATAGTGTGACGACGAGAAATGTGTTTTGAGGTACTTTTTTTGGTATAAACCGGATATCCTTTGCGCCAACTGCAGAGACTAATCCCTTGAGCCGGCGACATTTCTGGCGGATTTTTTACATTTTCGGTGAATTTTGTTTTAAAAAAACAATTTTTTTTCAAAAATACGCCAGAAATGTACTGATGGAAAAAAATCCGCGGAAGTACAATTTTTTCCGCCAAAAATTTACAGACGGAAAAAATCCGCCGGAAATGCCAAATTTCCACCGGAAGCATACTGGCAGAAAAAATTCGCCGGTAATACGCGAGTTTCTTGTAGTGGGTGGGAAAGCTCTCCCTCGAGAGATTTAACACTGCTGCATACCCAATGCTGGATTCGAACCCAAGACCTTGGTTAAGTTGGAAGAGACCCCTACCATCTCAACCAAGTGCTCTTGGGTGTATTTTGAGGTACTTTATAGTCCGAAAAAAGTGTTAAATGTTCAGAGAGGAAATGGAGTACAGGACAACATTATCAGAGGACTATATATAGAACTATAGATTGAGTTATATGAATCATCAAGAGTCAAAAGAAATCTCAACAATATTCAAAGGTTTTTGTTGGAATGAGATAGTTTACATTGGACAACAGAAAATCATCTCATTATAGGTTCTCCACGAAATATAGTGTATGAATCAGTTTCCCTTTCCTTACTATAAATTATTAGGGTTTTTCTATCAAATTAAAAAACTCAAAAAATGGAGATTTTGTCTTCTTTGAGGATGTCTAAAACTATCCTTGCAATCGTGTCCTTGGTTTTGCTTTCGAACTTCTCTGCTCAAGCACAATGTAACATCCCCAATTTAACTAATTTTAGTTAGAATAATTAGGGTGTCACACACAACAAGGTTTGAGCATTATCTTCTTTTTCTTTTTTAGATAATATTCTCTTAATTCATTACGAAATTCTTTATGAATTACTATAACTTTATTATTACAAACATAGTTTTCATAGTTCAGAAATAGAACCCGTAGGAACAACTACTGCATTGCATATGAATTGGAGTACCCCTTTTACTTTCTTATAATATAATTTTGCGTATCCAAAAATTCACATGTCAAAATAGAAAATAGACAGAATATAAACCCAAAAATTGATTTTTTTAATACTCAAAGAAGGTCCTTCAAAAGTAAAGATTAGCACAAGGAATAAACTTGCATGGCAGAAATACAAATTCCCAACTAGATTTCAATACACATTGATTTTTAATGAAATGCGAAGAATTAACTTATATTTTATTGGTCAATCTAATATGAACCTCTTAAAATTGGTATAAAGGTGGAACTTTATTATTTTTAGTAAAAAATGAAATTTAAAATATTTAAAAATGAAAAAAAGAAATATCTGATATTTTATTAAAGTTTACCAAAAATAGTAAGATCCATCATATTTGGAATTGTTCCATATTAGACATCGCCATACTCTTTGACCCAAAACTTCTCAATTAAAATAATTATTTAGTTAATTACTTCTCAATTAACCACCTTATAACTTATACTTCTCATTCTTTTTTTTTACTGTGCTTAATTATTAGTTAGCTAAGGTCATTTCTTTTATATTAAGGTATATGTACTTGCAATCACTTAATTAATGGATGATTTTCTTAATTATTTTTCAATATCTATTAACCTTGCTCATTGCCATTGGTGCGATGTTTATGCTACACTTGCAGATCTAGTTTTCATATGTTGGAGGCCTATATTAAGTGCCCGGTTGGATGAGTTTATTCTTGAATTTATGAAAAAAAAACTTATGGAGATAAATAAGTTTTTATGTTAATATATAAGTTCTCACTAACAAAAGTTTTATCTACATAAATTGTTTTTTTATAAACTAACTTGGCAAAATGACAGATGAATTTCAAGTTTTTTTGTCTCTATGTTTTTCATAACAGTTTTACTGTTATCATCTATTTTTTGTCTATCGAGTTAATACTTTTTTTCGTTCTTCATTCACAAGCAGATACCTATCATGATGCTGATAAGTATTGGACAAAGATCGATCATTTAAACCGATACATGGTTTGTTGACTTTTTCTTTTTACTTTTTTCATGCAAGATAGATAATACTATAATGTACCGAGTCCCAGTAAGGTAGCTCAGTTGGCGAGCTAAGGGACATAAAGGAGTGGCAAGAAGGAGGTCCAGGGACATACCGAGTCCAACTAACATTTGTTTATCAAAAAAATGATGCACTGATAAGCGAAAATCATTCCCTTTTGGATCTTTTGAAGTACTTGTTGTGTCAAGTAAAATAAGGTGACACAAACAATAAACATTATTTAATTTTTTTGAATATGTCACTCTCTCTGACACAACAACTACTTGAGAGAAGTTGAATTATTGTCTAACAATCAGTTACATTTGCAAGAAATACATTTTTTTAAGATAATTGCTTCCAATTTCAATGTAATAATAATTATCTTATTCCAAATTTATCCACTAAATATACTTATCATTATTTAAAATAAAATATGAATAATAAGGGTAGTTTGAAAAAAAATCCAATTTTTTCTTTCCTTTATAAAATTTCTTAAATTTATGTGAAAGAGCAAATGTGACCACGATTGTAGTACGAACGAAATATTTAATGTTGTATTTTTTTGAATGGTCTTGTAGGAGGATGTGCAACATTTGAAGAGACTTGGACTAAATTCATATAGATTTTCCATCGCATGGAGTAGAGTTTTGCCAGGTAAATAAACTTTCAAACTGTAACATCCCTAGTTCGGTTAATTTCACATAAAACTTGGAAATTATCATCAATTAAATGATAAGTCGAGTCATGACTAAGTTTATGTCGAGAAAGCAATGTTAAATTGCTCAATTATATGATTTACATGCACTATTCCTTTAATCATAAATTATTGTGTATTACTTGATTAGATTTGAGGTTTAAGTAGAAATTATAGTTTAAAGGGCAAAACGGTCATTTCGCCTAGTGAGCGGTTAGGACTAAATGATTAGATAACCTAGATGAAATGGCATGTCTAATAATATGAGAAAACTAATTTAATTAGTAAGTATGTATGTTGAGTAATTGTTAGATTAAATTAGACAAGATAAGAGTAATGGGAGAGATATACTATGTTAAGGGTATACCGGACTTTTCCCCCTCCATTTCACTTAAACCCTCAGCTGATTCACTCAATTCAACCCTCACCCCCGTGACCAAAACACATTCACTCAAGGGCTGAAATTAGAAAGAGAACAAAACAGAATTTAAAAAAAAAAGAGAAAGAAGCTTGGAGAGAGAGAGAGAGTAGGCAAAGGAGGAGAAGAGAAAGGGTGAGCTCCAAAACTTCCATGCATGTTTCACTTCTTCACACCATTGAATTCAGCTCACTCTCCTCTTCCCATTGATACCAAAATCATCACCCACCTTTCCCTCCTACCCCTTTCAACCATTGTTGACACCTCAAGCACCAAATAGCTAAACATGAAGTTTGATCCAACCATTAATGTTGTTAGAGCACTTACGTTGTAACATCCCTAGTTTTATTAATTTCGGGTTACGAAATTAGCTAAACGATTTATTATTCGATTAGATGATAAATCGGGTCATGGATACGACAATTTTGTGGAATCAATGTTTAATCGCTCAAGCATATGAAATACGCGCAAATTATTCGATTCGTGTGAATTGTAATGGGAAACGAGCGCAAGGGCAAAATGGTCATTTCACTAAATATCGTTGGACCAATCTAGTAATTGATCACGGCTATAGTAGTTAGTCGACTCAATTAATTTAATTAATCAAATTGCTAATGATAGGAGAAGATGCATGGTTAATTGGGAATTAAGTTTAAGTGAGAGTTTTAAACTAAGGGCATTTTGGTCAATTGCTCCTTTTCTTTAAAACACTGAACTCCAGCACCTCCCTCATTGTGATTCAACTTCAGAAACAGAAAACCCAGAGAGGGAGATGGAGGAGAGGGCGAAGAGAGAGATGGAGAAGAAGGAAAAGAGGGAATCCACAAACCTTCATGCATGTAGGTGTTTGAGCTATCAATCTTCCTCATTTTTCCTCCTCTTTCATTTGATGTCTATATCATGCAAAGAATAAGATTACACCACCCTCTTTCATCATCCATACATTTTGAACTTTGAAAGGGGAAGAAGGCGTTGAAGCTCAATCCTTGCATGGTGTGTCATTTGGAGTTGAGAAGTGATTCTAAGGGTAAGTTTTAATCACATTTCGAATCATCATAGGGTTTGGCTACTTGATTCTGTTTTTGGGTCAGTTTGAGTAACTTGGTTCTGTTATGGATGTTTGGGTTGGCTATGGGACACAAATTCGTGGGTACAAATGATTGAGGATGATGTTTATAATTAATCAAGAATTCTGCTGGGAACCCGTATGACCTACCTTCATTGTGTTCATTGTATCTCCCTGTATTCAACTCTTCTGTTCATGATTTTTGTTCCTCTGGAAACTAAACCCAAAATGCTTCAATATGAGCACAAGAACCGTCGGATTTCATTTGGAAATGAGAGAGATATTGTGCCCTCAAATTTCGGTTAAGAATCAGGCACTATACTGAACCAGTCCACTTGTTTTCGTGATAACTCTCTGGATATTGGTTGCATGCGTCTGAAACTTCCTCCATCAGAAACTAGACAAAATTCCCTACGCAATGGACACTGGTTTGGATAGTTTTGGTCACGAATTGGCGTAGTTACGCCTGTTGCAAAAGTATGCCCTGATACTGGAAAACAGAAAGAAGAGCTGGCAATGTTAATTCGACGGATTTGGGATTCTAGTTGTCAAGTCGCGAGAGACATCAATTCTACACACCGGAAAGGAAGTCAGTAGCAATAGGAGTGTTGGAGTTGCTGGGATTAAATTGGAGTAGTGGAGGTTGCTGTCTCGAGGTCTGACCAAGTTCGATGCGAGTTCGTGACTACGGGGACCATACGTGAGGTTACTTTGACCGTGTCGACCCGTTGATCCGTTGGTTGTGCGATTATCATCGCAATTGGTGAGTTCTATACTCACTAGGGAAAATGTTGTTAATTTATATGTTGATTTTTTCTTGATGAAATTATGCATGATGGCTGAATGGGTTGCTGTTTGGATACTTAAATTGTTGCTAAGCTCACTGTGTAGACACTTTCTGGGTAGGTTCGGATTTCGGCTAACTGGGACTGTTTTTCTGGTTGATAAATTTTATAGCTTACCATTTTAGAAACTAGACTGAATGCCTGTCATTTTGGCTTTTGTTTGGCCGCATTTGGAGTAGTATAGCTCCAGTTATGGGCATCACAAGTTAGGGTAGAATTCTGGAGACAATCTAGGAATAGGTTCGGTTTCTGGGTATCTGGGGATGATCTAGGTATCCAAAATTTCTATAACCCGCCATTCTGGAAACTAGACTCGATGCTTGACATTTTGGCTTTGGTTTGGTTGCAAGTGGACTTGTGTGGCTCAAGATATGAGCAGTACAAGTTAGGTTAGAATTCTCGGGACAGTCTGGACATAGAGTCAGTGTTTTGATTGTAGTGTCTTCAAATGAACTCCTTTTTGAATGAATACAATTCCTGTGAAAATTAGACAAAATGTTCTACTGTTTATGCTCAAGTTTCGGGTTATTTTGGTTTATTTTGGTCATTGTAGAAGAGTTACAACTTAGGACACAGTCACTGCCCCATTTTCTGGACTTACTGTCTTGTTTGTGAAAATTGTACTATTTGACTCATCATTTTGAAATTCTAAAAATATAGCCAGAACCTAGACTTCATAAGCTTTCTGTAGAGAGGTCGTTCGCTAAACTCCGATGGCGTTTGGTAGGGTAAATACATTGTTGAAGTTCATGTGTGAATGCTGGAATTTTCTGTGGACTGAATATAACTGTGATTGTCTTCAACTCAATTTTGAGGAAAAGGTTATGTGTATATCTATGGTTTTATTAACGTCCCTTATGGTCCATGGTTTTATTAACGGCCCTTGTGGTCCATGGTTTTATTAACAACCCTTGTGGTCCACGGTTTTATTAACGGCCCTTGTGGTCCATGGTTTTGCTAACGGCCCTTGTGGTCCACGGTTTTGTTGACGGCCCAATGCGGGTAATGTATGTTGATTTTGACGGCCCAATGCAGGTACATGGAATGTGTTTGGATTGATTGTAAATATGTATAAGTCAGATTAACAAACTTAGCAACCACGAGTGAGATCACGAAAAGTAATTATAAGATGGACTAAATGTCCCCAAGGCTAATGATAATGATAAGTTCATGTTATGTTATGTTATGTCATGTTATGTTCATGCCAAGGTATATATTTATATACATCATGTTAGGGTGACGACCCTATTTTCATGATTAACGTACTAAGGGAGGGGAAGTCATGATTCCTTATGAACTTAGGTCCCGTCATATCTGTCCCCGCTGTGGTCAGGGAATGGGTTTGCCGGTAGTTTTATATACAATTGTCGGTGATACGTTAAGAATTATGTTATGTGTGTGTCTCTTGTGCGTCGCTTAGAAGGGCCACGAGTACACGTTGTATGTCCCACGTAAGGGCCGCGAGTGTTAGTATGGGGTCTCGTTAGAACTCACTGAGACAAGTTGTCTCACCCTATCATGTGTTGTTGTTTTTCAGAGAAGCAGGGATTTGGTTGAAGGCATCGGGGTATTGCTTATGGAGCTGCTTGAGTAGCCGTTGTTGTCTTTATTCTGTCATGTCTTGTATTTACTTTTTCTTATCTTAGAACGTTCGATTGTACAATTTATATTTATAAAAATTTGTAAATCGCTTCCGCATACTTTCTATTTTGGTACTGAACACTACTTTGAGTGGTGTAACGAACGTTTTATGTATTTTAAGTTAATTATGCTAACGCACTCGAGGGTTTTTGGTATCGAGATTTTAGTTCATGTTCAGTAGTGCATTTCGGTGATTTCTACAAGTTAGAAATTATCGGGGTGTTACATACATGACCTACATTGTAGTTTCAAAGCATTTTAGTGAAGGTTGGTTCTGTTTTGGGTAAATTGGAATTCGAAATAAAGGAGTCTTGGAGCTTAGGAGATGCCTAGAACTTCAAGTGTTAAATTTCTTGTTGATTGTGGGTTTTGAGGGTCATGGATGCTTGGTTGGAACTTGCATGTGGGATTGAGTGCTTGAATTTAGAGTCTCAGAAGCTGTTGTTGAAACACAAGCAGCAAAGGTCGGATTTTTGGGGTTTAAGCTCTTGATCCTAGGTGGTGGAGGTGAAGATATAAACACAGAAATTTCTGCAACAAAACAGTTTGGACACTCTTTGGTATTTCCTTCGTGACTCACTGTACAGACCTCCGTTTAAGCTCATCTTTGTTTCTTTAGAAACTAGACAAGAAATCCTTCAGTTTAGGCACAAGAACCACTTAATTTGAGTGAGTATTGGTGGAGAAAAATGACTTACAATTTTCACTTTTGAATCAGTGTCAGTTTTGAACCAGTCACCATGTTTCGTTGATAACTCCTCGAATGAATGTCGTATTAACACGAAACCTGAACCCTCAGAAACTAGACAAAATTACCTTCACAACAGACACTCATTTTGCTAAATTTAGTTGAGAATTGACTGAGTTATGTTCGTCTCAAATTGACACATTGTTGCTGGAAACAATAAACACATTGTTCGTCTCAAAATGACTTACAAGTATACTTGCATATTCGTTTTGGGTAGCTATTGGAGCATTCGGGTAGCTGAGTTTGGAATCGGGAAGCGTTTCGGGAACCGTTCGAGTGATTACATAGTTACTTGTATTGCGTGGATTCTCGGTTGTGCGTGATTATCATCACGAAAGGTGAGTTCTATACTCGCTTAGGGTTTTCAAATTCGTCGATTGACTGCTTAGGGTTTGCGAAAACCGTAATTGCGAAAATGTGTTTAGTTACGAACGATTGATTGATTGATGCATTGTGATTGATTGCTATTGTTTGGACTGGAATATTGTCTGGTATTGGCTGTGTTTAGGTTGAATTTTGATCGGAATACGGATTGGACTTGAACGGAATTGCGAAAATGAGAGAAACGGAATGAATTGGTGTACTGACAGAAGCGCACGAATCGTGCGCCAGGTTCGCAAATGCTTTTAAAAAAAGGAATGTTCAGTACGCACGGGTCGTGCGCCTAGGGCACACGGACAGTGCGTGAGCTTCTGTTACCGCACACCGAATTCTCGTTTCGTCGCTCCTTTCGATTCCAAACCTCTTCTAATCTTCTTCCCAACCATCCCTCATGTCATGGAACCAATGATGCTCTGTTTTTGAACATGACGGAAAGGTTTAAAATGAATTGTTTTTGGAAGTCATAATTGTTTCAAAAACCGTAAAGTAGTATATGCGAGAGGACATGGGTTACGTTTAAAGGTTATGGAACTAAATGTTCAAACAATTGTATAAAGGTCATGGAATTAAATGTTCTTTCGAGGTTAAGATATATAAATTATATCAGAGGATGGGTGACGACCCAGTAGGTTAGTATACTAGGGGAGCGGAACTCATGAGCCTCAGAACCTAAGCCTCAGAAGGTCTGAAGCTAGTGTAAGCTAGTGGAGAGGTTTGACGGTAAAGGCGTGGTCATTACCGAAGATGTACTATGGCATGAAAGGAAACGATTTATGCACGTAGGACCTAAATGGACTACGATTAAATGAACAAGAATAAATGAACCGCGAGTGTGTAGTAAGGGGTCTCGATAGGACTCACTGAGATAATGTTTATCTCACCCTTAATATGTTGTGGTTTTTACAGAGAAACAGGGAAAGTCGGAAGCAGAGGAGCACGGTTAGCCGGTGCACCATATGAAAGTCATGGAGATTACTGAGAACTTTGTTTAGGGTTTATGTTGCTTCCCTTGCTTTCTTTGTATCTTTGATATTATGACTTGTATCGGTATTAGAAGTTATAAATCGTTTCTGCTATTTATGTATTGGATATTGGACATTAGGATGTGGGAAGGAAAATAAAATATGGTTTTCATATTAATTATGTACTTCTAATTGAAAGTACGAAACATGAGAGATCGCTTGATGAGTTTTTATCAAGTTTTAGTTTTGTTCAATATCTAAAGACAGGAATTTTACTCTGATATATGCCTTAAAGTATATTCTAGTATTTCTTTGGCGGTTGAAATATTAGGGTGTTACACAAACTAAAGTAAACTAATATATAATATAGAAAAAAATAGTACCAAAAAGGGTTTGACATTGTAAATAAAATTGTTTTTTTGACAACATTGTAAATAAAATAGTTAAAATACTAAATATATGATTAGCGCCTAATTGGTTTTCCGATTTTTATAGTTTTTCTAAGTAATTTCTAACTCGTACCGACCATAAAAAAATACTGTAATCTATATTATTATTACTATTATTATTATTTAATTAATTTAATGAGAAAGATTAACAAGTTATGTAAATTACAATTTGGTTCTTCTTTATTTTCATATGCATAACAAATATTAGTACTATATATTTCTTCCATGCTATATTTAACACTATTATTCTCTTAATTTCCAATGCCCAAATATAGATGGAACCTTGAAAGGAGGTATAAACCAAGAAGGCGTTGACTTCTACAACAATTTGATCGATGAATTACCAGCAAATGGTATGAATTGAAGTAACAAGTATTCCTTGCAAAATTTAGATTGATGAGAGCTTTTCTTAAAATGGACAACAAATTTTCTAATTCTTCTTCGTTACATAATCTATTTTTGAATGTAGATATAACTCCTTTTGTGACTATCCTGCACTTTCACTATCCACTATCCCTTAAACAAAAGCTCGGTGGCGGCTTCACGAATCACTCCATTGTGTAATTAACCTTCAATATTATTTTGTTGGTAACTAATCTAATCTACGCCGGCGAAACCTGACTGTCTATATGTATACTCGACTTTGTCGGTCCGCTTAGACCAAACCTTATTGGTAGTCTATATATATTACATAATTAATCTTTATTTTCAACAAATTTTTATCGTCATCATCAACAACAACAACAACAGAGTTTCGTTCAAATCTTCAACAAATCTTCATCTTCAGTTCGTTTTTGTTTTGAGGCCATGGAAATCAATCTGAACAAAAAATCATCATAATCATCATCAAATATTGATACTTGCATTAATATAATTTCGTTTTCATTTTGAGGCCATGGAATCATCATCATCTACAACAAAATCGAACAGATTTGATTCAGTTCCTTTCAGATCTGGATTTCGTTAGTTTCAGTTCGTTTTTTTCGTTTTGATTTCGTTTTTTCGTTTCTATAGTTCGTTTTTTCGTTTCTACAGTTCATTTTTCCAGATTTGTTTTCTTTTTTTCTGCAAATTGTAGAAACGTAAAAACGATTTGGACAATTCTGGAAAAACGAATTTTCATCATCATCATCAAACGTAAAAACGAAAAAGGAAAAAACAAGAATTTCTGGATTCGATTTCTGGGTTTTGTTTCAAGATTCAATTTCAGTTTCTGGGTTTTGTTTCATCATCTAATTTTGGGTTTTGTTTCAGATCTCGTTGTTGGTGTTGAACAATCAGATTTGGGTTTGGTTGAAGATGAAATTGTTTGGGTGTTTAAGGTTGAAGATGAAGAACTTTTTTGTGTTTTTTTCGTTTTACAAATCTAGTTCAGTGGTTGAAGATGAAATTACAGATCTGGTTCATGGAAGAAGGCAAAGAAGAAGAACGAATGAGTCCAGATTTTTTTTTAAGAGTTCAAAGTTATGTAATAAATATGTTTTGTTGTCCTTCTACTCTCAAATAGTCAACTGGTTCAGTGGTAATGGCATTGCATACCACTTTGAGGTTGCAAGTTCGAATCCCAGTTTAGTCAGAATTATAATTATTTTAGTAACACACTATATTCCACATTGTCATGCCTTTGCCACGTGGCAGCCATCTTTTGGTTGCTGACGTGGCACATGTCAGTGCCACGTGTTAGTGGTGACATGGGATGATGACGCGGCGTGTTAGTGCCACGTGGCACAAAGGTCAATAGTATGTGGCACGTGGCACTGACGTCAGTGCTGACGTCATCTCAGTTTGCCATGTCATTTTTTAACATAAAAGTTAACCGCAGGGGGTAATCATAATATTTGCAATGTGTTTTTTTAAAAAAAAAATTCAGGGGGGTAAATAGAAAATGAGGATATTTGCAGGAGGTAACATATATTTAGGCCTAAATTATATAACTAATTAAGAGTATGCTGTTCTACTTAATAAAGTATAAATAAACAACAATTGAAAATTTTGCCACCGTTCAATACCTTGCAATGCTGGGTGGACTGCAGTTGGTAGGTCACCTGCTGCCTGGCCGGAGGTTAGTGCGAGCCCGGGAGGGGTACCTGCGAAGCCACTCCGACGCTCAAGTCAGTATGGCAATGTGAGTTTTGTTGCCAAGTGGCTTCAGTCTCAAGAGGGGGGTGAATTGAGATTTAAAAACTCTTCAGATCTTTTTCCCCTTTTCAATGACTTAGATTAATTTTCGCGCAGGTTAAGCGAAAGCGAAGGAATTAGAAAATAAAGCAATAAAGAACACAGCAGATTTATACTGGTTCGGTCACCTCCCAGTGACCTACGTCCAGTCCTCACACCCTTGTGAGATTTTCCACAAACACAACAAGGCTTACGGGTGCCTTGGAAACCTCTACAGATTCAGGCACTCTCCTCCTAGGATACCCCACCTATGGAGAGCCCTCAAATCTATTACAACAATAACAAGAGATACCCCACCCCTGTTACAACCAGTTGCCCCTGAAAGATACCCTACTTCCTAGTACAAACAGCTATCCTAGAGAGATACCCCATTCCCTAGTACAAAATACAACCAATAAACAATTACAAACTTAAAGACTGAAATACCTCTAATATAGGCAGATAATACAACTTGAAGATTCCAACCCCAACTAACTCTTGTGAGAGATCAGCTCTGACGGACCAGCGATGCGAGAAGAGCAAAAAATAAAATATGAAGAGTTTTTCTCAAATGTGATTCTGAATCGTGAAATGGGTTGATTGCAAAATGAATTGTGAAGCCTCTATTTATAGGCGTATAGAAAATATGACTGTTGAAACATTTATGGAAATGTGAGAATCGATTATGTGCCTGAATGCACTAAAGATGATAATCGATTGTATGCTTGATTGGATCTAGGACAATAATCGATTGTGTGCCTGAATTAACTAAGGTGACAATCGATTATGTGCCTGAAACATTTTAAGATGGTAATCAATTCTTTGCTTTGTTTGAAGAGAGATGCAAATCGATTCATAGATTTAAGACAGGTCAGGAATCGATTTTATGCTTAATGAAAGTTAGTATGAATCGATTCTTCCTTTTCAGAGATGCTTAGAAATCGATTTTATGCTTAGTGTAAAATAGTATGAATCGATTCTTCCTTTTTGGAAATACTTAGGAATCGATTTGCATACTTAGTGGAACTAGTATGAATCGATTCTTAGCTTTTGTATTGACCTGAAAATCGATTTTGATATATAGAGTAAAATAGAGAAAATCGATTTTATACTTTGTGACTTTCATCAACTTTGGCCATCAACTTTGGCTTTGTCTTTTTCATCATCAAAACCTAACCTGAAATATAAGTTACCTGCAGTACAAGATATCCACATTCTCCCCCTTTTTGATGATGACAAAACTTTACTCATCTTTAGGTGGGAGGTTAGTTCATCAAACAAAATAATGCATACATATATATGTGATTATACTCCCCTTACTTGATGCTCCCCCTGTTTCTTTTACTATATGCAAAGTAACAATATTTCTCCCCATATATGTTTAATATGACAATATTAGATGCTTCATGCAACACTATATTTCTCCCCCTTTTTGTCATGATCAAAAGGGTCGACATATGATAAAGTTTACGAATCTAAACAGCATTTGTTTCATTCAAATAGAAGAGGAATCAATGATTCCAAGTTCTCTTCGAATGAAAAAGAAGCTTTCTTTTTGTAAAGGTTTCGTGAAAATATCAGCTAGCTGTTTTGACGATTCAACAAATTCAATTACACAATCGCCTTTTTGGACATGATCTCTAAGAAAATGATGTCTAATCTCTATATGCTTGATCCTAAAGTGCTGAACGGGGTTCTTTGTAAGATTGATAGCGCTGGTGTTGTCGCATTTTATTGGAATGTGATCTAGTTCTACGCCATAGTCAAGAAGTTGTTGCTTCATCCAAAGGATTTGTGCGCAGCAACTTCCTACTGCAACATATTCTGCTTCAGCAGTTGACAGTGCGACACTGACTTGTTTCTTACTGTGCCAAGAGACTAATGCACTACCTAGTATGTGACATGTTCCATTAGTGCTTTTTCTATCCAACTTACAACCTGCAAAATCAGAGTCTGAATATCCTATAAGGCTGCATGTGGCGCCTTTGGGGTACCACAGACCAAAATTTTGAGTGCCTACAAGATATCTCATTATTCTTTTCACAGCTACTAAATGCGACTCTTTTGGATTTGCTTGATATCTAGCACACATGCAAACACTAAACATGATATCCGGTCTACTAGCAGTTAAATAGATAAGAGAGCCAATCATACCTCGATATTTGCTTAGTTCTACCGGTTTACCTTCTTCATCTTTGTCTAAGTAGCATGAGGTGCTCATTGGAGTGGACATTTCCTTTGCTTTGTCCATTTCGAATCTCTTAAGTAGTTCTTTGCAATATTTTGATTGAGAGATGAAGATGCCATTGTTGGTTTGTTTTATTTGAAGCCCAAGGAAGAAGTTGAGTTCTCCCATCATTGACATTTCAAACTCACTCTGCATAATACTAGAAAATTCTTTGCAAAGCAATTCATTAGTAGCACCGAAAATAATGTCATCCACATAAATTTGTACAAGAAATATATCATTTTTGGATTTCTTTATAAATAGTGTAGTGTCAACTTTCCCTCTTTGAAAATCATGTTCAAGTAGAAATTTACTTAGTCTTTCATACCAAGCTCTTGGAGCTTGCTTCAGGTCATACAATAAAATAATACTAAGGTGCTCATTTTTCTTTTAAACCACAAAATTCTATGAAGCATATGATTAGTTCAGATTTTATTTGATAAAAAGGCTAATGAACACATTTTCTTTTGCAATGGTTTTAAAAAGAATATTGACTAATCTTAATCATACACTACCTATCTAAATCATGAACTCTAAGATGGTGGTATTATAATTTCTATATGCACAGACTTAGAGAATTTAACGGGGTCCTTTGTGTTTCCATCTAATCATGATCTATATGAATGAGATATGTTCTTCTTGGTTACTTTGACATGTCTTATAAATGTTTTTCTCAGATGCATGAGACAGAGTCAAACACTTACTTTCTTGCATATATGTCAATCATAGTGGATAGATCATTTATAGGGACTAACCTTCACCGAAGATTCTTTGTTCTTACCATAAGTCACATGACTGCACTAGTGCAAAAATGGGATTAGAATTAGACATTTAAAGTCAGGCGCTCAGATGTCTGACTACATAAGTAGACACGGTGGCAAACTTGTAATTAAGAGGCAAAACTCGCGAGTTTTAAAGTCAAGCGAATACACGCCTGACTTCTAAAGTGAAGAAATAGGAAAAAAAATTAGACTTTAGAAGTCAGGCGTGTATTCGCCTGACTACATAAGTAGACACGGTGAAAAACTTGTAATTAAGGGTGAAATTCTTTTTTTCTATTTTAGTACTTTAAAAGTCAGGCGCATACACGCCTGACTTCTAAAGTACTTTAAAAGTCAGGCGTATACACGCCTGACTTCTAAAGTACTAAAATATAAAAAAAAAATTCACCCACCCAAACGTACGTGAACCCTATCTATCTCTTGCTCACCAAAAAAAACAACCCTATCTATCTCTTCCTCTCGCATTCACTCCATGGGTTGATACTCTCCCATCCACCTCCACCTCCACCTACCTGAACCTCTGACCCTCCAGATCCACCTCCCTGAACGCCCACTCCCTGAACCTCCTGACCTTCCAGATTCACTCTCCTCACTCCCTCATCACGCTCACTCGATCCGTTCCTCTCCCTCACCTCACCGTCGCGTTTCTCACTCGCGAACCAGTACTACTTCTACCCTCTTCACTCTCAACTCATCAGAACACGAAGAACCCTTTTCACCCTTGACCGCCACCTTCCCCCTCATTTTCCCACCACCATAGACGTCCAATCAAAAAACGAGTTTGATATTTGGTATCCCCTTAGCGCCCGCATGAAAACCCCTCAAGAAATTTCAAGTTTGGAGAACTCTCCACCGGAGCTCCGCCGTGCCGGAAATCGCACCACCTTCAAGCTAACTACAGCAGAGACTACACAAGGTATGGATCTCTCACTTATCTTTCTTGTTTCACTGATTTCTTTAATCTTCAGTGAAACCCTAAGATTCTGATCTTCTGTTTTCAGGGTCTCTGTTGAATCATTTTCGTTGATTTTGAGTTTATGATGTTGATTTGAATATTCAGAGGAAAGGAGAGAAGATTGACATATACAGTGATAAGCGTGATGAGGGTATTGCATGAAAGTTTATTGATGATAATCTTTTGTCATGTACTGTTTTGGTTTTGATGAACTTACTTTTTTGATCTTTTTTCTTTTGCTCTTATGGGGTCAGATACTATGGAGGATTGGGATCAAGAGACCTTGGAGAAAGT
Source organism: Astragalus membranaceus (assembly GCA_039519185.1). Taxonomy (NCBI): domain Eukaryota; kingdom Viridiplantae; phylum Streptophyta; class Magnoliopsida; order Fabales; family Fabaceae; genus Astragalus; species Astragalus membranaceus. The sequence continues at coordinate 73,917,503 of CM076854.1, read as the reverse complement.
GGTGCAGTCAAAGAAAAACGAGTATAATCAAAACAAACCAACTGACATAGTATGATTTGTTATATTCTTTTTTCATGGTTCACTGTCATTTTGGTTCACTACGGGTCCTTAAGATGATATTTATGCACTATTGAAATCATATTTTTAATTTGGTTTATGCTACTGGAAATAACCTGTCTGCTGTTTGTGAACTTTTTCAGGTCTGTAAATTCTTTTTGGAAGCAGTAGAAAAGAAGCAATATGGTTAGTTTTGGGAGTGTCCCAATGGTAATAAGGATTGCCACTATAGACATGCAGTTCCACCTGGATATGTTTTGAAATCCCAAATGAAGGCTTTGTTAGAGGAAGAATCTAATAAAGTATCAATTGAAGAGGAGATTGAGAATTAGGTGATTTGTTCTTTCCCTTATTAAAAACTATATCATTTAATTATTGTATCAAGTTTTCTAACAGAATATGTAATCCGTTTTAGCGTGCCAAAGTGGCAACTACAACTCCTATGACTCCTGAGTTATTCTTTCAATGGAAGAAGAAGAAGTTGGATGAGAGAGATGCCAATTTGGCTGCACAACAGGCAGACAGGGCTAAGAACGACCGCATGAGGTAAGCCCATTGTTTGTTCCATATCATTCACATATGAATCTCCCATTTACTCAGGATTTTTTTTCTTTTTTTTTATAAAAGTGAAGGAACTGCATGTTGTTGAGAACATGTTTTGAAAAAAGGAATTACAAGTGATTACGAAGTCTGATTATCGTTTACTATTATTTTTCTAATCATGTTATATCACCACCCCATCCTTGAATGCAGTGGTCGTGAGCTATTTTTGTCGGATGCTAGCTTGTTTGTGGATGATGATGAAGCATATGACAAGTACGTACCAGAGAGAACCAGAATCTGATGAGGTTGAACAGATGGTAAGTCTTTTCTTCATGCCTGTCTCTGCATAGTTTGAATGCCTATTTTCATGGATACAGTCAGAATTCTGAGAAGCAGCCTGGTGAATGAAATTCTAAGACAAATGATGCGGGGTTGTTTCCATTCACAATAAAAGCTGCAATGTTGCTGGAATTTTGCAGCTTTTAAAAATCAGAATTGCAAACTCAAAGAAGTTTTATGATTTGGCCAAAAATTCCCTTTTCAACAAAACACTGTAAATAAAATATTATTGTCGGATGATTAAGTTTTTTTTGGTCATATACATATAAGCAATTGATATATTTCTATGATGCACCAAGCAGGTTTTGAGAACTGGTACATGCTATAGTTTGATAAACTTTTTTAGTGCTATTTTAAGTATATCTTAATTTTTATGTTTTGTCAGTCTTTATGCTGCGGGTGGGGTTTGAGGTTTGCTGTTAATAACTGGACTTTGTGTCAATGGTTTTGATAAGTGGCAATAACAAAAGGTAAACTTTAAATTGTGAATGATAAACACTGATAATATTTTTGGGCAACAGGATATGGGCAAATAGGCAGTCTGCAGCAAGATCAAAAGAGAGAAAGATGTGCTACATTGCTGAGCTTGAAAGGAAGGTGCAGACATTGCAAACGGAAGCAACGTCTTTGTCTGCACAATTAACTCTCTTGCAGGTATTGACTTTTTCCTTGTTATTTAGGCGTTTGTATGTTGTGCTACTACTAATAAGTAAAGCTAAAATGGGGGTTTTAATCAATCTATTTTCCTTATTAGTCATGCCTTAGATGAAGGTGCATGTTTAGTGTGAAGCTAGATGCAAAGTTGTTTTTTGTTGGGTTGGTTTTTTGGTTGAATAAAGGTGCATGTTCATGATTTTGTTTTTACAGACATGTAAGCTTGAGCATATATAAGGTAGTACTAATATTATGAGAAATAATTTACTCTCATCTTGTAGCTTTAAATGATGCGTTAAAGAAGGAAATTCAGCATTTGAAGATACTGACTGGGCAAGCTATGCCACCTAATGGAGGACCTATGATGAACTTCAATTCTTTTGGAGGGGGGCAGCAGTTCTATCCCAACAATCATTGTATAACTTCTATGCTTAATTTTTTTTGTTCTGACTGGTTTTCTTTATCTACTTTTGGATTGATGAAAAAATGACACTTGATGATTGTAGGATCAAATGCTTGGAAAATTGTTCATGTTCGGCTTATGCAAGCTTAAACACAAGTGGAGCAAAAAGAGTAATATATTAAGGTTCTCTGGTTTTGTGTGGCATAACAATGAGGTAATTACTACCCCCTAAAAAGAATAAAAAGCAATACTCATAATATGCAATATCATATAGAACGACTGAAGGGTTTTGTTGATTTGTATGTAATATTTTCTTTTTCTTTTGTTGCTATTCTTTTGAAGTTGTCTTCCAAATTTTTTTAAATCTGAATATTGTTGTTACAGGAAAAGCAACTGATTAACATATAAGCGGTGAATTTTTTATAAGCGGTGAATTTTTTATCCGATATTACTGGAAAAATTGTTAATTTAATTGAATAAGAAAAGGTTAACATAAGGCACTAGTGGCTTTAGTGTTCTCTTTTTGAGTTTTTTGCTTGTTATGCTTCTTGGTAAGATGGTGACTCTCCACTCAAGTGTTGCTTTGTTTTTCAATTTCACCATTATTTCCACAATTGCTGTTGTTATATTTTGTTAAATGTGTTTAGCTTCCTGGAAATAACTCTGATTTCTTATGGTTTTCAACTTTCAGGTATGGGGCTTGAAGAACAAAATCTGTGCAAGTAAGGATGTCGATAGTGCCGATCAACGGCGGTCGAGAAAACAGCGGCTCCAACTCTTCGCTGTCTCTATGGCATCCATTCATGGATTTTCACTTCCCTGACTTCGGAAGTGAGTGAATCACAATTCAACCAAGTCCCGAACATTGAATTGGATGAAATCATGAAGGTATTTATTCTCCAATGTAAATTTGAAATCTGATTATGCTACTAAGTGAATGAAATCACTGAGATTATTGAAATTGTATTTGTAGGAGGATTGAAACCAAGTACAATGATTTCTACATGTGTGCTCATGGTGGGAGGATTGTTGTTATCAATTTCAAAGTAGAATATAAATTTGTTTTGTTGTTAAGACTTGTAAGTATGCCAGAATCTGTTTGTTGTATACGATGAATTTAAGTGTAGAATGTGATGAATTTAAGTGTAGAATTCTGTTTGTTGTAATTTAAGTGCAACTCTAAGTGCAACCTTAAGTGTAGAATTCTATTTGGATGTACTTCTGCAACTTTAAGTGCAACCTTTTGTACTTTTAATGTAATTTAGTTTTGAATGTACTTTTGTACATCTGTCTGTTGGTTTTGCTGGTATATATGCAGGGAGAATGACCAAAATTCGTATAACTAGGGTCTATGTAGGAAGATAAAACCAAAATTTGAAAGAAAAAAAAACTTTTAAAGTCAGGCGCAATAATGCTTGACTTTAAATCATACTTACGAAGTCAGGTGTAACATCCTCAAAATTATTAATCGAATTATTCGGATGTTAACCCAATTGAATTAATTTGATGCTCAATCGGTAAAATTATCGAGTGCTAAAAATTAATTATTGGCTGTCTCAGGATCGTTGACCGAATAATACGGACCAAGGAAGTTTTGGAATCAAAATAAGGAATTAAGATCGATACGGTAATTGGACCACGCTACCACTTATTTATTAATTAAATAAGTATATGTGTGTGTGTGTTAAATGGAAAAGAATAAAAGAAGAAAGGAAAGAAGAGGAGGATACGAACAGAAGAAAAGAAAACAGAGAAAGAAAAGAAGAGAAGGAAAGGAGAAAGAAGAAGAGGAAAGAAGAAGAGAAAGGAAGAAGAAGAGGAAACCCCATCACCTCAAATTTCAGCACAATCACCATCTCCCTCTCCTCTACAAAACCCATATCTTAGGTAAGCCTCTCCTCCATTTTTCCCCCTTCTATTTGACTTCGAAAATTGAAGGTTTGTGGGGAGAATTTGTTGAAATCGAGGATTAATAGGTTGTGTTGGTGATTGGGTTATGCTTAGGATCGAAGCTAGGAGCGGATTGAACGCGATTGGAAGCTCGGAACGAAGTTAGGAGCGGTTCGGTGTTGTTTGGGTTCGATTCGGTGATTTCGACGTCTCGGCAAATTCGGTTCGATATCGGCTCTCGCTTCAAGGGTGAGTTTTACTCACGCTTAAGATATTTTTGCGTCTCATTAGTTTTTACGTCAATTGGTTTCGAAAGATTTTTGGAACGAAAACCGTTATTTGAAAATATGTCGCGTTTTAATACAATTCGTTTTGATTAAGTTTTTGATTGGATTGAGTGATTTTGTGGTTTGAATTGGACTCATTTTACTGGTTGTCAAATCTGTTTTTGATCGGAACAAAGATCGGAATTGAGCGGAATAGCGGATTTCGCGAAAATCGCAAAATCTGTCTTAACAGACCCCCGTTCTGCCTGTTCGCGCCTCACCTGCGCTCCAGGCGCGACTTCAGCGCAATTGGGCAGAACTTTCTGCCAGTTCGCGCGTAACTCGCGCTCCAGGCGCGACTTCAGCGCAGTTTGACAGAATTTCAACAGTTTTTCACTGTTTTTCGTTTCGCGATAACTTTTGATCCGGGAACCCGATTGAGGTGTTCTAAGATGCGTTGGAAAGCTTATTCAGAGGCCTAACTGAATACTCTATTTTTAAGGCAAAATGAACTGTTTTAGATACTGAAAAACTGTGTCGAAAAGTGGTCAAATAGAGTACGAGTGTGAACTTGGATTTTTATAAAACTTGGAATCAAAGCGTTTCATTGATTGTCTGATTTGATGGACCGTGAGTTCATAGTGTTGTAGATATATATATTATATCGAGTTTGGGTGACGACCCATGTTGACATACTAGGCGGGGAAGTCATGAACCCTTACCCTAGGCTCTGGGCCATTAGGAAACACTATTGGTTATGGGGTTCGCCGGGATTAGCAAGTGGATTGCAGTCGGTGTTGTGTCAAAAGTTTGTGCTGCGTTCACCGGGATTAGCAAGTGGATTGCAGTCGGTGGTACGTAGAAAGGCCTAGGATATTAGTTCATCGGGATTAGCAAGTGGATTGCAGTCGGTGTCCTATTAGATCGAAGCCTTATTGTATGATTCGCCGGGATTAGCAAGTGGATTGCAGTCGGTGCTGTGTCAAACCTTAAAAATGTTTTAAACGGACCGAGAGTGTTAGTAGGGGTTCCGGTAGAACTCACTGAGATTGTATCTCACTGTTTAATTGTTGTTGTTTTACAGATAAACAGGAACAGAAGAAACCTCAGAGGCACGAGTAGGTGGCCCCGGAAGGAGAATAATGACTTAGCTTTATGTTCAAGTTTATTTTCCTTCTGTTGCGATGTATTACAACACTATGGCATTAGTGTTTTGTTTATCCTTTTCCGCTTTCTTGTATGACTCTGATTACCAGTTGCTGACAGTTATGGTCTGTGTACCGTATGATCTTATTTGTGTATAAGATGGTCATGTTGTATTTCAGCAAAATTTTGTGTTGGTATTCAGTGTCTAAACAGGAAATTATTATCTCTGATGTTTAAATTTTGTCACGCTTTGGTATTTTTACAAGTTGAATATACCTGGGTGTTACAGTTGGTATCAGAGCGGTTCGACCTAGTCGGACTTAGCTGTTAGGGTCTTTACTTTCTCCAGTCGTGATTTTCTTAGTATGCTATTAGACATTGAGCTTGATCAACTTAATACTTTGTGCATATTTCGCAGAATCATGGCCAGAAGAGGTAGAGGCGTTCCTCCTCCTGTTGATCCAAACTTTGAATGGATGCAGAATATCATCGAGAATCAGCAAAAGATGATGCAGGATATGTTGCAAATGCAGCATGACCAAATGGCTCTGCAGCAGCCCAATGTTCAACCCCATCAGGAAGATCCTAACCGGGCATATTTTCAATTTCAAAAGATGAAGCCCCCGACTTTCAAGGGAGGATCAGATCCAATGACCGCCTACTATTGGATTGATTCAATGGAGAAAATTTTTCAAACCTTGCAATGCGGGGAAGAAGAGAAGGTAATATTTGCGGCAAATGTGCTCGATGAAGATGCCCACACCTGGTGGTGTAATGCAAGGCATATGATGGAACTCCAAGAAACTCCCCTAACTTGGGACAACTTCAAGGAATTATTTCTGAAGCAATATTTCCCTTCGGTGAAGAAGCTGAGTAAACAAGCAGAGTTTGTAAATCTGAAGCAAGGTGATATGTCGGTTGGGGAGTATGCTGCGAAATTTGAAAGACTGTCTCAGTTCTATGAGTTGGGAAGGTATGCCCCAAATGATATGTGGAAAATGCAAATGTTCAAAGAAGGTCTCCGAGCTGATGTGAGCCAAGGACTCAGTTCTTACACCTTGGTTAATTATCCTGCCTTAGTGCAACAAGCATATGTGGCTGAGGAGGATCTGAGGAAAATGTATGCTGAAAAGAAAGACTATTGGAAGGGTAAGAAAAAGGTTGCTGAATCTTCTACTCCATCCAGGCCACTCAGGGGAAGCAATTACAAAGGGAAGCAGGTGCAATCCCATGAACCATCAAAATTCCACAGATGTGGCACTTGTGGAAAATTTCATTCAGGTGATTGTTGGCAAAGACCCGATCGGTGTTATGTTTGTAATGAAGAGGGACATTATGCAAATAAGTGCCCAACAAAGAGGAATCTGCAAAAAGCACCAAATGCTCCTAGTCAGGGGCGAATCAACACATTAGATGCTCGAACCATCACACCTACGGATAATCTTCTAAGGGGTACGGGATCTCTTTTTAATTATTCAGTCAATATTTTATATGATTCTGGTGCAACTCACTGTTTTATCTCGCAAGCATGTGTGGATCGGTTGGGTTTAGCATTGTCTGAGCTATCCGAACCGATAACTATTTTAACTGCTGCCAAGGGTCGTGTCCAGACCCAATCATTATGTGAAAATTGCCTACTTGTCATAGGCGACCGACAGTTTGTTGTGAAATTTATTTGCTTGCCTATGAAAAGCATGGACATTGTTCTGGGTATGAATTGGATGGCTGAAAATCATGTGATTATCAACTGTGCTGATCGAACCATTAGCTTCGCCTCCGAATCCGTAGGGTTGACACAGGCAGATTGTGAAGCAACGATCTCTTATACCGAAGCAAGCCAGTCATTATTCCAAGGTGCGGAAGCTATTCTTATTATGTTGTCTGCATCTACTGAAACGGGTTTAGACTTGTCATCTGTGCAAGTGGTAAATGAATTTCCAGATGTCTTCCCAGAGGAAGTTTCATCCTTACCTCCTGACAGAGAGGTAGAATTCTCAATAGAATTGATTCCTGGTGCAGGATCGATATCTATTGCCCCTTATAGGATGTCTCCTTTAGAATTGAAGGAATTGAAGTCTCAACTTGAAGAGTTAATATCGAAGAGATTTATCCGACCGAGTGCTTCTCCATGGGGTGCTCCCGTATTGCTAGTCAAGAAGAAGGACGGAAGCATGAGATTGTGTATTGACTACCGTCAACTCAACAAGGTGACAATTAAGAACAAATATCCATTGCCAAGGATAGACGATTTGCTTGACCAACTTCGAGGTGCAGTGGTATTTTCAAAAATTGATCTGAGATCGGGTTATCATCAAATAAAAGTACGAGCCTTAGATATCCCGAAGACAGCCTTCCGTACGAGGTATGGACATTACGAGTTCGTAGTAATGCCCTTCGGTTTGACTAATGCTCCAGCGGTATTCATGGATTACATGAACCGAGTATTCCATACTTATCTCGATCAGTTTGTAGTAGTCTTTATTGATGATATCTTGGTGTACTCTAAAACCATTGAGGACCATGTTCAACATCTCCGCATTGTTCTGAACGTACTCCGAGAAAAGAAATTGTATGCCAAGCCATCGAAGTGTGACTTCTGGATGCCGGAAGTAAAGTTTTTGGGACACGTGATTTCCCAATCGGGAGTTGCCGTGGATCCCAGTAAGGTGGAAGCTGTATTGAACTGGGAAAGACCAACATCTGTTACAGAAATAAGAAGTTTCTTGGGTCTAGCTGGTTACTATAGGAGGTTTATTCAAGGTTTCTCACAACTGGTTCTCCCACTTACCCGGTTGACTCGTAAGGCCCAACCGTTTATATGGGATGCCGATTGTGAGGAATGTTTTCAAGAATTGAAGGTTAGGTTGACTTCTGCTCCAATCCTAATTCTTCCAGATCCGTCTTTGGAATTTCAAATTTTCAGCGATGCTTCTGGTAAGGGTTTGGGATGTGTCCTCATGCAGAACCAACAAGTTGTAGCTTATGCCTCCAGACAGTTGAAGACTCATGAAGAGAATTATCCGACTCATGATCTAGAGTTGGCAGCCATTGTGTACGCACTGAAGATTTGGAGACATTACCTGTATGGGTCTCGTTTCGAAGTCTTTAGTGATCATAAGAGTTTGAAATATTTATTTGACCAGAAGGAGTTGAATAACAGGCAGAGAAGGTGGGTGGAATTTCTGAAGGATTATGACTTCGAGTTGAAGTATCATCCGGGAAAAGCTAATGTTGTAGCTGATGCACTAAGTAGGAAATCCATCCACATAGCAGAGTTTATGATGCATGAGATGAAATTGTTGGAGTCCTTTAGGGACTTAAATGTGAATGCAAAATCAAGGAAAAGCCGGTTAGTGTTGAGCCATATGAGGATCTCCAGTTCATTAAGGGATTCTATTCGCTTAGCACAGGAAATTGATGTGAAGCTACAATCACAGAAATTGTTGCCAGATTTCACTGAAGATAGCGATGGAGTGATTTGTTTCAACGGTAGGATCTGTGTGCCCGATAATGAAGATATTAAAAAGCAAGTGCTAGAGGAAGCACACCGAAGTCTATTTTCTGTACACCCTGGATCCACCAAGATGTATAGAGATTTAAAGCAGATGTATTGGTGGCAAGGAATGAAGTTAGACATTGCTGAGTTTGTATCAAAATGCTTAACTTGCCAAAGAGTTAAGATAGAACATCAGAAGCCTGGTGGTCTGTTACGACCATTAAATGTGCCAGTGTGGAAATGGGAAGACATTTCCATGGATTTTGTAATGGCGTTGCCAAAGTCTCAGGCCGGTAACGACTCCATTTGGGTAGTTGTAGATCGGTTAACCAAATCAGCTCATTTTATTCCAGTTCGTTCTAACAGTAAAGTATCCAAGTTAGCTGAGGTGTACTTGAAGAACATAGTAAGGTTACATGGGGTTCCTACTAGTATAGTGTCGGATCGAGATCCGAAGTTCACTTCTCGATTTTGGAAAGCTCTGAATGAAGCATTGGGGACCAAAGTACTTCTTAGTACCGCTTATCACCCGCAGACCGATGGTCAGACCGAGAGAACTATCCAGACATTAGAGGATATGCTTAGGGCTTCGGTACTTGATAACGGGAAGAAATGGGAGGATCATCTTCCACTGGTTGAATTCTCATATAACAACAGTTATCATTCCAGTATCGGAATGGCGCCTTTTGAGGCCTTGTATGGAAGGAAATGTAGAACTCCATTGTGTTGGTGGGAAGTCGGTGAGAACCGATTGTTAGGACCTGAGGTGATTCAAGACACTACTGAAAAGATCCGCCAGATCAGGGAAAGAATGAAAGCTGCTCAAAGTAGGCAAAAGAGTTATGCCGACAAAAGGAGAAGGCCGTTAGAGTTTGAGTCTGGTGATCATGTGTTTTTGAGATTATCACCAACAATTGGCACAGGTAGGGCATTACGGGTGAAGAAACTCAGTCCTCGGTATATTGGACCTTTCCAGATTATCGAGCGAATAGGGCCTCTTGCATACCGTATTGCTTTGCCTCCACCATTGTCAAATCTGCATGATGTATTCCATGTGTCTCAGTTGCGGAAGTACATTCCCGATCCAAGCCAACCGTTAGATTTTGAAATGATTGACCTTCGACCGGACTTGTCCTTCCAACCTAATCCGAATTACATCATGGAACGTGGCGAGAGGACGCTGCGGACAAAGTCAATTCCCATTGTCAAGGTGGTTTGGGATGGTTTTTCCGCCGAGGAAGCTACTTGGGAGTTGGAGGACGATATGCGGACTCAGTATCCGTATTTATTCTCTTGAGGTATGTCGTGTCTAATTTTGAGGACAAAATTCTTTCAAGTTGGGGAGAATGTAACATCCTCAAAATTATTAATCGAATTATTCGGATGTTAACCCAATTGAATTAATTTGATGCTCAATCGGTAAAATTATCGAGTGCTAAAAATTAATTATTGGCTGTCTCAGGATCGTTGACCGAATAATACGGACCAAGGAAGTTTTGGAATCAAAATAAGGAATTAAGATCGATACGGTAATTGGACCACGCTACCACTTATTTATTAATTAAATAAGTATATGTGTGTGTGTGTTAAATGGAAAAGAATAAAAGAAGAAAGGAAAGAAGAGGAGGATACGAACAGAAGAAAAGAAAACAGAGAAAGAAAAGAAGAGAAGGAAAGGAGAAAGAAGAAGAGGAAAGAAGAAGAGAAAGGAAGAAGAAGAGGAAACCCCATCACCTCAAATTTCAGCACAATCACCATCTCCCTCTCCTCTACAAAACCCATATCTTAGGTAAGCCTCTCCTCCATTTTTCCCCCTTCTATTTGACTTCGAAAATTGAAGGTTTGTGGGGAGAATTTGTTGAAATCGAGGATTAATAGGTTGTGTTGGTGATTGGGTTATGCTTAGGATCGAAGCTAGGAGCGGATTGAACGCGATTGGAAGCTCGGAACGAAGTTAGGAGCGGTTCGGTGTTGTTTGGGTTCGATTCGGTGATTTCGACGTCTCGGCAAATTCGGTTCGATATCGGCTCTCGCTTCAAGGGTGAGTTTTACTCACGCTTAAGATATTTTTGCGTCTCATTAGTTTTTACGTCAATTGGTTTCGAAAGATTTTTGGAACGAAAACCGTTATTTGAAAATATGTCGCGTTTTAATACAATTCGTTTTGATTAAGTTTTTGATTGGATTGAGTGATTTTGTGGTTTGAATTGGACTCATTTTACTGGTTGTCAAATCTGTTTTTGATCGGAACAAAGATCGGAATTGAGCGGAATAGCGGATTTCGCGAAAATCGCAAAATCTGTCTTAACAGACCCCCGTTCTGCCTGTTCGCGCCTCACCTGCGCTCCAGGCGCGACTTCAGCGCAATTGGGCAGAACTTTCTGCCAGTTCGCGCGTAACTCGCGCTCCAGGCGCGACTTCAGCGCAGTTTGACAGAATTTCAACAGTTTTTCACTGTTTTTCGTTTCGCGATAACTTTTGATCCGGGAACCCGATTGAGGTGTTCTAAGATGCGTTGGAAAGCTTATTCAGAGGCCTAACTGAATATTCTATTTTTAAGGCAAAATGAACTGTTTTAGATACTGAAAAACTGTGTCGAAAAGTGGTCAAATAGAGTACGAGTGTGAACTTGGATTTTTATAAAACTTGGAATCAAAGCGTTTCATTGATTGTCTGATTTGATGGACCGTGAGTTCATAGTGTTGTAGATATATATTATATCGAGTTTGGGTGACGACCCATGTTGATATACTAGGCGGGGAAGTCATGAACCCTTACCCTAGGCTCTGGGCCATTAGGAAACACTATTGGTTATGGGGTTCGCCGGGATTAGCAAGTGGATTGCAGTCGGTGTTGTGTCAAAAGTTTGTGCTGCGTTCACCGGGATTAGCAAGTGGATTGCAGTCGGTGGTACGTAGAAAGGCCTAGGATATTAGTTCATCGGGATTAGCAAGTGGATTGCAGTCGGTGTCCTATTAGATCGAAGCCTTATTGTATGATTCGCCGGGATTAGCAAGTGGATTGCAGTCGGTGCTGTGTCAAACCTTAAAAATGTTTTAAACGGACCGAGAGTGTTAGTAGGGGTTCCGATAGAACTCACTGAGATTGTATCTCACTGTTTAATTGTTGTTGTTTTACAGATAAACAGGAACAGAAGAAACCTCAGAGGCACGAGTAGGTGGCCCCGGAAGGAGAATAATGACTTAGCTTTATGTTCAAGTTTATTTTCCTTCTGTTGCGATGTATTACAACACTATGGCATTAGTGTTTTGTTTATCCTTTTCCGCTTTCTTGTATGACTCTGATTACCAGTTGCTAACAGTTATGGTCTGTGTACCGTATGATCTTATTTGTGTATAAGATGGTCATGTTGTATTTCAGCAAAATTTTGTGTTGGTATTCAGTGTCTAAACAGGAAATTATTATCTCTGATGTTTAAATTTTGTCACGCTTTGGTATTTTTACAAGTTGAATATACCTGGGTGTTACATCAGGCAAGAATAAATGCTTGACTTTAAATCATACTTACGAAGTCAGGCAATAATAAATGCTTGACTTTAAAACAAACTTACGAAGTCAGGCGAAATAAATGGTTGACTTTAAAATAGACTTACGAAGTCAGGCGAAATAAATGCTTGACTTTAAATCAGACTTACGAAATCAAGCTATCGCTTGACTTTAAAACTCCTGATATACAAAGTCGACTTAATAAAAGTCAAGCGGGCGCCTGACTTTAAATCCCCTTTTCGCCTGACTTTAAATCCCTTTTTTGCACTAGTGCTGCTTGACCTGGGGTGAGTGTTTAAGGGCTTTGCTTCTCCAGTCATGCGCTTTGTGTTTTTGCTGTCAAGGTACCAATCTGTCCCCCATACCTTGAAGCATATCTGCAGTGATTTAAAACAGGGTTCTAGGTACCCAAATCTCTTTGGGTCCTTGTGGGTTAGTGTTCTGTATGGTCCCTTTAGGAACCCACGCCTTTTTCATATTTTGTTTACCTCTTTCCCTGCAAACAGATGCTGTATGTCCAGTTTTAGCACAGAAATAACATCTAATATAGGGTCTAGTTGTAAACTTAGGTCTATGATGCATATGTCTTTTCTCAAAATCATTTCTTGGAACCCTAGGATGTACATGTTGTAATTTGGACATTTTGCCTATTGTACATTCAAGCTCATTGATTTTCTTTTCATGATTTTCTATTCTAAGCTCTAATTTTTCCTTAGTTAAAGCATTAACTTCATTTTGAAGGTTAGCAATGGTTTTCTTATATTTACTTAATGCCTTACCTAATTTAATTGAATTATCATGCAATTCAACAAATGCTTCATGCAGTTCATCATATGCATCTTGTAAAGAATCAGAGTTTGAGCTTACCTCATTTTCGGATTCACCTTCACTTTCATGGTGTAATACCCTAATTTTGTCCTATCCAAAAATAAGAAATTTTATTTAAAATAATTATTTTATTTTCAAGCCATGTTTTATTTTATTTTAGTTTGCTACAAGTTTTAATATTTGAAAAAATAATAATTAAGAGTATCAAAATAAAATAGGCAAAGGAGCATAGGGGGGGGTCTGTTAAAAAATATATAAAGTGCAATCAGGATTGGGCCATCAAAAACCCAGCCCAACAAAAAAGGGCCAGCCCAATTCGCATAACCCATATCCTAACCCTAATCCAACCCATGACCCATAACCCAACTCACCAAAACCCTAATTTCCCTCCTCTCCTAACCCTAATTCGACCCCACCCCCTTTTACCCCAAAAAATGTCCACATTCACTCTCCCCCCTAGCCCTAAAAAATGTCCACATTCATCCCCAAACCCTAGCCTAGAAATCCGCCCCCATTCCCTCTTTTCCCTCCTTGGAACTCACAATCCCACTTCCACACACTTCCCACTTCCCCACATCTCCTTTCCCCATACACTCCACCCTTCCCTCTCTCCTCCCCAACGGCTCTCTCCCTTTTCCACGCCTCTCTTTCTCTCTCCCTCACACATCACTCAACTCACTCTCTCTCACACACTTCCCCTTCCAAACCCTAAAAAATTTCGGCACTCAACCCTCTCTCTCCTCTCCCTCACGCATCCCTCACACTCTCCTATCATACTCACTCTCATCTTTTCACTTCACACACTCAATTCTCTTTCTCTCTCTCTCATACGCTCCCCCACTCCATCAAAGAAAAGAAAAAAAAAAGCAAACATCACCTCCACCTCTCTTCCCTAGCCGTCCACCCTCTTTTCTCTTCCTTTCATGCTTCCTTTCACCACCACTCACGAAATCACCATTTTTGGTGCCCCCCTTTCTCTCCTCTCCCACGAAATCGCCATCTTTGGGCATCACCACACAAGAGGCCGTTGGTCCCTCCAAAGCTCACGGATTCATCCAAGGAAACGTGTTTTCCATTTCGTTTTTCTCAAGGATAGCACGCAAACGGATCTATACACAAGGCTTGGTGGAAAAAACCGAAAAAACAAAGCACACAACTACAAGATCAAGTTTTGGTATAAATAGGAGTTACGGTTTTGAGGCAAGGGGGACGATTTTTGAGGGAGAAGAGTGTGAAGGGTCGAAAGCTCGAAGGAGATCCAGAAGCGAGAGGAGCAAAAACGGGTTCTGGAGATATTGGAGTGAAAGAGTGAGAGAGAGAAAATTTTCGTTTTTCTTCTTCTAAATTTATCATACAGTTTTTATTTTTTAATGATTCTTATTGGTGAGATTTGAGAAGAGAATTCATTGTCCAAGGTTTGTTGTATATTTTACTCTCCTATTTTATGATTTTTGAATCTTTTATTTGATATGATGTTCATATTCATGTATACGGCTTTTCTTTGATGTTGAGTATTCTATTTTCTTTCTTTTGAGTGAAAGAATAGAAGAACATGTATAGACTATTTAATATGTTTTTTTTTAGTTGTAAAGGGTTCAGTTTATTTTGAATGTCACGTTCAATTTTATTTTTTTCCTATACCTTCCTAAATAAACAAATCATGTGCATAACCATGAGTAATGATAGTTAGTCAAAGGATTTTCTTATCAACAATAATCATCATCATCAAAATAGTAATAATGAGAATCAAACATTTTCTTTAAGAAAGATCCAAAGTAATACCTTATAAAAAGTAATCACTTTCTTTATGTCAAATTTTCTTTTAGCAACACTGTCCCTATTAATCAAGATTTTTGTTTTTATTAATATCAAAGAAGGATCTTTTGACTTCAAAACAAAAATAAAAAAAAGGAGAGTTAGATAGTTATTTATTCATTTTCTAGAAATATAAGATGAGCAATAACAGTAGTCATTAGCCATAAAGTTCACATTCTTTTTCTTAATAATACGACACTCTTTTTTTTTTTACATCAGACTGCTATTTGCACCCCTGTGTTTTAATGACACCACCTCCGTTTCTTTTAAATTTTTAGACTGCTATTTACACCCTCCAGATTCATGCATACCCCCCCCTGTCACTTAAGCCCAGTTTCGCATACTGGGCCCTCCTATGCGAAGGGCTTCCTTTTTTTACACCCCAGTTTTGATAATACAGCCTCCCTGCTACTTGCACCCCCCTTTTACTATTTCACCTCCTATTTCTCTTTTTAAATTTCGTTTCTTTCCTCTAAGCGAACTTATTTTCTTTTTTTTTACAAACCCTCTTTTCCCAATGATGGATAAATGTCTCACAAACCAAAAATCAATTCAATTGCGAAAACTCTTTTGATTACCTAAAATAAGAACCAATTATCATTAATGATCACTCGCGTCGTTGCCGTTTGGTTATTAACGATAATTTCATTTTCAAAGGAATTAGTAGTGTGATCACTCTAAACTGTTGTTGTTTGGTCTTCATGAACAATCCAATTTAAATAAAACCAATTGTCATTAATGATCACTCGCGCCGTTGCCGTTTGGTTGTTAATGATGATTTCATTTTCAAAAGAGTTAGTAGCGTGACCACTCTAAACCGTTGTTGTTTGGTCATCGCGAACACTCAAATAAAAAACAAAACCTTTTTAAAAACCCAGAACTACGTAGCTTTGAATTCTCCATCGCACCGGGAGATACGTAGGAGCGGATATCCTCCGTCAAGCACAATAAACTAAAAACATTTTTTTTTCTTTAAAAAAAAAACAAACACTTTTGCCAAAAATAAAATTTTCATTAAGTCTTTTCATTCTCTTTTCGAAAAAGGGGCAAATTTAAGTATTTTCCAAATCAGCACTTAAAGCCACACATTTAATTAAAGGTTCCCTTTCGGTAGAAAGGAGGCGTGGGGTGCTAAAACCTTCCTTATGCCTAACCGACCCCCGAACCCAAATCTTTCGGTTTTCCAAAAGGCCATCCGATTTTCAAAAGGTTTTTCTTCAATATTTTCCTGATAAAAAATATTGGTGGCGACTTCATTTTCAAAAAGTTGTAAACGAAGAAAGATTCCCTCAGGGACTTTTTCGGGCGCAACAGCTGGCGACTCCACTGGGGACTTTTTTTTTTTAAGTGGGTCAAGCCTAACTAATTAAATGTGTGGTTTAGTGTGCTATCGATGTGATTTGGATACTTTGTTTGCTTTTATCCCTTTTCGGTTTGCTCTTTTTATCATGTTGTATGCATGTGCATTTGTTTTCTCTCCTTCCATGTTTATTTTTCTCGTCTTTGCTTATGTGCTTAGTACCCTCATGCTTTTCCCCCCATCTTGTTATGTTCCCCTCTTCTTGGCCCCCTTTCTTGAGGTAAGCAAAGCACTTGACTATTGTCGAAACCCTAGGCTAGCTTATTTGATATTGAACCCTAGTGTAGACAACATGTTATCGCTTGCTATTGTCTGGACTGTTCTGGGTTTTCCTTCGCAGGAGGGGATATATGTGGGTAGTTTTAGGCGGTATGTCCCCGCTACACACACTCACCCCCTTATGATTAGGTGCTTTGAGAGAGGCCTAAAACCCAAGGTCTGAAAAACACCTAAGAGAGTGGAAACGAGTAGTGACTGCCAATTGGACCGATGTCCTTCTGCTCTCACGAAAGTTTCAGCCAGAGTATGCTCTTTTATGGTACCTCACACCAGATGGCATTCCATCGTTGTGGGTGTTATCATGAGAGAGATTTAGCTCTGGTAGCCTTTGCGAGGGAGTGAATAGAGCCACATGGGAGGATTACCCTTTAAATTGCCCTAGATCATAGGTCTCACCTCTTTTTAGGTCACAAGGGCTTTCCAAATTGTGTGCTGCATTGTAAACTAGGCACGTTTTCAAAAAGAAAAGGAGATTTTTCGAAAAAAAGAGAAAATAGAGAAAGAGTTGCCGTTGTAACCTTTCTTTCGCCGGTCTGTGCGAAGTGATATATGAACCACTTTACTTTTTAAAAAAAAAAGAGGGGAGTGAAAGAGTTACCGCTATAGCCTTTCTCATACCGGTCCATATGAAATAACGTACGACCCGCATTTTTAAAAAAACTTGAACCACTGCCAGTCAGGACTGGTCTCTAGACATAGAACATCATCATCATTTACACACATCCTTTGCATAAAACATACATTTTCAATAGTTTTCGCATGCATCTTTGCATTTCATCATGGTTTGCTTGCCAAGAACCCCAAGTAATGAGAAATTTTTGTCATAGATACGGCCTGGAATCGAGAAGGGAAACGGTGTATACTCCAAGGTACCCCGTTGTAAACAAGGTAGATGTGACTAGTCTGAAAAAATGTGTTGACCTGATGGGACCTATTGAAAGGGGATCGTTTGACAATGCTTATGGGAACCTCCGGAGGTTGTTGTTGCTAGAGGTGCAGACTGAGGCTATTGTGGCTTTGAGTAGATTCTATGACCCAGAAATCAGGTGCTTTCTTTTCAAAAATTTTCAAATGGCACCCACATTGGAGGAATATCAGCAGATTTTGGGTTTCACTCAGACAGAAGCTGTTCCCTACCGGTATCAAGAACAGTACTACACAGATGAGGGGTTCGCTGCATTACTGCAAGTGAGTGTAGAGGATCTGAAGCTCCAAAAGCAGAAGAGAAACAATGTGATAGGTTTCCCGCAGAGCTACCTTGAAGGTTTAATGGGAGCCTATGCTAGAAGTAAAAATTGGGTTGTCTTCAAGCGAGTTTTGGCCTTAGCAATTTTTGGGGTTGTTCTCTTTCCACAGATTGAGAGGTATGTGGATGTGACCGTTAGTGGTATTTTCCTAGCTTTCCAGAATAGGAAGAGTCCCATTAATCCAATTCCCGCCATCCTTGCTGACACTTATTCTGCTTTTACTCATCATTGTGACTTGAGAAGGAAGAAAATCTCTTGCTCTTCTCACCTGTTGTACGCGTGGCTTCTCATTCATGCCTTCACCAACCCAACACGAGTGGAAAAGTTGATTAGCTACGCTGTAACTTGTGAGGCAAAAGCTATGAGTATTCAAGAGTGGATCCAGTTTCTAGGGGGTCTAGATGAGCACTCGATCCGCTGGTATCTCTCATCTTGCTGGGAAGATAGGCCTAAGGTAGTCTTCCGCCGTGGTAGTTTTCAAAATGTCCCGCTAATGGGCACTAAGGGATGCATCAACTACAACCCGTCCCTGACTCTGAGGCAATTGGGGTATCCGATGAGGAATTCGCCTACTGAAGAGATGATATTCCCGCTTTACATCTTTGAAGGAGGACCAAAAGATGACAGTTTGCTTAGAAAGGTCTTGCAAGCCTGGAGTACGGTGGTTCGCATGGGAAAAGTAGAGCTTGCTCAGAGGACTAGTGGTATCACCTTCGCTCAGTGGCTCGGAAAAAGAATCCAGAATGTTCAACTGCCCTACCAAAAAGAGTTGCAAGTCGAGAGGGAAGTAGCAGACGCCAGTGTCCCTGTTGTCGAAGAATTAGGCGAGTTTAAGTTGGCTCTGATGAAGGCAGAGGAAGAGAAGAAATCTTTGCAAGCTGAGATAGAGAAGATGGCTCTGAAGAACAAAAGGTTGAAAGAAGAAAATGCCCTGAAGTCTGCTACCATTGAGAAGTTCAGTCAGAAACTAAAAGGGGAAGAGGAGAGCAAGTTAGAAGTTCAAAGGTATCTGCAAGGAGCCAAGGAGGAAATCAAGAGGCGAAGCTTGAAAGAGAAGAAGGCCCTGGAAGAAGCCAATCAGTGGAAAGAATTGTGGGATGAAGCAAAAATGGAAGAGAGAACTGCGAAAAGCTTGCTTGCCAAGTCAAAAAGAGAATCCCGCATGTTACAAGCTGAATGGGAGAGTAAGTTAGACAGTGTTGTGCAAGAAAGAGACTCATTTGAGAACATCCTCAGAGAATATCAGCGGGCCCTAAAAGCAGAGCAAGAGGATTCTGATGAGTTGAAGGAACGCCTTTGTCACATCAGCGATGCGTACCGGCAAGTGAGAGATGAAAGTCAGTATTGGGAACATCGCTATGTCGAGCTGCTCGGTAGGATTGAAGAGCAGGCAGTCATCATTGAGCTGAGGAATGAAGTTCAACACTGGAAGGATAGGTTCTCCAAGCTATCAGAGTTGGTCAACCAGGCTCTTGCGGATATGCCCAGGAAATTAAGAAAAGCTGAAACTGAGATGTATCCCCTCAACACCCCACTTGAGGTGTACAAATTTGTTGAGTACTGCAGAGCCCTAGTTGAGGAAGCCAAAGGAAAAGCCGGAAGTACCTCTACCAACAACAAAAGGAAAAGGAGTGGAAATGTCAAAGCTCTTTGTATTTGAGCTTCTTTATTGTAATTTTCCATTTTGTTTTATTGTACCTTTTCCTTTTTCAATCATTGTATCAGAATGTCGTACTTTCGGATTCAGATTTTGAGGTATTTTGTTTAAATACACCCGTTTCGCTTCCAGATTCCAATTTCAGTATGATCCAAAGAAAAATAACAAAAATAATCAAAGATTTACCTGCGTATCTATGACAAGACACAATACACTGCGATTGTCGGCAAGACAAACTAAACACGCATTCATTCGCATTGCATTCATTTATTCGTTCTTGTGTTCATAAGCGTGTTCCGTCAACAGAAAATTAGGCAAGCTGGTTAATCATCGCTATTGGACGCGTCTCCAAGCAAGAAACATGGAAAACAATCAAGCCAACCATGATCAGAACGATCCGCAGTCACATCAGGATGATGGAATTCCGGGAGGTCCGGATCCTAATGGTCAGGGTCAGCATGGTCAGAATCAGGGGAATCAAGTCATTCAAGCTGAGATGGAAGTCCTAAAGGCTCAAATGGCGGAGGTCATAAGAGTGCTAAGTGCCTTAAGAGATGTTGGCACAACTGAAGCTGCTGTCGCTGGGACGAACAATCCTCCTCCCCTTCCTGGGTCTGGGATCTCTCAAACCCTTCAAGCTGCGCAATGGCCTCCCTATGGTCTCCCACTGGGCTATACGCCTCCTGCTGCTGATGCAAACCCTGGAAGAGATCCTTCGGGAACCACGGGGCACGCTCAGCCTAATACAATTGTGAATGAGGTTGGAACAGGGACGCATCAAGCCCAGATTCAGATCCCAATTCCTGTTATTGCTCCAGGAACTCCGGCGGGTTTCAATTCACCAATAATGGTTCATCCACACGTACAGGGTCCAGTCCCTCAGAATATTGCTCACCGACACATGACCCCGGTCGCGGCATCGATGAATAACCCTCACTATGGTGCCGGCGGTTTCCCACAGAATTACCCTGCCGAAGCTAGAAGTCAGTATCAGATGCTGGAAGAAAGGTTAAGAGCTGTTGAAGGGGCAGGTTCCCGAGCCAGGAATGCCCATGAGTTGTGCTTGGTTCCTGATCTAGTCCTGCCGCCCAAGTTCAAAGCACCAACTTTTGACAACTACAGAGGGACAACTTGCCCAGTCAGCCATGTGACAATGTACTACCGAAAGATGACTGCCTACGCCCGTGATGATAACTTAATGATGCATTGCTTCCAAGAAAGTTTAGCCGGAGCTCCCCTTGACTGGTACATGCAGTTAGAGCCAACTAACATCCGTTGCTGGAAAGACATGGCGGATGCCTTCATGCGTCAATACCAGTATAACAATGATTTGGCTCCGGATAGAACTCAGCTACAATGCATGTCTAAGAGGGATAACGAGTCGTTCAAAGAGTATGCTCAGAGATGGCGGAACCTTGCGGTTCAAGTAAAACCCCCTCTGCTGGACAAAGAAATGGTCCACATGTTTATGGAAACCCTTCCTGCGGTGTATTATGATAGGCTGGTTGGCAGCGTAGCCTCAAACTTCTCTGAGATGGTGGTCACAGGGGAAAGAGTAGAGAACGGTATGCGGAGCGGAAGAATAGCTCAGGGCCCGACACCTCCTGCTGGTCAAAAAAAGCCATTTTTTGGGTCTCATAAGAAGAAAGAAGGTGAAACTAATGCAGTCATCGGAGCCAGTGGTCCGTCGCACCGCAATCCACCGCAAGCTATTTCGGTTCCTCCTCAGGCACCACTGGCACAGCCTTTTCAATCAAATTATCAGTACCGGAACTATAATGAAAGGAAGCCTGTTGTCTTTGATCCCATTCCCATGTCTTACACAGACTTGTTTAATTATCTCATCACCAACAAAATAATCAATACTCGTCAAATGAAGCCTTATCAGCCTCCCTATCCCAGAGGGTACAACGCAAATGCCACCTGCGCCTTTCATTCAGGGGCAGTAGGTCATGTGGTGGAGGATTGTAAAAAATTCAAATATGTGGTGCAAGAATTACTTGATAAGAAAAGCATATCATTTCAACAACCCAATATAGCCACCAATCCGTTGCCAGGGCATGGAGGATCTGCTATTAATGCCGTTGACCATCAGGGGGGTCAGTGTTTGGTTAGAAAAGTTGATTGCATTCAGATGCCTTTGAATTTTATCCATGCTGAATTATGCTGTTTTGGTGTCATCAAGGAAGGTTGTGCTAGGAAAGACGCCTGTGATAATCCTCGCTGCATCGGGGCATGTGAAGGCTTTAAACCAATTCTCCAAGATCTCTTAGACAGACACCTGGTCCAAGTGGGAATCCAGGAGAAAGAAGAAAGTATATTTACCTTGCAATCAGGCAATGGAAGCTTCAGGAGACCGATTGAGATTCCCTGCAATCTGAATTCCAGCCTAGCTGAGACGAGACCCTCGACTGTTGTTATTCCAGTACCTGCTGCTACCCCCAGTGGGGAGACTAGGATGACTCCATGGAGCTGCAATGTGCAAATGCAAGCGGAGGTCCCTAAAGGCACTTTGGATATAACAAACATTGCTGGAGGTAGTTGTATCATAAGGAGTGGAAGGTTGTATACTCCTGAAAACCTTAGAAGAGAGCAATCCAAGGGAAATGAAGAAAGGGCCCGTAAGGGAAAAGACAAGGAAGCTGTAGAAGTCAGGGATGTGTCGGACAAAGAAGCTCAAGAATTCCTGAGAGTAATGAGACAGAGTGAATATCGGGTGATAGACCAGCTGAATCAAACTCCATCCAAGATCTCAATGCTCTCTTTGCTGCTTAGTTCAGAGGCACATCGTGCTGCACTGTTAAAGGTCCTGAATGAAGCTCACGTCTCCCATGACATTACAGTAAACCAGCTTGATGGCATTGTTGGCAACATTGTAGCCTCTAATTACTTAACCTTCTCAGACACTGAGCTGCCTCTGGCAGGAAAGAATCATAATCAAGCTCTTCACATCTCAGTCAAGTGTGGAGACCATATACTTGCCAGGGTGCTTATTGATAACGGTTCATCCTTGAATGTGCTGCCTAAGTCTACAATGGATAAGCTGGATGTAGACTGTTCATATCTGAAACCGAGCTCCACCTTGGTCAGAGTATTTGATGGGTCAGTGAAAGAAGTTTTTGGAGAAGTAGAAGTGCCGCTGCAGGTAGGCCTTGAAGTATTTTATGTCGTCTTTCAAGTGATGGACATCAATTCATCCTACAGTTGCCTGCTAGGACGTCCTTGGATACATGCGGCTGGGGCAGTGCCATCCTCGCTTCATCAGAAACTCAAGTTTGTGGCTAGGGGAAAGCTGATAGTGATCTCCGGAGAGGAAGAAACATTGATAAATCGATCACCACCTGAATATTATGTGGAAGCAGCAGAAGAGTCCTTTGAGACTGCTTTCCAAGGTTTGGAGATTTCAAACGCTGTCTTCGTCGAAGGGGAGCCTCGGTGGAAGCCTAAGTGGTCCAGGGCTGACATGATGGCTGCAAAGGTGATGCTGGGACATGGGTATCAGATTGGTAAGGGCTTAGGAAAAGCTGCTCAAGGAATTGTAATGCCTGTCCAGTTGAGGGGCAATATTGAGAGGTTCGGTGTTGGGTACATCCCAAGTCTTGCTGATTGGGAGAGGCTGACATCTGACAGGAGGGAGAAATGGCTGGCCAAACTCAGAGGAAAGGCACCCAATCAGGGGAGAATGGTCATCGCTAATCTTAAGAACAACTTCCGGAGTGCTGGTATGCTGAACCCTGACCAGGTTAATATGGTTGAAGAAGGATCAAGTTCAAGTGGCCGTGCTGTAGGTCTGATGCGCTGCTGTGCGGCTGGAGAGAAGCTGCAAAACTGGGAGATCATGGATTTCCCCGTATTTTTCAATTTAAAGTAATTATCGTTGTAATGCAGATCCCTCGGCTCTGCCCAAGGCCTTGGGATATTTCATTCGGGCACACATGTTTTCGTCAAAAATCATCAATCAATAAAGTGTTATTTTGAATTTTCAATAAAATTTCTGTCTTCATCTTCTATCTGTGTTGCTTTTTCTTTGTTTTTATTCGCCGCTCCATTCTAATGCAGATCAAAAATAAACTCTGAAAATAACAATGCCCATAACTCATACTGTGATTTTGATTACCCGGTTAATCAAGCCGAGGAAGATGTTGAGAATGATTGGGATACTCCTCCAGAAATCATGAGAATGGTAGAACAAGAAGAAAAGGTCATCGAACCCCATGAGGAGTCTACAGAAATGGTCAATTTGGGTACTAAGGAAGACAGAAAAGAGATCAAGGTTGGTACCGCAATGGAGGATAAAGAGCGCAAAAAGTTGATTCAGCTCCTGTTCGATTACGCTGACGTATTCGCATGGACATATCGGGACATGCCAGGGTTGAGCACAGATATTGTTGAACATAAATTGCCAGTGAAATCAGAGTGTCCCCCTGTGAAACAGAAGTTAAGGCGGATGAAGCCTGAAATGTCTTTGAAAATCAGGGATGAGGTCAAGAAACAGTTTGATGCAGGGTTCTTAGCTGTGGCAAAATATCCTGAGTGGGTAGCAAACATTGTTCCAGTCCCTAAGAAAGATGGAAAGGTCCGAATGTGTGTCGACTACCGTGACTTGAACAGAGCAAGCCCTAAAGATGATTTCCCTCTACCCCATATCGACGTTTTGGTGGACAGTACTGCTCAGCATTCGATGTTCTCCTTCATGGATGGAAATTCAGGCTATAACCAGATCAAAATGGCTCCAGAGGATATGGAGAAAACCACCTTCATAACCCTTTGGGAAACTTTCTGTTACAAGGTCATGCCTTTCGGGTTGAGGAATGCCGGGGCAACCTACCAAAGAGCGATGGTAACCCTATTCCATGACATGATGCATAAGGAGATCGAAGTCTATGTGGATGACATGATTGCCAAATCAAAGACTGATGAAGAGCACGTGGTTAACCTGCAGAAGCTGTTCGAGCGTCTCAGAAAGTACAAACTCAGGTTGAACCCCGCTAAGTGCACCTTTGGGGTTAGGTCAGGGAAGCTGTTAGGGTTCATTGTTAGCCAGAAGGGAATTGAGGTAGACCCGGACAAAGTACGAGCAATCCTGGAGATGCCAGCACCTAAAACAGAGAAAGAAGTTCGTGGTTTCCTGGGAAGACTAAATTACATCTCTCGATTCATCTTCCAGTTGACTGCAACTTGCGAACCAATTTTCAAACTGCTGTGCAAAAACCAAGAGATGAAGTGGAATGATAAATGTCAAGAAGCGTTTGAGAAAATCAAGGCGTATCTCCAAAATCCACCCGTCCTAATGCCACCTGTGTCTGGCAGGCCCCTCATCCTATACCTCACGGTGCTAGACAACTCTATGGGCTGCGTGCTGGGGCAACACGATGAGTCAGGAAAGAAAGAACATGCGATCTACTACATAAGCAAGAAGTTCACAGACTGTGAGGCAAGGTATTCATCATTGGAGAAGACTTGTTGTGCTTTAGCCTGGGCTGCGCATCGACTGAGACAGTATATGTTGAGTCACACTACCTGGTTGGTGTCCAAAATGGACCCAATCAAGTACATATTCGAAAAACCTGCGCTCACAGGTAGAATTGCTCATTGGCAAATGCTTCTGTCAGAGTACGATCTCGTGTACGTAACCCAGAAGGCGATTAAAGGTAGCACACTGGCAGACTGCCTGGCACATCAACCGGTTGAGGATTACCAATCAATGCAATGTGAATTCCCAGATGAGGACATTATGGCGTTATTTGACGCAGGGAAATCTCAAGATGATGAAAGGTGGAGAGTGTTGTTTGACGGTGCCTCTAACATGTGGGGGCACGGGATCGGAGCAGTGCTGATCTCCCCAGACAACCGCTTTATACCAGTCACCGCCAGGCTAAGCTTCTATGTCACAAACAATATTGCAGAGTATGAAGCGTGTATCTTGGGTATCCAGGCAGCTCTCGATCGGAAAGTCAAGAGGCTCGACGTGTACGGAGATTCAGCTCTAGTTGTCCATCAAGTAAAAGGAGACTGGGAAAAAAGAAATTCTGATTTGATTCCTTACCGTGACTACATTCAAGAATTAATCAAGCCCTTTGAGGAAATCACTTTCCAACACATACCCCGCAGCGAGAATCAGTTGGCCGATGCCTTGGCAACTTTGTCCTCTATGTTCAACGTCAGCTGTGACAAAAGTCTGACGACTGTCAGAATCCAGCACAGAGAACAGCCTGCTTATCACTACTGTATGGCAGTCGAAGAGGGATCAGATAGTAGGCCTTGGTACCATGACATCAAGCAGTATATCACAAACAGAGAGTATCCTCCCGGAGCTACAGAGAATGACAAGAGAACCCTCAGGAGGCTGTCAACAGGTTTCTTCTTGAGTGGAGACGTCCTTTACAAGAGAAACCATGACTTGGTACTCCTCAGGTGTGTAACGGGAGAAGAATCAGTAAAGATTATGCGAGATGTTCATGAAGGCTCATTTGGGGTTCATTCCAACGGGCACGCAATGGCTAGAAAAATCCTGAGAGCTGGATACTACTGGTTGCAGATGGAATCAGACTGTTACAGTTTTGTGAGAAGATGCCATAAATGCCAAATCTATGCAGATCACACCCATGTACCTCCAACTTCTCTGAATGTTTTGAGCGCACCATGGCCATTCTCAATGTGGGGCATGGACATCATTGGTCCCATTGAACCCAAAGCTTCCAATGGTCACCGTTTCATTCTGGTTGCTATTGACTACTTCACTAAGTGGGTGGAGGCTGCTTCTTATCCCAATGTAACGAGCTCAGTGATTGCTAAGTTCATCAAGAAAGACTTGGTTTGCCGCTACGGCCTTCCAAATAAGATTATCACAGACAACGGTAGTAATTTGAACAGCAGATTGATAAAGGATTTGTGTAAAGACTTCAAAATACAACATCACAACTCTTCTCCCTACCGCCCAAAGATGAATGGGGCAGTTGAGGCAGCCAACAAGAATATCAAGCGGATAATACAGAAGATGGTCGTGACCTATAATGATTGGCACGAGATGCTCCCCTTTGCCCTGCATGGTTACAGAACCTCAGTACGCACCTCAACAGGGGCCACCCCTTACTCCCTGGTTTACGGGTCAGAGGCAGTCCTCCCCATTGAAGTTGAAATACCATCCCTGCGGGTGTTAATGGAGACAAAACTTGATGAAGCAGAATGGGTTCGGTCTCGTCTTGACCAGTTGAATCTCATTGATGAAAAACGGGTGGCCGCAATGTGTCATGGACAGTTGTACCAACAGAGGATGAGGAGGGCTTTTGACAAGAAAGTCCGTCCTCGTGAATTCCAAGAAGGAGTTCTTGTGCTCAAGCAGATCTTGCCGATTCAAACAGACTCTAGGGGGAAATGGGCTCCCAAATATGAAGGACCTTATGTGGTGAAGAAGGCATTCTCAGGAGGAGCTTTAATTCTGGCAAACATGGACGGAGATGAGATCCCAAATCCAGTGAACTCAGATGTGGTCAAGAAGTATTATGCCTAGAAAAATGGACGAAAAAGGAGAAAGATAAGCCAAGGAAAAATCAGCTCGCTAGGTTGAAAACCCGCAAAGGGGGACCTAGGCAAAATCAGAGTGGCCCGGTGGATTGAAAACCCGCAAAGGGCGATCCAGGCAAAAATTAGGGCCAGAAAACTTGGGCTTGAGAAAAGAAAAAAGGCAATCAGCGCTCCAAAGGTTCGGATAAGGGGGAGATCAGTATTATGAGTATGAACGGTGGGCACCGTTACTTCAGAGGCGAAATCACGAGATTTGTTCCTTTTTGCTTGTATTTTTTGTAGTTTAAAAGAAAGATTGCAATGCACTTTCGATTGGCGTGACTTTCTGCACGTCCAATTTCTATATCAATAAAAATCCAGCTTTTCTTTGATATGTGTGCTTTACGTGTCTCTGCTTTCATCTATTCAGTTTCTTTCAAAATAATAACTTTTATGATTGATGAAATCGAATTGCAAAACATGTGCACATTCAGAGCATTACAGGATCATTACGAAATCTTTGAAAAAATACGGAAAGAAGTGATTCCCCAAGTGAATAAAATTGCGAAAAAACAGTCGTGACGAACCAGTGTGCAATCCTCGCGGGATCATCGTCCTGGAACAGCCTTCACCCGGCAGATCGATTTAACCAGCAAAAAAAAAGAGTGCCAAAGAAAAACAAATAAGCAGAAAAAAAGAAAGCTGCTTAAAGAAAACAAACAGAGAAAACAAAAACAAATAAGCAGAAAAAAGAAAGCTGCTTAAAGAAAACAAACAGAGAAAACAAAAACAAATAAGCAGAAAAAAGAAAGCTGCTTAAAGAAAATAAACAGAATAAACAAAAAAACAAAAGGGAAAATCACAGAAGACGGAACATAAAAGAACACAACACCTTCACATCATTCATCATATCATCCACACCATTCGTCATTCCATGACATCAAACAGTGGTGCGTTACACTTTCAAATTCGCATCTCAGAAGAGCGAAGAAATGCAAAAGAAAAAGAAGTGAATGAGGAATCAAACAGAAAAAGCATCCCACCAAAATCAATCATTGCATTCATGTGCATCCAAATACCCAAATGCATGCATTTCGTGCACCATCCAAGAAGTTACTTCGGACCAGAGAGTCCCAAAAATCTCATTTTTTAGAAAATCACCATCAGCACTGAGTTAGTAAACTCCATAAACCCAGAGTTAGTAAACTCCATCAACACAGAATTAGTGAACTCCTCCCACAGATCACAACATCGTGTACGAGCACGCGATGGATCCATCAGACTTCGTTAAGTCCTTCGGATTAGTTGTGTCAGCCTAAGGCATAGCGTAAATCCATTGATCAAATCAGTTCCGGACCTGATGTTGATCGGCCGCTCGAAAAGGCCACCCCCAAAACTCGGACTCGACCAGAGTTCGTTAGAAGGTTTTTAGGCAACCTCCGAATCCCCAATTTACCGCTTTTTCCAATTCACCGTTTTTCCCAATTTACTGCTTTCCCGTTAATGCGACAAGTGTTAACCCCCCCTTTTCTCAAAAGGAAAATAACAAAAAGAAAATTTGAGCTTTTCTGGAGCGGACAAAATTAGTGTTATTTCTATATCTTTATTTCCATTTCACCAACAAATATGAAAAGGCCAAGTCATATTTCTTGGCGAAATGTGAAATAAAGAGGGGCAGCTGTAATACCCTAATTTTGTCCTATCCAAAAATAAGAAATTTTATTTAAAATAATTATTTTATTTTCATGCCATGTTTTATTTTATTTTAGTTTGCTACAAGTTTTAATATTTGAAAAAATAATAATTAAGAGTATCAAAATAAAATAGGCAAAGGAGCATAGGGGGGGTCTGTTAAAAAATATATAAAGTGCAATCAGGATTGGGCCATCAAAAACCCAACCCAACAAAAAAGGGCCAGCCCAATTCGCATAACCCATATCCTAACCCTAATCCAACCCATGACCCATAACCCAACTCACCAAAACCCTAATTTCCCTCCTCTCCTAACCCTAATTCGACCCCACCCCCTTTTACCCCAAAAAATGTCCACATTCACTCTCCCCCCTAGCCCTAAAAAATGTCCACATTCATCCCCAAACCCTAGCCTAGAAATCCGCCCCCATTCCCTCTTTTCCCTCCTTGGAACTCACAATCCCACTTCCACACACTTCCCACTTCCCCATATCTCATTTCCCCATACACTCCACCCTTCCCTCTCTCCTCCCCAACGGCTCTCTCCCTTTTCCACGCCTCTCTTTCTCTCTCCCTCACACATCACTCAACTCACTCTCTCTCACACACTTCCCCTTCCAAACCCTAAAAAATTTCGGCACTCAACCCTCTCTCTCCTCTCCCTCACGCATCCCTCACACTCTCCTATCATACTCACTCTCATCTTTTCACTTCACACACTCAATTCTCTTTCTCTCTCTCTCATACGCTCCCCCACTCCATCAAAGAAAAGAAAAAAAAAGCAAACATCACCTCCACCTCTCTTCCCTAGCCGTCCACCCTCTTTTCTCTTCCTTTCATGCTTCCTTTCACCACCACTCACGAAATCACCATTTTTGGTGCCCCCCCCTTTCTCTCCTCTCCCACGAAATCGCCATCTTTGGGCATCACCACACAAGAGGCCGTTGGTCCCTCCAAAGCTCACGGATTCATCCAAGGAAACGTGTTTTCCATTTCGTTTTTCTCAAGGATAGCACGCAAACGGATCTATACACAAGGCTTGGTGGAAAAAACCGAAAAACAAAGCACACAACTACAAGATCAAGTTTTGGTATAAATAGGAGTTACGGTTTTGAGGCAAGGGGGACGATTTTTGAGGGAGAAGAGTGTGAAGGGTCGAAAGCTCGAAGGAGATCCAGAAGCGAGAGGAGCAAAAACGGGTTCTGGAGATATTGGAGTGAAAGAGTGAGAGAGAGAAAATTTTCGTTTTTCTTCTTCTAAATTTTTCATACAGTTTTTATTTTTTAATGATTCTTATTGGTGAGATTTGAGAAGAGAATTCATTGTCCAAGGTTTGTTGTATATTTTACTCTCCTATTTTATGATTTTTGAATCTTTTATTTGATATGATGTTCATCTTCATGTATACGGCTTTTCTTTGATGTTGAGTATTCTATTTTCTTTCTTTTGAGTGAAAAAATAGAAGAGCATGTATAGACTATTTAATATGTTTTTTTTAGTTGTAAAGGGTTCAGTTTATTTTGAATGTCACGTTCAATTTTATTTTTTTTACCTATACCTTCCTAAATAAACAAATCATGTGCATAACCATGAGTAATGATAGTTAGTCAAAGGATTTTCTTATCAACAATAATCATCATCATCATCAAAATAGTAATAATGAGAATCAAACATTTTCTTTAAGAAAGATCCAAAGTAATACCTTATAAAAAGTAATCACTTTCTTTATGTCAAATTTTCTTTTAGCAACACTGTCCCTATTAATCAAGATTTTTGTTTTTATTAATATCAAAGAAGGATCTTTTGACTTCAAAACAAAAATAAAAAAAAGGAGAGTTAGATAGTTATTTATTCATTTTCTAGAAATATAAGATGAGCAATAACAGTAGTCATTAGCCATAAAGTTCACATTCTTTTTCTTAATAATACGACACTCTTTTTTTTTTACATCAGACTGCTATTTGCACCCCTGTGTTTTAATGACACCACCTCCGTTTCTTTTAAATTTTCAGACTGCTATTTACACTCTCCAGATTCATGCATACCCCCCCCTGTCACTTAAGCCCAGTTTCGCATACTGGGCCCTCCTATGCGAACTGGGCTTCCTTTTTTTACACCCCAGTTTTGATAATACAGCCTCCCTGCTACTTGCACCCCCCTTTTACTATTTCACCTCTTATTTCTCTTTTTAAATTTCGTTTCTTTCCTCTAAGCGAACTTATTTTCTTTTTTTTTACAAACCCTCTTTTCCCAATGATGGATAAATGTCTCACAAACCAAAAATCAATTCAATTGCAAAAACTCTTTTGATTACCTAAAATAAGAACCAATTATCATTAATGATCACTCGCGCCGTTGCCGTTTGGTTATTAACGATAATTTCATTTTCAAAGGAATTAGTAGTGTGACCACTCTAAACTGTTGTTGTTTGGTCTTCATGAACACTCCAATTTAAATAAAACCAATTGTCATTAATGATCACTCGCGCCGTTGCCGTTTGGTTGTTAATGATGATTTCATTTTCAAAAGAGTTAGTAGCGTGACCACTCTAAACCGTTGTTGTTTGGTCATCGCGAACACTCAAATCAAAAACAAAACCTTTTTAAAAACCCAGAACTACGTAGCTTTGAATTCTCCATCGCACCGGGAGATACGTAGGAGCGGATATCCTCCGTCAAGCACAATAAACTAAAAACATTTTTTTTTCTTTAAAAAAAAAACAAACACTTTTGCCAAAAATAAAATTTTCATTAAGTCTTTTCATTCTCTTTTCGAAAAAGGGGCAAATTTAAGTATTTTCCAAATCAGCACTTAAAGCCACACATTTAATTAAAGGTTCCCTTTCGGTAGAAAGGAGGCGTGGGGTGCTAAAACCTTCCTTATGCCTAACCGACCCCCGAACCCAAATCTTTCGGTTTTCCAAAAGGCCATCCGCTTTTCAAAAGGTTTTTCTTCAATATTTTCCTGATAAAAAATATTGGTGGCGACTTCATTTTCAAAAAGTTGTAAACGAAGAAAGATTCCCTCAGGGACTTTTTCGGGCGCAACACATGGTTGGCCATAAGAGCAACATGAGCTTCTTCGCTTTCTGAACCATCTGGAAAGCTTGTGTCATTGTCTTCCCACGCCACGTAGGCTTTCCTTCTTTTGTTTTCTCTGAATGCCTTCTTTTCGAATTTGGATCCCTTTTTCTGTAAACTAGGGCATTCCATCCTCATGTGACCAGGTTTCCCACATTCATAGCAAGTTGAAGGACCGGATGAACTTTCTTTGTTGGAGAACTTCTCAGGAGAAAAATCTTTGGCAAAATTTTTCTTTCTCACAAGGTCAACTTGAACTAGACGCTTTCAGAGACAAGCTTTTCTTTTTCTTGTCTGTATTTTCGTGCTCAGCCAAACGGGTGAGCTCTAGTTCATGCTCTTGTAACTTACCGAATAGAGTGGCAAGTGACATAGTAGCTAAATTCCTGGATTCAGCTATAGCAGTTACTTTAGGTTGACATTCTCTGTTTAGACACCTTAGAACTTTGTTGATCAGATCTTCAGCAGGGAATGGCTTTCCCAAAAGACCCACTTGATTCACTATGTGAGTGAACCTCTTTTGCATTTTTGGAATAGTTTCACCTGAATTCATTCTGAATAGCTCGTATTCTCTCATCAGAGTGTTCGTTCTAGCCCTTTTTACTTCATTTGTACCCTCATGAGTGACTTGCAGATTATCCCACATTTCATGAGCAGATTTACAGTTTGAAACTCTAAAAAATTCATCAGAACTCAAAGCAGAAGTAATTATGTTTTTAGCCCGCAGATTATGTTGAACTTTTTTTCTCCTCATCAGACCATTCATTTCTACCTTTTATTGTAACAATACCATTTACCGTGTGCGTGGGGACATGGAGTCCTTTTTCCACAGCATCTCAAACATATAAGTCTACCCCTTCAATGAATATTCTCATTCTTTCTTTCCAATATGCGTAATCTTTCCCGTTGAATCCCGAAGGACGGGTAAGAGAAGCACCCTCTTGCGTAGACCAACCTGAAGCCATTTCTCTTGAAGCTGCTAGGCCCTTTATACAAGAGTCTAGATCTGATACCACTTGTTGCCAAATGGCTTCAGTCTCAAGAGGGGGGTGAATTGAGATTTAAAAACTTTTCAGATCTTTTTCCCCTTTTCAATGACTTAGATTAATTTTCGTGCAGGTTAAGTGGAAGCGAAGGAATTAGAAAATAAAGCAATAAAGAACACAGCAGATTTATACTGGTTCGGTCACCTCCTAGTGACCTACGTCCAGTCCTCACACCCTTGTGAGATTTTCCACTAACACAACAAGGCTTACGGGTGCCTTGGAAACCTTTACAGACTTAGGCACTCTCCTCCTAGGATACCCCACCTATGGAGAGCCCTCAAATCTAATACAACAATAACAAGAGATACCCCACCCTGTTACAACCAGCTGCCCCTGAAAGATACCCCACTTCCTAGTACAAACAGCTATCCTAGAGAGATACCCCACTCCCTAGTACAAAATACAACCAATAAACAATTACAAACTTCAAGACTGAAATACCTCTAATGTAGGCAGATAATACAACTTGAAGATTCCAACCCCAACTAACTCTTGCGAAAGATCAGCTCTGACGGACCAGCGGTACGAGAAGAGCAAAAAATAAAATATGAAGAGTTTTTCTCAAATGTGATTCTGAATCGTGAAATGGGTTGATTGCAAAATGAATTCTGAAGCCTCTATTTATAGGCGTATAGAAAATATGACCGTTGAAACATTTATGGAAATGTGAGAATCGATTATGTGCCTGAATGCACTAAAGATGATAATCGATTGTATGCTTGATTGGATCTAGGACAATAATCGATTGTGTGCCTGAATTAACTAAGGTGACAATCGATTATGTGCCTGAAACATTTTAAGATGGTAATCGATTCTTTGCTTTGTTTGAATAGAGATGCAAATCGATTCATGGATTTAAGACAGGTAAGGAATCGATTTTTTGCTTAATGAAAATTAGTATGAATCGATTCTTCCTTTTTAGAGATGCTTAGAAATCGATTTTATGCTTAGTGTAAAATAGTATGAATCGATTCTACCTTTTTGGAATTACTTAGGAATCGACTTGCATACTTAGTGAAACTAGTATGAATCTATTCTTAGCTTTTGTATGAATCGATTTATGCTTTTCAAAAATGCTTCTTGTGTTTATGTGTGCATGCATGCATTTTGAAACCTTGTGTGAGTGTGTGAGACTTTGAGAGACGAGCTGACCTTCGGAAGAGATTACACTTTTTCCTAAGACACACCCAAACCCTAAGGACTACCTTTATTTCTTGAGACTTCAATTCTTGAGCTTGATTGTCTTGGATTGTGACTTTAGATACTTTGTCACTTTCATCAACTTTGGCCATCAACTTTGGCTTTGTCTTTTTCATCATCAAAACCTAACCTGCAATATAAGTTACCTGCAATACAAGATATCCACAAGCTGGTATTTATAGGAATTTGTGTCCGTTGTGAGCCGTCAGATTGATAAAGTTGATCTGAGCCGTCCAAGTATGATAACCAAAATTGGGCTTGCATATGGTGGATATGGATCAAAGTGATCGGGCCAATCCATGTCCAAATGATGAATGGGCCTCTTGGTCCAGTCCAGAATAGTTGCCCCCCAAGCCGAGATTATTCCAGAGGATGGTCTTGGCTTGAAGGATTTTCGTTGATTCGTCCGACGCGATGGCTCGTATGACCATAGTCACATTGGAACAAATCGTGACCTTGGCACCCATGGTACCCAGGAGCCAACACAAACCGTGAACTTGCATGAACTTGGCGCCCATGGCGCCCAGGAGCCAACACAAACCGTGAACTTGCATGAACTTGGCGCCCAAGGCGCCCAGGAGCCAACACAAACAGTGATCTTGCATGAACTTGGCGCCCATGGCGCCCAGGAGTCAACACAAACTGTGATCTTGGAGCTTCAGTCACAAACCTTGGCGCCCTTGGCGCCCAGTAGCCAAACCCATGACCTTGCTAGCCCAAACCTTCATCCAGGCACCCTTAGTGCCCAGCAGGGAGAAACTGTGACGTTGCTCAATGCAAACTGTCACCTTGACGCCCAGCAGCACAAACCGTGACCATAGCATAACTCGTCATCTTTGCGCCCTTGGCGTCCAGCACCACAAACCGTGACCATGCATAACCCGTCCCCTTGACGCCCTTGGCGCCCAGACCAAACCGTGACCATGCTCTATAGAACCTGTCACCTTGGCGCCCTTGGCACCCTGCAGCACAACCCGTGACCATAGCATAACCCGTCACCTTGGCGCCCAGCCCCACAAACCGTGACCATTCATAACCCGTCACCTTGGCGCCCTTGGCACCCAAACCAAACCGTGACCATGCCTAACCCGTCACCTTGGCGCCCATGGCGCCCAGCACCACAAACTGTGACCATGCATAACCTGTCACCTTAGCGCCCTTAGCGCCCAGACCAAACCGTGACCATGGGATCTTGGCGCCCTTGGCGCCCTGCTCTTCCAAACCGAGAACATGGAATCTTGGCGCCCTTCACTTGAAAACCGTGAACATGGGATCTTGGCGCCCTTCACCAGCAAACCTTGGTCATGGACCTTGGCGCCCTGCACTAGCAAACCTTGATCATGGAACCGTGACCTCATGGTCTCACACCCTATTGGTGATTTTGCGCGTGTGCGCCTTCTCGTTGGACTTAGGATTTTTCCGGTAGACAGTCGCTAAATTTGTCTTGCTTTAGACGGTTAAGTTGTCGACGCCTTTCGGAACAATTTGTAATGATGTATACTCTGAACAGAGTTTACCAAGACTCAGCCTGGATAGAACTCGTCATAAGGGGTCGTGACCACCAAGGTCATCTTGAAGTATACCCTTGGCACAGATTACCAGGACTCGGCCCGGATAGAACTCGCCCAACGGGTTGTCACCACCAATGTCAGCTTGAAGTGTACCCTAGGCACAGTTTACCAGGACTCGGCCCGGATAGAACTCGCCCAAGGGGTTGTGACCACCAAGGTCAGCTTGAAGTATACCCTTGGCACAGTTTACCAGGACTCGGCCCGGATAGAACTCGCCCAAGGGGTTGTGACCACCAAGGTCACTTTGTGGAAAGAATTATGAGATTCTTGCTTTGGTAAATAGAAAAATGCAAACGATCATGGTGTCTTCCTTTGACCAGTATTTTTACTGATGGTCTTATTTGTTTCGGCATGCCGTGGCACTCTTGATTCCTTTGCTAGGATAGGACGTGCACGTCAGCGCTTGCCTACTTCGTGCGATCTTGCATCTAGAGATGTATTTGCAAAACCATCGTCTTGGAAAGATGGTCTTGGCTTAAAGTTAATGTCAAGGTTGCCCCTGCGAGGTAGGCTGTCCTTCCTTGCAGGCAATGTCGGGTCTCAAACGTGTCTCGTTCTACCCATAACTATGGAGTTGGGCCCTTTTTCTTTCGTGTCCTTAAGGAATTTTCTTTGGAACAAGCGTCAATCTAGTGAACTAGAGCAAAAACTGTAATTGCAAAATGAACTTTTAATCATTCATATCGAGCTTCTACATTCTGCATTTGTGCCCAAACAGTAAAATTCTTAACTAGGCCTAATTCTAGTTTCCAGTCCTGATGTCCTCTGAGAAGCGACCTTGTCGAGGTCAGGGCTCACGAGGAGTCCTGTCATATTGGACTCGCTTCCGCCATGGTTCTTCAATGGCCTTGCAGGCCAGCTCGTCCTTCTTGCTGCCAACCTTGGCTTCCTCTTGGTATGCCATGTTGTCTTCTTCATAATCCATGTACTTTTGTGCCTTCTGAAGGAACTCATCCAAGCTTCGGGGTTTGTTAATCCCCACGTCTCTTTGAAACAGGCTTCCTTTCTTAAGGCCATCCTTCATCCAAAAGAGCCTTCTCTTGTCTTCAAGGTTTCTGACGTTGCCAGCCTCCTTGTTGAACCTTTCCAGATATTCTCTAAGCGTTTCTTTCTCTCCTTTCCTGATCGCCCTGAGTACCTCTTTAGATTTTGGCTTCAAGCGGGAAGCGGCAAAGCGAGTTGTGAACATGGTGGACAGCTGCCCCCAGGATGAAACCGAGTTTGGTTTCAAATCCTGGAACCAAGTTAGTGTTGAATCCGTGAGAGTGAAGGGAAAGATCTTGCAGTGGACAGGTTCCATTTCCCCCCGGTATCCCATCATGACAGAGAAGTAGGCCAAATGCCTGTCAGGGTCCCCAGTCCCGTCGTACGTTTTGAGGGCTAGGAGCTTCTCTAAGGTCCTTGGAATTGGGCAGTCGTCAACATTCCTAGTGAAGGGTCCTTCATTGGAGGTCCATTGTGAGTTGTGAGGTGACCATTCCCCGAGATTTATGTCTCGACGGTCACGTCGGGTTCGAGATCTCCTCGAGGTATATCTTTGGCGATGCCTCTTGTGGGTCTTGGCTCGGCTCCGCAACCTCTCGCGAGAATTTGAGGTTGCGAGCGATGAGGACCTGGGGAGAGACTCCTAAGGCCGGTATGTACCGTCCAGCGAGGATGGAGTGGTGCTTGGAGGTGAATCTGATCCTTGGTGCCTGCCGCGTCGAGGAGGAGAGTGGCGAGCTCGCTTCCGTCTAGGTGAAAAGCGATGATTGTGATGACGCCTGGGTGGAGATCTGCGGCGCCTGTAGCTCATTGTCCTTGGGGAAGGCGTGTTCCAGCAAGGATGGGACTGCTTAGGCATGGATGCCATTCGTCTCTCTATCTGCCTGAGGCGCGCTTCTTGCTGCAACATAGTCTGGGTGCGGTTGCACAGCAGGTCCAAGAGCTGGCGGATGGTTGCCGCATCCCCAGGTTGGACGGGGATCTGGATAGAGGCTGGCTGTGGTGCCGGGACCTGAATGTCTTGGTCTGGTGTGGGAGCAGCAAGGCCTTCGAGAGTGCCCTCTGGCAGGGGCTACGGAGCGGCAATGCTTTGGACTCGGGGTCTACCTCTGGGTGCCATGGGAAAGTAGGAAAAAGTTCAAAAAAGTTGAGATGGTGTGAAAGATAGATATCCCCCACTGTAGTCGCCAATGTTCTGTACCTTGTAGTGCTGGGTGGACTGCAGTTGGTAGGTCACCTGCTGCCTGGCCGGAGGTTAGTGCGAGCTCGGGAGGGGTACCTGCGAAGCCACTCTGACACTCAAGTCAGTATTGAGAATAGATGAGTGATTTAGCTAGGAATCAGAGTGTACCTTATTATGACAATGTGAGCTGGTATTTATAGGAATTCGTGTCCGTTGTGAGCCGTCCGATTGATAGAGTTGATCTGAGCCATCCAAGTATTATAACCAAAATTGGGCTTGCATATGGTGGATATGGATCAAAGTGATCGGGCCAATCTATGTCCAAATGCTGAATGAGCCTCTTGGTCCAGTCCATAACAGTCACCGTCAAAATAAATTAAAATATAAATGCACTATCTCGAATGAAATAGACATAGTCCCTACTAAAGCTAATATTAATCCAACATGTATTGGATAAGTTAAGTAATAAGTACCATGGTAGAGTTTCGATGGTCAAGATAATAACATGAAAATTGTATTTTGCAATTTTAACTAGAATATGCTCTTGGTAAAAAAAAAACTAGAATATGTTCATGAGACACTATTTTTAAAAAGTTTCGAATATCTTTTGAACTTATTGATTTCCATGGGCCGAGGAATTAAAGCTAGCGAAAATATTAAGTTTTTTATGTATATTTAGGCCTAATAAAAATTATTATTATCATTATTATTATTAATTAGTTAAAGCGGGAGCAGGAAATTGCAAAGGTGTAGATGGCGGCTGGTGTTTTTTTCGATAAGCAATGTTGCATTAATAGGAGCACTAGGGGCGCTCAAAACCACAAATACAAGGATGAGATCACAGGTTTTTTTTTTTATAAGCAATGTTAGCTGGGGTGGGGGAATGTTAGTTTCCGGGAGTTGAACACGGGACCTCCTTCTTGTACTCATTTGGTGCACTCATTCGAGATCACAAGTTGTTTATACATGAAAGTGCATTATTCCACCATAGTGATGGAATACAACAAGAATTCCTTCCCACTATCGAGTCTACATTTGGCTCTACCCCTCTAAAACAAACACCGTTACGAGATAGCCAAAGACACCAACAAGTTCTCAACCAAATAAGATGCTTGATCCTCTTCGCTTTCTTACCAGTATAAAGGTCACCATAGCGTAGAAACTGCTCAATTAAAGTAGATGGGCAAGGCACTTGAACATTCAGGTAACGACCAATCTCGCCCCACACCCTCAAAGAAAAATTGCAAGCCAAAAACAAGAGAATAACGACCAATCTCGCCTCACATCCTCAATGTGAGACCTACACAAAACGCAGACCGCATCCTCCTCCAAGAGAATAACATGCCATCTAAGTAACAGGGACCGAACAGGTATAGAATTGTTGAATATACGCCAACTAAACAACAAGATCTTGGCTGGAATACGAGTCCTCCATAACGCTATCAAGTCAGATTTCTACAGAATCGAAACTGGCCTGCTGCTGTCCACGACTGAAAGTTGATTGGCTTGTAAAAGAAATTGGTAACAAGACTGAATCGTGAAGGATTTTAGCGGATCAATAAACCAACACCATCGGTCAGCAACTCCACGGGCCATATAAACATCACGCAAAATCGTCAACAACTCATCAACTTCATCACCGAATGCGGATCCAGCACCTGCGAAAAAAGAAAAACTCCACTGCCAATGATCATCACGCCAAACTCCTAGATCCGCCAGTGTCACATTTTTATTATTACAATTGTTGAAAATGTTGCCAAACTTAATCTTCAACGGACGTTGCCCAAGCCAATGATGATGCCAAATATCCACTCTGCTGCCATCCCCCAACCTCCGTCTTACATTTGATTCAAACCAACCCACTAAGAAGCTCTCCTCCCCCACACACCTAAGATCGCGCCACCGCAAAGAATCTTCCCTTCTATGCACCGATGTTGAACCATTGAAAAAAATAGACCCTAAATCACCATATCTATACGAAAGAATACCCCTCCAAGGCGCACCTTCATCCGACATCCACCTCAACTTCCAATTGGCCAAGAGAGCACTATTAAACATTTCAATATCCTTCACACCTAACCCTCCCTCCACCTTAGATCTACAAATCTTCTCCCAAGCCACCCAATACATGCCCCTCGAATCCTCCTTGATCCCCCACAAGAAATCTCTTTGAAGCTTAATAAGAGTCTTTATCACCACCTTCGGCGCTTTATAAAAAGACAAATAATAGAGGGGTATGCTATTTAAAACGAAGTTTATAAGAGTTACCCGACCTCCAATAGACAAGAAACGCCCTTGCCACAAAGCCAATCTACTCCGAATCTTATCAATAACCGGCTTCCAAGTTGAACTCCGTCTTGGATTTGCGCCCACGGGAATTCCCAAAAACTTGAATGGAATAGATTTCGTTCGACAGTGAAGAAAAGTTGAAGCCAATTCTAAGAAATCCTCTGACACATTGATACCAATAAGTTTACTTTTATGAAAGTTAACCTTCAACCTCGACACCATTTCAAAGCTTCTAAGAATAAATTTGATACATCACAAATTCCCCCATGTTGTCTTCCCCAACATAATTGAAGCATAGAAAAGCGAAGATTATCATCAACCTTATATTCAACAAACGACCCCACCTCCACCGTCTTTGACATCATAACTGACAAACCCTCTGCTACAATCAAGAAAAGAAAAGGAGAAAGAGGATCACCTTGACGAAGGCCTCTACCAACTTGAAAGTCATTAGTTGGGCTACCATTAACCAACACAGACATGGAACTAGAACACACACAAGCCTTCACCCACCTAATCCATGCCGAGACAAATCCCATCCTCTCCATCATGTAGATTAGGAAATTCCAAGAAATAGAGTCATAGGCCTTCTCAAAATCAACTTTAAATAACAAACAATCTTCCTTCCTTCTCTTAGCTAGATCAACAACCTCATTCACCACCAAAACACAATCTAGAATGTGACGACCCCCCAAAAACGCCGATTGGCAACTAGAAATAACATTGGAAAGAACTTTCTTCAACCTACTAGCAAGCACCTTGGCAAGAATTTTATAAATACAATCGATCAAACAAATAGGCCTATATTCCCCCAAACTTTGAGGATGATTATTTTTGGGAATAAGAGCAATAAAGGAGGCCGTGATAGCTTTTGGCAAAGACGCCTTCATATGAAATTCATGGAAAAAAACTACTATATCCTCCCGAACCAAATCCCAACACTCCTTAATAAACTTCAAGTTAAACCCATCCGGTCCCGGACTCTTATCACCGTCAAAGTTCCAAACCTCCTCCTTAATCTCCTCCTCCGAGAAAGGCTTCACCAAAAGGTCATTATCACCACTAGAAATTTGTTTAAAAATGACCCCATCAAGATTGGGCCGAGCCTGTTGAGTCTCTTCAACGCACTTCTCAAAGTGCCTTTTAACCACGTCTTTTACCTCCTCCACATCATCAATTAAAGCACCATTCGCATCCAAAAGGAAAAATTTACTTCTCCTCCTTCGACTATTCATGAGAGAATGAAAATACTTTGAATTGGCATCGCCCTCTCTAATCCACCGAGATCTAGATTTTGGATATAATAAGCTTTCCTTCATTCTAATATCTTTCCAAAACTTAGCAGTGGCTTCTTTCCTCCGCAGGAGCACTTCAGTATCAAAAGAGTCAATCAACATATTATCTACAATATTAATGTCCTGAAACTCCTTCCCAATGTTCAAATAAATAACACCATACACCTCCTTGTTCCAATCCCTCAATTTAGCTTTGAGAAATTTGAATTTTTCCTTCAAAACGAAAGTTATATTGCCATGAATGCCGCAACCAGCCCAATAAGAGTTCACAAAAGGGCAAAATTCACCATGTTCTAACCACCCATTAATAAAGCGAAACGGCTTGGGATCCCAATCCTTTAGAGAACGAATGAGCCATATCGGGCAGTGATCCGATATGTCTCTATCACCAATCCACTGTCCCGAAACATTCCATATAGATACAAGACCTTCCGTTATAAGAAAACGATCCAATCGACTCATAGAGATACCATCAAAGCAAAACCAAGAGAACTTTTTCCCCGAAACAGATACATCAATAAGGTCCATGTCGTCAACAAAATTATTAAATTCAACAATATCTTGGAAGTTGCTCCCATCCCCACTCCTACCCCTTCTTTCTTCAACACTAGTCACGGAATTAAAATCCCCAACCACACACCACTCACCCCTAGCAAAACTCATTTTTATCCTCTTCAACTCCTCCCACCCCTTCCTTTTCTCAATCAAAGAACAAGGAGCATACACATTCACCATATAGATTAGAATGCCACGAGACACAGTGCACACCCCAACAAAACCAACACCCTTAAAAGAGAAATTAACTGACCAAGAATCTACCAACCATGAAGACAAAATTCCACCTGACAGTCCCCGAGACGACATAAACGACCAATCAAACTGATAATTACCCCATTGTTGTCCAATTTGATTATTATCTAAAGACTCCCTCTTAGTTTCTTGTAAGCAAACGAAATCAAACTTACCCGTACGGATCAAGGAAGCCAACTGACGACGTTTTTCACTATCGCCCCACCCTATTAAGTTTAGTGAAAGAATATTCATGAGACACCATTTTTAGCCACCCCCTTATTTCTAACTTCTTTATCACGTAGCTCACCAGCATCAATCAAATCAATATAATGCTCGTCAGCCTGATTACCCTCCACCCCCAACTTCTTGGCCTCCTCCCAAACCTTCCTAGCCACCGCTTTGTTTTGGAGAGCCCAAAACCTATTATTCACCCAAACAATATCCGAGCTATTGATGGAATCATCACAAAGGACTGCCCCTGCACAGAAAAACAAAAAACTATTCATACGGTTGTCTGACTCACCGTCACCACCACCAGTCATACCCTCTGTGACATCCTTAACAGAGACTTCCTTCAACTCATGAGCAACACGGCGTAATTTTCCGAAATGAGGGGATCTCCTAACTCCCACCTTGCGAAGCTTGCGTTGTTTCTTTCGACGAGTCGGGCCAGGGAAAAACGGCGCATGCCTTGAAAGAATAGTAGTTGGAGAATTCGCTCCAACGGTTTCCACAAGAGGATTCGAAATAGTTTGATGAGATAAGTCCAACAATGAAAGAGCACCATGACCCAGTAGAGAATCACGGCCTAACCCATTAACATCCAGCAAAGAATTATTTTGATGAGATAGGCCCAACAACCAATCAGGAACTGGACCATCATTAGAAGAGGAGTAAATGACTGGGCCCACATTTGATGAATATCCAGCCTGACAAGGAATCATCTCCTTCCTATTCAATTTTACTTTATTAACGATTTTGTTTTTCTCCTCAACAACGTCCCTAACTTGTCTCCTACAATCATGGGAAGTATTAATGATTTTGTTTTTCTCCTCAAAATTGTCCTGCCATTCCTCGTCAGAATTCTGAGAATCACTCTCAGAAGTTACGCTAACAGCTGTGGATACCTTGTGTTGCAGGTAACCTGATATTGCAGGATGTGTTTTGATGATGAAAAAGACAAAGGTAAGATTGACGGTCAAAGTCAATAAAAGTGACTAAACGTCAAAGTCACAATCCAAGACAAGCAAGCCAAGAACTGAAGATTCAAGTTTAAGGGTAGTCCTTAAATATAAGGGTAGTCCTTAGGGTTTGGGTGTGTCTTAGGAAAAAGTGTAAGCTCTTTCAAAAGGTCAGCTCGTATCTCAAAGTCTCACACACTCACAAAGTTTTTTAAGGTGCATGCATATTTACGTAAACATTCTTATCACCTTTTTAAATAACAAAATCGATTTTCCTCATGCATAAACAAATAGCAAAATCGATTTTCAGGCAAATTAGAAAAGATAGAAATCGATTGTCAGGCCATGTTTTATAATACACAAATCGATTTCTGAGCCAAATATTTTTTAAGGGAAGAATCGATTCCCAACCTTTTGCACATAACTGAGAATCGATTCCCACTTGTCTCAGGCAAGCTGAAAATCGATTCCCACATATTTTCACTAAGTATAGAATCGATTCCTAGCTTTCCATGGCACTCAAGAATCGATTTCCCATATTTTACAAACAAAGATAAAATCGATTCCTTACCTAAATAAATCGATTCCTGGATCAAATACTTTTTAACAAAGAATCGATTCCTACATCATTTTCAACGTAAAAATGAATTCCTCATAGCCTATAAATAGGCAATGCTTCACGTTCATTTTAAAAACACAACCCATTTCACGAATCAGAGAACTTTTGAGAAAAACTCTTTACGCTTTTACTTTTGCTCGTCACGTACCGTTGGTCTGTCTGAGCTGATCTGTTGCTAAGAGTTAGTTGGGGTTGTATTCTTCAAGTTGTAATATCTGCCTACACTAGAGGTATTTCTGCATTTACAATTGTTTATTATTTAATTGTTGTGTTTTGTTCTAGGGAGTGGGGTATCTCTCTAGGGTAGCTGCATGTACTAGGAAGTGGGGTATCTTTCTAGGGCAGTTGATTGTAACAGGGGTGGGGTATCTCTTGTTGTTGTTATATTAGATCTGAGGGCTCTCTATAGGTGGGGTATCCTAGGAGGAGAGTGCCTGAGTCTGTAAAGGTTTTCCAAGGCACCTGTAAGCCTTGTTGTTGTTTTAGTGGAAAAATCTCACAAGGGTGTGAGGACTGGACGTAGGTCACTAGGAGGTGACCGAACCAGGATAAATCTCTGCGTGCTTTACTGCTTTCCTGCTTTACTGTTATACCGCTTTACTGCTTTATACTCTAATTCCTTCGCTTCCACTTAACCTGC
Organism: Astragalus membranaceus; assembly: GCA_039519185.1. NCBI lineage: Eukaryota > Viridiplantae > Streptophyta > Magnoliopsida > Fabales > Fabaceae > Astragalus > Astragalus membranaceus. The sequence continues at coordinate 73,872,941 of CM076854.1, read as the reverse complement.
GCGAAAATTGATCTAAGTCATTGAAAAGGGGAAAAACATTTTCAAAAGAAAAGAAAAGTTTTTAAATCTCAATTCACCCCCCCCCTCTTGAGACTGAAGCCACTTGGTAACAAGTAGTATCAGAGCTAGACTCTTGTATAAAGGGCCTAGCAGCTTCAAGAGAAATGGCTTCAGGTTGGTCTACGCAAGAGGGTGCTTCTCTTACCCGTCCTCCGGGATTCAACGGGAAAGATTACGCATATTGGAAAGAAAGAATGAGAATCTTTATTGAAGGGGTAGACTTAGATGTTTGGGATGCTGTGGAAAAAGGACCCTATGTCCCCACACACTTAGTAGATGGTATTCTTACTATTAAGAGTAGAAATGAATGGTCTGATGATGAGAAAAGAAAAGTGCAACATAATTTACGTGCCAAAAATATTATTACTTCTGCTTTAAGTCCCGATGAATTTTTTCGAGTTTCAAACTGTAAATCTGCCCAAGAAATGTGGGATAATCTCCAAGTTACTCATGAGGGTACAAATGAAGTGAAAAGGGCAAGAACAAATACTCTTATCAGAGAGTACGAATTATTTAGAATGAATACAGGTGAAACAATACCAGAAATGCAGAAAAGGTTCACTCACATTGTGAATCAGTTAAGCTTGTTAGGTAAGTCATTTCCTGCAGAGGATCTAATCAACAAAGTTCTGAGATGTCTGAATAGAGAATGGCAACCTAAGGTTACTGCTATAGCTGAATCAAGAAATTTAGCTACTATGACTCTGGCTACTCTGTTTGGTAAACTTCAAGAGCACGAACTAGAACTCACTCGTCTAGCTGAGTACGAAAATACAGATAAGAAAAAGAAAAGCTTGGCTCTAAAAGCATCTTGTTCTAGTCAATTTGATGATAGTGACAACTCAGATGATGAAATTGATGAAAGTGAAGAGAATATGGCTCTTATGGTTCGGAAGTTCAAAAGGTTCATGAAAAGCAACAACTATCCAAGAAAGAACTTCAAATCCAAAAAGTTCTCCAGCAAAGAAAGTACATCCGGTCCTCCTACTTGTTATGAATGCGGGAAACCCGGGCACATGAAAATGGAATGTCCTAATCTACAGAAAAAGGACTCCAAATCTGAAAAGAAGGCATTCAAAAATAACAAAGGAAGAAAAGCCTACATTGCATGGGAAGACAACTGCATGGACTCATCAGATGAATCAGAAGATGAAGAAGCTCAAGTTGCATTAATGGCTGATCATGAAAGCGAGAATGAAAACGAGGTAATTTCTAACCCTGACTCTTTACAAAATGCATATGATGATTTATATGAAGCTTTCACTGAGTTGCATGATGATTCTATGAAATTAGCTAAGGCATTAGATAAATCAAAGAAAACCATTGCTAATCTTCAAGATGAAGTTAATATTTTAACTAAAGAAAAATTAGAACTTAGGAAAGAAAATGATAAACTTGTGTATTTTAATGAAAATTATGCATGTGATAAATGTACAGAACATGAAAAGAAAATCAATGAGCTTGAATGTACAATAGACAAAATGCCCAAATTGCATCTTACGATTCAGAGAAATAATTTTGTGAAAAGCAATATGCATCATAGACCTAAGTTTTCCACTAAACCTTATATTAAATGTTACTATTGTGATAAACCTGGACATACAGCTTCTGTTTGCAGGGCAAGAGGTAAGCAAACTATGAAAAAAGTATGGGTTCCCAAAAGGACCATACCAAGCACTAACCCACAAGGACCCAAAGAGATTTGGGTACCTAAAACCTTGTTTTGAACCAATGCAGGTATGCTTCAAGGTACGGGGGTCAGATTGGTACCTTGACAGCGGATGCTCAAAGCACATGACTGGAGATATTACAAAGTTCCTAACTCTTACCCCCAGATCAAGCGGTCATGTGACTTATGGTGACAATAACAGAGGAAGAATCCTTGGTGAAGGTAAAGTTGGTAAAGACTTATCTACTGCTATTGATAATGTGCTCTATGTTGAAGGTCTTAAACATAATCTTTTAAGCATTAGCCAACTTTGTGATAAAGGAAATAGAGTAATATTTGACTCAGGTTCATGCATCATTGAGGATAAACAAAGTAAACAAGTTAGAATGATAGGAAATAGAGTAGAAAACATATACATGATGAGTTTAGATAGTGTTTCATCACATAATGCATGTTGCCTCATTAGTAAGGAAGAAAACTCTTGGTTATGGCACCGTAGGACAGCTCATATTCATATGGATCATCTTAACAAGCTAGTGTCTAAAGATCTAGTTAGTGGTTTGCCTAATATCAAGTTTGAAAAAGATAAATTGTGTGATGCATGCCAAAAGGGTAAACAGGTAAAAGTGTCATTTAAATCAAAGAATATTGTGTCTACTAACAAACCTTTGCAGCTGTTACACATGGATCTATTTGGTCCCTCAAGAACAAAAAGTTATGGTGGAAATTACTATGCGCTAGTTATAGTAGATGACTATTCAAGGTATACCTGGACTCTCTTTCTGGCAAACAAGAGCGAAGCTTTTGGAGCATTCAAAAAGCTTGCTCGTAGCATTCAAAATGAGAAAGAATTGAAGATTGTCTCAATTCGATCTGATCACGGTGGAGAATTTGAAAATGAAAAATTCGAAATCCTATGTGAAGAACTTGGTATAAATCACAACTTCTCAGCACCTAGAACTCCTCAACAAAATGGAGTTGTTGAAAGGAAAAATCGATCATTGGAGGAACTTGCCAGAACAATGTTAAATGATCATGACATCCCAAAATATTTTTGGACGGATGCTGTAAGTACTGCTTGTTATGTTATGAATAGAGTTCTAATTAGGCCTATTTTAAAGAAAACCCCCTATGAACTTTACAAGGGGAGAAAACCAAATATTTCACACCTTCACACCTTTGGTTGCAAATGCTTTGTATTGAATAATGGAAAAGACAACCTAGGTAAATTCGATGCTAAAGCTGATGAAGGAATTTTTCTTGGTTACTCTTTATCTAGCAAGGCCTTTAGAATTTTTAATAAAAGAAATAAGGTAATTGAGGAATCTGTACATGTTACATTTGATGAAACTAACCCCAAAAGGCTGGGAAAGGTTATTGATATTGCAGATGAACCTGAAGAGTTAGAGATAGGTGAGAAGAAGAAAGAAGAAGAAACAAAAACCACCCCTCAAGAGAAGTCAGAAGAAGGATCAAGCAGTGAACTTCCCAAGGAATGGAGAATCCCAAGGGATCACTCGCTTGAAAATGTCATAGGTGATGTAACAAAAGGGGTAACTACTCGTAACTCTCTTCGAAATGCATGTAATCATATGGCTTTCGTATCTCAAATTGAACCTAGAAATATAGATGAAGCCGTAGTTGATGAACATTGGACTATTGCTATGCAAGAAGAGTTAAATCAGTTTGAAAGAAACGAAGTGTGGGATCTAGTTCCTAGACCTGATAAACACCAGATAATAGGCACAAAATGGGTGTTTAAAAACAAGCTAGACGAATCAGGTATAATAATTAGAAACAAAGCTAGACTAGTTGCTAAAGGTTATAATCAAAAAGAAGGAATAGACTATGATGAAACGTATGCTCCTGTAGCTAGATTAGAAGCTATTCGCATGTTACTTGCTTTTGCATCAATCATGAATTTTAAATTGTATCAAATGGATGTTAAGAGCGCTTTCTTAAATGGTTTTATCCAAGAAGAAGTATATGTTGAACAACCTCCTGGTTTTGAAAATTTCGAAAAACCAGACCATGTTTTTAAACTCAAAAAGGCTCTATATGGTCTAAAGCAAGCTCCCAGAGCTTGGTACGAAAGATTGAGCAAATTCCTACTCAATCATGATTTTCAAAGAGGAAAAGTTGACACTACACTTTTTATAAAAAGGTCAAAAGATGACATCTTACTCGTGCAAATTTATGTGGATGATATTATTTTCGGTGCTACTAATGAATTGCTTTGCAAAGAATTTTCAAGTATTATGCAGAATGAATTTGAAATGTCAATGATGGGAGAACTCAACTTCTTCCTTGGGCTTCAAATAAAACAAACAAACAACGGCATCTTCATATCTCAATCAAAGTACTGCAAAGAACTACTCAAAAGATTCGAAATGGACAAAGCAAAAGAAATGTCCACACCAATGAGCACCTCATGTTACTTGGACAAAGATGAAGAAGGTAAACCGGTAGAACTAAGCAAATATCGAGGTATGATTGGCTCTCTTCTCTACTTAACTGCTAGTAGACCGGACATCATGTTTAGTGTCTGCATGTGTGCTAGGTATCAAGCAAATCCAAAAGAATCACATTTAGTAGCTGTCAAAAGAATAATGAGATATCTGGTAGGCACTCAAAATGTTGGTCTATGGTACCCAAAAGGTGCCACATGTAGTCTTATTGGTTATTCAGATTCTGACTTTGCAGGATGTAAGTTGGATAGAAAAAGCACTAGTGGAACATGTCACATACTAGGTAGTGCATTAGTCTCATGGCACAGTAAGAAACAAGTCAGTGTCGCACTGTCAACTGCTGAAGCAGAATATGTTGCAGCAGGGAGCTGTTGTGCACAAATCCTCTGGATGAAGCAACAACTTCTTGACTATGGTATAGATCTAGATCATATTCCTATAAAATGCGACAATACCAGCGCTATCAACCTTACAAAGAACCCCGTCCAACACTCTAGGACCAAGCATATAGAGATAAGACATCATTTTCTTAGAGATCATGTCCAAAAAGGGGATTGTGTAATCGAATTTGTGGAATCGGCAAAACAGCTAGCTGATATTTTTACAAAACCTTTACAAAAAGAAAACTTTTTCTTCATACGAAGAGAACTTGGAATCATTGATTCCTCTTCATGCTGTTAGATTCGCATTTTTTATTACATGTTGCCCTCTTTGATCATGACAAAAAGGGGGAGAAGAATAGAGTTTTTAATATTTAGAATAAAGTTTTAATATTCAGCATGCATTTGCATTTACTTGCATACAGTCAATAAAACAGGGGGAGCATTATGATAGGGGGAGTATCGTATACATTATCTGTTTGAACTAACCTCCCACCTTGAGATGAGTTAATGTTTTGTCATCATCAAAAAGGGGGAGAATGTGGATACCTTGTGTTGCAGGTAACCTGATATTGCAGGATGTGTTTTGATGATGAAAAAGACAAAGGTAAGATTGACGGTCAAAGTCAATAAAAGTGACTAAACGTCAAAGTCACAATCCAAGACAAGCAAGCCAAGAACTGAAGATTCAAGTTTAAGGGTAGTCCTTAAATATAAGGGTAGTCCTTAGGGTTTGGGTGTGTCTTAGGAAAAAGTGTAAGCTCTTTCAAAAGGTCAGCTCGTATCTCAAAGTCTCACACACTCACAAAGTTTTTTAAGGTGCATGCATATTTACGTAAACATTCTTATCACCTTTTTAAATAACAAAATCGATTTTCCTCATGCATAAACAAATAGCAAAATCGATTTTCAGGCAAATTAGAAAAGATAGAAATCGATTGTCAGGCCATGTTTTATAATACACAAATCGATTTCTGAGCCAAATATTTTTTAAGGGAAGAATCGATTCCCAACCTTTTGCACATAACTGAGAATCGATTCCCACTTGTCTCAGGCAAGCTGAAAATCGATTCCCACATATTTTCACTAAGTATAGAATCGATTCCTAGCTTTCCATGGCACTCAAGAATCGATTTCCCATATTTTACAAACAAAGATAAAATCGATTCCTTACCTAAATAAATCGATTCCTGGATCAAATACTTTTTAACAAAGAATCGATTCCTACATCATTTTCAACGTAAAAATGAATTCCTCATAGCCTATAAATAGGCAATGCTTCACGTTCATTTTAAAAACACAACCCATTTCACGAATCAGAGAACTTTTGAGAAAAACTCTTTACGCTTTTACTTTTGCTCGTCACGTACCGTTGGTCTGTCTGAGCTGATCTGTTGCTAAGAGTTAGTTGGGGTTGTATTCTTCAAGTTGTAATATCTGCCTACACTAGAGGTATTTCTGCATTTACAATTGTTTATTATTTAATTGTTGTGTTTTGTTCTAGGGAGTGGGGTATCTCTCTAGGGTAGCTGCATGTACTAGGAAGTGGGGTATCTTTCTAGGGCAGTTGATTGTAACAGGGGTGGGGTATCTCTTGTTATTGTTATATTAGATCTGAGGGCTCTCTATAGGTGGGGTATCCTAGGAGGAGAGTGCCTGAGTCTGTAAAGGTTTTCCAAGGCACCTGTAAGCCTTGTTGTTGTTTTAGTGGAAAAATCTCACAAGGGTGTGAGGACTGGACGTAGGTCACTAGGAGGTGACCGAACCAGGATAAATCTCTGCGTGCTTTACTGCTTTCCTGCTTTACTGTTATACCGCTTTACTGCTTTATACTCTAATTCCTTCGCTTCCACTTAACCTGCGCGAAAATTGATCTAAGTCATTGAAAAGGGGAAAAACATTTTCAAAAGAAAAGAAAAGTTTTTAAATCTCAATTCACCCCCCCTCTTGAGACTGAAGCCACTTGGTAACAACAGCCGTAGGTTGCGAAACACCGCCACTCCATCTAAGCGGACCGCTCCAATCCTCAACCAATCTGATTGTAAACATAACTTTGTTTATGGAGACTTGCAACACACGATTGATATTTTCAAAGGACTGGCTTCGAACCATAACTCGAGCAACATCCATATTCCTCCTTTTCTCAGTGTCATCATCCGCAAAACGATAAGTACCCATCGGCGAAGTAAGTTCAGAGAAGAATTCAACATTCCACGCATGCATGGGTATTCCAAAACATCGAATCCATACATCGCGTTCATTGTCCACATCTGATGCCTTCCACGGTCGTATCCATTTGAACCATTGATACAACTACTCCTTTGCTTCTTCCACGAACCCCTTAAAATCCTCATCATCCTTGCTACCTTCAAGGAGAACCAAATTAGCCCCCATTGGTGTTGCCTTGATCGAGAACACCCCTTGTCTTACAAATTCGTCATGGATGAAATATGATTTAACCGGATGAATCACTTCACCCACCATGGCTTTGGAAAGAACAAGACTGTGCTCCGACGTCATCTCAACCGAAAGATCAGAACTAACCTCCACCTTATCGTTCCCCACCTTATGAACCTCGCCTTGAATGTGACTAGTTAAACTCTTTGGTACCTCACCCTGAGCATGATTCAATACCGATTTCGGAGGGACTTCCGGAAGTTTTTCACCTTTGCAATCATCACGTTCAAATCTAGGCATATTCACGAAAAGCTTCACATCATCAATGAATATGTTGTCAAGATAAGTGGCCAATCTCTCCAGTTCCTTCACGTCTAGAAATCGCACAAAGCCAAAACGATTCCCACTACCATTCCTTCTCGTCGGAATCACCACCTCCAACACCCTCCCATGATTCGAGAATACATCAAATAGGTCTTGTGCCCTAAACCTAACAGGGAAGTTAGTGAAGTAGAAAGATGAAACGTTATCATAAATCATCCCCTCCCTATTAGGTCTAGAAGCAATGTCAGTCTCCAAGAATCCAACCCTCTCCCTTCTTCTATGGACAACTTGCCATCCTCCTGGATCTTCCCAAGGAAAAACCCTATCCTCAAATCTCGCCACATGTCTAGCATTACTCCGGAAGCCCTGTTGTCCCCGTCCCCATATCTCCTGCGTTGCCACATGTTTATGTTCTGATTCTTCTCTCTCTCTCTCTCTCTCTCTCTCTCACTCTCTCTGTCTCTCTCTGTCTCTCTGTCTTTGTGTTGTAGAGCTATCTCCAAATAACCATACGTTCCTATTAACTTGCTAGCCTTAGTTACATTGTAAATACCTAGTCAACTTGCTGTTATGTATTCAACTAGCTGTTATTTATTTCCCCTATCATCTAGGCTTTTAGTCGTACATCTCTCAAGTGGTTACAGCCACTTAGTCTATATATGTATTGTTCCATCTCTCAATTTAATTAATCCAAATACAATTCACAAAACATTTACATGTGTTACCTTCATTTACCAAATTATGAAGACCTAAATGTTGTCTAGTGCAAACTGAGGAATGTGTTTTGATTGCAATAATGTCTTTGTGTTAGCTTCATTGGTGATTTCGGGCTTATTTATGTTTCTTTTTTGTTCACTTGCTATATTTGATATATGTAAGTTATTTTTGTTTTTGCTATATTAACAGGATTGACTTCTTTGGAGGCACGTGACTTGAATTTGCGGTATGAGAATGAACTTTGGGCTGTGGTTACCAGTTTTTTATGGACCGAAGGAAATACGGGTTGGCCTGAAGAGCCATTTGCAATTGAGGAGCAGAATTTTGAAAAATCACTTTCACTTGCAAACAAGATATCAAAGGACTTCTACCTTCTTGCAGCCACAGATTGCAGAGTTTTATCAAACAAGCAGGGTAATTTTCTTGATCTTAAAGTTTGTCTTGAAAATAACTATGTTAGGGGAGAAATTCTATCTTCTAGAAAACTTTTGGAGGACCACTTTAGGGTAAATACTTCTGACTACTACTGTCATGAGAATATGTTTGAAGACATAATTGAAGGAATGCTGAAAAAGCAGTTTTCTACTGAGACTTTATTTTTCTGTTGGATGTGCTGGAAGAAGAACATCGCTCTTGTCCTGGAAAGTCTTTCTTCTCTAGATCAAGCTGGAAGTAGTCCAAACGATTATGTGAAGTTCGCAGTGAATTACTAGGGTTTTCAAAAGACTAATGATACTTGGTTTTTACCTGGAGGAGTCTCTTGGATGAAATGAAAGTAGTCAAAGTGCCCGATCATCTTCTTACCTCACATGGAAGACGACTTGTCTCTATCGACCCTGAATTCTTAATTGCTTTTGCCAAGAAGTATTGGAAATCAGAGTCGGTCGATGTCACAGAACGTGTTTACGAAATCTTGAAGAAGTTCTGCCTCAATGGTAGTGATGATCACCCTCTAGCTCATCAATTTTTGACCTTATTGAATATATTCTAGGTGGTGAGAGTTCTGAAAGCAAATTTGCGTCGCAGGACTACCATGGAGAATCGTACTAGATTTGTGACAAAACATTATTTGCAATATATTTGTCCCTATTGTTGGAGTCTTAAAATAAATAAAGACAGTTATATTGAGAAAATCCCAAACTTGTGCTGGCATTGTTGAAGCTTTTGTCCATGAGCTAGAAGGTGAGCATTGCGCACTCAGTTATGGTAATCTTGCAAACCTTCTAGTTATGATTCTTAGTGCACCTAAACTGGATCATGAAGTGTATGATTCAATTCCGCTTCTACTGGAAGATAAAGAACGATGGCAGTGCTTTATTGAGAGTTTGAGGTGGCTTGATACAGCAGAGTCTGGAGAGCTGAAGCGGTATATGCTATTTTACCGAGCTCTAAAGAAAAGCATAAAGCTGTCATGGATACAAAAAGATAGCGAGGTATCTATGACCAGTTGTTATTTTTAATAAAGAGACTTTTGCTGCTGACATCACTGTTGAATGATGGAATAATATATGCCACAAAATCCACCATGATTGACTGGCTTATCCAGCAGGATAAACAGTCAATTAAGAATTTGAATCGAGTGACTCGAATGGATCCAGCAAAAATAGAAGAGGTGCATGGATTCCTAGCTAATCTACTCCTCGAGTTCTGCTGTCAGGATTCAAAATTGACTCAAGATTGGACTAGAAGACATGGTGGTGATGTTATGTACAGAATTTTTGTTGAGAGGATTGTTGTGGCAGCATGTATGCTGCACCTGAGCTCTAGAGAGCATTTCAAGTTACTGGAAGCCATGCTGAGCAATTCTAATGTACGGTCTCATCCGAATTTTTTATTAATTGTTCATCTTGGGAAAGGAAGGAAGGAGAAACATATAGGTGTGGAAATAGTGGCCAAAGCATTACGATATATTGACCCTTTGGTAATTGCCACATTAAGGAATGATTCTCTAGACATAGTATGTCTAGATGCCATTTCTGCTCAGCCTAAAGGTGAGAGTAAGCTGTCTATGGATCGTGACAGCTTTTGGGAGTGGTTGGCCAGTTTAGTGACAGATCCTAATAAGGTGTTGGACAATACCAAAATGAAGGTAATCCAATTTATTTATTTATTTTGTTTTTGCATAATGCTTAATTGAAGTGTTACAATTAATAGTCTCAGGTTTCATTTGTGAAAAAAATTGATAGGTTCAGGTCAATATTTATAAGATATTATTATCGTGAGAAAGTATTTTTCTTCACTAATGTCATTGAATTTTCAGAGTATTTTGAAACACTGCATTGATCTTGTGTCTGCATCAATACAAAACCCTCTAAGCCTGAAAAGTGAAGATGAAAGGAGGGAGTTAGTGAAATTTCGTGGTGAAATGAAGAAGTTATTTGATAAAATGAGGCAAGTTATGTTATTATTATGTACATTAATTAATTAATTATGTACAGTATCTAATAACCCAATGATGATTGAACTCTCAAAGAGTATACTATCAACAAAATCCAAGGTAGCACACCATTTGAATCAACTGTTTCAGACGTACCAAAGGGATGTTGAGGCTGAGTGGGAGGCAAGGCATAAGAAGGAGGATAGTACTGCAGCAATTTGAAGCTGGAGATCCTTTCATATTCTGTTTTCTGTTTTTTTGAGATCCTTTCATATTCTGTTTTCTGCCTCAGTTCTTTGAGGACTTGATACCAGCTTAAATAATACACACGGTACAATCATCACAGTATTTAATTAAATACTGTTACAATGATACACTCAGTTCTTTGTGTAGTTTACAGTACAATTGGATATTACAAATATGAACTTTTTGTAAGCATGCTTTTGTGACTATTTTGGACTAGTCACAATATCATTGAGATCCTTTCATTGCTTGCGAATCGTACATGTTCAATTTTCTGTTTCTTTGAGATCTCAGTTCAGTTCTAGTACATCACAGTTTTGCTAGAACAACTGCACTATGATTCCCTTCAAGCAGTGTGTGATACTTTTCCTTGTCTCCATGGATCAGATTCACAGCTAGTCAAAACGAATTTTAAAATCATTTTTGTTCGAAACTAGTTTTATAGGGAATCGTGCCCGTTGTGAGCCGTCGGATCGATAGAGTGGATCTGAGTCATCCAAGTATGAGAGTCATAAGTGGACTTGTATGTTGTGGATATGGATTAACATGATTGGGCCTATCCATGTCTAATTGCTGATTGAGCCTCTTGGTCCAGTCCAGAACAGAAACAAAATCCCTAGTCCCTAATGAAAAAAAAATAAACATGCTGCCTCAGTTCTTTGAGGACTTGATATCAGCTTAAATAATACACACGGTACAATCATCACAGCATTAAATATTGTTACAATGATACATCTACTTATAATGTCAATAGCAGATTCTTTATTTGATATTTATACTCCTCATTTTTCCCTAGGAAGGAAGTTCATTATTGATTTGTGAACAATAGTGTATATATGAGTCGTGCGCGAGGTTTTGCAGAGCACACAGAAACATATCAAATCAGGTCGAAACCCAAATAATGCTTTATGGCCGTAAATGACAAGGTGAGAAAAAGGTCGCTCTGAATACCTGTTTCTGAGAGCGGAAATACGTGAAGGGTATAAAAAGTTTGACACCCTAGACGTATAAATATCAACATATCTGCAATAATAAATTTAAACAGTACAATATCAAAAGTGCGAAAATGATGAAATAAGCCACCTACTTCTCAATCCCACAGTCGAGCATGAGAATAACAGAAAAGGTTAGAAGCATTTATTAAAATATTCATTTACTCGGTTTACATATCTATCCATGTGGTAGAAATTAATACATCTGCACAGTTAGTAATTAAGTTTATAATAACTCATACAAACTATAAGATACATGGGAAAGAGATGTACCATCACATTATAATGGACACGGGTAGTATAGTCCATGCCATGCCATATCCAATGGCACTAATTGACCGCAGATTCAACGTACGAGTTTTGGAGGGTAAAGAAGGACTCTAAGAATGAAGCACAATTATAAAACGCAATTACTACCAATTTGGATGCGCTGAAAGTTGATTTTGGATGACCAGGATCATGGAATTCTCTTTGTGGGGTAGTTGGCTCATGTATGAGTGGTGTTGGGACCAATGGTCATTGTAGGGACAAATTATATTTGTATGCCGTTGTAATTACTTTGGGGTCATCTTTTTTTCATTGGGTCTTTTTTCTATTTGGTTTTGACCTCGAGAGGTTTTAACGAGGCCCCTTGTATTTGTACTCATTCATGGATGGATGAATTTTTTTTTCTTGATATTGCAATGAAACAAAGACGGTGGTGCTTTACAATAGGCTAAGCATATTTTTATTAGATTTTTGAAAAGAGCGATGCTAAATAGACCGAAATAAAATGTACGAAACAGGCAAAAAACGGAGAAACAACACTGATGGAATACGTAACACGTTCGTAGCAGTTTCTTTTCTTACTTAGTGGCATTTTTGAAAAATTAAAAACAAAAGAAATAATATAATTGCAATGGGGCCTTTACACTATGGCGATACTCCCAAAAGAGAGATCTTATGGTGTAGGACCCACTCAAAATACTTCTCTCCCTATGAGACGAAAGGTTTTTTTTGGTCAATCATGCAACATTTCACCACAAAGAGTATATTTTTTTGATAAGAAAAGAATTATATTCTTGAGGAGTACTAGGTGTCCTCCAACCATATACATATCGACTCAAGGATTAGGCTTCGTAAACATATTACAAGACATTGGGGACTTCCACCAATCATCAATAGAAACCCCACAAGAGCTCAAGAAATATGTTTGATCTTGTTAAGTACAATGGAAGTATCATTCACCATCCCTTCAAAAATCAAAGTGTTTCTTTCCTTCCAAATAATCCACATGATGGCCACCCAAAAAACAAAATTGAGTTTGTTGTTGTTGTTGCTCTGTTTGAATTCCCTGCCTAAAAACCAAAAATGTTGCATACCCTCCAAATTTACTTCCCCCACAACACCCAACCAGACTACAACCTCCTTCCATACAGATTTTGAAAATATACATTGGAAAAAAATATGATTAGCCGATTCCTCTGAAAAATCACAAAAAAGAAAACAAGTATCCACTACATCCACATTCCGTCTTACTAAATTATTTCTGGTTGGCAGCCTGTCTAAGAATAACCGCCAGCAGTAAATAGCCACTTTAGATGGCACAGTCGACCTCCAAACAGCGGTCAAAACTTCTAAGATCTCACTAGGCAATTGAGAAGGATTCAGCAAAGACATAATAAAAGAGTAACATGAACTTACAGTGAACAAATTAGATTTGTGAATTTTCCACTTCCACCTGTCTTGGAGTTGTCTTGACCATTTTAGCTCCCACAACCAACGGCTCGCTTCCCGAACACCCACTGATCCCACTGTTGCGGATTGTTGCTCAGGAATTAAGAATAAGCCCGGAAAAAATATACTTCAAAGGTTCATTACCAAGCCACTTATGATGCCAAAACAGAATAGAATGACTATTTCCTAAAGCACAATTCAAGGCCAAATGAAAAAAAATTTGGGCTGAATCTATACCATGTCCCAATAATATTAAATCCCTCACCAAAGTGAGTCATTTGAACCCCACAACCTGCCAATACTACTTGTTTGTTTAAAACTCAAATTACCGTACCTAAAGGATAATAAATCCCTCCAAACTGCATTAGTGTCATGAAGGAACCGCCATTTCCATTTAGCAAGTAAAGAAATGTTGAATACTTCTAAGTTCTTCACACCTAAATCTCCCTCTTTATTTGGTCTACAAATACTATCCCATGCCACCCAACAAATTTTTCTCTCCTCATCCTTTGATCCCCATAAAAAAATCCCTCTGAATCTTACTAAGCTTCTTAATGACAACTTTAGGTGCTTTGAAAAATAAGAAGAAATAAAGAGGTAAAGTAAAAAGGACTGAGTTTAAAAGTGTTACCCCCGCCAAGATGAAAGCCTAGCTCGCATGGAATCTATAACGGACTTCCAAGTGGTTTTTCTCCGAGGATTAGCTCCCACCGAAATTCCAAGAAATTTGAAAGGGATCCTCGATGTGCCACAAGCGAGGAAAGTGGATGTTGCCTCCAAAAAAACTTCCTTAATATTAATTCCAATCAACTTGTATTTGTGAAAATTAACAGATAGACCGGAAACCAACTCAAAGCTCCTAAAAATAATTTTAATACTCCACACATTCTTCTAAGACCCCTTACCCAACAAGATTGTATCATCAGCAAATTGTAATAAGGATATGTTGTGACCATTAGAAAAAGCAAAGGAGAAAGTGGATCACCTTGTCTTAATCCCTTATGAACTGTGAACTCTTCCTTGGGCTTCCATTCACAAGTACCGACATAGAGCTAGCAAACACACAAGCCTGAATCCATTCAATCCATCTTTTATCAAACCCCATTCTTTGCAACCATATAGGACAAGAAACTCCGAGATACCGAGTCATAAGCTTTCTCAAAGTCCACTTTGAAGAACAAGCATTCATCCTTTGTACGCTTAGCAATGTCCACCACCTCAATGACAACCAACACTCCATCTAAAATCTGCCTACCTGAAATAAAAGCTGATTGGCATTGAGAAATCACTTTAGATATCACCTTCTTCATTCTTTCTTTTTTTTTTTGACAAAATCACCTTCTTCATTCTAGATGCCAAAACCTTAGATAGAATTTTATATAGGCATCTTAGCAAACAAATCGGCCTATACTCTTTTAAACTATGAGGATTGTTATTCTTAGGAATCAAAGATAAGAAAGAGGCTGTGATAGTCTTCGGTAGCACTCCTGTAACTTGAAGTTCCTTCAAAAAATCCCAGATGTCAACATTCTTTGATGAATCTAAAATTGAGCTACTAACTTCCTTCACAGCTCCATACTTCTTCCTTCACCTCCTCTTCCGTAAAAGGAGCTACTAAAAAAGCATTTTCCTCACTATTCAAGTGCTGAAAATTAATACCATCCAAGACTGGTCTTCTGAACGAGGCTTCCTTGAAGCTATCCTTAAAAAACCTCCTCACTTCCTTCTTTAATTCCCCCACTTTATCCAAATATTGACCTTTTGATTCTATTAACAAAATATGATTACTCTGTCTCCTGGCTTGAAGGCAAGAATGAAAGTATTATGTATTTGAATCTCCTTCTTTGATCCATCTCAATCTAGACTTCTGTTTGAGCAAACTCTCTTTCCTCATTAACTGTTGCCAAAACAAAGATGAGGCTTCTTTCTTCTTAACCACTTCATCCAAACTGTGACACCATTTACCCCGAAAGTAATAATAAGAGAAAAGTACGAAAAATGCGTAAATTTGTTTTTCAAAATAATATTCGCAATTCATTTTCGAAATATCTTTCGCAAGTAAAAGATGTCATCAACTTCTTAAATCATATAAACATTATTTATAAGAACATTAAAGCCTAAGGCGATACAACATTTTTTTTAATACAGTAACTAGAATGACCTGAAATATAATATTGAAAATACAACTCAAATCCCGATGTCACATGATCAGAGCAATGAACCTTTAATCAATTAAATAAAAATAAAGTAACATCAACGTGTAGTATCATTCCGCAAGTTGTTGGGTGATCCGTAGTAATCACATCTCCACCGCTGCACAATCGTAGAAGCTCACAGCAACGACACCTGTAACTCAATCTAAAAAATTGGTGCATGGGTGAGGAACAGCGTCCAAACCATATAGGGAACATAAGACCGGGACTAAAACAGCAAAGACAACCACATTCCATCAAATCAATAGCAAACAGTCACTCTCAAAAGAGTGACAAACACAACATGTCCATACAGCAAGATCTCACAAAGTGAAGCCACAAAGGGCTCGTACATCAAAAAGTGATGAGGTCACATCACCCTGTAAAAATCACTACAGTATATACGACAAACATAACCTGTATACTCGGTTAATCATCAATAACAACAACAATAGGACCGGGATACCTTTCACGAACGGTATACCTTGCCTGATAATGCCCGGCGACGAACAACAATAGGACCGGGATACCTTGCCCGAACGGGATACCTTGCCCGATAACACCCTATGAAGAACAGCAGTGTAACATCCCCTATTTTTTTTTACTATTTTAATTATATTGGCATGAAATTATTTTTGGTGATTATTTATGTTTGTTAAAAAATAAAATATAAATAAATTTGTTTGATTGATTAAGTATAAGTTTTATGTGTGATTGATAATTAATTAAAGTTAAGTTAAAGTAATTAGAGTGGAAAGGAGTCATAGGGAATGGAGTTAGTAAGTGAGGGCAGAATTGTCTTTTCCCTATACCCCTTATTTATATCACCTTGTCAGCTGAAACCAAAGGAAAAACACCCATTCAGTTTGTGAAAGTTCCAGAAAACTGAGAAGAGAAAGAGGGAGGGTGAGGCGTGAGAGGGAGAGGGAAAGAGAAGAGAGGAGAGTTCCTCAAAATGTTCATGCATGTTTAATCCATTGCCACCAAAGTGTTAAGCTCATCTCCTTCTTTTCATTGATACCAAATTCAAAGTCATCCCCTCCTCCCCCTTGAGATCACCATTGTTGACCATCAAAGCTTCACTTAGCCAAAACTGAAATCCAAACTTGTGCATGTTGAATTAGGGAGCTGTGGAACCAATTTCAGTACCCGGGTCGCGTGTTTGAACAACATGGGAGTCATTTCAGAATCTGGGTTCAGAGTGCAAGCCCTAGGAAAGCTAAGTTTTCAGTTGTGAGTAAGTTGGAGCGAGTCCGGGCGAGTTCGTGAGTCTCCGTTCGTCCGTGTTCGCGAGGTTTCGGTGTCGGGTGTATTGTCGTCATGAAAAGGTGAGTTCTATACTCACTAGGGAATTAATGTCATTGTCATGTATTCTGAATCTAAATCGCGTTTTGTGAAAACCGACAACCGCTTTGTGAAAATCTCGAATTTGAATCATTGAGTCATATGATCGTTTGATTGGAATTAAGATTTGATGTCATGATTGTTGTGTTGATTGTTGTGTCATGCTTGTTGGACTGTTTATGACCGTATTTGTATGTGTGTGACGTGGAAGTGTCGATCGGAAAGTATATCGGAATCGGAACGGAATGGCGTTGTGTAAGAAAAACTGAAATCTGGGCTACTGCTGAACACGCACGGATCGTGCCTTATGGAAGCACGGACCGTGCTGGCTGTTTGCAGGGAGCCTGGGTGGATTTTTAGACAACGCACGGATCGTGCGCCTCAGGAGCACGGATCGTGCGTTCCTTTCGGATTGAAAATTGTTTAAGTCTTTCAGACACGCACGGGTCGTGCGCCCCTGGGCACGGACCGTGCGTGGCCTTCGGGTAGCCTCTTTTAAAAAGTGTTTTAAACCGTTCCGAACGATTCCAATTGCGTTCTAATCCCTTCCCAAACCTCACCCATTGATGTTATAGTATTATTGCCATGAAATTGACTGTGATTGATGTTAGTTAATTTTCCGAATCATGTTGACGTTAAGAGATTAATAGTGACTAAGCTAGGTTATCATAAAGTTGAGTGTGGGCGATACATTATGATGTTGACTAGGTAATAGATAGTTATATGTGAAGTTAACAACGTTAGTAATACCGTGTGAGATCACCTAATGATAAGATCATGTTAAGAATAATGCCATCGTTTTGTATAAGTTCATCGTTATGTTCAAGGATCATTGTTATGTTCATATTCAGGTATATTAAAATATATACATCAGGTTAGGGTGACGACCCTAGTTCAGTTTAGTGTGCTAGGGGAGGGGAAGTCATGAGCCCTATGAACCTAGGCCCCATGAGGGGACCACTAGTGATTAGTGGTATGGGTTCACCGGGAGCTTATTTTGCCAAGTGACCGGTGACACGCTAAAAATCAGTTTTCAGTTATGTGTTGCCTCTTGTAACTGCTTAGGAGGGTTATGAGGACAACGTTTATGTTAGCCACATAGTCAAATATTAAGACTATGAATTATGAATCAAGAATAATGGATCACGCATAATTGAACCGAGAGAGTTAGTAAGGGGTCTCGATAGAACTCACTGAGACAAGTTGTCTCACCCAATCCATGTTATTGTTTTTCAGAGTTGCAGGCTAAGTTGAAGACGATGAGGCATGGTCATGGAGACGCTTGAGGAGTTACTGACGCTGTTTATTTTGTTATATTATGTACCTCTATATTTTCATTCAATATCATAGATGTACGATGGTACGACTTGCATTATAAGTTGTAAATCGCTTCCGCAGACTTTCTATTTTGGTACTGAACACTAGTTGAGTGGTGTAAGAACGCTTTATGTATTTTGGGTTAAGTTGTGTAAGCGAACTTGATGGGTTTTTAGCATCGAGTATTAGTATATGTTCAGTATTTGAAAAGGGAAGTTACTCTGATATATGCCAGTAGTGTATTTCGGTAATTTCTACAAGTTAG
This sequence comes from Astragalus membranaceus, assembly GCA_039519185.1. Taxonomy (NCBI): domain Eukaryota; kingdom Viridiplantae; phylum Streptophyta; class Magnoliopsida; order Fabales; family Fabaceae; genus Astragalus; species Astragalus membranaceus. The sequence continues at coordinate 73,854,480 of CM076854.1, read as the reverse complement.
AAATTATCGGGGTGTTACAATTGGTATCAGAGCAGTTCGACTTAGTCGGGCTTAGAATTCAAGAGTCTCTTATGTCCTCTAAGTGTCCTCTTAGTATGCTATTAGACGTTTAGCCTGATCAACTAAACACTTTGTGCATATTTTGCAGAATCATGGCTGGTGGAAGTAGGAGAAGCGTCCCCGTCGATCCTCATTCCGAATGGATGCAGAATGTCATCGAGACGCAACAGAAGATGATGAATGACATGATGCAAATGCAGCAGCAGCAGATGGCTCAAATGGCCCAGATGCATCATGAGAGGATGAATCAGCAACAACCGAATGTTCAACAACCTCCTCTGGAAGATCCGAATAGGGCTTACTTTTTTTTTCAGAAGATGAATCCTCAAAGTTTCAAAGGAGGGCCTGAGGTAATGGTATCACATTTCTGGTTGGATTCGATGGAGAAGATTTTTAGGACTCTTCAATGCAGCGAAGAAGAGAAGGTTCTTTTTGCCGCCCATATGCTCGAGGATAATGCTCAAACCTGGTGGACCAATGCTCATGATTTGATGGTGAATCAGGGAACTCCTATTACCTGGGTTAACTTCAAGGAGATGTTTATTGGTCACTTTTTCCCTCTGGTGATGAAGTTAAGCAAGCAAGCCGAGTTTGTTAATCTGAGGCAAGGAGAGATGTCAGTAGGAGAGTTCACTGCCAAGTTTGAAAGGCTGTCTCAATTTTATCAGTTAGCAAAGCATGCGCCGAATGATGAGTGGAAGATGCAGATGTATAGGGCAGGTCTTCGTGCTGATGTGGCCAAATGTCTTAGCTCTTATGCTATGACCAGTTACGCTGGATTAGTGCAACAAGCGTATGTTGCAGAAGCGGATCTCAACAGATTGTATGAGGAAAGTGATGAGATCCTAAGTGCCCTAAGCATGTGGAAGGAATTCTACAAAGAAAAACAATATTCAGCTCCTACATTTGAGAAGCCAAAACTCACATCATCCAATATTTTCTATTTTATTTCTAATTTTCGTATTTTATTTTAATAGAATAATTATAGGTGTGTTTTGGTCTTTCCTATGTTATTTTTTGGTTTTTAAAGTCTTGTTGAGTGATTATGATGGCTAGTGGGGTCTTGATGAGGACATGGAGTCAACAAACTTGCTAATCAAGCAAACTTGTTAATCAAGAAAGAAAATCAGAGCAAAAAAGGAATTACAAGATCCAAGTCATTTATGGAGCATTCATTGCTAAATCAACAAGAATAATTATGATTATGGTTATTTTTAGGTATTAAATATTGTAAATGCACTTATCAACTTATTTGATAATTGCATGATAGTGGGAATTTAATTAGTTATTTTCATTAAAATTAGGATTTGATATTTATTAGTATATTTTAATTTCTAGGGTTTTATTGAGTCAATTGGGCCTGATGTTCTTTTGGGTCAATTGGGCCTAAGGTTCTCTATAAATTGTAATTCGTTTGATGAAATAAACAAGTTGAATTTTCAGTAAATTTAGAGACGTGTCTCTTTGGTTCTTCGTGAGCCGTTATCTGAGCTTATCGGTTTACCGTGGCGCTCATCTCGACTTATCAACCGGAACCTCCATAGCCGGTTGTGGCGTCTTCCCGACTTATCGATTAGTCTTCCATCCTCGATCGTGGTGTCTCCATCACTCCCACCTTCATGACTCCCGAAATAGTCACCGACGGCTCCGAGGATGCCATCATCTAGTAAATGCACTTATCAGAAAGGAAAGCGTATCGGAAGGAGAAGAAGAAGGCATCGGAATTGCCAACCCCAAGCGAGGAGCCGAAGGGTAACTCCAATAAAGGAAAGCAAGCAGTAGTGTCTGAATTCCCAAGGATCGGCAAGTGTGCGACATGCGGAAAGCCTCATAGTGGAGAATGTCGTCTGGGATCAGCAGAGTGTTATTACTGCAAGGAAAAAGGGCATTATGCTAACGAGTGTCCGGCGAAGAAGAGGAATAGAGAGGATCAGGCCACCCCCGCCCGCAGAAGAATCTATGTGATGGACGCTCAGAAAGGCAAAGCTGATAACGGTTCGGCGAAAGGTATATCTTAGTCCAATTTTGAGGACAAAAATTTTAAAAGTTGGGGTGATTGTAACATCCCCTATTTTTTTTTACTATTTTAATTATATTGGCATGGAATTATTTTTGGTGATTATTTATGTTTGTTAAAAAATAAAATATTATGGAAATAAATTTGTTTGATTGATTAAGTATAAGTTTTATGTGTGATTGATAATTAATCAGAGTTAAGTTAAAGCAATTAGAGTGGAAAGGAGTCATAGGGAATGGAGTTAGTAAGTGAGGGGCAGAATTGTCTTTTCCCTATACCCCTTATTTATATCCCCTTGTCAGCTGAAACCAAAGGAAAAACACCCATTCAGTTTGTGAAAGTTCCAAAAAACTGAGAAGAGAAAGAGGGAGGGTGAGGCGTGAGAGGGAGAGGGAAAGAGAAGAGAGGAGAGTTCCTCAAAATGTTCATGCATGTTTAATCCATTGCCACCAAAGTGTTAAGCTCATCTCCTTCTTTTCATTGATACCAAATTCAAAGTCATCCCCTCCTCCCCCTTGAGATCACCATTGTTGACCATCAAAGCTTCACTTAGCCAAAACTGAAATCCAAACTTGTGCATGTTGAATTAGGGAGCTGTGGAACCAATTTCAGTACCCGGGTCGCGTGTTTGATCAACTTGGGAGTCATTTCAGAATCTGGGTTCAGAGTGCAAGCCTTAGGAAAGCTAAGTTTTCAGTTGTGAGTAAGTTCGAGCGAGTCCGGGCGAGTTCGTGAGTCTCCGTTCGTCCGTGTTCGCGAGGTTTCGGTGTCGGGTGTATTGTCGTCACGAAAAGGCGAGTTCTATACTCACTAGGGAATTAATGTCGTTGTCATGTATTCTGAATCAAAATCGCGTTTTGTGAAAACCGACAACCGCTTTGTGAAAATCTCGAATTTGAATCATTGAGTCATATGATCGTTTGATTGGAATTAAGATTTGATGTCATGATTGTTGTGTTGATTGCTGTGTCATGCTTGTTGGACTGTTTATGACCGTATTTGTATGCGTGTGACGTGGAAGTGTCGATCGGAAAGTATATCGGAATCGGAACGGAATGGCGTTGTGTAAGAAAAACTGAAATCTGGGCTACTGCTGAACACGCACGGATCGTGCCTTATGGAAGCACGGACCGTGCTGGCTGTTTGCAGGGAGCCCGGGTGGATTTTTAGACAACGCACGGATCGTGCGCCTCAGGAGCACGGATCGTGCGTTCCCTTCGGATTGAAAATTGTTTAAGTCTTTCAGACACGCACGGGGGTAGCCTCTTTTAAAAAGTGTTTTAAACCGTTCCGAACGATTCCAATTGCGTTCTAATCCCTTCCCAAACCTCACCCATTGATGTTATAGTATTATTGCCATGAAATTGACTGTGATTGATGTTAGTTAATATTCCGAATCATGTTGACGTTAAGAGATTAATTATGACTAAGCTAGGTTATCATAATGTTGAGTGTGGGCGATACATTATGATGTGGACTAGGTAATGGATAGTTATATGTGAAGTTAACAACGTTAGTAGTACCGTGTGACATCACCTAATGATAAGATCATGTTAAGAATAATGCCATCGTTTTGTATAAGTTCATCGTTATGTTCAAGGATTATTGTTATGTTCATATTCAGGTATATTAAAATATATACATCAGGTTAGGGTGACGACCCTAGTTCAGTTTAGTGTGCTAGGGGAGGGGAGGTCATGATCCCTGTGAACCTTAGGCCCCATGAGGGGACCACTAGTGATTAATGGTATGGGTTCACCAGGAGCTTATTTTGCCAAGTGACCGGTGACACGCTAAAAATCAGTTTTCAGTTATGTGTTGCCTCTTGTAACTGCTTAGGAGGGTTATGAGGACAACGTTTATGTTAGCCACATAGTCAAATATTAAGACAATGAATTATGAATCAAGAATAATGGACCACGCATAATTGAACCGAGAGAGTTAGTAAGGGGTCTCGATAGAACTCACTGAGACAAGTTGTCTCACCCAGTCCATGTTGTTGTTTTTCAGAGTTGCAGGCTAAGTTGAAGACGATGAGGCATGGTCATGGAGACGCTTGAGGAGTTGCTGACGCTGTTTATTTTGTTATATTATGTACCTCTGTATTTTCATTCAATATCATAGATGTACGATGGTACGACTTGCATTATAAGTTGTAAATCGCTTCCGCAGACTTTCTATTTTGGTACTGAACACTAGTTGAGTGGTGTAAGAATGCTTTATGTATTTTATGTTAAGTTGTGTAAGCGAACTTGATGGGTTTTTAGCATCGAGTATTAGTATGTGTTCAGTATTTGAAAAGGGAAGTTACTCTGATATATGTCAGTAGTGCATTTCGGTAATTTCTACAAGTTAGAAATTATCGGGGTGTTACAAGCAGGATGAGGATTATGAGGATCGGGATACATTGCCCGAATGGGATACCTTGCCCGATAATGCCCTACAAGAACAACAGGACCGAGACACTCGAACGGGATACATTGCCTGATAATGCCATGAAGAACACCCAGGAGAGGACTATGAGGACCGGGATACCTTGCCTGATAATGCCCTACTAACAACAACAACAACGGCGGCAATGAGAACGACAATGACAACAACAACACCACCACCTATCACCATCACCATTCTTTGAGGTACGGCTCGCCCATACTGCGACGAGTCCTTGCCCATACTGCGACAAGGTTCCTCCTATACAATTTCAACTATTGAGGTACGGCTCGCCCATCTTGCGACGAGTCCCTGCACATGCTGCGACAAGGTTCCTTCAACAAATCTCGATCACGAAGATACAACTCGTCCATACTGCAACGAGTTCTTGCCCATGCTGCGACAAGATTCTTCAACACGAACCAGCTTGCTAACCCTCGACGTAGGATAACTTGCCCCTTGTGCGACAAGTTTCCGATGACAATACACATAAAACCAGCCAACAATAACAACAAAACATTACTATCAAGTCACTTAATGACTTAACAATTCCGAGTCGATCTCGGCTACGTTAACGGATCTTAAGATATCGATCGGGAACTCAAAGAATATTAATTTGTATCATTTAGTCTTACATATCATTATAATCCATTAGCACATTAGACATTAACTCATCCTATAACTGTTATAACTAACTCTTCATTCCCATTTTTAATTATGAGTAATACTCGAGTCATATAGGCTCATTAATTCGTTCTAATTATTTCGTTCTTACTCTTAACTCACCCTCACTGTCAACTCGATTCTTCGTCTTAATAACATGCGAGCCATTCAAATCAAGAAACACCGGTCGACATACAATAGTCTACTCATACTGGATTCATTTCCTAAACTCGGCATATTAGCTATAGTCATCCCTATCATTAAATTATAGTCATCCAAAACAAATAATTTATAGACACTTAAATCATTTAGTCATCCATAATAATTACAGTTATCCAAATTGAATTATATTTACAGTCATCCATAATAATTACAGTTATCCAAATTGAATAATTGAATAAATTAAATAAATACAAACAAAATTACGAATAGCGATAATCAATACTATTCTAGTCATATCCCCTATTCCCTATATAGAATAGAAACCATTTCCCTCGTACCTGATATCGAATTGTACTCCAATAGCGAATCGATGAAGACAAATCACGAGTTTCCGAACGTGATTTAATCCCAGTGGGACAATATTTGACTCGAACGCGTACGGTTACATAACAACAAATACAGTCCAAGAGTCATATACCAAAAATATTAAAGATAACTAATCGCTCATTTAATGAATTACAGGTGTTTCGAAAAGAGTACCTATTGAAGGGTACAAGCCGGTGACAATGGTTTCCGAAATCGTGAACCCAATAATCTGAAGGTCCGAGTGCACTAATTACGTAGGGGCTTGTCTTAATAAGATTAGTCAAACATTCTTTGACGAAATCATGTGTTTGGATTAGGACACGATGAATTTGTGTAGATATGATGGGGAGAGCATTGCTATCAGTGATCGTGAGTGAATTCAGAAACTTAACATAGTAATCATCGTGAGGAGGATGCGGTCTGCACCATTTAGAGGCTGCTTGAAATCGCAAATGGGGGAGCAAGGACGGTGGAGGGCAAACCCGCGAGAACTTGGGCGAAATTAACAATAGGGAAGTCGAGTTTGGTGAGGAAAACTTTGTGGTTGTATTTGGTTGATATGACAAAGGTAGTATTGGTCAGAAATGGAAGGGATAGTTCGATTGGGGCGGTGGTGTGCGGCTGTCCTTGGCAAAACAACGCCTTATTCGAAGGAATCAATACCAGAATCAAAACCACCGGTCGATTTCGAGTGGGAGAGTGGATTTTCGGACCTGGCCGTGGCTTGTGGATGTAAAACGTAATGGAAGAGAGAGGGCTGTTAGGGTTTCTGCAATTGCCATGTGAGGAAAAAGAAGAGCAGTGTTGGGCCGGGTCGGGTAAAGGTTCTGGGTTGCGTTCATGGACTGAATAGGAGGTGCACTGGTGTTGAGTGGGCTGCAGCGGGGGTGCACTTAGCAGGATGGAAGGGGGTGTATGCGTATAAGAAAACCCAAAATCCCTTTTAATTGATTTTTAAAAACCCAATTTCACTACAACTATTATTTTAACACCTCGTTAGCCCAAAATAACTTATAAAAACACATGACACCTAAAATACTAATATTTATAAAATAATAAAAGAAATATATAATAATAATCATATATTACAACTAGTATGTAAAATACATTTAATTGACTTCAACTAAATTTAATTATAACTCAAACACATAAGTCAAAATAATATAATGTTCTCAACCCAAACTCTAATACATTCAAATCAGCCACTATCTTTTCAATACTAAGATCAAGCCAGCCGAAAATTACCTTGTTTCACCACATAATATCAACATTGGGGGTGTATCAAGTGAGAGGAGTTTTAATATGAGAGGGTGGGAGAATTAAATCTGGACTGTATAACAAAATTTACTAATATTAAAATTTTACCTATATACAGTTTTAAAAAAATGAAATGATATTGTTCATAAAACAATAAATCTAACTACTATATCCAACTTTAAAAAAGGCTTAAATATGTTTTAGGCCCCTGCAAATATAGCGTGTTTGGGTTTAGCCCCCTGTAAAATATTTTTTTTAAAAAACTCCTTACAAAATGCAGATTTTTGATTTAGGCCCTTTTGTTAGTGTGATGTTAAGAAAAGTACGAACGTGTGTGCCAGATAGGTTTAATTGCTGACAGTACAAATTTAGTCTGCAATAACATATTAAACATATTGATAAAAACACATTTAATTAGGCTAAATAGCACTTTTGGTCTTTTATCTTTGCTCCAGATTTCACTTTGGTCCTATATCTTTTTTTTGGTCTGTTTTAGTCCCTCATGTTTCGTTTTCGTTTCATTTTGGTCTCTCACGTTAGTTTTGACTAACGGACGCCACGCTGGCAGTTAACTGTTGACGTGGCGTCCTCAATTCATTAAATGACGTGGCATTCATTAACTGATGTGGCAAAAAAAATATTTTTTAATTCTAAATCATTCTAAAACACAAAATAGAAATTATCAAAAAATTAAAAACATAAAAATCAAACAAACAGCAACATGAAACCCAAAAAATTAAAAACATTAAAATCTGTTTGATCTTTTCCAGAAATTAAAAACAGCAACATGAACATTTTCGTTGAAGATCTCTTCCAGAACAAACAGATCTTCAATCTCTCTCACTCCGCCCAGATCTTCAAACATCAAGATCTCGCCCAGATCTTCAATCTTGCTCTCTGACTTTCACTCCACCCAGATCTTCAAACATCAAGATCAACAACACATCTTCAAACAAGGTAGTCAGAATCAACAAAAAAGTCAGATCTTCAGATTCGTTTTTCCCAGATCTTCGTGATGGTGAGGGAGAGTGAGAGAGATGCGACGGTGATGGGAGAGGGAGAGTGAGAGAGATGCAACGGTGATGGTGAGATGCGACGGTGGTGGGATAGGGAGAGTGATGAAGCCAGTGACGGTGGTGATGTGGGGGTTACGGATCTGGTTGTTGTTGTTGTTGAATTGTTTGTTATTTGTTAAACCAGAAAACAAAGAAAAAATACAGAAAAAACAAAGAACAAAGAACAAAAACAAAGAACAAAAACAAAGAACAACACTGAAACAAATCTGTTCATTTTAGTCCTCTCTGTTTTTCCTTGGTTTCATTTTGGTCCCTCTCATTGTTTGTGTTGTTTCATTTTGGTCCCTTTCAGATCTGGAAAAACTAACGAATTAAAAAATACAGATCTGGATCCAGAAACAATACAGAAAAAATTGGATTCAAACCCACAAAATCAAACCCAACATTCTCAAAACGCACTCTCTTCCATCCTTCTCCCATTTTCGAAACCCACTCTCTTCCATTCTTCTCCCATTTTCGAACTCGTTTCCTTGTTTCCTCTGGGTTTTAGTTTGTTCGATTCTGGATTTGGGTTTTAGTTTTTGGGTTTTGGTGGTGGAATGATGGACTGATGATGGTGAGAAGAAGAAGTGATTTTGATGGAAGAAGTGATTTTGGTGGTGGAATGATTCTGATGTTGTTGTGTAGAAGAAGTGATTTTGATGGAAGAAGAAGAATGAGTTTAATTTTAGTTAAATTAATGTTAGTTTTTCTAATTTGTTTTTAGTTTTTATCAATTAAAAAAGTGAAAAAGTTTTTATCAATTAATAAAAGATGAAGTGTAATTATTTTAGAATTAAATAAAACATTTAATGGACGCCACGTCAGCAGTTAACTGCCAGCGTGGCGTCCGTTAGTCAAAACTAACGCGAGGGACCAAAATGAAACAAAAACGAAACATGAGGGACCAAAACGGACCAAAAAAAAGATAAAGGACTAAAGTGAAATCTGAAGCAAAGATAAAAGACCAAAAGAACTATTTAGCCCATTTAATTAGGATTTGATTATTCCCGCATCACATTTAATTTTTTTAATTTTCTGTAGAGATGAATTTTGGAATTTGAAAGATGGTTTTGGTTTGACAGGGGAATTTGAAATTGGCAATTGGAAACTGGGAAAGAAGAGAGGAGAAGGGTATTGCATTGTTCGCGAGGCCTGATGCTTGGTGTTGAGATTTCATTAAACATCAGGTTCCCATTTTTCTAAGAGGTGTGATGTGTGTAGCTAGCTGTATTGGGTCTCTAGTTAGTGATCTTTTTTGCTTCAGTCGGTGTTGATTGATCTGGTGAAGGCCTGGGTTGTTGTTCTCATACTTGGAGCCTTGTTGTTGAGCATTGTGTTATGGTGGTGAGCGTTGAGTCCTTGCCTCTAGTGTTGAGGCAGTGTGGTACTGTGGTGTGCAGCATGGTGTGATGTTGTTGTTTTTTTTTTTAGATAAGCAAGATTCTATTGCAGGGGGGCACTAGGGGTGCACCCAACCCATACAAAGGAGAGGGAAGGGGAGAGGCCTCATTAAAACCTCCCTGGGCCAAAACCCTTTGGGAAAAAGACCCAAGGAGGAAAAAAGAGTACCTCAATAGAAATGGGTGCTTACAAAGACTCTATGCACCCCATGGGGCGATTACACCAATCTGAAAAAGATACCCCACTATTTCTCCCCTTCCGAGCTATAAACCAGCTCCAAGAAACAAACTTGATAGAATAAATAACTGAGTTTACATTTGCCACCCCGCCCTGAAACATAATTCTATTTCTCATCAACCACACTTGCCACATCGTTGCCACCCAAAAAATATGTTTCAGCCTTCGTGCACCTTTACCTTGAATAAGCTTGCTGGTTTGTTGAAAAGTACTGAGTACATTATCACCTAGTCCTGAATTAATATTCAGCCATAAGCATACACCTCGCCATACCGATTGAGTAACAACACACCTACAGAATAAGTGATCGGCCTCTTCCACTTCACGGAAACAAAAAACACAGGATTGTTCGAAGGGCGAGGAGATAATTCCACGGATGTGCAGATTTTGTCTCGTGGGAATTCTGTTCAGCAACAACCTCCAACCAAAGATCAAAACCTTCGAAGGGAGGTCGCTTTTCAACAAAGAACGACACGCTGTCACCACTGGATCTGCGTGATTCTGGTCAGATTCGCGCCTGCTGCTGGACACCCTTACGTAGCATGACTTGACCGTGAAGCCTCGTATCGGATCCGGCAACCAAACCCACTTGTCCGAAGCACCAACCTGCAGATGAATGTCACGAAGCAAAGCTGTCAAATTATCAACAGATTCGGTGCTCACAGCTGCAGTAGCAGCAGTGACCCTATTCAGGTTCCATGACCAACCCGATGCGCACCAAGAACCCATTTCAGCCACCAACCAGTCTTTTGTGTCGCTGGCCTGCATAACCGAAGGGAAAATATCTGCTAGAGGTTCAGTTCCTAACCAAATATCAGTCCAAAATTTCAGTTTTGTACCATCACCGAGCCTTAATTTCGTTGCACTATTGAACCAGCTGCTGTCCATTTGAAGTCCATCCCCTAGAAGCACCAAATCACGCCACCAAAGCGAAGTTTTTGACATACTAGCTGCAGTAGGAAAACTGCCCGGCCAAGAACGAATTACCCCATATCTAGATGTTAGAATTTGCTTCCATAAAGGGGAGTCGTCTTCCGATAAGAGCCTCCATCTCCATTTAGCCAAGAGAGCTATATTAAATGCTTCAAGATCCTTCACGCCCAGACCACCTAAATGTTTAGGTTTGCACACCAAACCCCAATTGACCCATGACATTTTCCTTGTTTCACCATCCCCTCCCCATAGAAATCTTCTTTGTATTTTTTGTATTTCCGCGATCACCTTTTTCGGGGCTTTGTACATGGAGAATAGATACAACGGGAGAGAGGAGAGCACCGAGTTAATCAAGGTCACTCTCCCACCAATAGAAAGTTTTGAGCTGCGCCACAAAGACAACCTAGCATTAATGGAATCAAGCACCGGCTGCCACGTTGTTACCCTTCTCGGATTGGCCCCCACCGGAACACCCAAGAACTTAAATGGGATGGAACCCACTTTGCAAGCCAAAAAAGAGGAATTACCACCGACCACTCTTGCATCCATATTCAAGCCAATAATGTTACTTTTAGCAAAGTTGACTTTAAGCCCCGATACCATTTCAAAGCTTCTTAATACTGCTTTCAACCCCCAAATACTCCTTTCACTACCATCGCAAAAAAAGATCGTATCATCAGCGAATTGCAGCAGAGACACAGATAGATTCTCACTAATCTTGAATCCTTTTATACATTCGGTTTCCTCCCCTCTCCTGACCAACCCAGCTAGTCCCTCGGCCGCTATAAGGAAAAGAAAAGGTGCCAAAGGATCACCTTGTTTAATTCCTTTTTGTGCCGAGAATTCCTCAGAGAGGCTACCATTAACAAGTACCGATATAGAGTTGGAGGAGACACATTCAATCATCCATCTTCTCCATAGTTCGTTAAAACCCATCCTCCTCAACATATAATCCAAGTATTTCCAGCTTACCGAATCATACGCTTTTTGGAAATCCACCTTAAAGATGAGACCTTTCTTCCTTAATCTTTTTGCATAGTCAATTACTTCGTTTACCGCAACCACACCATCAAGAATATTCCTACCTCCTATAAAAGCATTCTGCTTCTCAGAGATAACCATAGATATAACTCTTTTCAGCCTGCCGGCAAGCACTTTGGCTAACAACTTATACATGCAACCAATAAGAGCAATCGGCCTATACTCTTCTAGCTTTTGGGGATTCTTAATCTTGGGCACCAAGGTCATGAATGAGGCACACATGGCCTTAGGTAGCCTAGCAAGAGAGTGGAATTCAGTGAAGAAATTGAGTACCTCTGGGCAAATAGTTTCCCAACAATTCTTTATGAAATTGAAATTGAATCCATCCGGACCCGGACATTTGTTGCCATCACACTCCCATGCAGCTTCCTTGATTTCCTCCATAGTAAATGGACTAGTCAACATATCATTGTCCTCTCTGCTTATCTGTTTGAAAATAATGCCATCAAGAGTGGGGCGTGAGAATTCATCTTCCTTGAAACTCTCTTCGAAATGATTTTTGATGGCAGCCTTCACTCCAACTACATCGTCAACCCACGCATCGCCCACCAATAACTTGACAATCTGTAATCTCCTCCTGTTACTATTAATGCAAGCATGGAAAAATTTGCTATTTGCATCCCCTTCAGCCAACCACTTCACTCTAGACTTTTGAGCCAGTAGACTTTCCTTGATACGCAGCTCCTTCCAAAACTCTGAACTCAACAATCTACGATGTTCAGCTTTTGGGGAGTCACCCTCAGCTGCCAATTTTTCCGCCTCATTCAAGTCCTTAACAATGTTATTGATACAGAGGTCTCTTATCCCGAATACTTCCTTATTCCATTTCCTCAATCGGTCTTTCAACAGTTTCAACTTCTCTTTCAAGATGTAGTAATGCCTCCCATGTAGTGATGCCGAAGACCAACAGTCGCTCACCACCTTCATAAATTCATTGTGCTCTAGCCAACAGTTGTTGAACCTGAATGGTTTTGGTCCCCAATTGGTTATAGAGCTGATCAACCAAATGGGGCAATGATCTGAAATATCTCTATCTCCCACCCATTGTGCTGCAATATGCCACCTGGTGATAAATCCATCCGAAACTAGAAACCTGTCGATCCTGCTCATCGTGACACCATCTGGAGCGAAATACGTGAATTTTTTACCGAGTGCAGGGACATCAATAAGCTCCATGTCTTCCACAAAAGATCTAAATTCTCTTACTTCTGAGTTGTAATTACTAGATGAGGCACCTCTTCTTTCTTCTCTATTCAGGACAGCGTTGAAATCCCCAACAAGACACCAGTTACCATTCCCAACCTCATCCTTCAACTTACGGAGCTCATCCCACATACGTCTCTTGCCGGGCAAATTGCAAGCTGAGTAAATGTTAACCAGGAAGCATATGGAGTCGTGAAGTTTTGCTGTTATGCATGAGAAATGTTCCCCAATGAATGATGATTGTACATCAAATAGTCCACGGACCCACACACAAAGTAGGCCACCAGATTGTCCCTCTGCATCTTTACTTAAGAAATCAAATTCTCCTCTCCCCCAAATAGTTGATACCATCCTCCTTGTTAAACCACATCTTTTCGTCTCTTGGAACATACACACATCAAAGTTTCCGGAGGAGATAAACTGTTTAATACGTCTTCTCTTTTCTGCTCCTCCCCACCCCCTCATATTCAAAGAGTAAACCTTCATTTAGACCTAGTTGTGTTTTTCCCTTCCTACCTTGGCCAGCATGGTCTCTTGCTTCCATTTCTCTAATCCTCTCAATGTAGACTTCCTCCACTTCTTCACCTGTGACCCCTAAGTTTTCAGTCGCAATCTTCCATAATTTACCTGCTATCATCTTGTCATGGTCCACTTCAATTCTCATGTTGCCCATCCTTATATCTGAGTCCCCTATGGAGTTATTGAGAAGGGAGCCATCACCTGAAGGGATATCACAATCAGAGGCTACGCAAGCAGGGTTACGCACAATACCATCAATACGATGAGGAGGCTCATTATCATGCAAATTGGAGACGGCCTGAACACCGTCATAGTTGAAATGGGCCTTTGTTTTCTTCTTTTTTCTAATTCTCTTCCTCTTCTTGGGTTTAGATGGGCCTATTTTCATTCTGCACCCCCCAGCCTTGCTATTCTCACCCACCTCAAAAATCCTCCCAAAGATACCTCTTTTGAGATTGCTATCATTGTGGGCTCCATTCCACCCAACCAACTGCTCAGATAGAGGACTAGTTCTAATAGCCAATTGGGTAGCCGGCACAGCAGTAAATTCACTACTAGACGAAACGTTACACTCCACATCCCTAGGCAGCATGCAAGGCGTTTTGTGTGCCAAACAATCATCACCTGAGGCCACAATCCAGCGCCGTGCCACCTCGGCTTCTTCAAAAGAGTCCTTGACAACTGTACCAACCTCGACGTCAGCCCCCTCTCCAACCGCCGGAGCCTCTTCTTCTTCCCACTCCGTTTCAGAAACGGCAAAATCATCTCCCACCGCCGTGAATAGCGTTGGGTCCTTACCGGAGTCCTCTGAGCTAACCGAGTCAAGATCATTCTGTGAGACTTCTTCATCACCTGCTACGAAATGACTACTGTTCCATTGTTGCGGACCTATCCATTCTTCAATCATTTTGATATTGTATAATGAATCATTAATATTAGCCACCACCACCATATTGAAGACATCAAAGCTCCTTGTTCTGATACTTATTCTTGCGACATCTAACGTAGTTTTCAATCTTGTGGCTTCATCAACACCCAGGAAAACACCGTACTTCCGAGCCAAGCAAGCAAAAAAGTCCTCATCCCATGCATGAATTGGAACGCCATGGCATCTCAACCAAACAACTCTTTCATTATCTGCCTCCTCCGGATTCCATCTGCGCACATCCTCAAACATCTCACGAAGCCAATCACCAGATTCCACAATCAAAGCTTGAATTTTCCCTTCCTCAGATTCTTCTAGCAAGACTTTGTTTGCACCCAATGGTGTAGCCTTGACAGAGAGCACACCATTGGAACAAAACCAGTTTTGAATAAAGTAGGTGCTTCCAGGATTTTTCACTATGCCAACATACATCTGACTGAATTTCGCCATTTTATCTTCCTCGATATTGAAGCAAATCTCTGATAGGTCGATCTTCCGATGATATATTATCTTTGGTGGTAAAGGATTGTTTGGGTATTGAGGATGTTGCTTCTTTCCGCCCTGACCGACTTCCCTTCCTCTTCCAAACATAAGATTGCCTCCCGTGATCTCCTTTCTCTTCCAGACTTGTTTGATTAATGGAGTAGCATGGGGCTTTCTCAGGTTAGCTGCGTGACCCTTAGGGTTTCGTTCTTCCCACTCCCGCTTGAATCTTGGGATATTGACGTTTATCTTGTTAGAGCCGATGATGATGTTGTCCAGTTCAACTGCAAACAACCTAGTGTCCATGACGTTGCGAAATCTAACGAAGCCGAATCTCCTCCCATGCTTATCTCTCTTTGGTGGTATCACTACTTCAATGGCTTCGCCATAGTATGAGAAAGCTTTAAGCATTTCCTTAGCTCCATGAGTATCAGGGAAGGCAGAAAAATAGAACGATGCGATGTCCCTCTGGTTGCTGTAGTTTCCTTTGCTTGCGATATCGATCTTCCCTAGCCTTTGTCTCAGTCTCATCGTCTTCTTACTGAGAACCTCTCTCCATTCCCCAGCAAGCCCTAACAGCGCTTCTCTCTCATCCCTCCTTTCTCTCTCTTCCATCTCAGTTCTCTCTCTCTCTAATCGATCGTGTGATGTTGTTGTTGTTGAGATGCAAGGGAGATGATTGAGATACGAGGGAGATGAGGGAACCAAATCTGAAAATGTGAAAGACGGAGAGGGTACCAGAT
Source organism: Astragalus membranaceus (assembly GCA_039519185.1). Taxonomy (NCBI): domain Eukaryota; kingdom Viridiplantae; phylum Streptophyta; class Magnoliopsida; order Fabales; family Fabaceae; genus Astragalus; species Astragalus membranaceus. The sequence goes on along the minus strand of CM076854.1, from coordinate 73,838,982 downwards.
CTGGAAATGGGAAGAAGAAGGGTTGAGATGGTAATAAAAACTCTTTTTTGACTTGGTCAATAGTTAAAAATTAATTAAAATAACAAGTAATGACATGGCAGTTCCAATCAGCATTAAAAATAAATTAGAAAAAATAAATAATTGACAACTCAGACTTCTGTCAGTCAACTCAGCGTTTTTTGTACCATTGGGTAATAGAAGGGCCTAAATCAAAAATCTGTATTTTGCAAGGAGTTTTAAAAAAAATGCAGGGGGCTAAACCAAAACACGTTATATTTGCAGGGGTCTAAAACATATTTAAGCCTTAAAAAAATCCAAACTATTAATATTTTGAATGTTTTTAATTCACTAAATGCTATCATGTGTAACATTTTAATTTGTAGATGCGAAAGAAATGATCACTTTTTACACGGAATTAGAATATTTTGTATGTTATTTATTATTTTTAGTTGTTAAACTGTGGGTAATGGGCATACCCACGGGCACTTGGGTGCCCAAAGGGAACGGGGACGAGCACTAAACTATCGACCCATACATGTGCGGGCTCGGGTACGGGCACTATAGTACCCTGCCCAGAGGGTGCCTGTTGTTATCCCTACATCTAGCGAGCCCAGTCTTGCAATATTTACCCTCGCTCAGCCTTCAGGGGCTTTTTCATAAATTTGGAAGTAACTTTTGATACATACCATCTCTTTTAAGAGTCGGACTGGTCATTGACATAGTAAAGTCATTGGTCACTAGTCGGACCGAAGAGTCACTAGTTGGACAACATGAACCGATATAGATTAAAATTATATAAAAAAATCATAACTATGTAAATTTCATACTTACACTACGCCAGATCTTGAGAAAAAGGGTGCCCTATTGGGCATCGCTCTTAATGTAAGCGCTCCATTTGCTTAAAACGCACAGGAAATGGGCAGCGCTGCTTTTGGTTGAAACGCGCAGGGGCAATGGGCAGCGCTCCTGTTGTAGTAGTTACCAGTGTCCACATCTCGTAGTGCACCGACACACTTTCAATGACCTTGTAGTAGTTACCAGTGTCCATCTTGCACACCTGAGGATCCGACAAACCTTCCCGACGGCGAGAATTATTCAGGGCTTGGTAGGGTAGAGGGACATGCTGCATCAATCCAAATTGTTTGCAGACAAAGGTGGGATGGTAGAATTCTGCGAGAGCTTTGCTGTAACGAGAGGTAGCAATGTAACCAGTTGGCAGATCCCTGGCCACCAGAGCAGATCGCCAGTAGTCGCGTGCAGTACTGCGCTCCGCGAGAGAAAGATGGGGTTGATTTCTTTGAGGAACAAAAATCCAGGAAGGACCATACCTCTTGTCCAACACTGGGCACCACATCATCTCGGCCGCATTCATCCAAAAAGCTCCTTCATGAACTGGGCTGAAGTCATCTTATGGCAGGGAGTGACCGAGAGCTGAGGTCCCAAAGATCGGTTGGTTGGCGACTTGGGAATGGTAAGCGCTGCAGACAGGATATGAGGAAAGTAGAGATTGGCCCACAACTGAAGAAACCACATGGGACCTTGAATCTTGGATACCCGGCCATACTCCTTGATCTGGTCGAGCATGACCTGGATGCCTCGGTACAGCCCACCGAGGAAATAGGGAGCCCATGCATAAACTTTACCACTGGTCATCATGGCGACGAAGGGCTGCAATTCTTGAACAATGCCTGCAGAGGCAGTTCCATGAAAGAACCTACAGAAGAAGTACATGAGGAAAGCGGTGTGCTCCTCCTCGGTGATCTCCGCATCAGACCTTGAGTTCTAAATCAGAAACTTTGATTAGACGCCTCCAGCATGGACATGGCCGAGATTCACCTTTTTTGGCAGTCTAGCAGGGTGGACACTCTGGCCAAATGCAGGCAAGCCGGTGATGGCAGACACATCCAAAACGGTGGGGGTCACCATACCCCATGGAAATACAAAGGAATTGAAGTCTGAAGACCAGAAGCCCAAGAGAGGCAGTAGAATGTCGAAGTTTTGGGGAATGGCGAAAGCGGAGAGAGCAATTATGTCGCGGATGCCCCATTTTCTCCAAGTATCCTTCTTGACTGGGTGAATCCTGTCGAACCAGGCATGGTAGTCATCGGTGGGCTTGGCCCAACCCCTAGTTTCCGACACTCTGGCGTCGACGGTGAACCAATCTTGGCTGATTGGTAGTAGGGGTGTTTATAACCAATCCAATCTAATTAAAACCGCAGCAACCGAACTGAAAAACCGCCAACCAAAAAAACTGAAAACAGAACAAACCGTAAACCGCAAAAAACTGAAATTTTGGATTGGATTGGATCGGATTTTGGTTCCCTCACATGGAACCGATCCAATCCAAACCGATCCAATCTTTATACGTTACATGATTAATATTATAAATGCAATTACAATATTACCTACATTTTATATATTTTTCCCACTTATTGTTTACAATTTATTTTGGCTACTTTGATGATGTACTTTTGGCTATGTATTTTTTAATTTTTCTAATGATTTAACTACGTTTCTAAAACATTCTTAACTATTTTGATGATCTATGATGTTTTGATTTATGAAAGAGGTGTTATTTTTATTTTGTATTGTAAGAAATTTTAAAAGAATAAAAAACCGAAATCCAATCCAATCCAAACAGAAGTAAAATCGAATCGGATCGGATTTGATTTTTAAACAAAACCGATTGGATGATAAAATTTCAAAACCGCAAGGATTGGATTGGATGTTTTTTCCTCCAAAACCGATCCAATCCAATCCTCGAACACCCCTAATTGGTAAGCCAGGATGAGCCGAGGCGTTGAAAATTTGCTTGAAGGCGTCAAAGCCTTCACGAACTTCAGAGGTGGTGGGTCGCACCGTAACGCCACCGAAAACGGCATCGAGAATATGCATAGCTTGTTTGACTATCATCGCCACTGTAACTATTATCAAGTCCAAAGGTTGCAAAGCTGGAGGCCGAGGACGTAGGGCTTTTATCCCGAACCTCGTAAAAATCACGGTGTATCTCTTTCCCTTACCTTTACTTTGCTTTTCATTATTTTTGCTTATCGTTACATTTGATATTATTGTGGTTAGCGTTCAATATCACTGTAATTGGCTCTGTCATAGTTATAGCTTGCTTAGGAATTGCATATAGTTTAAATCCTATTTTCCGCATTTGATTTAAACGTGCATTTTTAACTTTATGAAAATCAAAAGATTTCACTTTTAGCATATAACCTTATTCACCCCCCCCTCTAAGGTTATCATATAGTCCAACAATTGGTATCAGTACGTAGAAATTGCATATAGAGCTTAACATCTCGCAATTTTTTATTATGGATTCATTTATGAAAGAGGGGATGTCCTTCAATAGGCCACCTCTGTTCGATGGGACTAACTATGACTATTGGAGTAGTCGAATGAAATGTCATGTGCAGGCTATAGATTTCACTTTATGGAGGATCATTGTTGATGGACCACTCACTCCTATGAGAATCAAGATTACTAAACCTGGTGTTGCTGTTGAGGGATATACTACTAAATCTCAAGCTACTGGTAAAGCTGAGGAAGTACCTATTGAAGATATTTATGCCATTGACTGGAGTGAGCTGAGAAAGTCTGAGCTAGAAAAAATATCTCTCAATGCCAAAGCAATGAATATTCTTCACCTATCTCTATGTGAAGAAGAGTATGGAAGGGTGAAAGGATGTCAGATAGCCAAAGAAATTTGGGACTGTCTGGAAGCGACACAAAGAAATTTGGGACTGTCTGGAAGCGACACATGTTGGTACTAGTCAAGTGAAGGATACAAAGATTAGAGTTCTTACTTCTGAGTTTGAAGCTTTCAAGATGAAGGAAGGTGAATCTGTTGCAGCTATGCACCAAAGATTGAACCTGATAGTGAATAACTTGAGAGCACTTGGGAAGAAGTATTCAACGAAAGATTTGAATGGGAAGATTCTTGCCTCCTTGACTAATGAGTTCTTTCCCAATACTTGTGCTATCACTGAAGCCAAAGATATTGGCACCTTACCTCAAGAAGACTTGATTGGGTCACTTCTTGCATTTGAGGTGGTGTTGGCCGCTAAGAAAGCTCAAGAAAAAGAAGCGGTCAAAGAAAGGAAGTCTGTTGCTCTTGCTACTGCCAAGACTTCTAAGATGGCAAAGAAAGAGGTTGAGTCTGATGAAGAATCTGATGATGAAGACATGGCTATGTTTGCCAAGAAATTCAGAAAATTCATGAGATTCAACAAGCTTGGGAAGGGTGACTATTCAAAGAAATCTGGGTACAACAAAGAAGACACTTATGAGAGAAGAGATGATCAACTAAAATGTTTTGAATGCAACAAACCGGGTCATCTCAAAGTGAATTATCCAAAGCTAAAATCCAAGTACCAACAAAAGAAAGCCATGAAGGCTACATGGGACAACACAGATACTGATGGTGATACAGATGAAGAATAGGAGGTTGCAAATGTTGTTTGTCTTATGGAAAATGACACACCTGAGGCTACGTGGGACAATCTTGACACTGATAGTGAAACAGATGAAGAAGAGAAGGCTGCCAATGTTGTTTGTCTTATGGCAAATAACACCCCCTAAGGTAATCCTTGCTAACCATAGTCTTTCTATTCACTTGAGCATGATGACTTATTTGATGATGTATGCAGTAGTCAACATTTGAGTGAGGCTTTTGAAGCTCTTTATAATGAACATGAAACTCTTTTGGTTAAATCTAAGAATTTGACAAAGAACAACAAAAGCATGCTCACTCAAATTAAGACTCTTGAGAATGAGGTAGCTAAGTTGAATAATGAGCTACATAAAACTAAACCTTTCAACCTTGAGCTTCTTGAGCTTAAACAAAATTTTGAAAAAATCAAGGTTGAAAATTATATTTTGAAAGAATCCTTAAAAAGGTTTGAGGTTGGTGAAAATACCTTAACCAAGATACTTCACTCCCAACATGAATATGTTGATAGGAGAGGTATTGGGTATGAAGGTAATTCCACCTCCTCTGTTTTGAAAAAGAAAGTGATTTTTGTAGTTGCCACTTCAAGTAAGACACCTACTGTTTTCTCTTGCACTTATTGTCAAAAAGGGAACCATAGCTCTCATAGATGCCCTATTCGTAGATTGTGTGAGTTTGGTACCCTTATACCTGCCTGTAAGAAACCAAGGTGGATTGTGAAAACAAACCCCTTGAGAACTAACCCCCAAGGACCCAATAAAATTTGGGTACCTCGTACTAGTTGTTAATGTTCCTTTTGCAGGTTGGTCAGTCATCCAAGAAGAAAAATGTGTGGATGGTTGATAGTGGGTGCTCAAGGCATATGACTGGTGATGCTTCACTATTCTTGAAGTTGAGCAACAAAGCTAGTGGATCTGTAAAGTTTGACAACAATGACTCTGCTCAAGTAATAGGTGAAGGTTGTGTGGGTAAGGAAAACACAATCAAAATTAAAAATGCTTTACTAGTTGATGGTGTCAAATTTAACTTGCTAAGTGTTAGCCAATTATGTGATAGTGATTTTGATGTGTATTTTTCTGTTGATAAATGTGTTATTACTCATAGGATTTCTAAACTTTATATTACTGGCTTTCGAGAAAATAATGTGTATTATGTTCATTTTGACAATGTGAGTAATGATATTGTATGCATGCCTTCCTTGCTTGATGATGTGAATCTATGGCATAGACGTCTAGGACATGCTAGTATAGAACATTTATCTAAGTTGAGTAAGAATGAGCATGTTAGAGGTCTACCCAAGTTGAAATATGAAAAAGGTCAATTGTGTGATGCATGTCAGCTAGGCAAGTTGCATAGATCTTCTTTCGATCCAAAACCAGATATTTCCACTAACAATGTGCTTGAATTGCTCCATCTTGATTTATTTGGTGAAATTGATGTTGTAAGTCTAGGAGGGTACAAGTATGTCTTCGTGATTGTAGATGATTATTCTAGGTATACTTGGGTCATTCTACTTGCAAATAAAAGTGACGCTTTCAATGAGTTTGCTAAGTTGTGCATAAAGTTATAAAATGAGAAAAGTTTAGCCATCAAGGAAATTAGAAGTGATCATGGAGGAGAGTACGAAAATTAATCATTCAGGACTTGGTGTGAAAAGTATGGTGTTCATCATAACTTTTCAGCTCTAAGGACCCCTCAACAAAACGGTGTGGTGGAAAGGAAAAATAGAACCATACAAGAGATGAACAGAACAATGTTGAACGAGCACAATCTACCCAAATATTTTGGGGTCTTGCAGTTGATACAGCTTGTCACGTGCTCAACTGGGTATACCTGAGGTCATCTCTTAACAAGACGCCATACGAGTTGTGGAATTGTAGAGCTCCAAATATTTCATACTTCAAGGTTTTTGGAAAATACCTGAATCAAATAGTGAAAGTGTGGAAGAAGCCGAGGTGAAAGTGGAACCTCAAGAAGAAGCTGAAGTGGAGCGAGAGCCCCAAGACATCGATGACCATCTCCATGGAAGAACACATGATGATTTTACCAAAACTTGGAAATCAATTCGATATCATCCCATGGAGCAAATTATTGGTAGTCCTTCAAAGGAGGTAACAACTCATTCTTCTCTTAATCATTTATGCTTTCATAGTGCTTTTGTCTCTCAAATAGTTCCTAATAATATTAAGGAAGCTTTAAATGATCCGGAATGGGTTGTGTCAATGCAAAAGAAACTTGAACAATTTGAACGGAACAAAGTTTGGCATTTAGTTGAAAAACCTGTTGACAGAACCGTTATTGGTACTAAATGGGTTTTTCGCAACAAACTTGATGAAAATTGTGTTATTTTATTAAATAAAAGCCGTTTAGTTGTTCAAGGTTTTAACCAAATTGAAGGGGTGGATTTTGAAGAAACTTTTGCTCCGGTGGCTAGGTTGGAGTCCATTCGTATAATATTGGCATTTGCTAGTTACATGGACTTCAAACTACACCAAATGGATGTCAAGAGTGCCTTCCTAAATGGGTTTTTAGAAGAAGAAGTATTTGTAAAACAACCCCCTGGTTTTGAAGATTTCAAAAACCCAAACCATGTTTTCAAACTTGACAAAGCACTTTATGGATTAAAACAAGCTCCTAGAGCTTGGTATGAGAGACTAAGCAAACATTTAATTGCAAATGGTTTCAAAAAGGGTAATATTGACTCTACCTTATTCCTTAAAACCAAGGGTAAACATATCATAGTAGTTCAAATTTATGTTGATGATATTATTTTTGGGTCTACTAATGATGATTTGTGCAAGGATTTTTCTGAAATGATGACTAGCGAGTTTGAGATGAGCATGATGGGGGAGCTGAATTTCTTTTTGGGACTTCAAGTGAAGCAAATGAAGGAAGGAATCTTCATGTGTCAAAACAAGTTTTCAAAGGAGCTACTAAAGAAGTTTGACATGAGTGATGCAAAGGAGATTGGTACTCCCATGGTGACTGCAACAAAGTTGTATAAGGACGAGCAAGGTAAACCAATCAATGAAACGATTTATCGATCGAGGGGGAGCATAGCATTACAGTTTGTAGGCACCGATGACCAACTAGCGGATATCTTCCCGAAACCCCTCGCCGAAGCTCAATTTTGTAAGATCCGGAGAGAGCTCGATATGCTTGATTTTTCCAGCTTATAATGTGATATGTGCTTGTTATGTGTCTTCCCTCCTTTTTGATGAAAACAAAGGGGAAGAAAGACTTGCTGCTCTGCTTTTTTATTTCAATGTCATTGGATTAGTTTTTTTATGCTTATGCTAAAAGACTTGCTGCTCTGCTTGTTTATTTCAATGTCATTGGATTAGTTTTTTTTATGCTTATGCTAAGGGGGAGCTTTTTCCGTTGTTTCTTGTTTATCGCCTCTCTATGCATAAGGTAATTTGTTTTCATCAAAAAGGGGGAGTTTGTTGAACCAAGGTCAAACACTCCTTGTTTTGTATGATAACAAATTACAATCTGTCTACTAATGGTTACAGTTGAACCAAAGTACAGGACATGAACCAAAGCACAGGATATCTTAAAGTGTAGCGGCTCGAAGGAGAAGCTATTCAAGCGTTCAAGACTTTGTGTTATTTTTCTTTCGATAGGACACGTGTAAGATCCTATCAGTTCAGCTTTATGACTTTTGTAGTTGAGAGATGAACTTTTAAAATAGAACTGTTTTGTTAAAATAAAATTGAACTAGGCTTGGAAAAATCTTTTATATACGCATGCATGTTAAATAGGTTAGGCACGTAGCATGATAAAATGGTTTTTGCAAATTATGAGCTTATTGTAGACAAGCACAAAATCGAATCATAGCTTCTTCCCTAAAGAAGAAAATCGATTTCAAGCTTGCCCTTTTCAAAGAAGAAAATCGATTTCCTTCCTTAGTCGTGAACTTGATTTTTTGCAAAGCTAAGAATCGATTCATGGCTCTCTACTTTATAATAGAAATTGATTTATGACTCTCTTCTTAAAGAGAAGAATCGATTTCCAACTATTTCCTTAAAGCAAAATCGATTTCCAACTACTTTTATAAAAGCAACAAATCGATTTCCCTCTTGTGCACTTAAAGCACAAAATCGATTTGCATCTTATTTATTTTAATTAAAGAATCGATTTCCAACTTTGTTTTTAAAGGTTACAAATCGATTTCCTTCCTATACACATAAAGCCATAAATCGATTTGCTCCTTACTTTGATCAAGCAAATAATCGATTCATGTACTAAGTTTCTTCAGGCTCAAATCGATTTTACACCTTATGCATTTAAGCATATAATCGATTCCTTTCTTTTTAGAAGCCATCAACGGTCATAATTTTGAGTAAATAATCAATTTTCATACACACTATTTTAAGCAAGGAATCGATTTACTACTCACCTATTTTACATAAGATTTTAGTCCAACGGTCATATTTTTACAAACCCTATAAATAGGACTTAGGGTTTTTCATGAGACAACAGAACAACAACGCACAACTTACAAATCAAAAAGAAGAAAAGAACAGAACTCTCATTGTCATATTCTTACTTCAAGTTCTTCATCTTTGCATCCAAATCTCTCATCTCTCTCAACTACAATACTGTTATACTGCTTGAGAGATTGGATCCTAGTTTTCAGTTGTATTCCTATATTCTTGGTTGTTGTGAAATCCTGGAAAGTTCTCTTGGGTAATTCAATCGGGGAGATTGGATTGTAGCGAAATCCTTAGCGGGGAGCTTGGGTTCTCAATTTGGGGAAAATTGAGATTGGTGTGGTAGCTATAGGGAAGTTGCTTGCTTGTAAGACGTTGAAGAAGTTCTTCTCATATAGTGATTATTATCAAGTCCAAAGGTTGCAAATCCGGAGGCCGAGGACGTGAGCCTTTTATCCCGAACCTCGTAAAAATCACGGTGTACCTCTTTCCCTTATCTTTACTTTGCTTTTCATTATTTTTGTTTATCGTTACATTTGATATTATTGTGGTTAGCGTTCAATATCACTGTAATTGGCTCTGTCATAGTTATAGCTTGCTTAGGAATTGCATATAGTTTAAATCCTATTTTCCGCATTCGATTTAAACGTGCATCGTTAACTTTATGAAAATCAAAACATTTCACTTTTAGCATATAACCTTATTCACCCCCCTCTAAGGTTATCATATAGTCCAACAGTTCCCTCCTCGACGCAATTGCTTGAAGAACAGAGGAATCAAAGACTGTCCAAAGCTCTGGCCGACCCCATGGCTAGGACCTAAGAGTTTGACGACAACAGTACCTTTTCAGCAAATTTTTTAAATTAACGACGGATTTTTTAAAAAAAAAAATTATTAAGTTAAAAAATCCACCGGTAAAGTTATTGGCAGAATTTGGAGTTTTACCGGCGGATGTTTTTTACAAAAAAAGAACTAAAAATTCCGCCGATAATTTTACCGGTGGAAAACATTACTGCAAGCGTTTTACCGACAGATTTCCAGCGGCCAAAATCCGCCAGTAATGTGACATTTCCAGCGGATTTCGTGCGTTTCCTACAGATTTTTTCCATCGGTAATGAGCGAATTTCTTGTAGTGTCTATGTTCTATTTTTATTTTAATTTTTTTAGGTTCACCTTCATTCTTTCTCATCTCCTCCTTACTTTTCATTTTTTAATATTTGCATGCATCTACTATTTATACATTTGTTCCCAATATTTTTCAGTTACACTTTGACCCAAAATTGTTGGTTTTTTAATAGTTTTGCCACTACAAAAAAACAGGGTATTAGCGACGGATTTCACTACAAGAAACTCGCGTATTATCGGCGGATTTTTTCCGCCGGTACGGTTCCGGCGGAAATTTGGCATTTCCGGCAGATTTTTCCCTTGCTAACTGCTGTTTTTCCCTCGCTAACAGTAATTAGCGACGGACTGGTTCCCTCGCTAAAAACCTTGACACTAATTAGAGAGGGATATTTCCCTCGCTAATTTTTTTAGGTTCACCTTCATTTTTTCTCATCTCCTCCTTACTTTTCATTTTTTTTATAAGCAATGTTAGTGGGGATGGGGGAATGTTAGTTTCCGGGAGTTGAACCCGGGACCTCCTTCTTGCACTCATTTGGTGCACTCCTTCGGTATCCCTTAGCTCGCCAACTGAGCTACCTACTTGGGATTTTTTTAAAAAATTTGCATGCATCTACTATTTATACATTTGTTCCCAATATTTTTCGGTAACACTTTGACCCAAAATTGTTGGTTTTTTAATAATTTTGCCACTAAAAAAAATGGTATTAGCGACGGATTTTAAATCCGTCACTAATTAGAGAAGGATATTTCCCCAGCTAATTCCGTCGCTAATGACAGCCACTGTCCTCATCTGATTCACCAAAATTAGCGACGGAAATCCGTCTCAAAATTCGTCGCTATAAAATGCCACGTGTCCTATTTTGCCCACACTAATTAGCGACAGAATTCTCATGCTAAATCTGTCACTAATGAACCCTGAATTAATTTTTTTTAATAACCTGCTTTTTGATATTTATAATAACCTACTTTAATAAACATAAATACTAAAATCCGAATCAACAAGTTTAACATCCAAATCAACAATAAAATTTGAATCAACAAGTTTACATCCGAATCAACAAAAAAATCCCAATCAACAATAAAATCCGAATAAAAAAAACTAGTTCGAAATGTTAGAACACAATACTGAAATGTCAAACGAATACAAAAAAGTCCAAATAGGGGGTATCGGCATCATCAGACTCCTCAGACTCAGACGACCTATATCCATCTGGTCGCGTGCGGTTATAAAACTTTAATATCTTCGCCTGCGTACGGGTAAACTTCAAGAAGTCTTCCTGCATACTTTTTGGCACTTGTTGTTGAGTCTGCAGCTGCTGCTGCTGAGCCTGAATGATCTGTGCCTGAGCCTGCACTTGCTGCTTGAGTTGCTCGGTCTCCTCAACTGGAGGAGGAGAATGAGGAGGAGGTCCACTACTAGAAGGTCCGCTGGTGTCGACGTGATCGACCCCCAAAGTCCAATAATGGAGCCAAGGGCCCCAAACCATGACATCAACACTAGTGCAAAATTAGGAAAAGAATCAGACTTTTAAAGTCGGCGCTCAGATGTCTGACTTAAAAAATAGACGCGATGGCAAACTTGTAATTAAAATGAAAAAAATTATCTGGCGCGCACCATTTTAAGTCGGGCGAAGTGATGCCCGACTTAAAATATTAAGATTTAAAATATACGAAATCAGTCAAATATGTAGCACGACTTAAAAGGTTTAAAGAATTTCAGGCGGCATCTATTACGCCAGACTTTAAATGTGTAACGTTTTTCTAAACCTTAAACCACCAAGACAGATACGCAAAGTCTAAAACGCTTCCATCGCTCTCTCCGCCTACGCAAAGCGTGAAAAACGGCTTCCATCACTTTCTCCACCAAACCTCACCATCGATTTCATCTCACTCTCAACCACAAAACCCAATCGCATCTCACTATCGTGAAACCCAATCTCATCCCACTCTCAATCACAAAACCCTTGATTTCTTTTTCAATGAAGGCTGCATTTCCTTCAATTTCTTTCAAGTTGAAGGGGCTGAAGCGTGGTAGTGTTGATGGAACACTTAAATATTCGAAGGAGATTCTAAAGTGGAATGAGGAGAAACCAAACTTTAGCTTAAGTGATGATAACTCGATGTATAGCACTGAGGCGAGTTCATTCTCTCATTGATTGTTAGCTTAGACAAGTGTTGTAAGTCATACTTATGTGTGTGACTTGGAATCTTGGTGAGTTTCAGCTTGTTTATCTCTTTGCTAGTGAGTTTCAGCTTGTTCTAATCACTTTGATGACTGTGCAGCATGTAGCTTTGGGTCTGATTCATAAATTCTATTTTAAGTCTTAGATTATAAACTCTGTAATTGATTCTGCTTCATAAAATCTGTTTGAATGCTTTATTTATTTATTTTATCCAAATTTGAATGCTTTATTTAGTATTTGTGTTTGAACTCACGTTACTTTTATTTCTTTGATGTGGATTTTTCTTACAATGCTACGTATGAGCACCTCAACAGGTTTAATAGTCTTTTTAGGGGCCGTGTAGTATATAACACTTTTAAAGTCAGGCGCTTAAAAGTTTGACTTAATAACATCTTTAAAGTCAGACTCGTCCAACTTTAAAAGTTATTCACTAGAATGAACTCTAGTACCCGACTTTAAAAGTCTCCCACCTTATGAAGTTAGGCGGTGACCCGCCTTTAAATCTCGTGACTTACGAAGTCGCCTTAATAGAAGTCAGGCTGGTGCCTGACTTTAAATGTCCAATTTGCCCGACTTTAAATCCATTTTATGCACTAGTGCAAATATAGTCATCTAACCTAGAGTTCATTAAACATTTTAACAATTTCCTTTAACCCAATTACAATTAACATCCCTATCAAAAAAATTAACATACAATTTTCAACAATTTCAATTTAACATACACTTTTCAACAATTTCAAATTCACATTTTAATTTCTAACAATAATCATCTCTAACATATAGTTACACTAACAACATCCATCTCCAACATACAATCATATATCTCTAACATTTGCATAAATCAAAAACATCTCTAAAATTCCTAATTTCAAAAATACTAACATCTCAAAAATACTAATTTCAAAAACGAAAAATGAAAACAAAAATCCCAAAAAATACTAATTTCAAAAAGACTAATTTCAAACATACTAATTTCAAAAATGAAAAACAAAACAAAAACCCCTAAAATACTAATTTCAAAATCCTTAACATCTCAAAAGTCCCTAAAATCCCTAACATCTCAAATATTTATGCATAAATAAAACAAAACAAAAATGAAAAACATATACTACTAGCCTTGAACAGTGAAACCGTGGCAAAAGGATCGGAGGATGGTGCGGTCGGAGGATGGTGCGGTGGCCAAACGACGGTGGTGGAGTTCTAAAGCTCCGTTTTGAAGATAGATGCGAAGAAGAGAACAGTGGCGCGCTGGATGGTGGCGAGATGGTGGCGCAGTGGGACAGTGGGAGAGAAGAAGCGAGAAGAGGAGAGAATGGTGGCGAGGTGGACGGTGGGAGAGAAGAAGAGAGAAGGGGAGAGAAAGTGAGAGAAAAGAGAAGAAGAGGAAATAAGAGAGTGATTCGGATATAAAAAAAAATTAATGTTAGTGACGGATTTAGAGAGGGATATTCCGTCGCTTAGTAAGTTCACGAGTACCAAGGACACTGCAACGGTCAGAAACGTTAGCGACGGGTTTTAGCAAGGGATAATCTGTCGCTAATCCCTAAAATTCCATTCTTATTTTTCAAATTCGCGCCCAACGGTTAGCGAGGGACCAAATCTGTTGCTAACCACCAACAAATATGTCGCTAATTAATTTTTTTTACAACCACTATCCCTCGCTAAATTCATCGCTAATAAGTGTATTAGCGCCGAAACCACTTTCCCTCGCAAATATCCGTCGCTATAGGGTCTTCTTTTTGTAGTGTGCGTGCATCTACATTTTTGCCATGTCACCATTTTGACGACAAAATTGTACATTCTTATATCTCTCTCCTACTTTATTTCTCACGCTTTTCTTCTCTTTCCTACTTTACCTTCGCTAGCAGCTTTGACGTTTTGGAGTCTCAATGTAAGTGTTCAATGGAACTTGTCAATTTTTGTGTCTCTCGTAAAAAATAAATCACCACACTTGTCACTTTTATAAATGAAATAATTTACGAACATCATGTCATGTTTAAAAGAAGAATTTTACTTTTAGCTACCAGAAATAAATTTAAAAAAATAAAACAAAACTTATTTTACAAAACCTTCCTCAATTATATTATTTTATAATAAAATAAGCCCTAGTTGATTAGGATGTTACATATTTTTCTGTAATTTTCGCTAACAGAAGTGCCAGTAGATTTAACAAGATCAGAATTAGAAAATTTAGGAGGGGCAAAGAGATACTTATTCTTGAGATGGTTCATTTCTTCAGTCCTCATATAGCTTATGAGTTCTTGTAGGTAACCTTCTTATGTTTTTCAGGGAGAAATTTCTCTAGCAAAACATTTGCTTGCAGAATTTCATAGACAAATTTCTCTAGCTTATTCGCGTTGCTTGAAAATAAGCAACCTCTGTGACCACTGGTTCTAATTGATTACGACAAGTGATTTAATCTTTGAAATATCTGACAAGGAACTTCTATTGAGCAGTAGCACTAAAAAACACAAAAACTAAATAAAAAGTTATGCTAATAAGTTCATTGATCGTTTTGAATAGATAAAACAAACGTCTTGTATTTAAAATTAAAGATGCTAGATATCTGATACGGATTGGGCCACTATGGCCAATCCACCTAAGGCCCAACAATAAAAGGCCAAATTCACCAGCCAATGGTGGAGATCTAAGACCTAGATCCAATGGTCCTCCTACACTCCAAAAACCTATAAATAAGCATTCAATGCTAGTATTAAAGGTACTCACTTTTCCAATCCTCTCACTTGTAATTGACTCACTCACTGACTTGAGCGTCGGAGTGTCATTGCAGGTACCACCCCACCTCGGATCGGAGCACCAACCCGGATTGACCAAGAACATAAATACCAACTATCTCGGATCGGACCTGGTATTTAAGATCGGATACCAAGTCAGGGATACGGTATCGAACATTGGCGACCACAGTGGGAGCATCTTATACTCTAGTCCCTCCCCCATCTCCTTGGTCAGCAATGGCTCCAGAACTACGACGGAGGATTGTCTCTAGTGTCGTAGTTAGAGCCGATCAACAGCAAGAAACGCTCGAGGGGGTAGCGGTCACTCTCCCTCGCAGCTCGGCCCACAGCCACAATTCGTCCAGAGCAATGGTTCCCATAAGCTCCGCCAGGAACCAACTTCCACCTCCTGTCCAGACCGTCCAGGTACCGGTCGACGCTGTCCAACAGCTCGTCCAACTGCTGACAAGGCAAGCCGAGGCTGACCAGCAAAGGAGTCAGCGCTACTCCCAGCTGGAGGCCGAGATTGCCGAGATCCGGGTCCGAGATATCCCAGATCGGTCCTCTCCTCAAAATTACTCTCCCAGCAGAAGAACGTCCAGCAAAAGGCGTCACCGGTCTCCTGCTTGGAGGAGACACCACCATCGCTCGCCGCCTAGCCGAAAAGGGAGACGAGGATCTGGAACTCCCCCAAGCGAGACTCGGGACAACACTTATTACCCCAAGGACTCTACACACCAGAGCTCGTCATTAGCATCCTCTTCCCCGAGGCATGTTCTATAAGCCGGGGGAGTCCCCCGATGCATGAACGTCGGCGCCCTCGTTCTCTGAGGTCCCCTGTTCGGCGCCCTATCCAGAGACCTCCCCCGAGGGAGAGATCGACGGCGCGAAAAAGGGACCCTTTACAGCAAAGATCGACTACTTTCCGGTGCCCAAACACTTGGAGAAACCCCCTGAAGGTTTAAAGATGCATGACGGGACTAGCGATCCTGATCGTCACCTTGATTATTTCGACACAATGATGCAACATCAGAATGTCCCGGAAGAAATCAAGTGTCGAATCTTCCCTCTTACCCTGGAAAAGTTGGCACTGGACTGGTTCAGAGCCCTCAAGCCAAACTCAACATCCTCGTGGGACCAGCTAGCGAAGCTATTTTCGGCCCATTTCGCCCACTCCAAGATGAAACCAAAATCTCGGAAAGTTTTACAATCAATTCGACAAGGGGAGAACGAGTCTCTCCGGGACTATATCGAGAGGTTCAATAAGGAAGCAGCTCAGGTCCGGAACCTAGATGATTCTTTCCGACTGTTCTTCATGGAAGCCAGTCTTCGTGAAGGAAGTATGTTCCAGATTGATGTCGGAGTAAATCAAACTGAGTCACTTGTCGAGTTCCTCCAGCGATCTCAGAAGTACATTGATCATGAAGAGGGGGCGGTTGCAAGAAAGTCAGATGCCGACCCTGGGATGAGCAAGCCTCGATATGAGAAGGAGGCCCGGAACGACAGTAAACCCAGACCTCGCAACTGACACCAACATTACTCCGACCTTAATGAAACAAGAGCTAGGATTTTGGCGGAATGCATGAACACTGAATTCAAGGAAGTCAAGTTCCCCGATCCGCTCCCACACAGGCCGGGACAGAGATCTAACAAGTACTGTCGGTATCACCTGAGCAAAGGGCATGACACCAATCGATGCAATGCTCTGAAAGACGATATTGAGGACCTGATCAAGAAAGGGAAATTGAGCCAGTACGTGGCTAAGGCACCTCGGCAGGAGGTAGAGATTAAGGAAGAGAAGGAAGACCCTAAAAAGAAGGGTAAAACGCACCAAGAAAGAGAAGTAAGCTCGGAGGACGAGCGTGATTTCCGCAAGTCAAAAGGTCGGCCTGTGATGATGGTCATCTCGGGGGGATACCGCGACGAAGCTTCAGGCAAGACTATGAAAAGAAAATGGAAGGAGATTATGTGCGCTGCTTCCACCTCGGCGGTAACTTCAACCACAGAGCGGCCTCCCCTGACATTCGGCGATCGAGACTTGCTAGATGGTAAACCCAACAAGCACGTACCCCTTCTAATCAGGGAAGTCATGGCCAATCATGAGATAAGACGAATCCTGGTCGACCAGGGAAGCTCGGCAGATGTCATCTTTATCGACCTTGTGAGAAAGCTGAAGATCTCGGAAGAGGAGCTCACCCCTTATCGAGGTTCCGACCTCTCCGGTTTCAACGGATCCCGAACCAAGTCGCTCGGATATTTGGAACTAATGGTCAACTACGGCGAGGAAAAGTTAGAAAGGACAGTTAAGACCAAATTCCTAGTCTTGTCATGCCCTTCGGTCTACAACTGCATCATCGGCAGACCAACTCTAGGGAGGCTCGGGGCGGTAACCTCAACAGTTCACCTGAAGATGAAATTCTACTCTCTGTGCAACAGAGTCATTACCCTCGATGCCGACCTTGAGTCCGCCCAGAGGTGTTTTTACTTGCACGTAAAGGCAGACAGGCAAGCCTCGGAAGAGGGGGTTCCCCCCCAAAGAGCCGGAGGACCGGGAGAATTCCAAGAAGAGAAGAGACGGCAGAGCTGCCGAGGTCAATGTTACTGACCTTGACGCAAGGTACGACCCCGACAGCTCGGAGGAATAGAGCGATGACGAGCTTACCCGAGAGATGAAAAAGAAAATTAGGCGACCCCAACCAGATGGTGAGTTCGCGCAAATTCAACTGGGTGAGGACCCAACCCAAACTGTCCAGATCGGATCCGACCTCTCAGAGGAGGTAAAATCAAAGCTCGCCTCATGTCTGAAGGCTCACGCCGACCTCTTCGCCTGGTCGGCAAAGTATACGCCCGGGATCCCCCCAGAGGTCGCTTGTCACCAGCTTGCAGTTAGCCCCGGGGCCAAGTGGGTCGCCCAGCGCAAGAGAGCTCAAAGCAAGGAGAAGGCGGCTGCTACAGCTAAGGTTGTAGATGATTTAATTAAGGCTGACTTTGTAAAGGAGGTCAAGTACACAACTTGGCTTTCGAACCCTGTACTTGTTAAGAAAAGCAATGGAAAATGGCGAATGTGCATTGATTATACCGATCTTAATAAAGCCTGTCCTAAGGACGCTTTCCCTGTTCCCAGCATTGATCGCCTCGTCGATAATGCTTCAGGTTTTCGCTTACTTTCTTTCATGGACGCCTATTCCGAATATAATCAAATTCCGATGTTTCCCCCGACCAAGAAATAACGGCCTTCATGACTGACCGCGGCAATTTTTGTTACCGGGTCATGCCATTTGGTTTAAAGAACGCAGGGGCTACCTATCAAAGAATGATGAACAAGGTTTTCCGAAAGCATATCGGACGTAACGTAGAAGTCTACCTCGACGACATGATCACGAAAATCGAGAGTGGGGACCTGCCATAGCCGACTTAGAAGAGATCTTCGCAGAAATCCGAAAAAACAAAATGAGGCTCAATCCGGAGAAATGTACGTTCGGAGTCCGAGCTGGAAAGTTCCTCGGTTTTTACCTCACAGAGAGGGGCATTGAAGCCAACCCGGACAAGTGCCGAGCTGTAACAGAGATGTGCACCCCGTCTACCAAGAAGGAACTTCAAAAGCTCAACGGAATGGTTGCTGCGCTATCCCGGTTCATTTCCAACGCCGCTTTCAAATCACTCCCCCTGTTTAATCTGCTTAAAAAGGAAGCAAAACTCGAATGGACCCCAGAGCGGGACGAGGCCCTCTCCCAGCTTAAAAAAGCGTTGACCGAGCCACCAATCTTAACTCGGCCAAACCCAGGGGAAGACTTATATCTGTACCTAGCCATCTCGGAAGAGGCCATTGGTGCCGTACTCATCAGGGAGACAGAGACGGGTCAGAGTCCGGTATACTTCGTGAGCAAAGCTTTACAGGGGTCAGAGACGGGTCAGAGTCCGACCTTACTTCGTCGCTCATCAAGTCGTGGTACGGACAAACTATCCAATCTGGCAGATCCTGCACCGACCTGACTTAGCAGGACGAATGATCAAATGGGCAGTGGACCTCTCTGAGTTCGGAATCAAATACGAAACAAGACCGGCCATGAAGGCTCAGATTGTAACACCCTAAAATTATTTAATTAATTTATTTAATTAAATAATTGGGAATTTAAATTAAATTATTTGATGTAACTCAATTAATTAGAATTTGTGCTAATTTGCGTAGGAAGCATTAGGAAAGGGAGGTGCCAACCCTGATGGACTTGGGCCTAAGTGAGAAGCCCAAGCCCACCATTCTTATCATATGCGAAGGGGAGTAGCGCATAGGGGGTAGGGTTTTGCGAGTGTTTGCGAAAAACCAAAAGAAAGAAAGAAGAGCGTGAGTTAGAGAGAAAAGCAAGGAGGCGCCGTAAAGGGAGAAGAGGAAGAGGAGAGAAATCGCAACAAAGGAAGAGCAAGAACGTGATCGTGTTGCTGTGGTCCTGTACGTGACTATCTCCGGAGCCTCCGTTCTTCAATTTCGAGGTTAGGGGAGCTCTATCACTCTATCTAATAGTTTATATGATGGGTTCTAGATCTAGGATCTGTATTAGAACCGTATGATTCTTGATGTTCTTGGCGTGTTTGATGTTCATTACGTTCTTGACGTTCTTGATGTTAATTTTCGAATATATATATATATGGGTCTATGCGAATTTATCTATTGCTTGGGTTGATCCACGAATTTCGTGATTGGTGATGTTTTGCGTATGTGATGAGAATTAAAATGTTAATCTATGAGTTGGTTGTTGAAGGATGTGGTCGCATGGTGAGGCTAGTGATGTTGCTTGGTTTTTAATTGAGTTTTGATGAAATTGAGTTTTAGTGTTAATTTTGAATGAGGAAAGTGGGTTTTTGTGTTGCTGGAAAATTGTTGAGTTTTTATAACTTCAAGTTGTCAAGAAAAACCAAATTTTAGTGTTAAAGAAAGTGTTGAACAAATTCTGGCTATGTTGCTGTTTTCTGGGCGCTGGGTGCTTGAGCAGGGCGCTGGGCGCCTGATGGAGTGTGTCGCTGTGTGTGTCTGGCGCGCCTGGGCGCTGGGCGCCTGGGGCGTGCGTGTTGCGTTTTGCGCCTGGGCGCTAGGCGCCGTGTCTTGTTTTGTTGCGCTGTGCGCGTGTTGTTGCTCCCCTGGGCGCATGGCGCCCGTGTCTGTGCTGCTTGGTGCGCGCCTGGGCGCTGGGCGCCTGTGGCGTTGTGTTGCTTTGTGTTGTGCGCGCCTGGGCGCCGGGTGCCTGTGTTGCCTGGGCGCCTAAGGCGCCAATTTTCAGAACGACGTCTAATTTTTCCCAAACTTCTTTTTATTATAACTTTTGACTCCGACGTCCGTTTCAAACGATTCAAAAAGTGTCGTGAAGCTTTTTCCGCTGTCCATCTGTGTGTTCAATTTTTAAAATGGAAAATTATTAATTTCTGACTGTTTGTGGGCGCCCAAGTGGCTGTCCCCGGTGATCGTCCCAGTGACATTGAAAAATGACGTGGGACTCTTTTAAAATCCCTTTTGGTGTATAAACAACAGTTTTAAACACGGTAGTGTCAAAATGACTGTTTTGCCCCTAGTGGCCAAAGTTAATGATAATGATGTGTAAATGACGAGGATGCCCTTGGTGGCTAGTCAAATGACTGTTTTGCCCCTAGTGGCCAAAGTTAATGATAATGATGTGTAAATGACGAGGATGCCCTTGGTGGCTAGTCAAATGACGTTTTTGCCCTCAGTGGCTAATGTTTGAGTTAAATGATGTTTATGTGTAAGTGTCAATTGGGGCCTGAGTGGCTAAATGAGGTTAAGGTCTAAGTGGCCTAGTGATGTTGTGTGATGATTATGAATTTGGCAGGTGCTGTGCTCCGTGCGAGCAAACAGGTAAGTGATGAGTCACATCGTTTGACTGTGATCTGAGTAATTGTGTGATTTTGTGAAGTGAGTGGTGCATGTCATAGAGTCTCATGCCCATATGCATAAAACCCAGTGATGTTTTGAGGCCTGAGTGGCTAAGTGATGATGAGGCCTGAGTGGCTAAGCGACGTTTTGTGAAAAGGTACCTTCATGCATATACCCGCGAGTGGGTTGCATTTCATAAATCTATATGACATGAGATGAGTTTGTACATGATGTGAATTGATGACTGTGTTGTGGATGTTTTGTGTATTGGATGCTGTTTATTCTAGTGCGTAGCCTATGATTAGTGCTTATCATGTTTTCTATTATATAGACTGAAATGATGCTCACCCTTTCCTGTTTGAATGTTGCCCTCGTGTTGGTAACGTGCAGGTGATTCCCAGTGAAGGTATTAGCTTCACTTTTCGAGTCGAGTCGTCATGCTCTGATATGTAGCACTCAGGGGGGATAATGAACTCGGCCTTTATTAATGATTTTTGATTATTTTGTCCATGTGGACTATTTGGTTATGTTTTACAAATTTCCGCTGCGTAGTTGTTTGTGTTATGAGCAGTTTTATAAGTGACGTTAACCATGAGGCTTGAGTTTTTGATATTGTGATGTGCTACGTGGACGTATTAATTTGAGTTAAACTGTTTTTAAAGTTGGATAAGCGACGTTTGATTTGAGTACGTGTAACATTTCCTATGAATGAGATTTTTCAAACTCTGATTTTTATAAACAAAGTGACGGGTAGAAGGGGGTGTTACATTAGTGGTATCAGAGCAGTTCGGTCTGTCCGGCCAATGTTGTCCTGTCATAGTGTCTTATGACATTAGATTAGTTCTAAATCTTTAGTTTGTGCTGCAGTGATAGTTCGTAATGGCTGGAAGAAACGACGCTGCTCTTGCTGCTGCATTGCAAGCTATGGCTCAGGCTGTGCAGGGTCAGCAAAATGTTGGTGATAATGCTGGTTTTAGGAGTCTGACTACCTTCCAGAGGGAGAGTCCGCCCACCTTTAAGGGCAAATATGATCCAGATGGTGCTATGGCTTGGCTGAAGGAGATCGAGAGGATTTTCAGGGTGATGGACTGTACTGTTGAGCAGAAGGTCCGCTTTGGTACCCACATGTTAGCCGAGGAGGCCGACGACTGGTGGTTGGCTACTAGGCAGAGGTTAGAGGCCGTGCAGGAAGAGATTACTTGGGAGGTTTTCAGCAGGGAATTTCTGAGAAAGTATTTTCCTGAAGACGTTCGCGGGAAGAAAGAGATAGAGTTTTTGGAGCTGAAGCAGGGTGGTATGTCTGTGACTGCCTATGCGGCAAAATTTGTGGAGCTAGCCAAATTTTATCCACATTACAGTGAGGCTACAGCTGAATTTTCTAAATGCATCAAATTTGAGAATGGGTTGAGGCCTGATATTAAACAGGCCATTGGTTATCAGAAGATTCGTGTGTTCGCAGATCTAGTTGACAGTTGCAGAATTTTCGAGGAAGACAGTACTGCTCGCTACAAAGCTACTTCTGAGAGAAAGGGCAAGTTTCAGAGTCGAAGCAAGCCGTATGAGGTTCCTGCGGGTAAGAGTTATCAGAAGGCTGCTGGAGGTAAGGGTCCTAGTGGGGGAGATGCCCCTGCTAGCATTGTCTGTTATAAGTGTGGCAAGCCTGGCCACAAGAGTACTACGTGCAGGTCGGATGATAGGAATTGCTACCGTTGCGGTAAAAAGGGTCATATGGCAGCCGATTGCAAGGTCAAGGATGTGGTGTGTTTCAACTGTGGTGAGTCTGGGCACATCAGTACGAAGTGTACAAAGCCGAAAAAGGAAAGGTCTACTGGGAAGGTATTTGCATTGGCAGGAGAGGAGCCTGAGGATGATGATGGTCTGATCAGAGGTACGTGTTTTATTAATGGTACTTCTCTGAAATCTCTTATTGATACTGGTGCTACCCATTGTTTTATTTCTGTTGATTGCTGTAAAAGATTGGGTCTTGTTTTATCTGCTATGTGTGGGGATATGGTTGTCGATACTCCTGCGAAGGGGTCGGTGATTACGTCCCAGGTGTGTTCTCAGTGTCCCGTGTCGATCTTCGGCAGGGACTTTATTGTGAATTTTGTCTGTTTGCCGTTGAGAGGTCTGGATGTAATCTTAGGCATGGACTGGTTAGAGAATAATCACGTTCATATCAACTGTCGTAGCAAGTCGGTTAGTTTCGGTGAAGAAAGTTCGGTTTTGGTGTCTGCTGACCAGTTGAAGAAATTGAAGAAAGAAGGAGTTCAGTTATTTGCGTTGATGGCTTCGTTGTCTGCTGAGAGTCAGGCTGTTATTGAAGAGCTGAAGGTAGTACGCGAATTTCCTGAAGTATTTCCTGATGAAATCCCGGGTGTGCCACCGGAAAGAGAAGTGGAGTTTTCGATTGATCTTGTACCTGGTACGAGGCCTGTGTCTATGGCACCGTACAGAATGTCGGCGTCGGAATTGTCTGAGTTGAAGACGCAACTTGAAGAATTGCTTGAGAAAAAGTTTGTAAGACCGAGTGTATCACCGTGGGGAGCTCCGGTATTGTTAGTGAAGAAGAAAGATGGGAGCATGAGGTTATGTGTGGACTATCGTCAGTTGAATAAGGTAACTATCAAGAATAAGTATCCACTTCCGAGGATCGACGATCTGATGGATCAATTAGTAGGTGCTCGTGTTTTCAGCAAAATTGATTTGAGGTCCGGATATCATCAGATTAAAGTAAAGGATGAGGATGTTCAGAAAACGGCGTTCAGAACGAGGTATGGGCATTATGAGTATTCAGTGATGCCGTTCGGTGTGACCAATGCTCCTGGTGTATTTATGGAATATATGAACCGTATTTTCCGTGATTACCTAGATCGGTTTGTGGTAATCTTCATAGATGATATTCTAGTTTATTCTAAGTCAGATGAAGAGCATGCTGAGCATCTGAAGTCAGTGTTGGAAGTTTTAAAAGAGAAAAAGTTGTACGCCAAGTTATCGAAGTGTGAGTTCTGGCTGAAAGAGGTGAGTTTCCTTGGGCACGTGATTTCTGGTAATGGTATTGCGGTTGATCCGGCAAAAGTAGAAGCAGTGTTGGAGTGGGAGTCTCCGAAGTCCGTAACAGAGATTAGAAGCTTTTTGGGTTTGGCTGGGTACTACAGGAGGTTCATCGAGGGTTTTTCCAAGTTGGCCCTCCCATTGACTCAGTTGACTTGCAAGGGTAAAGTTTTTGTTTGGGATGCTCGATGCGAGGAAAGTTTTATGGAACTGAAAAAGAGATTGACGACGTCGCCTGTTTTGACGTTGCCTAATCCAGAGGAACCGTTCGTTGTGTATTGTGACGCATCGAAGATGGGTCTCGGTGGTGTGTTGATGCAGGATGGGAAGGTCGTTGCGTATGCGTCGAGGCAATTGCGGATTCATGAGAAAAATTACCCTACGCATGATTTGGAATTGGCTGCTGTGGTTTTTGTGCTCAAGATCTGGAGGCACTACCTTTATGGTTCAAGGTTCGAAGTGTTCAGTGATCATAAGAGTCTAAAGTATCTGTTCGATCAAAAAGAGTTGAATATGAGACAGCGTCGGTGGTTGGAACTCTTGAAGGATTATGACTTCGGTTTGAATTATCATCCCGGCAAGGCTAATGTCGTGGCTGATGCTTTAAGCAGAAAGTCTTTGCATATGTCGGCTATGATGGTGAAAGAATTAGAGTTAATTGAAGAATTCAGGGATTTGAGTTTGGTTTGTAAGATGACACCTCGCAGTGTCAAGCTGGGAATGTTAAAGATCGACAATGATTTCCTGGGCAGCATCAGAGAGGCTCAGAAGTCAGATGTTAAGTTAGTGGATTTAATTAATGGGGTTGGTCAATCTGAAGATGAAGATTTCAAATTAGATTCCAGTGGTGTGTTGAGGTTCCGGGGTAGGATCTGTGTTCCTGACGATGAAGGGATGAGAAAGGCAATTTTAGAGGAAGGTCATCGTAGCAAGTTGAGTATCCATCCTGGAGCAACGAAGATGTATCAAGATCTGAAAAAGATGTTTTGGTGGTATGGTATGAAGAGAGATGTGGCGCAATTTGTGTATGCCTGTTTGACCTGTCAGAAATCTAAGGTAGAGCATCAGAAGCCTGCAGGGCTAATGCAACCGTTGGAAATACCAGAGTGGAAATGGGATAGCATAGCAATGGATTTTGTGACGGGGTTACCGAATACAGCTAAGGGTCATGACGCTATTTGGGTGATCATTGATAGGTTAACGAAGTCTGCTCATTTTATTCCTATTAATATCACTTATCCAGTGTCGAGGTTGGCAGAGGTATATGTCAAGGAGATTGTGAGGCTGCACGGTGTTCCGAAGAGTATTGTGTCAGACAGGGATCCGAGGTTCACTTCCGAGTTTTGGAAGAGTTTGCAGAAAGAATTGGGTTCTAAGTTAAAAATGAGTTCGGCGTATCATCCCCAAACCGATGGTCAGTCAGAGAGAACAATTCAGTCGTTAGAGGATTTGTTGAGGGCTTGTGTATTGGAACAGCGGGGTTCATGGGATTCATATCTTGCGTTGATTGAGTTTACCTATAACAACAGTCACCATTCCAGTATCGGGATGGCACCGTTTGAAGCATTGTATGGTCGAAAGTGTAGGACGCCATTATGTTGGTATGATTCGGGAGAGAGTGTAGTTTTGGGACCGGAGATTGTCCGGGAGACTACGGAGAAGATCAAGATGATCCGTGAGAAGATGAAGGCTTCGCAGAGTCGTCAGAAGAGTTATCATGACAAGCGGAGGAGGGATTTAGAGTTTCAGGAGGGTGAGCATGTGTTCTTGAGGGTTTCTCCTATTACCGGTGTTGGTCGGGCGTTGAAATCGAAGAAGCTCACTCCTCGATTTGTTGGTCCTTATCAGATATCCGAGAGAATTGGAAATGTGGCTTATAGAGTGGCTTTACCGCCAAATCTTTCGAACTTGCACGACGTGTTTCACGTGTCGCAACTTCGGAAGTATGTTTCGGATCCATCTCATGTGATCCAAGTGGACGATGTAGAGGTGCGGGATAATCTCACTGTGGAGACGATGCCCGTAAGAATTGAGGATCGTGAAGTGAAGGCGCTTAGAGGCAAAGAGATTGCATTAGTGAAAGTGGTCTGGCTGGGAGCTGCCGGCGAGAGTATGACTTGGGAGCTAGAGAGCAAGATGCGAGAGTCCTACCCAGAGTTGTTTGATCAGGTAAATTTCGAGGACGAAATATTCTAAGTGGGGGAGAGTTGTAACACCCTAAAATTATTTAATTAATTTATTTAATTAAATAATTGGGAATTTAAATTAAATTATTTGATGTAACTCAATTAATTAGAATTTGTGCTAATTTGCGTAGGAAGCATTAGGAAAGGGAGGTGCCAACCCTGATGGACTTGGGCCTAAGTGAGAAGCCCAAGCCCACCATTCTTATCATATGCGAAGGGGAGTAGCGCATAGGGGGTAGGGTTTTGCGAGTGTTTGCGAAAAACCAAAAGAAAGAAAGAAGAGCGTGAGTTAGAGAGAAAAGCAAGGAGGCGCCGTAAAGGGAGAAGAGGAAGAGGAGAGAAATCGCAACAAAGGAAGAGCAAGAACGTGATCGTGTTGCTGTGGTCCTGTACGTGACTATCTCCGGAGCCTCCGTTCTTCAATTTCGAGGTTAGGGGAGCTCTATCACTCTATCTAATAGTTTATATGATGGGTTCTAGATCTAGGATCTGTATTAGAACCGTATGATTCTTGATGTTCTTGGCGTGTTTGATGTTCATTACGTTCTTGACGTTCTTGATGTTAATTTTCGAATATATATATATATGGGTCTATGCGAATTTATCTATTGCTTGGGTTGATCCACGAATTTCGTGATTGGTGATGTTTTGCGTATGTGATGAGAATTAAAATGTTAATCTATGAGTTGGTTGTTGAAGGATGTGGTCGCATGGTGAGGCTAGTGATGTTGCTTGGTTTTTAATTGAGTTTTGATGAAATTGAGTTTTAGTGTTAATTTTGAATGAGGAAAGTGGGTTTTTGTGTTGCTGGAAAATTGTTGAGTTTTTATAACTTCAAGTTGTCAAGAAAAACCAAATTTTAGTGTTAAAGAAAGTGTTGAACAAATTCTGGCTATGTTGCTGTTTTCTGGGCGCTGGGTGCTTGAGCAGGGCGCTGGGCGCCTGATGGAGTGTGTCGCTGTGTGTGTCTGGCGCGCCTGGGCGCTGGGCGCCTGGGGCGTGCGTGTTGCGTTTTGCGCCTGGGCGCTAGGCGCCGTGTCTTGTTTTGTTGCGCTGTGCGCGTGTTGTTGCTCCCCTGGGCGCATGGCGCCCGTGTCTGTGCTGCTTGGTGCGCGCCTGGGCGCTGGGCGCCTGTGGCGCTGTGTTGCTTTGTGTTGTGCGCGCCTGGGCGCCGGGTGCCTGTGTTGCCTGGGCGCCTAAGGCGCCAATTTTCAGAACGACGTCTAATTTTTCCCAAACTTCTTTTTATTATAACTTTTGACTCCGACGTCCGTTTCAAACGATTCAAAAAGTGTCGTGAAGCTTTTTCCGCTGTCCATCTGTGTGTTCAATTTTTAAAATGGAAAATTATTAATTTCTGACTGTTTGTGGGCGCCCAAGTGGCTGTCCCCGGTGATCGTCCCAGTGACATTGAAAAATGACGTGGGACTCTTTTAAAATCCCTTTTGGTGTATAAACAACAGTTTTAAACACGGTAGTGTCAAAATGACTGTTTTGCCCCTAGTGGCCAAAGTTAATGATAATGATGTGTAAATGACGAGGATGCCCTTGGTGGCTAGTCAAATGACTGTTTTGCCCCTAGTGGCCAAAGTTAATGATAATGATGTGTAAATGACGAGGATGCCCTTGGTGGCTAGTCAAATGACGTTTTTGCCCTCAGTGGCTAATGTTTGAGTTAAATGATGTTTATGTGTAAGTGTCAATTGGGGCCTGAGTGGCTAAATGAGGTTAAGGTCTAAGTGGCCTAGTGATGTTGTGTGATGATTATGAATTTGGCAGGTGCTGTGCTCCGTGCGAGCAAACAGGTAAGTGATGAGTCACATCGTTTGACTGTGATCTGAGTAATTGTGTGATTTTGTGAAGTGAGTGGTGCATGTCATAGAGTCTCATGCCCATATGCATAAAACCCAGTGATGTTTTGAGGCCTGAGTGGCTAAGTGATGATGAGGCCTGAGTGGCTAAGCGACGTTTTGTGAAAAGGTACCTTCATGCATATACCCGCGAGTGGGTTGCATTTCATAAATCTATATGACATGAGATGAGTTTGTACATGATGTGAATTGATGACTGTGTTGTGGATGTTTTGTGTATTGGATGCTGTTTATTCTAGTGCGTAGCCTATGATTAGTGCTTATCATGTTTTCTATTATATAGACTGAAATGATGCTCACCCTTTCCTGTTTGAATGTTGCCCTCGTGTTGGTAACGTGCAGGTGATTCCCAGTGAAGGTATTAGCTTCACTTTTCGAGTCGAGTCGTCATGCTCTGATATGTAGCACTCAGGGGGGATAATGAACTCGGCCTTTATTAATGATTTTTGATTATTTTGTCCATGTGGACTATTTGGTTATGTTTTACAAATTTCCGCTGCGTAGTTGTTTGTGTTATGAGCAGTTTTATAAGTGACGTTAACCATGAGGCTTGAGTTTTTGATATTGTGATGTGCTACGTGGACGTATTAATTTGAGTTAAACTGTTTTTAAAGTTGGATAAGCGACGTTTGATTTGAGTACGTGTAACATTTCCTATGAATGAGATTTTTCAAACTCTGATTTTTATAAACAAAGTGACGGGTAGAAGGGGGTGTTACACAGATACTGGCCGACTTTATCGCGGAAATGGCCCACGCTGACCCTGAAGACGAGTTGTGGACGCTCCATGTAGATGGATCCTCAAATCCAAAAGGGCGTGGTGCAAGGTTAATGCTTGAAAGCCCGACGGGCGTTGTAATCGAAGTATCACTCACGTTTGGTTTCCCTACCTCAAACAACCAGGCAGAATACGAGGCATGCATAGCAGGACTCCGACTTGCCATCAACCTGTGAGTTACTCGTCTTTCTTTAAACACGGACTCGTTGTTGGTAGTCTCTCAAATCGGGAAGCAATACGCTGCCAAAGACCCGACCTTGCAGAAGTATTTAACCCGTGTGCGGGAACTGCTTTCCTATTTCGTGTTTACGGAGGTTAAACACGTTCCCAGGACAGAAAATATCAGGGCGGACATTCTTTCCAAGCTCGCCAGCACCAAAATTCCAGGGAATCACCGATCAATAATCCAGGAGACGCTGAGCAAGCCAAGCGTCCTCCCAAACCCGGAGACCAATTTTTCTGTCAATGTGGTTGAGGAAAGCAAAGGTTTGATCTCCCCGTTAATGGAGTACATCAAATCGGGGGACGAGCCTCCGGACTAAAGCGAAGCCAAGATCCTCAGGAGGAAGGCCTCATCTTTTTGCATAATCGATGGAAACCTCTACAGAAGAAGCTTATCCGCACCACTGTTAAAATGCGTTGAAGGAGGGGAGGCGGATTACGTCTTGGCCGAGATCCACGAGGGAATCTGTGGGCAGCACCTTGGAGGTCGGTCTCTAGCTCGAAAAGCCTTAAGAGCAGGATATTTCTAGCCAACCATGGAGACTGATGCAAGAAACTCTGTAAAAAAATGCAGCAAGCGTCAGATCCACGCCAAGGTCCACATAACACCTCCTACGGAGCTCACCAGCCTCACCTCGCCATGGCCCTTCGCATGGTGGGGAATAGATCTCCTAGGACCATTCCCAACTGCCCCCGGTCAGATCAAGTACCTGATAGTGGCAGTAGATTACTCCACAAAATGGATTGAAGCCGAGCCTCTAGCCATCATCAGTGCAAGGAACTGCATCAAGTTCTTCAAAAAGAATATCATGACTAGGTTCGGGATTCCCGAGGTAGTAATCACTGACAACGGAACCCAGTTCACCGACAAAGGCTTCAAGAAACTCATGTTCGATCTTCGAATTAAACACTGGTTCACCTCAGTAGAACACCCGTAAACGAACAGGCAGGCAGAAGCCGCCAACAAAATTATCCTCAATGGATTGAGAAAGCGGCTCGATGAAGCGAAGGGAAACTGGGTTGAAGAACTACCTTATGTGTTGTGGTCCTACAGAACCACCCCGCAGAGCTCAACGGGGGAGACCCCTTTCCGGCTTTCGTACAGGACGGGGGCGGTAATCCCGGTAGAGATCGGAGAGCTGAGCTGGAGGACCCTCCACCCAAAGTCACCAGAGGACAATAATCAGGCGTTAAAAGAAAACCTCGACCTTGTCGGCGAGGTCCGAGGCCAGGCTTCCCTTAAAGAAGCACTAATAAAGCAGAGGGTAGCAGCACGGTATAACTTGAAAGTAATCCCCAGGGATCATGAAGTCGGTGACTTAGTTTTATGAAGAGCCGACGTCGTTTTAAAGAACGCCGCGCATGGCAAGCTCGCCCCTAATTGGGAAGGACCATACCGAGTTGTATCTAAAACTGGTAAAGGTGCCTATGAGTTGGAGACCTTGGCCGGGAAAACGATCCCAAGGACTTGGAACGCCACCAAATTAAAAAAAGTACTACAGTTGAGGTACACTTCAGTGAAGAGCGGTGTATACCGATGTTATCATTTTATTATATGAAGAGCGGTGTATACCGATGTTATCATTTTCTTAGATGAAGAGCGGTGTATAGCGATGTTATCATTTTCTTTTATATGAAGAGCGGTGTACACCGATGTTATCATTTTCTTAGATGAAGAGCGGTGTATACCGATGTTATCATTTTCTTTTATATGAAGAGCGGTGTATACCGATGTTATCATTTTCTCTTATAAAAAGAACGGTGTTCACCGACGATATAGTTGGCCGAGGCAGCCACAACCCTGAAGGGCGAGTTTGATCTGGGCCGAGTCTCGGTAAACTGCCCCGAAGGCAACACGCATCACGCACTAGTTGGCCGAGGTTGCCACTACCCTAAGGGGCGAGTTCGATCTGGGCCGAGTCCCGGTAAACTGTCCCAAAGGCGACGCCTACCACTTGAGCGAATCAAAACTCAAGTGCATAAATTTAAATGAACAGAGTAAAATTCAACCGAGGTAGATAAGGCTGGGGGATTAAATTAATATTACAAGTTACCTCGGATGCGGCCGGGCCCTCATGTTCAAAAATTAATATTACAAAAACTCTGGTTCCGCCCGGAACCCGGGACTCTCTACAAAAACTCTGATTCCGCCCGGAACCCGTGACTCTCTTCGCTGCCGGTTCCACCCGGAACCCAACAAATCAACCAACAGGAAGATCACTTCTACTCGCAACTCAGGCTAGGGATGGCACAGATAAATGAGTTCATGCTCCTCAGAAACGGAGTTGAGCTTAACAATACGCCCCTCTTCATTAGTGTGATCCACACTCAGAATCCCCCGATCTAGAGGAAGAGAAGGGTGAATCACGGCGACTTGGGCAAGCGCCTTATCAAAACTCTCCACAGCCACCTCCATAGCCATTTTGGCCACCTCTACCATTCTCAGAGCTTTGAAGTTGGTCGCGTGCCTGTTTGAGCTCCTCTTCCCGCTCGACGACCCGAAGTTAGGGATCTCCACTGGCCCCAACTTCGATCTGCCTTGTTTTCCGAATTTCAGCTTCAAGCTCAGAGACCCGGACCCTCAAAGAGGCAATCACCTCCTCGGCCTGCCTCCTTTGGCTCTCAAGCTCAGAAATCCGGAGCTCAAGCTCTTTGCTTTGGTTAAGGGCAGAGTCACTCTCCTTTTCAAGCTTACCCTGTTCCGCCTGGAGCGCGGTCAGATCCTCCTGGATCTTCAAAAGAGTAGAAGACAGCGACTCATACTTCTTCTGAAGCCCAGCTCGGAGATCCCGTTCAGCATCCCTCTCTGCCAGGGCCCCTGAAATAGCAGAAAGAAGAAAGTTGAGAACGAAAATAACCAAAAAAGAGGCCAAGGAAAATTTTTAAGAGCCTGGTCTTGCCTTTCGCCTGACTCTCCACCTCAGCCCTTTAGAACTTGGAAACGTCGGCCAGATGCCGAAACAACCTAGCAGCGGCTTCAACCGGATCAACTCGGGAATCCTCTAAGTGCTTCTTCAAAAACTCGCCATCGATAGAGAAACCTGAAGATCTCGAAGTTTTATGCTTCCCGTGGCGACTCTTTTTTGAAGCTCGAGGAGAACCGGTCTCACCAGCTTGCACCTGCGTTCCTGGAGCCCGGGAAGCGGAGGCAGGATCTCCCTGCGGCAAAGAGCGCTGCCTTTTCCGGTGTAAAAGATCAGCAGTCTGATCTTCGACACTAGGCATGCTAGCCACAGTGACAGTGTGAACTAGAACGGCAGCCAAGGGTTCATCCCGATGAGGGGTGGGTTGAGGATTCTGCTGGACGCCGGCCCTCTTCTCCGCAACCGCCTTCAAGCGGGAAAGTCTGTCAGGTCCCATGCTGTCTGCAAAGCAAAGAGTAAAAGAAATATTAGAGAAAGCACCAATTAAAAAGCTAATGACATCGGTTATCAAAAGCCTACCAAGCACGGCCATCAATTGGGACCTAGAGCCCACCCCGACCAACCGAGCTACATCAATCCCGAACTTCTTGGGATCTCGATAGAGCATCAGATCAGCAAAGTGGGTCAGGATCGCCAAAGAGTCTTTATCTTCCGGAGCTAACCGGCTAAAACTGGCAGTATACGCGTGGGGCCGCCTATTGAAATGAGAGAGAGACCACCCCAAGTGAAACTTAGTGGACTCCAGGGACTCCCCATTCGCAGCATACTTTCCAACATGCCTCATGGCCTCCTTATTCACGGGTTCGACGAAGAAGTATTTGTTTTTCCAATTTTTCAAAGAATCGGAAAAAGGCATGAAAATTTTAATACCCCTCCTGGCCCGGAAGCTCACATGTTCCCACCGATCCTTTGTCCCATCCTCGTGCGTCTGGTTAACCTCGAAGAGGTAAAAGAACATATCATAGGAGATTGGCCTCTCCAAGTTAATACACATTAGCTCGAAAGCCCGCAGAAACGCCCACGAATTGGGGTGAAGCTGGGAGGGGGCGAGATTCAGAATCCCCAAGGCCTCTTGCTGGAAAGCGGTGAAGGGGGGGCTAATATGCATGTCAAAAATCGTCACCCGATACATGACAAACTTCAAAGCCTTCGGCCAAACGGCTACATGTTGTCCTTCGGCCATTCCCTCCACGTTCCAGACACGACCCTTCCGAGAAACACGATCGACGAAATGGCTCAAGTCATCCCCGGACCGGTAGATAGACTGAATCCCCCTCAACGTCTCCGACACCCAAGAATACTCCCGAGGGACATTCAGGGGTTGAGACAAGAGAACATCAACTGGCCCAACCTCGGCGCTGGGATACTGATCGGAGTCACCTTCTTCACATACGGGAACCCCGTTGTGTCCGAGCTCTTCCTCGTTGTTACGACTTTCCACAACCCCGGCTCTGCTATCATCAGAACTCCAGCTTGTTCTCCCTTGTTTTTCATTGTTTGGCTCGACATCAGATTCCTCTGAATCGAGAACCAATATATCGGGATGGTCTTCCTCCTGCAGCTCATTGCTGGGAATCCCGGGAGATCGATCTTCGGCGTGAAGGCTTAAAGGAGCGGAACCCAGACCGTCTTGAACTTCGAGTTCAGCCGACCCGGGGGCACCGGTACGAAGTTCCACCATGTCTCGAGCATCTGATGCCATTGCTTTTGCAAAGAGCGGGCGTTCTACGTTAGCAACACGATGAGTCTGTTTTGTTCTCGCCAGATCGGACCTGCAGAAATGGGGGCTTGGCGAGTCATGTTGATACGTAAACAGTGGGTCCACAACCAAGTCGGAACCCGACCTGACGACCCCCACTCTGTATCAATAGCATGGTTGTCAAACTCGCGAGTTTACTCGTACGAGTCTACGAGTCTACGAGTTTACCAACCCAAAACGAGTCAAATTCCACGCTGAATCGTAATTTCTGTAAACTCGGTTAGACTCGGACAAACTCGCATAAACTCGGTCAAACTCGCGAGTTTAAAGCGATTCCACCGAGTTTTTGGTTTAATTTAAATTTCAGCAAAAAAGCCCAAAACGCAGTCGTTTTGGCTTTTCCTTGGTGAATCCCTAGACGCGCCCTTTCATTCTTTCATCCATTCCACCGAGTTTCTTCATCTTTCAACCAAAACGAAAACCCCTCCTTCTGTCCTTCATCGATTCATCTTCTTCGTTTCAAGTTTCAACCAAAGTTTCTGGGTTTTCGTTACTTGCTGATTGCTCGTTACGCTGTGACGCTGTGTTGCTGTCGTTTCTGGGTTTTCGTTCGTTGCTTCGTTGCTCTGCGTCGTCGTGCTCTGCATCTTCGTTCATTGCTCTGCGTCGTTCAAACAGGTATTTTTAGTTCCTTCGTTCCTTCGTTTTCGGTTTCTATTTCCGTTTCCTTCGTTTTCAGTTCCTTAGTTCCTTCATTCCTGCGTTTCTATTTCCGTTTGTTCTGCGTTTCTATTTCCGTTTGCTCTGCGTTTCTATTTTCGTTCATCTATGTTGATGCTCTGTATTTGTTGATTGTTCTGCTGCATTTCTATTTCTATGCTCTGTGAGTGATTTTTCTGTTCCTTCGGTTTCTGTATTTGTTCTGCTGCATTTCAATGCTCTGTGACTGTATCGTTCATCTATGTTTGCTAATTTGATAGGAGCTTTGGAATGTTTAAACTTGGAATACTTTTGCTAATTATAAATAGGTTATTTTGATAAATTTTATATTTCACAGGTTCACTGATTTATGATTAAATATTTTTGACACTGCAGTAATTTTTTTTACAGTTTTTTTAGTGTATTTTTTTTTCATAGACTCTTACGAGTCTACGAGTCGAGTCTACGAGTCGAGTCTACGGTCCCCTCACGAGTCTATGTAGACTCTCGAGTCTGACAACCATGATCAATAGATGCGGGCTCCAAGAGGACCCGACCAAAGACTAAAGCTAGAAACAACAAAAAAAGAAGGGGACTAACCTTGCAGAATAGGAAGCTCGCCGATGTTTGAATCGGATCACGTACTTCAACGGTCTCCCTGAGACTCACCGCGGAAATCTGAAAGACGAGGTTTGCTAAAAAACGAGTTTAAGATCGGAAGCCAGAGCAATTCTCAGAAAGCAATGCAAAGTGAGGAAGGTCCCCTCTTCTATTTATAGGAAACTAAGGGCCTCTAATGGGCCTGGGCCTTGGCTACGCGATCCATCGCTAGCCCCTAGACAGGCGCGTCGTTTCAAGCGCCATCATTACCCCAATCACCCTCGAACGACGCGTCTCATCAATGACCTCACTGGCAGGCGTGGAAATCGAGGCATAGCTATAAACGGAACGCCTCGAGTCACTCGGCACGACCTGAGTCCCTCGGCTCGCCCCGGTCCTCTGACCTCGGCACGACCTGAGTCTCTCACATACGGACCGCCTCGAGTCACTCGGTTCGCCCCTGTCCCCTAACCTCGGCACGACATGAGTCTCTCACGCCCGGAGGTTGGGAGCAGAACACAAACAAAAGCGGAATCCCGGTTTTGAAAGTTGATTACAGGTTCTCCAAAAGCAACAAGTCTAGCCCGCCCTAAGGCGACCCGACTTGGGGGGAAACTGTTACGGATTGGGCCACTATGACCAATCCACCTAAGGCCCAACCATAAAAGGCCAAATCCACCAGCCAATGGTGGAGATCTAAGACCTAGATCCAATGGTCCTCCTACACTCCAAAAACCTCTAAATAAGCATTCAATGCTAGCATTAAAGGTACTCACTTTTCCAATCCTCTCACTTGTAATTGACTCACTCACTGACTTGAGCGTCGGAGTGTCATTGCAGGTACCACCCCACCTCGGATCGGAGCACCAACCCGGATTGACCAAGAACATAAATACCAACTATCTCGGATCGGACCTGATATTTAAGATCGGATACCAAGTCAGGGATACAGTATCGAACAATATGTTTTTGGTTCCTATAAAATTTAGATTTTTTTGTTTCAGTCCCTCAAAAAAATTTCACCTACTTTTAGTTCTCCAAGGTTTTTTTCCATCAGTTTAGTCACTCATGACTTTTAAAAGCATTTCATGACTTTTAATAGCGCTTAAAGCGTTATAAAAAATCAAAAAAAATAACTGCTATTAAAAGTCATAAAGCGCTATTAGATGGAAAAAAAACTTAGAGAACCAAAAGTTGGTGAAAAGTTTTTGAGGGGTTAAAACCAAAAAACCCAAATTTTATAGGGACTAAAAATATATTAACCCTAAAAATAATATGTCATTATGCTATTAAGGTGCCTTTGTGTATAACTTAATTAATTAATTAATTAAAATAAATGAATTTGAATAGCTAACTAGGCTTCAACAACGCATTTCTTTTCTTTCATTATACCTTATATTTGTTGGATCGAGATCTTCTCCAATTATATATTCTGTGGGTGTAAAAATACATACATTTGTTTTTTTTGTTCAAATCATTGTTGGCTACACACGGAGTATCCTACGCTTTCAGCAAAAGACTAATCTTCACTCGTGTTTATGATCAAATTTCTCACTAACCAGCACTGAGTTTGTCCACAGCAGGAATCAAACCCTGGAACATTGAACCGACCCCGTGTCCCATAATAGATTAAGTCATTGGGCCCCATGTTGGTTAAATACATACATTCTTTAAATTGTGACATATTTTTGGCATTACTTAAAACTTTATTAATTGATCATCCATTTCTTTTAATAAATGGAGAGTATGCCCACCCCGTTGGAAATGTACCAAAACAAGGTATACACAAGCAAACTATCTCCCCCTCCTTCTCTAATATCCCCAAAGTGGCTAATTCCAATTCATTTAATTAGTAGATGATTTTAATTAATTATTGCTAATTGAGTTGATTAATTGTTGTTTGAGATGATGATTGATGATTTAATTTGTTAACTAAGACACTTGCATGCTTTGGGTACTTATGTGACTAGTTAAAAAATGAAATTAAGTGAGGAATTAATGAGTAAGGGTGAAATGGGAATTTCACTTCACAAACATTCACTTACTCCCATTACCACCATAAGTTGAACCCTTCCTTTCAAAAACATTATTCATTCCCAAGTAAAATATAACATATTTTTGAGAAAACTAGAAAGGAGAGAAAGAGAGAGGGTTTCGTTAGAGAGGGAGAGAAGGAAGAGGGAAACCAACACAAACCCTCAATTTCACCAAGCTTTCAACTGAAACCTTTTCTCCTCACTACAATCTCACCATAGAATACTATTAGAAGCACAAAACTCAGCTTGGTCAACTCTTCTCCTCACCTTCAAATTCGAATTGCATGTAAGTTTTGGGGTTGAGTTAGTGAAGAACTCTTGTTGCATGTTGGTCTGGGAGGTTCCTAGAGGCTTAGTTCAACCTACATTGTGCATGGGAGTACTCAAGGGGTGGATTTAGAGGCTGGATTTGAAATTGGGGATTCTTGGTAGCTCTTGGGGTGCATTGAACATCTATTCTTGCTTGCTAGTGTTTAAACTCAGTTTTTGAGGTGAGTTCTTTAACCGTTTTAGTTTTTCTTGATGAATTGGTCTTTGCTTGTTTATTCTGGATGTTCAGTAATACATGTATATATTTGGGTGTTTAAGAACTATTGAAATGTTCAATTGGGAAGTTATGTTGCTGAAATTGTGATTGAGAATGAGTTGCAGGTTGAATGTTACAATGTGGTTCTATTTGAATGTTTGATTGCATAAAATTGGTTGTTTGGGCATACCATAGTGTTATTAGAGACTGTTGTTGAGTTAGGAATCAAGTGGGTTAGGCATTGGAGTTGAGGGAATGGTCCAATTTCGTGAAATCAAAGCAATTTTCAAAGCTGCAGGGGACGCATGGTCCGTGCGCCCCAGGAGCCCAGTCCGTGCGCCCCCATCTAGTAGCCAACTTTTGTTGGTTTACCCAGGTGGCCCGGTCCGCGCCGACCCTTTTGTGACCCAATTTTAAAATCCTGAAATGCTATTCCTTTTGACTCCAATCATTCCCTAATCCCCTTCTTAACCCTTCCCAGTGATAATTGAACAAAGTTGAGTTAAATATCATCTATTTTTATGATGCAACATGAGTAATCTTTTAATATAGTTTCTAATCAAACCGAGTAGTGTTGTATCGAGAGAGAAGTAGACCTAAGAGTCAAGTAAAAGCATAAAACGCCAAGGGGATGACGATCCCGAGTTAAGAACATACTAGGTTAGGGGAACTCATGAGCCCTAAGCCTAGGCCTAGAATATGTTGACTCGGTAATAGCTATTCGGGTGGGTTCACCGGGGGAATCGCGTAGTGGTTGTCCGGAGTTGTGCTGAGAAAAGAGAAAGACAAGTTAAGTAAGACCGAGAGTTTAAGGTGAGGGGTTTCGAAAGAACTCACTGAGATTTTATCTCACTGTTTATAATGTGGTGTTTTACAGATAAACAGGGAAAGTCCAAACAAATAGAGAAGAAGTAGTCGCTGCACTTGGTTACGAGTTTTAGAAGGATCCTTGTGATCGAGTTATTAAGTTTTCTAGCTTGCCCTAGGGTTATTTTATATAACCGAGTTTATTTTGGTACTTTAACTTATGATTTGCAATCGAAGTTTATGTATCGCTTTTGAGAATTCTGCTTTGGATATTGAACAATAGAAGTGTGTGAATGATCTATGACTAGTTCATCATGGTCATTTAGCTATCCTTTTGAGAAACTTTTGTTATAAAGGAAATTATGATGAATTATTCGTCGAGTTTAAGTTTGTTCAATTTCTTAAAGTAAGATTAGTACTCTGATGTATGTTATATATGAAAGTCTCGGTATTTCTTCCAATGTTGAAATACTAGGATGTTACACCTTCTCTCTCTTAAAGTTTGTATGCAAAGTAGTTATAACAAAAGGTCATAAGAAAGATAATATTCTAAGTGTATGTTTGGGAGGGGGTTTTAGGAGGGTTTTGGAGGGGAGGGCTTGGTCTATATTTTAATATCTATTTGAGATTTTAAAAAATTGAAAGAATAACATGATTGATAATGATAAAATGTTGTTAATCACATATCATTTTTATTTAAAAACATGTTATAGCTTCCTCAATTTAGAATTGAAATTCAAGCCCTCTCCCCCCCCCCCCCCCCCCTCCCCTTCTAAATCCTCGATCCAAACATACCCTAAGTCAATGAGCCAAAGGTTTCTCTATGTAATTGTAAACGCCACTATTTAGGTGGAAAACTTTGGACAATCTATATAACCAGATTGAATTGTCTAAATAAAATCAAGACTTGGAATTTCAAACAATACAAATAGATTTTTGTTGAAATATATGTCAAAACTCAACAGAATCTCAAACAAACAAACAATTAGATTTTCGTTGGAACATTTCACTTTTGCATTAGAAAAAACATAATTCGTGTCATTATAGGTTGTCATAACAAGAAAGTCTAGTTTTTCTCCCTTATATATAGTATATGAAATCGTTTCCTTTTTCCTACTAAAATAAATAATTGTGATTTTTCCTATCAAATTAACTCGAGAGTTCTTTGAGGAAGCAGAAATGGAGATTTTCTCATCTTTGAGAACTTCTAAATTTATTCTGGCAATTTTATCTATTGTGTTGCTTGCCAACTTGCCCTCTCAAGCTGCACGAGGTTCAAACCTTATATATGTTTGTAACCTGATTTTAATATATTGGAGAAGTTAGACAAGAAAATTTCTGAAAAAAGCTTATATATGTTTGTAACATGATTTTAATATATTGGAAGATCGTTTCATTTTTTTCTAACAAATGCTTCGCGAAAAATTTTATTCTTCTAAATTATCTACATTCGTTGAATTGTATTTCCATGACTTTTTTCACCTCACCAGATTAATGTTAACAATTTATTTATCAAAAAAAATGAATGTTAACATTTTTTATGCAAAAGAATTCTTATTGCATATATATGTAAATTTTATTCTAATTTTCCAATATGTAAAATTTCTCATTGGCAATTATTGTATTGTGTTGTGTTAATTTGCAGATCCATCAGTTCGAGGTGAATTATATGGTATTGCATCTGCTCCAGAGGTGCTTATAATTAAGTTGTTCTCGCCTAGACAGAAATAATATTAAGGTTGTTTTATTATATTATATTAATTATTAATATTAACATGTTATATTGCGGAATATAGGCTGTAAGGGTAACACGTGCATCATTTCCACCTAACTTTTATTTTGGTGCTGGATCATCTGCAATGCAGGTACTAGGTCATAAATTTGTAGGACTATATAATACCTTAATTAAAATTAATTGAGTAATTAGTTGATTATTAACAATTTCTTGTTGAATTTAGATTGAAGGATCAGCTCATGAAGGAGGAAGAGGACCAGGAGTTTGGGATGATAGAATTGAAAAGAGCAAAGGTTAGTAATTAATTAGCATTATAAGCTTAAAGCGTTTGGTATTATATCAATTTTCAATTTTACCAATTAATTATATTTTTTTTTTGCTTTCTTTCATGATAAACAGAAGGGTTTAAGGATTCTGATAAGTATTCCACACAGATCGAACATTACAAGCGATACAAGGTGAATAAAGACAATTGCAATCTCTTTTTTTCTTTTTTACCTTATTAATATTTTTTTGTTTTGAATTTATTTGATTTTTTTTGTGTGGTTTTGTAGGAGGACGTGCAACTTTTGAAGCAACTTGGAGTAAATACTTATAGATTTTCTATCTCGTGGAGCAGAATTCTACCTGGTAAGATTTTTGAAGTAAAGAAAATTAGTTAGAATAAAAATGTACCTTAAAAGGAAGCAGAAATTTAACCCTAGCTAACATTTATCTTTCTCTTAATTTTCAAAAAAAAAATAGATGGAACCTTGAAAGGAGGTGTGAACAAAGAAGGCATCGACTTCTACAACAATTTGATCAATGAGTTAGTAGCAAATGGTATGAATTCCAGCAACGAGTATTTCTCATATTTAATAATAATTAGATTCGGTTAATATATATATATATATATATATATATATATATATATATATATATATATATATATATATATATTTGACAAAATATATATATATATATATATATAAACACGACAATCACTAATTCTTTTGATTTACATATATTTTTTTTGAATATAGGTATAACACCTTTCGTGACAATCCTGCACTTTGACTATCCACTAGCACTTCATCAAAATATTGGTGGCTTCTTGAACCGAACCATTGTGTAATTAATTAACCTTCAACTATATATAAGATAATTTCATTATATATAGAATTTCATCATATGATGTTGATAATTAATTTTGTTTATTTAAATATCTATATATATATAATATCAGGAATCATTTCAAGGATTATAGTAAACTGCTATTCAAAACATATGGAGATAGAGTGAAGCATTGGGCAACCATCAATGAAGTAGAAGTGACAGCTCTATTTACTTATATGCATGGTTTTGATAAGACACCTGCTGAAGCATGCCAAACTACCAAAATATGCAAAACACCATATATATTTGTTCACAACTCCCTTCTTGCCCATGCTACTGTTTCCCAGTTATACAAAGATCAGTTCAAGGTATGATTTCATTATTTATTTATTGAAGTGTTAAATCTCTTTAGAGATTAGTCACTTATTGTGGTCCTACCCGGGTTGAGGGATTAGTCTTTGCAGTTGCGCGCAGAGGATACCCTGTTTATAAAAAAACATTATATACATAAATAGGAGTTTCATTAGCAAGTTAGAATGTTAATTATTTTGCATTAACATTTGATGATGCAGGCTAAACAAGGAGGTGAAATTGGACTTGTTCTTTCAACTTCGCATTTTGTTCCCTACAGTTCCAAACCAGAGGATGTGGCTGCTGCTCAAAGATCAATGGATTTCTATATTGGATGGTTAGTAATTAATTAGCGCAATTAAATGTTTTTTATTATTAATACTTATATAATGTAACATAACAACATTGTGATTTTTGGTGCATTTATTTGAATAAACAGGACTTTAGATCCATTGTTTTATGGTGATTACCCAAAAGTGATGAGAGAATTAGTGGGGAATAGGCTACCCAATTTCACTGAAGTGGAAACAAAAATGATCAAAGGAAGTGCAGATTTTATTGGGATTAATTACTATACTTCTCACTATTCTAGACATGAACCTAATAGATCAAATAATCACGGTGCTGACAGTTATGATGCTTTTGCCGCTTCAGAAGGTAAGTTCATTTTTTGGTATCCTCTACGGCGATTGTGGAGACTAATCATATTATAGTTTTTGGATAAATGCAATGATCAATACATTAATTCTTGTTCATCGTTTCCTAATTGTAGAATTTAACGCAGAAGGAAAAACCCTTGGTTATAAGGTGAGAAAATAATGATTAATGTTTGTTTTTGTAGGATAAGTGCAATGATCAATTTATTAGTTCTTGTTTTTTTTTTTTGACATTTTGTTTAATGTTTCTAATTTATAGGATAAATACGGTTTGAGCTATGTCTATACCAAAGGATTATATGATGTCTTAGTATACATTAAGGACAAGTACCAAAGTCCCAATATCTACATCACTGAGAATGGTTGGTGAAACTTTGTTGCATTTGTTTTCAAAATATCTATAGTTTATGGTAAAATAGAGACTAATTAATCTAGTTTTAATTCATGTAGGTATTGGTTCAAATAAACACCCAAATCCATTGAAGGACATACATCGAATCGCTTACTTTGCCGGACATTTAAACGCTACCAAAGCTGCAATTGAGTAAGTCATCTTTTTTTCCGATAATTAAAGATGATAGTATTAATTGCCAAATAGCTAGCATCTCATCTATCTATCCCTATCGTAGTAATAAGAACTATTCGAGTATATAGTGTTTCTTTGGTACATTTGGACAAAAACTTGGTTTGGAACTATAAAGACCAAGTATACTCTAAATGTTTTTAGGGTATTTTTCAAAAAAGAGAAAATAAAACATGAGTACAAGGTTATTGAAAATCAAAATTTCTTATGTTTTTCATGTTTATATCGGCAGTAATGGCGTTAAGGTTCGTGGTTACTTTGCATGGTCGGCATTTGATACATATGAATTTAACATGGGCTATTCTGGAAACTGGGGGCTTTATCATGTCGACTTTAACAATAATCTCAAACGTGTCGCCACGGCAGCTGCTGAATGGTACCGAAAGTTTCTGACAACTAAGTAAAACATCTCAGGGGCTGAATTCCATTGAGAAACAGAGGCAAAGAAAGAGAAATGTATTTTATTTTGAAATTTTTTTCTTACAATATGTTCGAATATTCTTAGAAATTTTTAAATAGATCAAAAGTGGGATTTATGTAACCCTGAGTTGGGCAAATGAATCATTTAATTTCATCTTTCAATATTTCAAATATATAGTGACCCTTTTTGTAACATCCCAAGTTCCTTAATTCAATTAATTTAGTTAATTGTTGTTTGAATCAATAATTGTTTGTTGAAATATTGTTGAATACATAATTAAATTAGATAATTAGGCATCATTGATGATATGTCATAGTTGATTGATTTTCAATGATATGTGTATGTATGCTTTGGTGATTTATTATTGATCGAGTGTTGATTAATATTGGTTTTAAGTGGACATAGGAAATAAGGGTAACATAGTCTTTTCCCTCTCATTTATTCCCTCAGCTCACTTAAACATGGCCAGCTGACCACACAACAAAAAAACACAATCAAACACCACTTACTCCCATAACCTTGTTGCTGGAAAAACAGAAAAGTGAGAGCTAGAGAGAGAAGAGAGTTACGAGAGTGGGGGAGAAGAGAGGAGAAGAACCAAACTTCAATCCTTCATGCATGTTAGAAATTTTACCACCATTCTTCTCCATTTGATCTCCTCTACATTATGATACCCACATCATCCTCTACACTCTTCTCCATCTCAAAACACCATTGTTGAACCTCTAAGTTTGAAGTGTTAGAAATGGAAGTTTCAAGCCTTGCATGTTGATCCTAGAGCAAGGGTAGGACCTTGGGGAAGCTA
Source organism: Astragalus membranaceus (assembly GCA_039519185.1). NCBI lineage: Eukaryota > Viridiplantae > Streptophyta > Magnoliopsida > Fabales > Fabaceae > Astragalus > Astragalus membranaceus. The sequence goes on along the minus strand of CM076854.1, from coordinate 73,795,118 downwards.
CATTGCGAATTGGAGTAGTCTAACAAAGGTTTTAGAAGCTGGGTTCGAAGTGGAGTCACTAGGAGGGTGCTCTGCAAATTCTGAGTTTTGGGTTCCTAAAGCCTATTTTGAGACAACCACTTCACCATCTAGTTATATATTGTGATATTCATCACAATCTGAAGTGAGTTCTTTACTCGCTTAAAGTTTATGTTTTCGTTTTGAAATTTGCATGTGACTGAGTTGATTGTCGTGTGGCTCGTTCCGTAACGTTTGAGTCAAAAACCGTAATTTATGAAAATATACTTAGATATGAATTGCTTGAATGGTTGAGAATGAATTGATTGATGATGTGTTGTTGGACTGGAAATGTTTGTTGTGTGATATTGAAACAACGCGGGTTTAAGTTGGGTATCGATCAGAATAAGTTTCGAAATCGATCGGAATGGAAAATTCACACGAAACAGGATTTTTAGTAATGCTGTTAAGTCAGCACGACCCGTGCTGATTTTGACACGACCCGGGCTGACCTTTATGTCCAAAATTTATAAACATGTTCAAATCCATTCTAATCAATTCCAAACCCATTCTAATCCCTTCCCCAACCCTATGTATTGATAAATAAGCTGTAATTCGTGGAAAACACGTAGGAATGATTGATGGGATGAGAATTTCCTAAGTTATGTTATTGAAATGAAATGATTGAGGTTATGACTATGCGATTGTTATTCGAAATGAACGATGTTTGATTGTGCGATAATTGATGGAAAGTAATGGGGTCATGATGGTACGATAAATGATTGGAATGACTGAGGTATTGATGGAACGAATGAAAGAGGTTAAGATTGAATGAAGGATTATAGATTGAGTGAAAGAGATTGTTTTATGAAAGGAACGAATGAGTGAAAATGTAATTAAGGATATAACAAAACACGATGGGGATGACGATTCCAGATGGTTAAGTAATGTACTATGAATGGGAGGTCATGTCTCCTGAGTTCAAGGCCCAGATGGTTATCCGGATTGAGACATGGCTCAGATGGTTATTCGGTTTCACAGGAATTGAGTCATGGCTCAAATTGTTATTTGGATTGGGTTCTCCGCTGAAGCTAACGTTGTTCAGTCTTCTTATGGATTACATTACGACAAGTGACAAGATAAAAGAAAATGACGATAAGAGGATATGTGAGGGGTCGCGAAAGAGCTCACTGAGATTTGTAATCTCATTGTTTATCGTTTATGTTTTTCAGATAAACAGGTCAAGTTCCCGCGAGGCGAAGGATCGTAGCAGCTGTCTGGTTATAGAGGTTAAGGGACCCTCGAAGACTTAGGTTTTGTTAGTTTAATTTCCCCAGTCAAGGATGATGTATTACAGTTGTAACCCTTTTGATTCTAAGTTTGTATTAAGCGAATGTATCAAATCTAACTCATTATTTGGATTTGAACGATGTTTATTCAGATTCATTTATGATTTAGAACTCTGATTATATTAAGATGGTTAACAACCTAGACTTTGTGACGTCCAAAGTTCAGCGTGTTACATTTTGGTATCAGAGCAGTTCGACCTAGTCGGGCTTAGAAATGTTACGGTGAATAGGTTAAATAGATCGAGTCAGGTAGGCACTTAGACGATTAATTGTTAGAACTTTTCAGTATATTGTGTGAAGTGTTGAGCCGAATCAACTCAGTATTTCATACAAGGTACTGAAAATTATGACAATCGATTGCCTCAGCCCCGAAAATCCCGAAGTACCAAGTTTTAGAATTTCCATTTCCTCCTTTCATCAGAGTACGCAGCGGAAGTTTCGGGAAGTGGATGATGTTATGGAAAGGAGGGATGGGCAACCGTCTAGTTTTTGAAACCGATTCAACCATAGGACCACCTAGAGAGCATAGATTACATTAAGTTTGGATGGAAACTTGGTTACACTAATGAGCAAAAACCACTTTTGAAAATGTATCTTATTTCCTTTCTTAAACTCTTTGATGCGATCATGATTTCCTTCGGTCCTTAATGTGCAGAGATAGAATTGACTATGGTCAATCCAAGTTGGGGTGAATCCCTTTAAGTGTTTAAGAAGAGGAGTTAGGGTTTGACTTATGAGATTGTATGAGAGTAGATGAAGCTTTAGGAGAATGCTCATGGGGATTGCTAGGATGTTTGAAAGGATAGTGGTTATTGGGTAACTTGAACAATTTTTGAGGACAAAATTTTTTCAAGTTGGGGTGTATGTAACATCCCAAGTTCCTTAATTCAATTAAGGCTTAATTACAGTTTTGGTCCCCCTATTTTCACCAACTCACGATTTTAGTCCCCTAAGAATTTTTTTCACTAATTTAGTCCCCCTATTTTCACAAACTCACGATTTTAGTCCCCCAAGAATTTTTTTGACTAATTTAGTCCCCTTATTTTCCCATTCTGTAAAATTAAAGTCCCCCTATTTTCTCAATTTGTTAAATCAAAGTCCCTCTCATAAAAATAATAATAATTATTATTATTATTACAAATAAAAAAATTTAAAATTCGGAACAAGGGAGAGATGGCACAGAAGGAAACATGCAACAAGTCCAGCAAAGTTGGGACCAAAACTCTAGAAGAGGCCTAAAACCCTCATAGAGCAAACCCTAGGGAACACTAACGACGATTTATAAGGTAGCCTATAACATATGGGATTGTAGATAGCGGATAAGCTAGCAATATAACTTTAAAGTGTTTGAATTAGCTAAAAAATATAAAATGACATAAATGGACATTTGTAACTAATGTTTAAAAATGAGTGAGAGTATTCACTTAATGATGGATAAATGAGAAAATTAATTAAACTAATAAGGGCAAAAACGAAATAAAAATTAAACGCTACGAGTTATAAGCCCAAACGCTACTACTTGAAGTAGCATTTGGAAAAACACTATATGCTAGTGATATCAAACACTTACCATGAGTTTAACTTCTATAAGATATTCGCTAAACGCTGGCGGTTTTGCCTTGCCAAAGAATGCCTTAAAGTGTTAATTAGGCAACCCATAAATTTTTTGGGCCATGTACTTTGTGGCTCAACTCGGCCAAAAAGCACCAAGTTGGACCAAACTAACCCAAGTTTGACTTTTTAACCAGGGAAATAATTAAGTTTTCTAGAAAAATGAATAAAACGTTGGCACAGTCCAGCCTAATGGCCCAACCGGGCTGGGTCGAACCGACCCAGTTAATTTTGGGAAAACATTTAAAGAGCGTAGCCTTTCTCAAAATGTGGGTCAGCTAGGACAAAATTGACAACTCTACTAAAGAGGATTTAGGTCGTAATTTTAAAGCTAAAAATATTTTTAGATGAAATGAGCTAATAAATACAGGTTCAACTGATTACACATCATCGCAGTTCAAACATAATTTGAGTCATGAGTGTCTGATTTAAGTGTTGTATGTGGCACTGGAATGATACAAAAAAGGTATATTAATCCTATATTAGGTTTGTTAACAAAAATGACTTCAAACGTGGTGAAGAATCAACTTGAAGTTTTCTCTGATATTCCATATTGTTCTGTACCGAGAAGCTTTTTGGTCGGCTGCTGTTGGTAGGTCTCTTGATGTCCTGACAGCAGGTCAGTGAGCACCCGGGGGGTACCTGCAAGCCACTCCAACGCTCAAGTCAGTATATAGAATATATGAGTGAAGGTACTAAGGATTAGAGATTGAACCTTTTTAAGGCAAAATTTGCCTGTATTTATAGGAAATCGTGCCCTCTCGTGGATCGTTGGATGGGCAGAGTCGATCTTGACCGTCCAAGCATGTTGGGCTCGCGTGATGTAGACATGGGCTGGATTGACTGGGCTAATCCATTCCAATTGCCGAATGCACCTCCTGGTTTTGCTGATGGGACCCCTCGGTCCACTCCAGAATAGTTGCCCGCCAAGCCGAGATTATTCTGGTGGATAGTCTTGGCTTGACGGAGTTTCGTCGGCTTGTCGGATTTGTGACGTAGCGAGGTACGCGGCCTCAATGATGACTGCGTTTCGAGGTCCCCTTCTTCATGGACTTAACCTAATAAAAAGGTATGTAGAAACTTTGCTGCGTGGTGAAGAAAAAATCTCTTTGTGGCGCCAGCTTGGAGAGGAAAATCTATTCCTCGAAGCACTGGTTTGGAGAGAAGACAGACGATCGGATCCTCTTGCTCTGACACCGAAACGCCTTGGTAAGTTTTTTGCTTCCTTTTCGTTGATGATGCCCCCTGTGGGCGCCTTGGGTGCTGTTTTGGTGAGAAGGGGGGAGGCGCCCCCTTGGGCGCTTTGTTCCTTGTATGGGCGATTTGTAGCTATGGGGTGGCGCCCCCATGGGCGCCTTGCGCCAGACAGGTGGTTGAGTGGGAGTGCCTCACACTTGGCGGTCCGCGAGATGGATTGGCCCCCTCATGGGAGTCTCGTACTTAGTAGTTTGCAAACATGGGAGTGGCGCTTTCATGGGTGCCTTGTTGTTTTGCAATGTGCAAGGATGGGGGAGTGGCGCCCTCGTGGGCGCCTCGTGCTCGATCATTTGCATGAGTGAGGTTGGCGCCCTCATGGGTACCTTGTACTTGGTGATTCGCCCAAGTAAGAGAGTGGCGCCCTCGTGGGCGCCTTGTGCTTGATGTATTGCACTAGTGAGGTTGTCGCCCTCATAGGTGCCTTGTACTTGGTGATTCGCCCAAGTAAGAGAGTGGCGCCCTCGTGGGCGCCTTGTGCTTGATGTATTGCACTAGTGAGGTTGTCGCCCTCATAGGTGCCTTGCACTTGGTAATTCGCCCAAGTAAGAGAGCGGGGCCGTCATGGGTGCCTTCCACTTGGTAATTCGCCCAAGTAAGAGAGTGGTGCCCTCGTGGGCGCCTTGTGCTTGATGTATTGCACTAGTGAGGTTGTCGCCCTCATAGGTGCCTTGCACTTGGTAATTCGCCCAAGTAAGAGAGTGGCGCCCTCATGGGTGGCTTGCACTTGGTAATTCGCCCAAGTAAGAGAGTGGTGCCCTCGTGCTCGATGATTTGTACAAGAGAGGGTGGCGCCCTCGTGGGTGCCTTGCACTTGATGAATCGCCCATCGGGGAGAGTGGCGCCCTTGTGGGGGCCACGTGCTTGATCATTTGCACCAGAGAGGTTGGCGCCCTCGCGGGTGCTTTGCACTTGGTGAATCGCACATCTATGGGAGAGTGGTGCCCTCGTGGGTGCCATGTACTTGATGATTTGCACCAGAGAGGTTGGCGCCCTCGTGGGTGCCTTGAACTTGGTGAATCGCTCACCTAGAGGAGAGTGGCGCCCTCGTGGGTTCCACGTGCTTGATGATTTGCACCAGAGAGGTTGGAGCCCTCGTGGGTGCCTTGCACTTGATGAATCGCCCATCGGGGAGAGTGGCGCCCTCGTGGGTGCCACGTGCTTGATGATTTGCACCAGAGAGGTTGGAGCCCTCGCGGGTGCCTTCCACTTGGTGAATTGCACACCTAGGGGAGAGTGGCGCCCTCGTCGGAGCCACGTGCTTGATGATTTGCACCAGAGAGGTTGGCGCCCTCGTGGGTGCCTTGCACTTGGTGAATCGAACACCTAGGGGAGAGTGGCGCCCTCGTGGGTGCCACGTGCTTGATGATTTGCACCAAAGAGGTTGGCGCCCTCGTGGGTTCCTTGCACTTGGTGAATCGCACACCTAGGGGAGTGGCGCCCTCAGGGGCATCTTGCGCTTGATAATCGGCGAGAAGGGAACTGGTGCCCTCATGGGCGCCTTGAGTTGGGCGGGAAGCATTTTTTGACTTGGCGCCCTGCCGGGTGCCCCCTTGGGCATCGGTTTTGACCTTAGGTTTCGCTTTGTACTTCCTTCTTTGTTGCTCGTTTTGTTGCTTGTTTTGACTTGCTCTTTGATTTGATATTTTCAGGCTTCCTGCCATCAAGGGGACTTGTGTTTTTCCCGATTGTTCACCCGATCTTGCTGCTTCTCTATCACTTGGTAATTGTGGTGACACTTAGTTTCTTTTCTTAGCCTCTTGGCTTTCGAGTTCGTCTCGTTTCTTTGAAGCCTCCCACCTCGGGGTAGGGTGTTGTTTGACTGGTACTTAACTGTTTGTGTTGCCCCATGTCCATTAGGTTGGGAGATGGTGAGGATGATATGGGGTGTCGACCTCATTCCGGTCATCCTTTTTGGGTGATCTCTTTGGAACTTTTAACTTATTATTTGAGGTGGTCTTTTAACCTTGTTGTACTATGTAGGGGTGAATGAAGAGGAGGATCGGTTTATCTTGGATATGAACCGGCTTCAGGTGGACCTACATGGAGCGTTGGAAACCGCTTGCCAAAGTGCCGGAGTGCTAAGTCGTCCCGATGTTGGCGCCTGGTGTCAAAGTGCTCTTGCCAGGCGCCCTCCTGCCAGACGCCCTCCTGGGTTCTAGACGGGGAGACTGTCAGATATCATCCCAATAGTGTTGACTTCGATGTCCTTGCCCCTGACCATTTCTCTTTGGTTGATTTGATTTTCATCTGTACTTTTTCTTTTATTTGCTGGATGGCTGGATTTTTCCTTATAGGATTTTGCTGTTTCGATGATGACTTCTATGCCATACATGATTTTATCTTTATTCACCCTTTCTTTTGGCTCGTTGAATTGTGCAATATCTCTTTGTCGTGACCGTGACTCATCTCCTGGTGTTGGCGCCTCCCTGGGCGCCTTGAGCCAAAGTGCTAAGTTCTGCTGTTGGCGCCCTCCTGGGCGCCTTGCTGGACGCTTGTTTGTTCCTAAGAGTTGGCACCCTCCTGGGTGCCCTTGGTGTTGCTCCCTCCGTGCGTGCGCTGGGTGTCTTTTCGTGGAGCAGATTTTGCAAGACAAGGTTCGGTGCTCTCGTGGGTGCCTTACTGCATAGTGCTGACTACCCGGCCCGTTGCGAAGGATTTGTTTTCAGACTGCCCCCCTGCCAGGTGCCCATCTACTGGGCGCTGCTTGCTCTTGCCAGGCGCCCTCATGGGCGCTGGTTGCTTCTGCCAGGCGCCCTCATGGGCGCTGATTGCTATCTTGCAGGCGCCCTTATGGCCGCCCTCCTTGCCAGGCGCCCTCTTGGGTGCCGACTTGTGTAGATGTGGGCTTGACACTTTACTTTATTTTTTGCTGCTCATCTTGTCTCTTAGCCTGCTTTTCTTGCTTTTACCATTACCTCCGGGACATTTCCACGAGTTTTACCGCTTCTAAATTACTACCAAGGTGATTTGGGCTGTCCTTCAGCTTATATTTCTAGCTTTTTTGTGTTTGAGCACGTCTTGTTTTGTTGAAGTCCCCAACCTCAGGGGAGGGGGTTGTCTGCAAGTTTTGTTGACGTCCCCCACCTCAGGGGAGGGGGTGTTTGTTGAAGTCCCCAACCTCAGGGGAGGGGGTGTTTGTTGACGTCCCCCACCTCAGGGGAGGGGGTATTTGTTGAAGTCCCCAACCTCAGGGGAGGGGGCGTTTGTTGAAGTCTCCAACCTCAGGGGACGGGGTTGTCTGCAAGTTTTCTTGTATGTCTTATAACCGCTTGTTCTGCCACCTGTCCTACAGGTTGAAAGATGGTGAGTGATACCGTGCCTTCGGAGGAAGCCGGCTTCCCTGGCTTCATCGTTACCTCTAAATGATGATCTGCTTTTTGAGCATGAGGTGGTGTAGATTCTTCTAAGCTGCCTACGACAAAGTGATTGGCCACGTTCGTTATTTATATCCAGAAGCTGTTCTAGAGTCGAGCCTCCTTTGATTTGATCCTGAGGTCTTTGTCAGGCTTGATTCTCATCCCTATGACTAGCTTGCGCGAGGTGGGCTCGGGCGCCAGTCCTTGCTTTGTGCATCTGAATGTATCATCTCATATCACCTCGTGGCAATGTTAACTCATACAGGAGTTTATCAGAATCGATCCAAATTTAACTCACCCATCAGAGGTTGCGACCTTTTCGATATGCCGCTTCGCGCCTTATGGACTCTAACAGGAGTTTATCAGAATCTATCCGAATTTAACTCACCCATTAGAGGTTTCGACATTTGCGATGCCGCTTCACCCATCTAGGGACTCTGACAGGAGTTTATCAGAATCGATCCGAATTTAACTCACCCATCAGAGGTTGCGACCTTTTCGATATGCCGCTACGCGCCTTATGGACTCTAACAGGAGTTTATCAGAATCTATTCGAATTTAACTCACCCATTAGAGGTTGCGACATTTGCGATGCCGCTTCGCCCATCTAGGGACTCTGACAGGAGTTTATCAGAATCGATCTGAATTTAACTCACCCATTAGAGGTTGCAACGTCTCTTGATAGTCGCTTCATGAACCGAGTAGGTCGACTCGTGCCCCTACGATCCAGGCAGTCCTTCCCTGCCCGGTAGGTAGGATCTCAAACTAGCATTGCCACCCTCCTTCCTATGGAGTTGGACCCTTTCTCTTTTTTCTGATCTTGGGGAAGTTTCCTTTGGGAATAAGTGTTACTGCTAGGGACCAGTGTCATGGATCTGCTCTTTAATGTCGTCCCTGAGGGTGTTGCATTTGCTGTGCCTAATCAAGCCAAATCATCCTTCTTGCTGCCGTCCTGCGTTGCTATTGAGCTGCGTCGGTCGGGGGGTCTCCTCGATGGTGATCCCCGGCGGTGTCTCTGGTGAATACTGACCTGGTTCCACCGTTTCTCCCTAAGTCGAGATTATCCTGGGGGATGGTCTTGACTTGACGTTGTCGTTTAGAATGCTCGTGTCGTTGTCGGGCCTGCTAAGTTTGTCAGCTGATCACAGCGATTATCCTGTTGGAGCAATTGTTTTCTACCATGTACAAGTAGGGGGAGGTTCCCTTTTCTTCCATTGGTGGCGCCATGCTGAGTGCCTTCCTAGGTGCCGCCTGTGGCTCCCTTGGCGCCCTGTCAGGCGAGCTTCCGTGTGCTGCCTTACGTGCTCATGCACTATCTTTATATCACATTTTCTCCAGTTCTCATGCACTATTTAACTTTCTCGGATGCTCATGCATCGTTCTACTTTCCTAGGTGCTCGTGCACCATTTCATTTTCTCATGTGCTCGTGCACTATGTTATTTTCCTTGTGCGCCATGCTGGCTGCCTTCGAAGCAGGATTTGGCGCCCTCCTGGGCGCTTGGATGCCATCTTGTGCTAGGCTGAATGCTAGCTTGTGAGCAGGGGTTTGGCGCCCTCTTGGGCGCCTCGGGTGCTAGCTTGCCTTCACGAACGCTTGAATTGACGCCCTCCTGGGCGCTGGGTGCTGGGTTGCACAGGCCTTGTTATGGTGCCGTCAGCTTGCTTCCCTTCCTGAGTGTGGAGACGTCCGAATTGGATTTTCAGCTTAACATGAGAGTTTTAGCTCTGCTTCTTAGCTTTCCAACGCATGCTCACACGCCTCCATCGGATAAGGATGGATGAAGTTATGGACTGTAGACTAGAGCACCCTCCTGGGTGCCGGGTGCCAGGAACCTTCTATGGTGCCGGGTCCTTTTTGTGGTTGGCGCCTTGGTGTTTGGGCGCCTGAGTGTCGAGTGATAGGTGCCCTCATGGGTGCCAGGCGCCCTCATGGGCGCTGTCTGATGTTGCCAAGGCGCCCTCATGGGCGCTGTCTGATGTTGCCAAGGCGCCCTCATGGGCGCTGCCTGATGTTGCCATGGCGCCCTCGTGGGTGCCAGGTTGGGCATGTCCTTAGCTCTCTACTGGTCTTCCTGATGCAGCATAGCTTGAGTGCGATTGGCCAGGAGATCCAAATGATGACTCACATTCGAAGGCTGGGCAGACTGACTGGAGCCCTCGTTAGGCAGGCTTGCGACGTTCCCCTCATTTAGGCTGGCTGACGACGTTGCCCTCAGGGGTATCCTCTAGTCGGGGTGCAGGTATGGCAATGCTTTGAACCCGGGTTCTGCCTCTGGGAGCCAGGGAGCAGCAAGAGAAAAGTTCGAGTAGTGATGATGTGAAAGATAGATATCTCTCACTCTGGTCGCCAATGTTCTGTACCGAGCAGCTTTTTGGTCGGCTGATATTGGTAGGTCTCTTGCTGTCCTGGCAGCAGGTCAGTGAGCGCCCGGGGGGTACTTGCAAGCCACTCCGACGCTCAAGTCAGTATATAGAATATATGAGTGAAGGTACTAATGATTAGAGATTGAACCTTTTTTAGGGCAAAGTTTGCTTGTATTTATAGGAAATCGTGTCCTCTCGTGGATCATTGGATGGGTAGAGTCGATCTTGACCGTCCAAGCATGTTGGGCTCGCGCGAGGTGGACATGGGCTGGATTGATTGGGCTAATCCATTCCAATTGCTGAATGCACCTCCTGGTTTTGCTGATGGGACCCCTCGGTCCACTCCAGAACACATATGTTTTGCTTACACTTTCTTGCTTCTAGGGAGCATAATTAGAGTTGATATCAGAATTGAGTCAATCCAAAACAAAATGAAAGATAAGAGAAAAACGCTAAAACTTTCATGAAATCAACCCAATCCAATTCAGCCTTTTAAAATGGGCTGCACTTAAAGAATATCTTATATTACTAACTAGAATTATACATCTGCATACACACCGAGTGTTGTAGTGTTTTTTCTGTGAATGGACTCAAATTGAATTTAATTAGTCCAAATATTACCCCGTGAAAATCATGATATATAGATAGTAGATAGTAGATATATAGATAGTAGATTTTGTCCAAATTTGAAAAATTTTAAAATAGTAAAGAGGAAAAATGAATGAGACATATAGATGAAATTAAAGTAGATATATATTGTGAAAAATAGAGAAATGAGAGAGTTAGAGGAAGAAAGAGGAGGAGAAAAACACAAAAAAAAAATTAAGAAGAAAGATTGAAAGAAAGATGTGTGTGTGTGTGTGTGAGAGAGAGAGAGAGAGAGATGTTTGAAAAAGTGTGTGAAAAGGTGAAAAAAGTTTGAAAAATGTGAAAAAATGAAATTACCTAAATATCCTCCGGCTTAGTTAGCAAAACCTATGGAAGAAAAAAGAATTATTTAAATCTCACGTCAACTTTTTTATTCTTTCTCATGTTATATATATGAGATTTAGACTTAACCACCAGTAAAACTGAAATCATCACCAACAACTTATATTATTCAATCGCTCTACTGACAGTGAGTCATTCTCCAGGCCACCGTCCTACATGCCCAACCCTCGAATACTTGGTAAGAATACTCAAAGTGTGTTTGGATAAGACAATTTTTTAAGGTAATGTAATTTAAGAGGGTAATTCAAATACTTCAAATCAAATTAACTTGTTTGGATAATAAATATGGAGAATTTTCAAAATGAATGGATTTTATAAGGTATTTTAGTAACACTAAATTTAGAGAATTTGAAATACCACCTAAAAGTGAAGAATTTAAAATTCCTTTCTTGGTAAAAAATGTTTTTTAAAAAAAAAATTTTTTGCTCAATTAATTTTTTTTCAAAGAAAATAATTTTCAAAAATTCCAAATCCCTCCCTCGCCCCCCGGCTCTCTCTCTCTCTCGCTCTCCCTCTCCCTCTCCCTCTCGCGCTCTCTCTCTCTCTCCCTCTCCCTCCCTCTCTCTCTCTCTCTCTCTCGCTCTCGCTCTCTCTCTCCCCCGGCTCTCTCTCTCTCTCTCGCTCTCCCTCTCCCTCTCGCGCTCCCTCTCTCTCTCTCTCTCTCTCTCTCTCTCTCTCTCTCTCTCTCTCGCCCCCCTCTCTCTCTCTCCCTCTCTCTCCCCCTCTCTCTCTCCCTCTCTCTCTCCCTCTCTCTCTCCCTCTCGCTCTCGCTCTCGCTCTCCTCTCTCTCTCTCTCTCTCTCTCTCTCTCTCTCTCTCTCTCTCTCTCTCTCTCTCTCTCTCTCTCTCTCTCTCTCTCTCTCTCTCTCTCTCTCTCTCTCTCTCTCTCTCTCTCTCTCTCTCTCTCTCTCTCTCTCTCTCTCTCTCTCTCTCTCTCTCTCTCTCTCTCTCTCTCTCTCTCTCTCTCTCTCTGTAAATGGGAGAGCCAAAATAGATAAGTTAAAGGAATCATACCCAGAGATTGATTTAAAATGGAAAATTCGAAATACGTACCAATGATGCGCAAAATGGCAGTATATATACACATATTAATCTTTGTTTATTATATTTGTTGTTACAATATTTACATGCTTACTACCTTCCTTGTAATTGATTCGTAATAGCTCTTAATCATCAATAATTGTTGCATTTCATAGTGCAGGTGTGTGTATGTATGTATATATATATATATATATATATATATATATATATATATATATATATATATATATATAAAAGGTTTAAATAGTTTTTACCACCCTGCAAATATACCCATTATCCAGTTACCCCCCTGCAAAAATAAAAGGTTTAAAAAACACCTTGTAAAATGTAACGTTATCCAGTTACCCCCCCTGCTGTTAACTTTTCTGTTAAAAAAATGTAAAATGTAATTTTATCCAGTTACCCCCCTTACGTCAGTGCCACGTGTCACCATATTATTGGGTCTCTGTGACACGTGGCACTGACATGCCACGTCAGCATCTATGTCACCACTGCCACGTGGCAACGTGGCACTGACATGTGCCACGTCAGCAACCAATGGATGGCTGCCACGTGGCAGTGTTGTTAATTCAAAATAAATCTTTAAAATGTCTAAAGTGAGACTTGAACCCATGACCCCTTACTCACACCCACAACTCCTAACCATTGAGCCAAATTAGTACTTGTGATTATTAACTCATCTACTAATATATATTACATCATTGCCAATTAAATTAAAAAAAAAATCTGGGTTGTTCTTCATCATCATCATCATAAACAAACCTTCATTTCAGTTACTGTAACCCAGATCTGGTAATAAATCTTTATTGAAACTAAACTCTCTCATTTCACTAAACTCAGTTAGTTAGTAAATGAGTTAATATTCACCCAGATTTTTTTTAATTTAAGAACAACCTAGATTTTAGGGCTGATTCCATCGTAGAGAAAATTATTTTAAGCTCCATCATCTATATAACAAAAAATCAACCCCCCAGGATGCCTATTGATGCACCTCCTATTTACTCAGCATCCCCTTTTCCAACTGCTCCATCAGTGAAGCCTTAGACAATTTCAACCTATAGCCCTAAAATTTACTCAGCATCCCCTTCTTCATCATCATCACCAATGTGTTTCATCATCACCCAGCAACCAAAACGATCTCTCCCTAAATCAATCAACAATTCCAGATCTGACAACGAATCAACAACCAAAACAAATCTACAGATCCGAAGATTAAAACATTAAACGAAAACGAAAACGAAATCTACGAAGCCTACGAAATTTACAGATCTGAAGATTAAAAGAAGCCTAAAAAACGAAAATGAAAACTTGCGTTTCTGGGTTTTGATTCTTGATGATTCTTGATGATTTTCGTGAAGGTCAGCGCCCAGTAGTTCCTAGCCTGACAATCGCGAATGGAAGGTTGGGTTCAGATTGGGTTTTGATGATTCTTGATGATTCTTGAAGGTCAGCGCCCAGTAGTTCTTGATGATTCTTGATGAATTGATTTTCGTTTTAATTTGATTGAAGGTTGTGTTTTTCGATTTTCTGAAGATGCGTTTCTGAAGATGGAAGGTTGGGTTTCCAGATTTTTTTTTTAAATTTAAGTGGCAATGATGTAATATATATTAGTAGATGAGTTAATAATCACAAGTACTAATTTGGCTCAATGGTTAGGAGTTGTGGGTGTGAGTAAGGGGTCATGGGTTCAAGTCTCACTTTAGGCATTTTAAATATTTATTTTGAATTAACAACACTGCCACGTGGCAGCCATCCATTGGTTGCTGACGTGGCACATGTCAGTGCCACGTGACAGTGGTGACATAGATGCTGACGTGGCATGTCAGTGCCACGTGTCACAGAGACCCAATAATATGGTGACACGTGGCACTGACGTCAGGGGGGTAACTGGATAAAATTACATTTTACATTTTTTTAACAGAAAATTTAACAGCAGGGGGTAACTGGATAACGTTACATTTTACAAGGTGTTTTTAAACCTTTTTTTTTTGCAGGGGGGTAACTGGATAATGGGTATATTTGCAGGGGGGGTAACAACTATTTAAACCTATATATAATATGAGTTGTAGAGAGAGAGCGAGCGAGAGAGAGAAATTTTTATAATTAAAAAAAGTTTAATTACTCTATTCACTCCTGGTGGGTCGGGCCGGACATCCGGTAGGTCGATCCCGTCAGTCGTTGAACTCGCATGTCATTCAACTCTTGGGGTAAAGTGAAGAATTTTAAAAAATATAAAAAATGGAGAATTTTAATTACTCTATCTAAACGAGGAATTTTAAGAATGAAAAAATTTAATTATCTCATCCAAACAAATAATTTTGAAAATGAAAGGATTTTAATTAATGCATTTGAATTGCCTAGAATTTGAAATTCCATAGAATTTTCAAATGCTCCGTCCAAACGCACTCTTAGAGATTTGAGAGTTTCTCCCGCGTATCTTTGATCTGGTACGAATGATCTCCCTTTGACATAGCAATGCTGCTCCCATGGAACACATTTTTCCCTTTAAGGCATGGTTTTGAAATGAATTCAAGTGAATATCAAATACATTTTGTGTTGCATTTTCATGAATTTAATTTAGAGCCCAAATGAATGTTTTCATGGGCGTTGCCTCCTTGAACTGATTCTGCTATACTGTGCCCGTGAACAAAAGATACATAACTGGGGAAAATGTTGGCTTCAACCATATAAGATCAAGAAGGAAAACAAGAAGAGTGTGTCGTGAGATAGGGGCGTGCTACGAAGTTGTTGCCACCACCACACATAGAGTGGCGTATAAGTAGGACAAAGAAAAGAGTCGTGTGGTTTTAAGCGATGCAAAGAATGCGTAGCAAGAGAATAGAGAGCTGAGTAGCACACCCAATGCAGTCGTGCAATTGTGAGAGAACACAACAAACCAGTTCACAGTGTGTTAAGACTCCATCGCCTTCGCGACAAACGCTTCATATCGCATGCAAAGCCGCTGTTCGTTTATAGATTGAGATCACACAGGAAAGAACGAAAATGCACGAGCAATATATGTCGTTAGTGTAAGGTCGTCAATGCAAGCTAGATCTCCATCGCAAAAGGGCCTCCGGAGCTCAACCTAATGCTCACGTACAGAAAAAAAGTCGCAAACCGATTTTTCAATATGAAGTTAATACTTTCCATGTTAATTAGCAACAAATAGACTCAAATAACATACATAACACCTACTCCCCACTACGCCAGAATTGTCGAAATTAGTCGCACACATAAGCAGCGCTTGCCATAAAAGCGCTACTCAATCTGGAAAAAATTTAACAAATGGCAGCGCTTGGTTGGGAGCGCTACTCATTCATGTACGGGCTAAATCAATTGGCAGCGCTTTATGGGGTGAGCGCTGCCCATTGATGAGAGGCGCTGAGTGATGCACAGCGCTTGGGGTGAGCGCTGCCTATTGCTGATTCTCGCTATACGAATAAGCAGCACTTTTTGGACGGAGCGCTGCCAATTGGAGAAACGCGCTGACTAATGAACAGCGCTTTGGGCTGAGCGCTGCCCATTCCTTAACTCGCTATACGAATAAGCAGCGCTTTTCTGTTGGAGCGCTGCCTATTCCTTTAAGTTTATTTTGTTTAATTTCGCGTCTTCCTCCTTCTCACTCTCACTGTCTCTTCCAGCGGTCTCACTCTCACTCTCACTCTCTCACTCACGTCCCTATCCCTCTCACTCTCACACTCCATTTACATTTTTGTTCCCTCTCACTCTCATTTTCGTTCCCTCACACTTTCTTCCCTCTCTCATTTTCGTTGCCCACTACCTCTCACTCTCACCATTTTTTTTGTTGGGTCCGTACGGAGCTTTTCCATTTTCGTTGGGTTCGTGAAGCTTGCATTTTCGTTCCACTTTCACCAAAGGTAATATATATATATATATATATATCATTGCATTTTGTTCTAGTTATTTTAATGGCATATTGGAACCTTAGGTTAGATGATTCATTGTTGATGCATGTTGAAATGTGTAGGTGTAGTATTTGTTGAAATGTCCAAATGAAATGTAGGTGTAGTATTTGTTGAAATGTCCAAATGAAATGCTTGTTAATTTAATGTTGCTCTAGGTTAAGGGATTCTTGTGTTGTATTTATAAATTTGAAAAATTTAGGATTGATGTTGATGATTTGTTGTATAATGCGAATTTAATGGCATTGCATTTTGTTCTAGTTCTTTTAATGGCATTGGAACCTTAGGTTAGATGATTCAATTTTGATGCTTGTTGATTGGTTCTTTGAAAGTAGGTGTAGGTGTAGTGTTTCTAAACTTAAGGGGAAATGTAGGTGTAGTATTTGTTGAAATGTCCAAATAAATGCTTGTTAATTTAATGTTGCTCTAGGTTAATGGATTCTTGTGTTGTATTTATAAATTTGAAAAATTTAGGATTGATGTTGATGATTTGTTGTTTAATGCGAATTTAATGCGAATTGTTTGTTAGGTTTTGCGAGTTTGGTTTGCCGGAGCTTCGCGTTCATTGTTCGAGTTCGTCCTGGTTCGAGTGTTCGTTCTAGTTCATTCGAGTTCATTGTTGCTTCCACGTGTTCAGGTACTTTTGTTGTTTTCTTATATTTATTATATGAAGAATGACATTACGGAAGACATTAAAGTCTTTGATTTTTTTAGCTGAAAATAGTTGAATGTCTTAGCTTCAAAAAAATTGTTCGTTGTGTGTTTTTCACCTGTAATAGGTTTAAGTTCTCTTATCAGGATTTTATTATAAATATTGGGAAATTATGGATAGAAAGTGGATGTCTGCCAATCGTCTGTCCAAGGAATATGTCGCTGGAGTGGATTATTTTGTGAACTGTGTTGTTAAACGTTTAGGGACTTCTAGTGATATCAAATGTCCTTGTTTAAGTTGTTGTTATGTAAAATCGGTTAATGCAGAGGAGTTGGCAGGACATTTAAAGGGTTACGGAATTGATCAAAGGTATACTTGTTGGACAATGCATGGTGAGGAAAGAGGTGAATCTTCAAATATGGGTAATAATACCGAGAGATGTGTGCCGGTTGACACTGAAAGACCTACATTGGATGGGGACGAATTTGAAGAGATGGCAAAGGCTGTTGAAGACGATCTTAATGACTGTCCTCAAATGTTTGAGAAGTTGATAATGGATGCGGAGACACCGTTGTATTCGGGTTGTACTGAATTCACAAAATTATTGGCTATGATAAAGTTGTATAACTTGAAAACTTGCCACGGATGGACGGATAAGAACTTTACGGAATTACTCGCACTATTGAAAGAAATGTTGCCGAAGGATAATGTGCTCCCTTCTCGGACGTATGATGCAAAACAAATGTTAGGGTCCATTGGTTTGAACTATGAGAAGATACACGCTTGTCCCAATGATTGCATTTTATTTCGGAATGAACATGCATTGTTAAAGTTGTGTCCTAAATGTAACGCATCGCGGTATAAAAAGAAAGAATCTGCTCCAGAAAAGGTGTTGTGGTATTTTCCCATAATTCCTCGATTTAGGCGCATCTACCGTAGTTCAGAAGATGCAAAACACTTGACATGGCATGAAGATGAAAGGATTAAAGATGGCATGCTACGACACCCGGCGGATTCTCCGCAGTGGAAAAAAATTGATATTGATTTTCCTGATTTCGGGTTGGATTCAAGAAACCTACGACTTGCATTGTCTGCTGATGGATTTAACCCGCACGATATTCAGAGTAGCTCCCGTAGTACTTGGCCCGTGATTTTGGCGATCTATAACTTACCTCCATGGCTTTGCATGAAACGCAAATATATGATGTTGTCATTGTTAATTTCTGGGCCCAACCAACCAGGAAATGATATTGATGTATACTTGGCTCCTTTAATTGAAGACTTGAAGTTAATGTGGGAGACTGGAGTAGAGGTGTATGATGGGTTCAGAGAAGAAAGTTTCACCCTGAGGGCTATGATTTTTGGCACAATTAATGACTTTCCAGCTTATGGAAATCTATCTGGGTATAGTAACAAAGGTCAGTGTGCATGCCCTATATGTGAAGATAACACTGATTGGATGTGGTTGAAACATGGTAAGAAGAATATCTACCCTGGTCATCGTAGATTTTTGCCATCTACTCATCAGTATCGACTGTTGAAAAAGGCATTCAATGGAAATACCGAAACCCGTAAAGCTTCCATGCCTTTGACGGGCGAACAACTATTTGAAAAAGTGAAAGATTTGAACATTAAATTTGGGAAGCCTTTTGCTGGAGAGCTTGCCAAACGGGGGTGGAAGAAAAAGTCGATTTTCTTTGAGTTGCCATACTGGAAGTCATTATATGTAAGGCACTTCATTGATGTGATGCATGTTGAAAAAAATGTTTTTGAAAGTGTCATTGGTACTTTACTCAATATACCAGGAAAGACTAAAGATACCATCAACTCGAGGTTGGACTTGCTTAGTTTGGGGTTGAGACCAGAATTGGGTCCGATAAAGAAGGGTACACGTACATATCTACCTCCGGCAGCTCATACTCTATCTAAATAGGAGAAGACCGTGTTTTGTAAGTTTCTTCATGGAGTTAAAGTTCCAGAGGGGTACTCTTCAAATGTTACGAACCTTGTATCGATGAAAGACCTCAAGTTAAAGTCTTTAAAGTCCCATGATTGTCATGTTCTATTGGAGAATTTGCTACCCATTGGTATACGATCCATTTTGCCTAAGAAAGTGCGCCAGACCCTAACCAAACTTTGTTTCTTTTTTAAAGCGATTTGTAGTAGGGTGATTGACCCTGGAAAGCTGCCATCATTGCAAAGAGAAATTACAGTCACTTTGTGTGAGCTTGAGATGTATTTCCCACATTCGTTTTTTGACATAATGATTCATCTAATAGTTCATCTGATTAGAGAGACACAATTGTGTGGCCCATGTTACATGAGATGGATGTATCCGTTTGAGCGTTACATGAAGATATTAAAAGGATATGTTAAAAACCGATCACGGCCCGAGGGGTGTATTGTTGAGCGCTACATAGTTGAAGAAGCTATTGAGTTCTGCACCGGCTATCTATCTAGTCTTGAATATTCTGTGGGACTGCCAAGGTCTCGTCACTTAGGAAGCATTAGTAAAGGGATGTCAGGAACTAAAATAGTTATGGTATCAAGAAAAGAACTAGATCAAGCACACTTATATGTTTTGCACAATGATAGTGAGGTTGATTCATATGTTACCAAGCACATGGACATACTTAAGAGTGATCACCCATATAAGGGTCAAGTTTGGTTAACAAAAGAACACAATCAGTGTTTCATAGTGTGGCTAAAAGAGCACATTGATTTCGAGTTTGCTATGAATCCTACCTCGATTTCAGAAAGATTGAGATGGTTAGCAAAAGGTCCAAATATATCTGTTTTCTCTTACACCAGCTATCTAATGAACGGGTACACGTTCTATACAAAAAACCATGATGATCAGAGTAAAATGCAAAATAGTGGGGTGACTCTTGTAGCTCAAGCTATGCATACATCAAGTGCCAAAGACAGAAATCCCATATACGCGAATATGTCATACTTCGGGGTCATTGAACACATATGGGAGTTGGATTACAACATGTTTCAGGAGCCTGTGTTCCAATGTAAGTGGGTTGACAATAATAATGGTTTACAGATTGATGAGTCGGGGTTCATGCGAGTGAATTTCAACAAGTTAGGATATAAAGATGAGCCTTTTATTTTGGCATCCCAAGCTCAACAAGTGTTTTATGTCACTGATCCCGTTGATATCAATTGGTCCATTGTTTTATTGACAAATAAAAAATTGGTGACTGACATTTATGATCAATCAATCGATGATGATGGTATTGAGGACGACCCTTTCTTCAGGACATCACTACCAATAGTAGGGGAAAGAGAGGATGTTGTGTATGTTAGAAAGGATCATAGTGATGGAATTACGATTCGTCAAAAACAAAGTACCAAGAAGCGAATTGCAAATAAAATTATCTCCAAGAAAAGGAAAAGGTAACAATAACAATGATTATTTATTTATTTACGTAGTTTTCTTACATCAATAAATATAACAATAACAATGATTATTCATCTTCTTGACTAGTTATTTACATAGTTTTCATCTTCTTGACTGGTTATTTATTTTTCTTGACTGGTTATTTATTTTATTGCAGGTCAGATGGAAGATTATAATGATCATGGTAGTGGGCATGATGACAGCGGTCATGAGAGTGATGTTGGAGACTATATCAGGAAGCATGGTCCCCGTGGAATGACTGTCAAAAAAGATATCATCGGTCGGATAAATAAAGGAAAAGGACCCTTATCAGTAAGTTACTAATTAACTTAATTCAATACTCAGTTTTAATTGTTTGATAATTAATTAACTAATGACATAATGCAGGTCGAGTGGAATGTTAAGGGTCATCCAATTGGAAGAAATGGCACACAGTTGATTACCTTCGTTGGTAGTAAGGTAAAACAAATGATACCAATTACAATCACTAATTGGAATGACAAAAAAAATGCCATTTTGTGGAAACAAAAAAAGGAGTTCTGGTTAACAATACAGGTATATAATTTTATATCTCTTTAGTTATCTTATTTAATAATTTTGTAACCATATATATTTATATCATTTTCATTGAATATGTGTAAGCAGAAATTTTTTGACGTGGACGAGACTCGAAAAATCTGGTTAATGAAGGAAGCGGGAAAGTTACATCGGAATTTCAGGACTAGTCTAACAAATAAATATCTCAGAGATCATAGTGGAAACATCAGATGGGAGCCTCCACCACTATATAGTGGATTTATTACAAAAGAGGATTGGGGTATATTTGTTAGAAAACGCACTGAAGATCCAGAATTCTTGGTTAGTACTATAATCTATTAAGTTATAACTTAAAATATATTTGACAATTATATACTATGCATTAATGTATACTTATCTCTCTAAATAGAAAACAAGCCAACAGAATCGAGGGAGAGCTTCATGTTGTGAGTACCCGTATAGAGGCGGTGCTAGTGGATATCAAATTATTGAAGAAAGATTGGTAAGACACAATAAACTTGATTTCTTCTTGTTTAATGAATCTTTTGATTTATAATGTCTTAACATTTGGTAAATTTAAATATAGTTGGAGGAGAGTGGGAAAGATCGTCATAAAGAAAGTATTGAGCGGCATGTTTTGTGGGTAGAGGCCCGACAAAACAAGGATGGGGAGATTGTGGATCCCAAAACTAAGGAGGTGACCCATAGAATTGTAAGTATTTCAAAAAATTTTAAAATTTTTATGATCTTTGTAATGTATAATAATTTTATTATACTTTTTTTTGTGAATTAGGAAACCATATCACAGTCTGTGTCACAGGGAGAGATCACAGATTGCTCTGAAAAGGAAATTCTTTCTCGTGCCTTGGAAAGGGGAGAATACTCGGGCCGTACAAGGGGTTGTGGATTTGGCGTTAATCCAACCCACTACCTTGGACCAAAAAAGCAAACTCATGGTGAGCATGATTGTCAACAAAGTAGAGAGTTGCGAGTATTGTATGAAGGTCTAGGGGCTGAACTTAGTGATTTCAAACTGCAATATGCGAAGGTTTCAGCGCCTGCGGTACCATCATCCCCTGCCACAAATAGCGCACGAGATAGTTGCACAATTCCGTCAACGAAGGTATTAATTGTTTTTTTTACAATAAATAATGAATTAATTTTTAAACTCTCTTTCTTATTACATCAAATAATGTCTTTATTATTTTTTGTTTATAATTGATTTAGGACAACAATGAGTGTGAGTGTGAATTGTATATCTCAAACCCACATCAAATGGTTGCAATAGGCTTCATATGTAACCAATTGGGTCCATTGATGCACAATTTACCCCTACCTCCAGATCATTTTAGAGTCAGAGTTGACTGTGCGATTGTGGGGAATGCACAATTGCCTGTTCCAAATGTCAGTATAGATTTACTGAATGTGGATAATGCAGTTGGCACCTTTGTGGCATGGCCAACACACCTTGTGGTAAGTGACAATATACTTGTAACTAATTATTATTTTTTGTCATATATTGTGTGCTAACTGAGTAATTATTTTTTTAATATATAGGTACGCAAAAATGCAAAATCTAAAAGCATAAGTGTTGGCAAGGCAAAATCTATTGGCAAGAAAGTGTCTCGGTCCGGCCCTTCTACACAAAATTCTCAGCCCGCCCCTCCTCCAAAAGTGACCCAGCCCACCCCTCCTCCAAAAGTGACTCAGCCCTCCCCTTCTCTAATTGTGTCTCAGTCTCAGCCCTCGGCCTCTTCAACTAATGATTACAAGATTATTGGTTATGCTGAAATGCACGCGGAATTCAGGATGGATGAGGCAATCCCGCTTGAATTAGAGATGGATGACCAAATTTTTGCGACTTTAGGTCAAACACTGTCGATCAGACGTGAGGATATCAGTGATGTATGTAAAATGAACTGGGCAACCAGTACTGCTATTAGAGCATATGTCAGGTACGTATGTAATTGATTATTTGACATCATTGAATTTTTTTTATTAAATCGTTAATTTAATTTGTATATATCTCTAATTATAGGTACTTGTACGAGGACATTTTGATCCCTTCGGAACAGACACTGAGATTTGTGTTCATGTGTCCGGATAATACACACCTGCATGATGTGTCCCAGAAGCTGCGTAATTATGAGATGCTTGTGGAACAAAACAAGACAGAGGTTAAAAATTATATCACTCGACGCTTCAGGGAAGTTCAAAATAAAAGCGATGATTACATGTTTTTGGCACCGTGTCTCTTTCGGTGAGAGATTTAATCCATTCTTATATAACATGCATTTTTTAAATACTAGTCAATTACTTATTCAAAATCTTATTTTGTAGGGAACATTGGATTCTGTTAGCAATAAATCCGGGGAGAGATACGGTGTACTTCATTGATCCATTGCATGGTCATTTCAACAACTACCCCGAGTTGATCGAGTTATATAATAGGTGTGTGTATTTCGATCCCTCTACATATTTCTTTGTTTTACTTATATACGTATATATGTATTTCGAATAATATAGTTATATGTCATTGTGTTCAGTTGTTTGAAAACATATTGGGGAGTGGAACAATCAAAGACCAAATGGATACCGATAGTTGTAAGTTTTTAATCAATGTTCTTATATATTTAATTACATTATTTTGTGAAAAAATGTATTAAATTAAATTTAACATCTAACTAATGTTTTGTTTTGTAGTGTCCAAAACAACCCAATAGCAATGATTGTGGGTATTATGTAATGAAATTTTTGAAGGAAATTATTACCCACAACCAAACGATTATTCCCCGACAGGTATCTAGAATTCTTTTTGATTTTGATATAATAATAGTTAATTCCATTTAACCATTTCAATTCTAATTTTATTTATTTATATAATTTCAGTATTTTCCTGATTGTCGGGTGAAGACATACTCTGAGGAACAGCTAGTTGAGCTTAGAGGAGAGTGGTGCCGTTATGTCTCCCGTTTTTTTTATTTTGGATAGAATATGTAATACTGTAAGTTGTTAGCGTTTGATTTGGATACATACAACTAAGCTAGTTTTGGTTCATATTGAAGTTTAGCTAGTTTTGGGTACATATGAATTGGATAATAACTTGTTAGCTAGTTTGTTTTGGTTCAAGTGTAGAAATGGAATGAATTGGGAAACTTAAGCACTTGTTAGCTAGTTTTGGTTCATATTGTAAGTTTAGCTAGTTTTGGGTACATATGAATTGGATAATAACTTGTTAGCTAGTTTGTTTTGGTTCAAGTGTAGAAATGGAATGAATTGGGAAACTTAATCACTTGTTAGCTAGTTTTGGTTCATATTGTAAGTTTAGCTAGTTTTGGGTATATATGAATTGGATAATAACTTGTTAGTTAGTTTGTTTTGGTTCAAGTGTAGAAATTGAATGAATTGGAATGAATTGGGAATGAATTGCTTAATGTTTGATTTGCCTTTTTGGATACATAATGTTTGATTTTGCCTTTTTGGATACATATAGCTAAGTTAGTTATGATTGGAATGTTTGATTAGCTGGTTTTGATTTTGCTCATAATGTTTGATTTGCCTTTTTGGATACATATAGCTAAGTTAGTTATGAGTATATATGTCTAGGAAAATTGCAATTGTAAAAAGGAAAATAACAAAAACAGAAAAAAAAATTAAAAAAAAAATTACACAATGGGCAGCGCTTTTAGGAGAAAGCGCTGCTCATTGCCTTAGCGCTATTACGAATAGGCAGCGCTTCTAGGAGAAAGCGCTGCCAATTCGTAAAAGCACTAAGGCAATGAGCAGCGCTTTCTCCTAAAAAGCGCTGCCCATTCGAAAATGCGCTAAGGCAATGAGCAGCGCTTTCTCCTACAAAGCGTTGCCCATTTGGAAATGCGCTAAGGCATTGAGCAGCGCTTTTTCCTAAAAGCGCTGCCCATTATTAGAGTGGAATCAGCAGCGCAAATATTAGCAGCGCTCAAAAGCGCTGCCCATTGATAAAAAAAGCGCTACCCATTAAAAAAATCTGTAGTAGTGCCCCCCGCCTCATGTTACTTGACATTTAGCCAAAAAATTGTTCCATATTACTTACGTTTCACAATACCAATGAACATTAATAATTTTTGGTTTACATATTTTTTTCATCCCTACAAATATAATTGATTTTCAAATAAGTCTCTGCAATTTTTTTAAAAAAATAAGTCCCTGTAAAATATTTTTTTTAAAAAAAATACCCTTCGGTTAACCAAACGTTAAAAAAACGCTGACGTGGCTAACATAATTCTGACTTGTATTTTTTTTCTATTTTTTTATGTTGAGAATTAAATTATAAATAAAAATCATTTTCTTTTATTTTTCATTCTCTTCATCCTCCCCATCTTATCCACCTTCAACAACAACCTAACCACAACTCAAAAACATAGGAAGCCTTCAATGTTCTTCGACCTTTAATCCCCAAATCTCTAAGTTCCCAAATCCTTCAATCTTCTTCAACCTTCAACCCTTAATCCCCAAATCCCTAAATCCTCAAATCATTCAATCTTCTTCGACCTTCAACCTTTAATCCCCAAACCCTTTAAAAGCAATTTGAAGTAAAGTGGAAACACCACTATCTTCTTCAACCTTCAATCCCAAACCCCTTCAACCTTCTTCAACCTTCAATCCCAAACCCCTTCAACCTTCAATAGGTTCAAACATTTTGTTGTAAAAAAGTGTTGGTACCCGTTACATTATTTGGTAGGCTTCTAGCACGTTAAATTTCACATCTGGTATTGCAAAGTACACAACAGAAAACTTGAGTATAAAATGTAATGAAGTTTCATAAACTAAACCATGAGTTACAATGAACTTAAGGGGAAAAAAGACAAAATTTACAAGAAATGTAAGTTACAAATGGTGCAAAAAATGAGCTATCATAACTTGTACCAAGCGCCTGAAACACCATATTTATAATGTACATCAAATCTACCCCCCTTACCCAATATTTACATCCCCTTCAGATTTCAAGATTTTTGGGCTCCTTGGATTTTAACTTTGGGCGTAAAGAGTTTTCTAGGTTTTTAGAGAATGAGGGTTTAGATTGGATGAAGAAGGAGAGAGACAGGGTTTAGATTGGATGAATAATAAAGGAATGAAATGGCAGGGTAAGGTGGAGGAAAAAGATGTTGGAGTTCGATTGGAGAAGAAGATGATTAGGATCAGGGCCGTCCTGAACAATTTGGAGGCCCTATTCGAATCTAAAAAGTGAGGCCCTAAGTAGACTTTTATTTATCAAATAAATCAATAAAACTCGAACTTCGTTATTTAAATTGTAACTAACATCTCAACACAATTTTAAACTAATATAAACCTTTTAACTTTTGTAAAAAAAACACTCTAACTACTTAAAAAGAGTCATCCTACTTAATGTGCAATTGATGGTTTGTGTGCTCTGATGATTCAATTTGCAGAGGCGGTGATTAATAGTAAGGGAAATGCTAAGGGATTTGCTAGGGTGAATTATTTTTTTGGGGGGCCTATAATGTTTTTTGGGCCAGCCGGCCAGGGCTATAATAATAAAATAAAAAATTGATTAAAAAAAAGCAAAAGTGATAAACTTGGCCTCCTGTGTGATTCGAACTCGGTATCCGATAGATAGAAAACGCACGCCTAACCGTTCAGACAGAGACTTCGACTTGTGTCAAGTTTCAACGTAAAGCGTATATATATTTTATCGCCCACAAATTTTAGGCCCAAAAAATTTAGTAATGGACTGGCCCTGATTAGGATACACATTAGCAAATTTTTTTAAAAAAAAGAAAAAACAAAATTTGACGTGTAATATCCCACGTGGTACTCTGTTAGACACATTAACATTTTTGTAACAAATCACTAACGTAAGGGTTTTTTTTTTAAAAAAGTTATATTGCAGAAATTATTTTTAAATAAAAATTCAGAAACTTATTTAAAAAAGAACTATATTTACAGGAACGAAAAACATAGTTAAACCATAATTCTTTTGTACTATATCCTTGAAGCATTAATGTAAATTTATCTTTTTAATACTTAATACATATTAGAAAAGTATGAAATCAGTATCCTAAATTCTGGACATTAATTACTTTTCGTAGTTTGTTGGTCAGAAATTTTAAACATCAAATAAAAAATCAACAATACTAAGACATGAGAGAGACTCAATCTAACAAATCAAAATCATTCATAAAACAGAAATGATATTCAGCCAAAACATTTGGCCAAAATACAGCCAAAAATACCAAATCCCTGCAAAATACGCTGGTGGGACCC
The DNA here is from genome assembly GCA_039519185.1 of Astragalus membranaceus. NCBI lineage: Eukaryota > Viridiplantae > Streptophyta > Magnoliopsida > Fabales > Fabaceae > Astragalus > Astragalus membranaceus. The sequence continues at coordinate 73,768,368 of CM076854.1, read as the reverse complement.
ATATGTTGAAATATTAAAATATTTTTTATAAATAATAAAAGAAAGAAATGAGGCAAAAAGGAAAACAGTATCCATCGTCTCTCGCAAAACAACTCTGCTCTCGTTCCTCCCTCAACGAAAACATGGAAGCTCCCACCCTCTCTCGTTCCTCCCTCAACCTCTGCTCTCACCCCTAACCTCCTCCCCCGTTAGTCGTCCGCCGCCGTAAAGACCACCACTCTAAGAAACACGCTTCTTCTTTTGTTCCACGACTCTTTGATCACTCTACTTCACCATCCAGCACCATTGTGAGATCGTTCTCTTCTTCAAGATGATGGTAGATTAATTGATGGTACAATGTTTGTTTACTTCTTTCAATTAACACGATTATAGGGTTTCTCCAAGTATATTTTGTAAATTAGCATTTCTTTTTGTTTTGTTAGGGTGCTTCAACATGATATAACAAGAAAACAAGAAAACCATTGATGTTTGTGCTATTAAGGACATTTGACTTTGTGTTTGTATTCTGGTTACTCGTTAGAAAGAAAAGACTCTGAAAAATCGGCTTGGTTTATGACATCCAAAAGTTGGTTAATTGTAGTTGTAATGTGGCTATCTGGTTCAAATGGAGCATGTACATGTCAGACTAGAAATCTTATAGTTATAGTTACATTAATTGTCCTATTTAGCACTTAAATAGAGTCCTCATGTTGTTCATAGTGAGTAGGGAAGAATAGCATGTGAAAAACCAAGTTTGGGTTAGATTGAGCCCTCTTGTCCTTTACAGTTAGATTGAAAGAAATAATTGTGAAATACCAGATTGGTTTATGGCTTTGAAAAGTTGGTTAATTGGGGCAGTAATGTGGCTATCTGGTTGAAATGGATTTTGTACATGTCACACCAAGAACATTTGAGTTATACTTAAGAAATTGGGGTTGAAAAGTTGGTTAATTGGGGTTGTTTAGCTGATATGTTAAGAAATTTCAGTTTACATCTATACACTATATTAAATTTAATATAAGCTATACATAATTGGATTTTATTGTGCAGTACTGCTGTGACGCCGACATCTAAAATTTCATGGAGGGTGGTGATACATTCGTTGAGGGTGATAGTGCTGAGGCTGAAGGTATAACAGTTGACAACCCCAACACTGACGATACATGTTGGGAGCCAACAATCGGGATGTGTTTTGCTTCATTAGATAGGGGATATCATATTATGGTGAGTATGCTTTAAAAAAGGATTTGGATGGAAAATTAGAACATCAGTAAAGGGAAAGGATGGGGCAATCAACTACAGAATTTTGTCATGCTCGAGAGAGGGGTCTAGCGCGCAAATGTCAAAAATTTCATGTTCATTGAAGACACTTCCGACTAGGGTGAGCAATTGTCCTGCCAAGATATATGTTTCAAGTTAGAAACAGATGGAGTATGGTATATCAAAAAATTTGTAGATGAGCATTGTCACCAGTTGAGCCCCACAAAGTCAAGCTTGTTTAGGGCAAACAAGAAAATAAATCTGCATGTGAAGAGAACAATCCAAATCAACAATGAAGCGGGCGTGAGGATCAACAAAACTTTCCAATCTCTTATTACAGATGCAGGAGGGCATGAAAATATACCATTTTGTGAAAAGGACGTCAGGAATTTTGTCAACAAAGAAAGGCGTTCAATTGGTAAAGGCGGTGATGGGAAGGCGTTGATTAGTTACTTTTATGAAATGAGGGAACAAAATTCAAATTTCTTCTATGATCGTGATCATTGAGGGTTGGATTGATTTATAACTCGTGGAGAGTTGTTGGATGCAAACAATGTGGTTTACTTTGCATCAGATGATTGTGCAAACTTCATTTAGTATGTTAACTACATTGTGGTTTTAGCTGTATCATTTTCATCATTCAATCAAATTAGTTATTTCGCATTTGTGGATAAGTGATTTTACATATGTTCACTTTGACCTGAAGTCGAGTTTAGTTGAACTTATTTAACAATTCCTCTATATAGTCAGGAAATGTATATATAAATAAAGATGCTGGAGTCTCAGATTTTGCGCACAACAGTTGGGCTTCTCAATGTCCAACCGTTATAGCAGCAACTTATTTAAGATTAGACAATGCAACTAACAACTTTAGTTCCTCTTGTCAGGCATGTTGTTTGACTGTTTGTTATTAGAGTTTTTATTTATATGTTCATGTTGTTAAACAAAATAAGTGATTATTAACAGGTAGGAGGTGATCATGGAACTTTTGGCAAACATGGAAACAGACTTCACGGGATTGTCACAATTGACTACAAATCCCTGACTTTAGCTTGAATGATACTCCCTGCATATTAATGGTCATGAGTATTTTTTGTTGTAATTAAAGATATATGTATATTAATGCTCATGAGAAATTTTTGTTGTAATTAGACATATATGTATCTTTTGATTAGTATTGATGTAAATGTTGTAAATGACATCAGGTTCATGTTTTGATACACTTTGTATAGACAGTGTGTAATGTTGAAGTTAACAAGTTGCTTAATGTTGTTTCACAGTCATACATCAAAGATATAGTGCCCTCATGCTGTTTCAAAGTGAGTACCAAAGGAAACCATCTCAAAAACCAGCTTGGTGTATTGCCTATAAAAGTTGGTGAATTGACGTTGTAATGTGGCTATCTATTTAAAAATTAGGAAGTACATGTTACCACCCAAACCTTTGAATTGTACTTACTTCAATTATGATATGTAGCAGTTAAATAGTTCTCTCATGCTCTTCACAAGTGAGTACCACGAGAGAAGTATCTGAAAAACCAACTTCGTTTATGGGTTAAAACATACGGTTATTTGCTATTGTAAGTTGGTCATTAGATTCAACTCGAGCAAAATATGTGCCGCTTGACAAACCTTTCAGTTGGCATTACATTAATAGAGTCATACATCACTGATATAGTCAGATATTCGCATAGGGGTTAGGTCATCTCCTTTCATTTGAGTAGCCAAGACCAATGACCAAGGTATCCAAGCAATTCAACAACTTTTTTAACACAATAGCCAACCCACCTTAGTCCAAAACCATTATGACATATGACTGTGTGGATACATGGGACACCAAATAAGGGTACTCTGAACCTTGATATGTCAGATATTTGCATAGGGGTTAGGTCATGTCCTTTCATTTGAGTAGCCAAGACCAATGACCAAGATAGCCAAGCAATTCACCAAATTTTTTAACATAATAGCCAACCCACCTTAGTCCAAAACAATTATGACATATGGCTATTGTGTTAAAAAAGTAGGTGAATTGCTTGGATACCTTGGTCATTGGTCATGGCTACTCAAATGAAAGGAGATGACCTAACCCCTATGCGAATATATGACATATCAAGGTTCAGAGTACCCTTATTTGGTGTCTCATGTGAACACACAGTCATATGTCATAATGGTTTTGGACTAATGTGGGTTGACTATTGCGTTAAAAAAGTTGGGTAATTGCTTGACTACCTTGGTCATTGGTCATGGCTACTCAAATGAAAAGACATGACCTAACCACTATGTGAATATATGACATATCAAGGTTCAGAGTACCCTTATTTGGTGTCCCATGTGAACACACAGTCATATGTCATAATGGTTTTGGACTAAGGTGGGTTGGCTATTGTGTTAAAAAGGTTGGTGAATTGCTTGGATACCTTGGTCATTGGTCTTGGCTACTCAAATGAAAGGAGATCACCTAACTCCTATGCGAATATATGACATATCAAGGTTCAGAGTACCCTTATTTGGTGTCCCATGTGAACACACAGTCATATGTCATAATGGTTTTGGACTAAGGTGGGTTGGCTATTGTGTTAAAAAAGTTGGTGAATCGCTTGGATACCTTGGTCACTGGTCTTGGCTACTCAAATGAAAGGAGATGACCTAACCCCTATGCGAATATATGACATATCAAGGTTCAGAGTACCCTTATTTGGTGTCTCATGTGAACACACAGTCATATGTCATAATGGTTTTGGACTAAGGTGGGTTGGCTATTGTGTTAAAAAAGCTGGTGAATCGCTTGGATACCTTGGTCACTAGTCTTGGAAACTCAAATGAAAGGAGATGACCTAACCCCTATGCGAATATATGACATATCAAGGTTCAGAGTACCCTTATTTGGTGTCCCATGTGAACACACAGTCATATGTCATAATGGTTTTGGACTAAGGTGGGTTGGCTATTGTGTTAAAAAAGCTGGTAAATTGCTTGGATACCTTGGTCATTGGTCTTGGCTACTCAAATGTAACCCCTATGCGAATATATGACATATCAAGGTTCAGAGTACCCTTATTTGGTGTCCCATGTGAACACACAGTCATATGTCATAATGGTTTTGGACTACGGTGGGTTGGCTATTGTGTTAAAAAAGTTGGTGAATTAATTGGATACCTTGGTCATTGGTCTTGGCTATTCAAATGAAAGGATATGAGCTAACCCCTATGCGAAAATTTGACACAGTTAATAAAATCTCATCATTCAATATGAAATTTACCAAAACATTCAAAATCAATTGATACCGAAGGAGCATTTGATACATAATCATTGAGAAAATATCAATTACAGTTAAGAAATGTACAACTATAGCCACTCCAAAATAACAATTAATAAATGTACAGCTAAAGAGGCAGTGACCATCAGGCTTTATTTCACAAACAGTCAAACCAATAGGCTTCAACTTCTTTCCGAGTTTCTCTTTTTCAACCATACGATCACTTATAATGTCGTTCTGCTCTGCTTGAATTCTCTGTTCCCTGTCGATTTCTTGTTGAGCTTATTTGCCGCACCTCTGAAACGATCGTCACAACATTGTCAACAACTTCCCCTTGAACAATGATACTCAGCAACTCTTCAAAACGGGTGCACTAAAAAATCACAATTATTTAAATTGTCAATTTATTTGAAAGGCTTGAAAAGTGTTAAATGAAAAACCTGAAAATCAAAAAGTGTTATCGTAACACAATACCATTGCCAAATCAAGCAAAAACCAATTCTCATTCCTTTCGTGTTCCAATGAGTCCAACACATACATCTTCCTTTCGTGTTTGTTTAGCACGTAGCACACCCAATGCCCATTAAACACGGCTGGTGCAAAAATCAAAAACATGTATACAAGCTAATTAGGTAATTTTCATAATTTGAACATGTACAACAATGGGACCCAAAGAACTCCAAATACACGCTTACCAAATTGGAAGACCGTAAGAGATAAATGGGTTTTTCCGGGAACTTATGAAATTCCAAATAATCTTTCAAAGTCCAACGCTTTTGGGTCCCATTTTGGAACATTGGTAATTCACGAATAACTTTGTCCTACATTATAAATCACTACGGTCAGTCAAACTGTATTAACAAAATGTTCCCTAAATGAAATGGCTTCAATAAAAGAGTTTTAGATTTCCTCACAGCAAAGAATGAATTAAATACGAAACGGCTGACAGCACCCGTTCATTGATGTTATGAAACAATAATCCATTTGAACCAGATAGCCACATTACTTCCCCAATTAACCAACTTTCCAAAGCCATAAACCAATCTGGTATTTCACATTTATTTCTTTGAATCTAACTGTAAAAGGACAAGAGGGAACTACTTCAGTGTTAAATAGGATAGTTGAAGTAAGGGCAAGTCAATGTTTTCTACTGTGACATCTACTTCGTCACTTTGAATCAGATAGCCAAATGTCAACACCAACTAACCAATTTTTGTAGGTCTTAGACCAAGCTACTTGTCAAATGTTTTTCTTTGCTAGCTCAAAACCCATGAAAACAGATTTTAATCTTAACCCATTTGACTAACATCATTAAAGTTTAGAAATTATCCAGATTACACAAGCCAGAAATACTAAAGACACTTACCTGACTGAAACTTACGATTCACAGTTATTCTTCCGTTCAGACTTTGAGTTGGCAGTTCTTCAGCTCATGCTTGGAGAATCATCAACAGTTTCCATGGAATCCAAGTGATGAGAGATGAGAGAGTGATAATGATCTGGAACGAAGACGAAGAAACATATGTTGCGGTTCTGCTATCTCTCGCGATGCTCACTATTGCGGTGGAGGTGCTGCGTTCATAGACATGGTGTTGGATGGTGAAGTCGAGTGATGAAAGAGTGGTGGAGAGGTGGAAATGGAAACCTAAAAACATGGAGAAGATGATTCTGCGTTAATTCATTTTTTAATTATCACACAATTTTTTTATTTTATTTTATTTATAAACAGTTTCTATTAAAATAAATATTAAATCTTATTTAAAATCCAACCGGGTCCCACCACCGTATATTTGGCTGATTTTGGCTGAATTTTTTGGCTGAATAGCATTATTGTTCATAAAATGCAAAAAAAAAAAAGAAGTATACTAAATATCTATTTTGTTTTTAATACAAATGTAAGAAATAAAATATCTAAAATAATTACTAAAAAATAACAAAAAAAGGGAGGCCCACACAACACTCATCAGTCACCACCAATACCAATAATTGATCATTCTTCGCCAATCCCTTCTGTATTCAAGCTGTCACCCTTCTATTCTTTTCTCTCTCTCTCTCTTGTTATGCCGCCTTCTTCTCCTTCTCTTCACCAATCCCAAACCCCATTTCACTCTTCCCCTTCAATGTGCCATTTCTAACACTCAAAAACCACAACCTTAAAATTCACAAAAACAAACCTTAAAAACAAAAAAAAAACATGTTTTCCTTCCCTTCTCACATCACCATTCACTTTCTTCTTCTTGTTATTCTTTCAAGCTTCTATTTCTCTTCTTGTTACACATCAACTACCTCCAATGCAAACTCCATCTATGAGGTTCTTCGTGACCATGGTCTACCAATGGGTTTATTCCCTAAAGGTGTCGAAGAATTTAACGTAGCTGAAGATGGTAAATTCTGGGTACACTTAGATCAAGCCTGTAACGCTAAATTTGAGAACGAATTGCATTACGATCGAAACGTTTCTGGGACTTTAAGTAAGGGTAAGATCGATGGTTTGACCGGATTGGAAGCTCAAGATCTTTTTCTTTGGTTCCCTGTTTTGAGCATTCGTGTTGATGTTCCTAGTTCTGGATTGATTTACTTTGATGTTGGTGCTGCTTTTAAACAATTCTCTTTGTCTCTCTTTGAATCTCCACCTGATTGTGTTGCTGTTAGGTCCGATGATGTTTCCACCGATGTTGATGATGTTTCCAAGGTTTGTTTGTTTTTTAAAAAATTTGCAGTTATAGGTTCATTGAATATCTGTCTGTTTTTCATTTTGTTTGTTTATCTGGTTTTGTTGTGTGTTGTGTTGTGTTGTTGAGGAGGAATTGGAAAAAGGGGTGATTGTGATTTATGATATTGGTCTTGTCTTGGTCAATTTCAATAGTTTGGTGGATGGTCGTGTTCATATTGATCATCTTTTATGTTATATATGTCTGGTGGTTAAGTATGCACATGGAGATGTGGAATGATGGGTTTGGAAAAGTTATTGTTTTTGTTTTTTTGGTATTGAAAAAGAATTATTTTTTCTCTGATGTTTTGCTGTCAAGGAATTGTTAGCTTTTTGTTTTTTGATGCATGGGAAAGCTTTTTTACTTTTGACTATTGAGTAATTTTCAGCCAATTTCATTGAAGAAGGGTTTGAAAAAGATGATTTTATTGGCTAACTTTAATGATTGTGCTTTTAGTTTGGTGGATGGTCATGTACTATAGTACTTAATTCCAACAATCATTCCTTTTTTTTGACAATTAAGTAGATGCACATGGATAATCTAATGATGGATTGAAATGTTTTCATCATCCTTTTATGTTTTTAAATCATTGTGGTTGTCTTAGTTGTCTGGCAATCTTTGATATTGGGGAGAATTGCGGTCGCATATGGCTGAGGCGATCGCAGAGACATCAAAAACTTTGATATCGTGGCGTAATAGTTGAGATGGCCTTTATTGTGTTGCAGAATGTAAATTGTTACTATGCTTTGCTGTTCTAATTTTAATAAATTGTAATAAAGAAAGTATCTTCTGTTATTTCATGTGCAGGGTGAATCTAGAAGGCTGCGATATAAACTTGATCGAGGAGCTTCTGGAAGATATATTCTATAGAGAGCATGGACGAAAGGGTGAATGAGGTTTTCCTATATCACAATCAGCGTGCGATTCTCCAATCAGATTGTATTCATTCGTCGTCGTCGGAGAGTATATTTAATAGGTCCAATGATTTGGTCCTAATGTGTTGTTTGTGTTACATCTCCTCATATAGTGCAGAATTTAGTGTAGTAGAGAGGCAGCCTCTGTGTCTGTGAAAGGAAAGGGAAGCAACGAACGAGATAAATTTCCAGATTCGGTTTCTGATTCAAAAAGATGGAGGAGCTAGAATGGAGCATTTTGTTAAAATGGATTCAGGTGACAAAGTTGGCAAAGATTTTGTTGTATAATAATGTTATTGTTGCTGTATTATAAAATTGTATTTTATTGGGGGGTATTGTTTAGTGGAATCAAAGTCATGATATTTGTTTCAAATAGACAGAAGAACTATATGCACTTTTGATATAAAAATTCATGATTATTGTTTACATTATGTAGTTTTTGTTGAATAAAATTATCCTCTGAATGGATTTCTATGTTCCTGACATTGCCTTTGTCCTTGTGTCTGTTATCCCTTAACTTTAACTGGTTGGATTCTTAAGCAATTCTTGCAGATGCAAACTAAAATCTTGGTAACAGCCTCATTTTTCATGCTGTAACCATGGAAAACTCTGTTCCAAGCTATGAAGCACCGAGACAGACACTGAACATGACACAGTCATGCAAACACTTTCCAAGCTATGAAGCACCGAGATAGACACTGAACATGACACAGTCATGCAAACACTGGTTTTAATCTGAAAAAATACAGATAGTTGAAGTGTCGGTGTCAGTGTACGACAGGATAGGTGTCGCACACCAAACACGTCTTCAACCGGAAGTGTTGGTGCTGCACAAGTAGAGGAGGGTTTGAGTAGTTTTGGTCATACTGCATTTCTTTTGAATAACTAAGGTCTAAATTTGTCATCCTTAATTCTGAAAATATGCAGTACCGGTGGGTATATTGGAGTAATTACCAAGCTAGTTTAATCATGGTGCTTGCCTCTCTATATCTACCGATACTCAAATGCTGATATTTATAAATAGTACTATTTCACTAATTTTAATATTTGAGTGATTATTATTATTATTAGTGAATTAGTATGATATGCAGCAGGGTTTACACTTTTCACTGTTCACAGGGTTTACACTTTTCACTGTTCACAGGGTTTACACTTTTCACTGTTCATGTTCAAGTTCATGAATAATTGTTTTGTTCAGATTGTGATCCCCTGCAGTAAACTGCATAGTCCTGAAGTTAGCACAAATGTTGGTAAAAAAAAAAATGAAAAGATATTTTTTATGACAGAATAAAATTCCTTGAAATATAGTGGAAATTCATGGAACTGTAGGCTACTTGACTGCGGTGGATTACAATCCGGTTTGTTCTTGTTAGTCTGATCTGGATGACTTAGTTGTCTATGCTTGTTGTGTAGTTTAAAGTGTCATTGAACTTACAGTAGTATAGCCAGTTGTTTCCACTAGGCAATACATATCAAATGAATTGAGTGGATACCTATAGTTTTCCTGTAGGCTGAAGTTTGACTTTTCCAACCTAGATTGAGCCATACATTGTGAAAATTGTCTGCGGATCTCTTAATATATAGTGCCTTTATTTTGGATTATGTGGACCAAAAGATAAAGTTATTAGAAAATATATATCTCAATGCAGTCATGTTCTGCAACAGTAGGTTCATAACATCATTGTCTTTGTGACCACACTCTACTCTCGGATTTGGATCCTCTGCTGCCTTGTCTTTGCACGGTGCAGTAGGCAAAACTCTAAATCTAACAACTCTGCTGCCTGCTCCACCGTACAGAGGCAGCGGTGGATCCGTCCTCCTCTATTCTCCGGTTCCCTTTAGATTGAGCAAGTATAATATTATTATTGTGATGAAAACCGATACGTTACTTTACTGTTAATATAATCGGTCTGTTAATTTAGTTTCTTCTTGTTCAAGTTACTTTGATTGATTTGGATAGTATTAATTTTAAATATTAGATTTAATTCAAACTACGATTTTTATATGAAAAAAATAAAGAGGTTAACAGTTGTGAAAAGGAATACCTTAGTTCTTTTATTAACAAATAATTTTCTTTTGCTTTCCCTAGGTGTGACCACCAACAAATTTGTCAACTTTAGCTGCAGCCCTTATCTTTTTTTATTACTATGTGTATGTGTATGCGTATATATATATATATATATATATATATATATATATATATATATATATATATATATATATATATATAAAAAAAAATTAGAATGAAGAGATGATGCCGGAAAAAGACCTTGGGCTTAGTGAACACTACAAAAAAAGTTATATTGATTTCATCTCAAGCGATCTAGTGGAGATTTTTTTTTTGGTGAGTGGCGGCCACCGACGGAGGTATCGCCCCGGACCATGCAGTGTCCCAACGTTGACCACGAAAGACTAATCTGCACCGGGTTGAAATCTCCAACCCTGGCCAACGTGATATGCTCTGGCTGGGAATCGAACAGGGGAGCAAACCCTGACAACCCCCAACAGGACTCAGCGGACAAGACCAACTGAGCCAACCACGTTGGTTATCTAGTGGAGATTTGAACTTGTTACATGTTAGATATTAAATTTGTCATTTTTCACTTTGCACATTCTTTTATTTACTCGTTTTAATTTGTTCAATTTAATTATATGACATTTAATCCGGCAATTTGGTTATTTAAGATGAATTGGAACATATAACATGTGGTGAACCCAGAGCGTGGGGTTCAACGGTTGGGGTTGATCCTCCCTTAACCAAGGGTCGGGGGTTCGATCTCCGCCTTGGGTACGGAGCAACGTTAAAACTCTGGGTCAGCTGTCCTGCCCCTCGAGGCACCTACAATGAGCGAGAGATTAGTCACTGTTGTCTGTGCGGTGGATACCCGGGTTTACCCAAAAAAATATAGTGGTGAGAAAAGCTTCTAAGTAAGCCTGAAGAAATAGTTTTTTTTGACTTGTAGCTTGAAGAGATACTTTGGAATGAGCAGCTCAAACAAATCACAAGCTAATAGATAATTTGTTACAATACTTTATTTTAATGGCAAATACTACTTTAAACTCACACAATTGTGAGGTTTCTGCCTCTCGAGTTTGAACGCAAGACATGATATCTAACCAAACATTTTCACTCATACCAACTTGCGAGTTGGAACATTCCCTGCTCCAAGTTCTGACATGCCCAAGTTCAAAACCTTTCTTTCTTTTGAGAGCGGGCATAATCCCAATACCACCCTAAGCATCTAATGAAACACGTAATCACACACATTATCAAACACCAATTTTGAAATAGAAATGAGGATGTTATAACTACATAGGTCAAGAACATGCACAATGTTTTCAACTTGATGACTAGTGACAATAAGCGATACCAGACCATGGTAAGTCGACTATGTTAGTTTGTAATATTTCAGTATTAGGGGGGCAGTTTTGTAATTGTACATTGTATAGTCCATTGTTAGTATTGTGCACCATCTAGTATCATATAATTAGCTATATTGATAACTAGTTGCTGAGTTTTGTTTTCTGATTGTAACCCGTGAGCTGTTGATAAAAGCTCTTTCATCAATGAGAATTAGATACAGTTGAATCTCATCCCTAACAAACTGGTATCAGAGCTCCACACGGGGCCTGATACGGAGTGAAACACGAGCGCTCAGTGAGGATCCTTCAACGGCGAAGAGGATTCAAGAAGACGATGGAGAACAGCAACTTCGTTCAAGCAGCAATTCCAAAATTCGACGGTCATTACGACCATTGGGCGTTGCTGATGGAAAACCTTCTTCGATCGAAGGATTTCTGGAATGTGGTTGAGAACGGAATTGCTACCCTACCGGTGGCACCGACGGTGGTGACGCAAGAACAGATCAAACTGGTTGAGGAAAGCAAACTGAAGGACCTCATGGCTAAGAATTACCTGTTTCAGGCGATTGATAGAAATATGTTGCAGACAATTTTGAAGAAAGATACTGCAAAAGAGATCTGGGATTCGCTAAGATTGAAGTACGAGGGTTCATCTAGGGTAAAGAATGCCCAACTTCAGGTTTTACGCAGGGAATTCGAGCTTCTTGGTATGAAAGAAGAGGAATCAGTGAATGACTTCTTTGCAAGAACATGGACGATTGTGATGAAAATGACGATGCACGGAGAAGTATTGAACGAGTCTAGGGTTGTTGAGAAGATAATGCGTTCAATGCCTTCAAGATTCAATTATGTGGTATGCTCCATTGAACAATCCAGAGACGTCACAACTATGTCAATTGATGATCTGCAAAGCAGTTTGATTGTAGAAGAACAGAGGATGAAGACTCAGAAAGTAGAAGAACAAGCTCTTAAGGTGACAACCAGTCAAGTTAGTTCTGGTAGAGGAAGAGGCACAGGAGCAGGAAGAGGTGGAAGGGGTCGTGGAAGGCAGAATGTTAACAAGGAACAGATTCAATGCTACAAATGCAAGAAACTAGGACACTATCAATATGAGTGTCCTAACAATGAAGACAATGTATACTATGCAGGATCAGAACCTGAAGAAGAGATACTTCTCATGGCTAGTTGTGAAGAAAGGGGCACAGGTGTTGCGTTAAAAACACACTTAGAGCAAGTGTACTCTACCGCAGAAGTAGTATAAAAGATTATCGTATCCACAGGGACTAATTAACAAGTACCAAACTAGTCAAGATTATATATTGTTTAGACGAACCAATGATTTAGTTGTAATGAAAACTAATAAAAAGAAATAAATAACAAGAATTAAAATACTAGATTTAATCGATGGAGAGAGGCCTAGGATCACGGTTTCACTTGCAAGCTTCGATTCCCCTATGTCTAATCCTACTTGAATTCCCTTATTTTACTTAATTACCAATCCCTTTACTAAAACTATTAATCCGTTTGGTCATTCGCGATTAATATTCTTTTTCCTAAATTAACCCTCGTTTGGTCATGCAAGAATTTAAATTCAGGAAAAGCATAAAGAGCAAAAATGTTGAATGATTGGAAGACTAAATTATGGTTTGGTCATGCCCTAATTATAGCCCCAATTATCCTATAGGTCCACCAACTAATTGCAGTACGGTCGCTGATCAACTAATTGATTATAAACATGCAAAGGGTAGCTAATCCTAATCATGTGATAAAAACAATAGGACAATATTAATTAAAATAAAAACAGGAATTCAAACCAGAAATTAGAACATAAAAAGGTCTCTAAACATGCAAGATCCACCTAACACCCTAGAAGAGAATTTAGCTATCCATAGTGTTCGAGAACAATAAAATAAAATTAGGAGTCATAAATTACAGAGATAAAAATAACCCGGAATAGAGAAATTTCTGATCCTGAAAATTTAGTCTCCTTTTTCTGCTCCAGAGCTCTCTCACGGTGTCAAGAACGGGTACCCAAAACTCCCTCTTCTCCTTGCCGGCGCTACTGTGTGTGCGGCTAATGTATATTATGTACGCGGCTACTGTTTCCTCCCTCCCAATTGTGTTGATTTCACGTTTTTATTCTTTTTCTGCCTAGGTTCAGTGGGTGATTTCTTTCTCCACAAGTTGGTTGGTCTATTTTTGATTTGTCATGGGCCTCCATTAAGAATTGGGCCTATTTCTTTTTAAAACATGCAACCCCATTTCTTTCGAGCACACACATAATAATATATATATATATATATATATATATATATATATATATTCAATTTTATCTTTTCTCCTTTTCTGCAAAAATAGAGCAAATTAAGTTAGTAATTTATATAATTGTATATAATTGCTCTGAAAATGACTCAAAAATATCTCTAAAAATGCACTAATTTGGAGTTTTTCAACTCCCCCACACTTAACTTTTGCTTGTCCTCAAGCAAATTTCCTGGCTCAATAAAATTTTCAAACAAGTAATAGAGACAGCCAAATAAGGAACCCAAAATTTGAAGCACAATGACAGACAATAGACAATATAGCACATATGAGGTGTCAAAAGGTTGCCCAATTAGAGGCTCAAGTCCCTGAAGAATACATTTTTGTGAACAATGACACTCGCTCACAATCTCTCTAAGTGTTTAGGAACTAGGGAAATATACACTCAAGTTTCCACAAAATGCACATTACCATAAGCTTGTAATTTGACCAAATCTCCACTAAATAGTTCACATGCATGCAAAAGATGGGGTTTCATGGGTTGTAATGGGGCCAGGGTGAATTCAAGTAGGGTAGGAAATAAGAAGCAAGAGATAATCAAAGGGCTAAAAACAATAAACAAATAGTAACATTTGAAACCAAATATGGAGCTCCTATTTATTTTACAATTTTTGCCCAAACTCCAGATTAGTTTCACTTCCTTTTTCACTCTTTTTCTATTGAGTCAACTCTTTTTGATTTTCTTTTTCTCTTGAGTAGACTCTTTTGTTGTTTTTTTTTTTGGATTTGCCCTTTGACTCTTTCATTCTTTTGATGTGCCTTTAACTCCTTCTTGCTTTTCTTTGTTCTCTTTTTTTTTTCTTTCCAACTTTTCATTTTTCTATATTTTTCTTAGGAGGAAAATGTACTTGTAACCACATTAGCCACTCCTATTTTGTTTTTATGTCCCGATGAGATAGACAATTGAAATACAGACAAAATTGTAACTTTCAATAGTTGCTCCAAATTTAATTTCAAATGGTTACCACAAAAAAAAATTATGTCTGGGTACCAAAAAAAAAATATAACAAATAGGCTCAAAGGAGGCAACTAATGGATAAATTCAACAAACAACTCTGAGGCCAGAAAAATACCTAAATTACCCAAATCTTTTTACATGATGCAAATCAATTTTCGCTTTGAAATGGTCAAAAGACAAATTCTAGAATGTAGCAGATTGGGAAACACACTCATAGAAAGAAAAGGGGTAAAAATTTATGATTTAGTATCAATCCCCTTATGAAGGCTCAGATCTCACATTTAGAAGCTAGTTCACAAAAAGTACTCAACAGGCACAAATGCTAATTACCAGCTTCCTAAGGACATCCTCACAGTTACAATTAAGCACAAGTCTGTCAAGTAAATTAATTATGGGATCCCCTAAAGGCAAAATCTCTATTTTTTTTTTCAGTTTCTATATCCAAAACTAGCCAGAAAAAAAATGCTATCAACATATGTAGTGGGTATATGCATTAATAGAGATGAATTGACAAAGTTAAACTATCCTCCCCCACACTAGCATAAAACATGGCCCTCAATGCAAAATATCAAATTGGCACAAAAATAAATAAATTAGAGAGTAAGAGTGACTTCCCTGAGAGAGCTTGTAGTTTGAGCTTATTCCTAAAAAAAATGAAACAAATTAAAAGTAAAAATAACTGAAAATAAAACACAGGTTGCCTCCTGCGAAGCGCTTGTTTAACGTCGTGAGCCTGACGATAGTTGGTGCTCAATCTGGGGGCTCTCCAAGAGCAAATTTTACATCTAACGCAGTACACCTTCTTAACTTTCTAACCATGTGGTTCACATTGTTCTTTCTTTTTCCACGTGGTGGATGAACTTCAAAGGATGGTGAAATTTTTATTTTATCTCCATCCACCACTATGCTAGGATCCTGCAGAATAAGATTTTTTTCCAAAAGGTCCTGCATCTTTAATTCACAAAAAATGTTAGTTTCAACCACATCATCAAAATAAGGAGAAATTAAAGAAGAGAAAATTTCATTGAAATTTAAAGCTTTAATAACATCATCTTCTTTACCATTCCTTAAAGTTACCTTTCCCCGGTGAACGTCAATCACAGCATCACCAATGGTTAAAACAATTTGCCCAAAAATGGGCGCTTTCTCCTCTTTCTCCAAATCCAGAACCAATGGATCTTTCTCATTCTCCTCACAACCGCTCTCATTAATAGGATCTTTTGTTTCAATATGACTCCCTTCAGTAGGAGCTACTATTTTGATTTGACTCCCTTCAGTAGGAGTCTCCTCATCTTTCTTGAGAGCTTCTTCATCCAAATTATATTCCATGGAGACAACTTCATCTCTCGTAGGAATACTTTTTTTGTATTGCTCAGCTTCTTTATTTTGGGTCGACTTAGTTTGTGAAGGAGTTTCTTGGGCCTCTTGAGATAACAAAGCAATGAGACTTGAGATTTGACCATTCAGGCTTTCAAAATTTTCAAGTGTCTGCTGCATAAATTTGGCCAAGACCTCATTGACATCCGACTTTTCCTCCTCTTGCCTTTGCACTTGTAGTGACTCATAATTATCCCAGTGGGAGGAATAAGGAGGTGGCTCATAGTCATCCCAATAGTCTGAATAAGGTTCATAAGGAGGAGGAGAAATTTGCATCTGACATTGAGACATATACCAATATGACTTCTCTAAATTCCTTTGTGCCTCTGCATCTCTAATATAATCTCCAATTGTCTTAACCATGATTTAAACTTTTATCTGCAAAAAAGGTGAACTGCAGCGGTCTCTTGGGAAAGTATTAGCAGCCTTTTTTTTTGTATTTTTTTTTCAATAAGATAAAAAAAATAAAATAAAACTAGTGCATAAAAAATGTCTAAAGCAATAAAAATCTTTTTCGTTTAATATTGTTAAATTAATCCCCGGCAACGGCGCCAAAAACTTGTTGCGTTAAAAACACACTTAGAGCAAGTGTACTCTACCGCAGAAGTAGTATAAAAGATTATCGTATCCACAGGGACTAATTAACAAGTACCAAACTAGTCAAGATTATATATTGTTTAGACGAACCAATGATTTAGTTGTAATGAAAACAAATAAAAAGAAATAAATAACAAGAATTAAAATACTAGATTTAATCGATGGAGAGAGGCCTAGGATCACGGTTTCACTTGCAAGCTTCGATTCCCCTATGTCTAATCCTACTTGAATTCCCTTATTTTACTTAATTACCAATCCCTTTACTAAAACTATTAATCCGTTTGGTCATTCGCGATTAATATTCTTTTTCCTAAATTAACCCTCGTTTGGTCATGCAAGAATTTAAATTCAGGAAAAGCATAAAGAGCAAAAAGGTTGAATGATTGGAAGACTAAATTATGGTTTGGTCATGCCCTAATTATAGCCCCAATTATCCTATAGGTCCACCAACTAATTGCAGTACGGTCGCTGATCAACTAATTGATTATAAACATGCAAAGGGTAGCTAATCCTAATCATGTGATAAAAACAATAGGACAATATTAATTAAAATAAAAACAGGAATTCAAACCAGAAATTAGAACATAAAAAGGTCTCTAAACATGCAAGATCCACCTAAGACCCTAGAAGAGGATTTAGCTATCCATAGTGTTCGAGAACAATAAAATAAAATTAGGAGTCATAAATTACAGAGATAAAAATAACCCGGAATAGAGAAATTTCTGATTCTGAAAATTTAGTCTCCTTTTTCTGCTCCAGAGCTCTCTCACGGTGTCAAGAACGGGTACCCAAAACTCCCTCTTCTCCTTGCCGGCGCTACTGTGTGTGCGGCTAATGTATATTATGTACGCGGCTACTGTTTCCTCCCTCCCAATTGTGTTGATTTCACGTTTTTATTCTTTTTCTGCCTAGGTTCAGTGGGTGATTTCTTTCTCCACAAGTTGGTTGGTCTATTTTTGATTTGTCATGGGCCTCCATTAAGAATTGGGCCTATTTCTTTTTAAAACATGCAACCCCATTTCTTTCGAGCACACACATAATAATAATAATATATATATATATATATATATATATATATATATATATATATATATATATATATATATATATATATATATATTCAATTTTATCTTTTCTCCTTTTCTGCAAAAATAGAGCAAATTAAGTTAGTAATTTATATAATTGTATATAATTGCTCTGAAAATGACTCAAAAATATCTCTAAAAATGCACTAATTTGGAGTTTATCAACAGGACAAGAGGAAAATTGGTTCTTAGACTCAGGGTGCAACAACCATATGAGTGGACATAAGGAGTGGTTTTTTGATCTTGATGAAGGGTTCAAGGAATCAGTTCTCATGGCTAGTTGTGAAGAAAGGGGCACAGGACAAGAGGAAAATTGGTTCTTGGACTCAGGGTGCAGCAACCATATGAGTGGACATAAGGAGTGGTTTTTTGATCTTGAAGAAGGGTTCAAGGAATCAGTCAAAATAGGAGATGGCTCAAGAATTGCTGTGGAAGGAAGAGGCAGTGTGAAGATTAGAATTAAGGGAAGAATTCAGGTAATCACCTCAGTCTATTACATTCCTAAATTGAAGAATAATTTGCTTAGCATAGGGCAACTTCAACATAAAGGTATGACTTGAGCATCAGAGATTTGCTCACTTGAGCATGAAGGGATTGATGTTACTAAGTCAGAAAAACATGGTGAAAGGGCTGCCAGAGATAATGGAAACAGAAGAGGTATGCACTGACTGTATGAAGGGCAAAAGGTATTTTCTCACTTTTATAGATGACCTAAGTAGAAAAACATGGATATATTTCCTGGTTGAAAAATCTCCTGCCTTAGATTGTTTTAAGAAGTTCAAGACAGTAGTTGAAAAGCAATCTGGTAATGCTATCTGCTGCCTTCGAACTGATAGAGGAGGTGAATTCAATTCCATAGAATTCACCAAGTTTTATGAAGAAAATGGAATTAAAAGACAGTTGACCACTGCATACACTCCTCAACAGA
The DNA here is from genome assembly GCA_039519185.1 of Astragalus membranaceus. NCBI lineage: Eukaryota > Viridiplantae > Streptophyta > Magnoliopsida > Fabales > Fabaceae > Astragalus > Astragalus membranaceus. Next base: position 73,749,619 of record CM076854.1, on the reverse strand, counting down.
ATGGAGTAGCTGAGAGGAAAAATAGAACTCTCATGAATTTAGTGACAAGTATGTTATCTGGTAGATGTGTCCCTAAGGTGTTTTGGCCAGAAGTTGTGAATTGGGCCAATTACGTATTGAATAGGAGTCCTAGCTTCTTTGTGAAAGACACAACTCCAGAGGAAGCTTGGAGCAGTGTCAAGCCTGTTGTACATCACTTCAGGGTATTTGGGTGTGTTGCCCATGTGCATGTACCTGATGCACAAAGAAGAAAGCTAGATGATAAAAGCATCAAGTGTGTCTTTCTAGGAATCAGTGAAGAATCAAAAGGGTATAGACTATATGATCCTGTAACCAAGAAGATAATAACCAGCAGAGATGTAATCTTTTCTGAGAATGAAGCCTGGGAATGGGAAAATGACAGCAAAACAATAGTGAAACAGATTCTACAAGATGATGATAATATTGTAGATGAACAAGCAAAGGATGTATCAGCTGAAACAATTGGTCCTGAATCAAGGGAATACTCATCAACAGCAGAACCTCAAACTGAAGCTACTATAGATACAACTGGGAATGCATCAGAAAACAGTTCAATTGCTCAAAACAGGAACAAGAGACAGGTCAGACCCCCTGGTTGACTTGAAGATTTTGATACAAATGGTATGTATATTAACAGTGAGCTACATAATCTAGCTATGTTCGGATCCAGTGAGGATCCTTGTACCTATGAAGAAGCAGTGAAGTCCAAGGAATGGAGAGAAGCCATGAATGCTGAAATAGATTCCATAGAAAGAAATAAGACCTGGACCCTTACTGATCTACCCAAAGGGTCAAAGAGTATTGGTGTGAAATGGGTCTTTAAGACCAAGTATAATGAAGAAGGAAATCTAGAAAAGTACAAAGCAAGGCTTGTTGCAAAGGGGTACTCACAAAAGTATGGCATTTATTATAATGAAGTATTTGCACCTGTGGCAAGGTGGGATACCACTAGAAGCTTGATAGCTTTTTTGCGGCCTTGAAGGGATGGAATATGAATCAACTAGATGTGAAGAGTGCTTTCCTACATGGAGAGCTACTTGAGGAAGTATTTGTTGATCAGCCACCAGGATATGAAGTCCAGGGAAGTGAGAAGAAAGTCTATAAGCTGCACAAGGCATTGTATGGCCTCAAACAAGCTCCACGAGCTTGGTACAGCAGAATAGAGCAGTACTTTGCTCAAACAAAGTTTATCAAGTGCCCCCATGAACATGCTTTGTTCACTAAAACTGATGCAGCAGGTGAAATTCTTATTTTAAGTCCGTATGTTGATGATCTGGTGTTCACTGGAAGTAGTGAGAAGATGTGTGATGATTTTAAGGCTTCCATGAAGAGTGAGTTCGATATGACAGACCTAGGAAGAATGAAGTACTTCCTAGGAGTAGAAGTCCATCCGAAATCAAGTGGAACCTTTATTTTCCAACAGAAGTATGCCAAGGAGGTACTTGAGAGGTTTGGCATGAAGGATTGCAAGCCTGTTGGAATACCAGTGGTTCCAGGAACTAAAATGACAAGAAAAGGAGAAGGCAGGGATGTGGATGCTACTGAGTACAAGAGAATTGTTGGTAGCTTGATGTACTTAACAGCAACTAGGCCTGATCTTGCCTTTGCTGTGGGCACCATCAGCAGATATATGGAGAAACCTACTGAACAACACTTGACAGCAGCAAAGAGGATCATGAGATATGCAAATGGCACACTAGAGTATGGGATTCTCTACAAGGGGATTCAAGGAGGTAGAGCTGACTGCCTTCTCGGACAGTGACTACGTTGGTGATCTTGATGACAGGAAAAGTACCTCTGGGTACTGTTTTATCTTGGGGTCTGGTGCAGTGTCCTGGGCCTCCAAGAAACAACCAATGGTCACTCTTTCCACCACTGAAGCAGAATACATTGCTGCAGCATTGTGTGTTTGTTAAGGGATATGGATCAAGAGAATTCTTGAGGAATTTGGTGTGAATAAAATGAGCTGTATTACAGTCTAGTGTGACAACAATTCCAGCATAAATCTGTCAAAGAATCCAGTTCTTCATGGAAGAACAAAGCACATAGACATTCGCTTTCATTTTCTGAGAAATCTGTGCAAAGAAGGGGAGATTCAATTGAAGTAGTGTTCAACTGATAATCAAGTGGCTGATGTGATGACAAAGGGATTGAAGAAAGAGACCTTCTCCAAGCTTAGAACTCTGCTGGGAATGTGCATGCCGAGTGATGTAAACTGACTGTTGTTACAGCTCAGTTTAAGGGAAGAAATGTTAGTTTGTAATTCAGTATTAGGGGGGTAGTTTTGTAATTGTACATTGTATAGTCCATTGTTAGTATTGTGCACCATCTAGTATCATATAATTAGCTAGGCTAAAGTGCTTCCGGGGTCCCTTATCTTTATTTAAAGTAACGAATTAGTCCTTTATGTTTTTTTTGTCCCAAATAAGTCCTTTATCTTTCAAATTTTTGACACATAAATCCTTTTCCGTTAACAGTGCTGATTTATGTGTCAAAAAAAAGGATTTATGTGTTAAAAATTTAAAACATAAAGGACTGATTTGGGACAGAAAAGGATTTATGTGTCAAAAATTTAAAACATAAAGGACTGATTTGGGACAAAAAAAAGATAAATGACCAAATCGTTACTTTAAATAAAGATAAGGGACTCCGAAAGCACTTTAGCCAATTAGCTATATTGATAATTAGTTGTTGAGTTTTGTTTTCTGATTGTAACCCGTGAGCTGTTGATAAAAGCTCTTTCATCAATGAGAATTATATACAGTTGTATCTCATCCCCAACATACTACACATGATATTGTGTACAACCAACTTGGGGGAAACTATTCTGGATTACTTTCTCAAATACTTGGCCTAAGGCGTTATGAGCATAATAGAGAATTCTATTATCTCAATTTTGAGGTCCTTGGGCGAAAATAAAACTTGATAATGATAAGGATATCTAACAAGTGTGTGTGTGAGGGAGGGAGGGAGAGAGAGAGAGAGAGAGAGAGAGTCTTGTTAGGTGGAAAACGTAGTTTGTTTTGAATTTTCTAAAAGATGCTAAGTTTTATATTTCTGGTGTACTATTAGCTGATTTTGAGATATATATGAATTGTTATCTTTTTTGCTAAGAAAATGTTAATTGAGGTATTTTCATTCGGCTTTACAATTCGTTAAGCATTATTATTATTATTATTCTTAATATTGTTATTATTATTATTATTATTATTATTATTATTATTTGATAAGAATAAAATATTACATTTCATTCAGTAGTTAAAGCCGAAATATAATACCCAAGAACACTTGGATGAGATGGTAGGGGTCTATTCTAACTTAAGTGCTTAACTAAGGTTCTAGATTCGAATACAGCCTTAGGCATGGAGTAGTTTTGCGCGTAGAGGATACCCGATTTATAAAAAAAAAAACGAAATACAATGTGAAATATATTGAAGAACCTTGGGGGCTCGTTATAGAAGAGGCTAGTAGGCTACCCAAGCTAGGTTATGGGTAACTCCATTGGTCTGCTTTCTAACGAACCTTGCACCGAGATTTTTTGATCAAGATTTAAGGAGGGAAGAGAGCTTTGAAATGCTGGAACCTAACTCAGACGCTTATATTCTATTTGTAGTCTACCACAAATTTACAATCAACCTAAAAAGAATTCTAGAAGGCCTAAACTTAAAACCCACTAGATAGCATGTAAATAAGCTAAGGGTTTATTAAGTTATTGGGTTTTTTTTACCCGCACATATTTTTTAATTCCCAAAATGCCCCTAGTAAAAAGTAACTAACGGATTTACCTAATCCATAGATACTTCCGTTTCTGGAAAAATAACATAGCGAAATTACCTAACCCATAGATACTTTCGTTTTTGGAAAAAATAACAAGACGAAAGTATGTGACTCAGACTTACTTCCGTCTTCGTAATGTTATCACAACAGAAGTACAATTATATAAGGTACTTCAGTTTTGTTATTTTTTAAAATGGAATTACTTAATAAATAGATAAATTCGTTTTGGTTTTTTGAACTAACAGATTTATCTATTATTAGGTAATTCCGTTTTTGTTAAAATTTAACGGACACGATTTGACTAACAGTTTTGATCAACGGTGTGGATCGCACTGACAATATCAATGGTGAGGAAAGTTGGCCGTTAATTCGACAAGAACTAATTCAAGAAATAGCCTCACGTTATGATCTATATTCTGTATTATTTTGGGTTGAAAGACTTGCAGAAATTAAGGAGTCACTGTTTGTTAGGGTTTATGGGAGGCAGGAGGAGGACAAGTGGTTGAGCATGCCTGAGATGGGGTATATTATATCTACCAAATATAATGTCGTCCTAGTTCAATTATCTTTGAAATTATCATATACTTATTTGCCTTTGAGAGGTTCTTATTCATCTACTAAGAGTCGTAGTATCATCTCTATTCTTCACGTGAACGACATTCACCGGGTGCATGTTGCGGTCTTGCCTGAGTGTCCATTGCCTCCAATTGGTCTTCAATGGGAGCGTTTTTCATTTGATGAAGCCAAATCATGGTTGGATCCTTATATGGGGCATTTCCAACTATGAGTGTCTTTATCTCCGCTCCTGAAACCACCATATCATCTGCCAAAGATCATAGATTTAACAGCTGATTCTGAATCTATTTGACGTTTCACTGATATTTTGGCACTAATTTTTTGTAATTAATAATCCTTATTATTTTTAGATCTTATATTTTATTTTAGAAGGCTGATTTTTTTTTTTTAAATAACTGATTTATCTAATTAATAGATAAATCCGTTAGTTGAAATTAACAAAACGGAAGTATCTTATTAGTAGATACATCCGTTAGCAAAAATTAACTAAAACAGAACTATGTTTCTCTTATATAACTCCGTTATGTTATTTATCTAGTAATAGATTTATGTTTTTTGATTTACTTCCGTTACGCAAATTTTCAAACGTACAGATTTACCTAACTAAAAGGTAAATCCGTTTTGCGTTTTTCCAACAAACGAAATTACTTTTTAGTTATGTAATTTCGTTAAAGTCAAAATTTTGAGAGTATTTTCGAAATAACATAAAGTGTGGGGGTAAAAAAAAAACCTAAGTTATTTGGTCTCATCAAGGCTTTTTACACAAAAAGCTTCTTTGCTCAACTAGTCAAGCCCAAATAAGAAAAGAGAATTAGGATGCCACGTTAAGGAGTAAAACTCCCTCAATCACGCAATTTCGACAAAAAAAAAGAGTAAAACTCCCTCCTCGAATTTTTATAAAAAAAATAGAGGGTGTTTAGTTAGGTGACTTTTAAGTTGCACATAATTATCTTTTGGCTGTTTTTTTGGGTACCCCCATTGGACCCCATACCCCAATTTTACCATATATTCCTAAAATACCCCTAGTTTTTCGTAAAAAAAATATTTTTTAAATTAAAAAAATTTATGCGAAATAATTAAATGTAACGAAACTTGCTAAACTAATAAACAATAATAATTAGTATTAATACAGTAAAAATACAAAAAATAATACAACTAAATGTCCAAAAGCTGTAAAGCAGTCAACAGACTATCATAGACATCCCCAGGAATGCCGTCGACTGCCAAAAGACTATCATAGACATCCTGGACATGCCTAGCTGCTCTCTCCATCCTGGCCTCTAAGGGAAGTGGACCAACATCCTCTGGAGGCGAAGGCGGAGCTGGAGGTGAAGGCAGAGCCGGAGTCAGGCGGGGAATGGACACCTGGAAGTACCATGGTAGGTACTCGTCATCACAAGCACCCTGGACGGGTGTCCGTCGACCGCTGTCCCTGAAAGCCCGCGCTGGGGACTGATAGAACATCAGCTGCTGTACCTCAAAAAGAGGTATTTCCGGAAGCCAGTAACAAGCATCATTCAGCTGCTCCTAGAGAATAGCTAGAGCAGCTGGACCCCAAGCCCACTGGCCACACAGGGCAAAGTCCGAAAATAAGAGTCACCCACTTGACAGGGACAGATGTGTGACTCTTGTCGGCAAAAATGGTGCTTCCCAACAAGTGTAGCAGATAGCACCGTGCCGCCTGATCAAGATGGCCGCGCTCCATGTTCTGTGTGTATGCGGCCATCAAGAAAGAAAATCAGAATGCCGGTCCCCTGTTGAACTGACACTCTGCCCAGCAGGCTGTGTGGTCAATTCCCAGCAGGTCAACTCCAGCCCGAATAACATCGGCAGTGTCAAAATGTGGCCGATGCGCCAACGGTGTGCCGGTGAGCGGCGAGTGGAGCAACGCGGACACGTCGTCCAACGTCACTGTCATCTCCCCCCACGACATGTGGAATGAGTTGGTCTCAGAATGCCACCTCTCCACAAAAGCTGATATGAGCTCGTGGTTGATGTTGCTGAGAGGTGTGATGTAACACCCCGATAAATTCTAACATATAGAACTACCGAAATGCACTAAATGGCATACATCAGAGTAACTTCCTGTTATTGAAATATTGAACACAACTAAAACTTTCGATAGTATATATATCAAATGGTTCTCTGAACCTCATAAACTTCCTGAAAATGCTTAAGTTTCAAAGCTTAAGACTTGTACATAATCCTGGTGTTCAATACTCAAAACATAAAGTAGCGGAAACGATTTATAACTTATACATGATAGTTATACAACCGATAACAAAAGTACTACAGAAGGGCAAGGGCCTAAACGAGAAACATAAACTTCCGGACTCCTCGAGTCACACCAGCTAACCATGCTTTGTCGCCTTTGCCTTTCCCTGTTTCTCTGTAAAAACCACAAATATGAAGGGTGAGATAAACATTATCTCAGTGAGTCCTATCGAGACCCCTGACCAACTCTAACGGTTTATTATACTTGAATCTGAACTCGTGGCCCTAATAAGCGACCACGTGAATACATGATGTTTTCTCGTAACTTGTAGCCCTAATAAGCGACTACTTGTTACATTTCTGATTTTTCTTGATGTAGCCCTAATAAGCGACTACGGATCATATTTTAACATGAACTTAGCACAACCCGAGATATAATGCTAGACAATCTTGATTGCCCAATATCTACGGAAACCCCAATCCGAAATTCTATCCAAATAATGCTAGGGTCCTAGCTTTGGATTCATGACTCCCCTCAACTAGGTATGCTAATAACTGGAGGATCGTCATCCTCGATATACACAAGGTATACCATCTACCTTTCCCGAGGGAAAGTAACTTGAATTGTGTTTACATGAATTGAGAGTTTTTATGTCTTTATAGACTTACAATCAATTAGCTTACATGACATGATGAACTCTAGGTTCGTTATCTTAACATGATTGGACTCAAGGTCCGTTAACATTTCTTGACTTAAGTTCTCTCGCGTTCTCTAAGTACGGTTTGCCGTTACGTTCATAACACCCAAGTTTCTAACAAACATGTTCAAACTCATGATATCAGCATCTTTACATTGTTGGGGAACCATGAGGAATGGATTAGAAGAGTATTGGAATCATTTGGAATGGATAAAAAGGTACTTTGAATTAGGGGATCAGAAAGTCTCACACGACCCGTGCGTGTAAGCGCACGACCCGTGCGTTTTTGAACAATTTGCAGAAGACTTCCAGAAGGAATCGCACGACCCGTGCGACCAAGCGCACGATCCGTGCGTTATTCACTAAAATTGTAGAGAGTTCCAGAAACATTCGCACGACCCGTGCGACTAGGCGCACGATCCGTGCGTGTTTAAAAATCCAATTCTGGTCGTATCAGATGGGGGCGCACGACCCGTGCTCGTAGGCACACGATCCGTGCGTCTCTATCAGTTTTCCAGAAAATAGGTTTTTCATGAGTAAATCTGTTCCATTCCGATTCTCATTTCTCTTCCGATCGAGACCCAAACTTAAACATGCATTGAAAACAATATATTATAGAAATCCCAAATCAATCCAAACAACCAATCAAGTAACTTCACATTTTAAAACACAATCTTTTTGGTAAAACGGTTTTCAAAAAGGTGGAGACTCATAAAACACATGCATTCCCTAAGCGAGTTATAGAACTCACCGTATTGTGATGAAAATCACAAACAAAGAAGCCCCGTGAATCCAAATGACAATGCAACCTCACGAACGGTCCCCGTATCGATTCTATGCTATCTAAACCGCTCCAAAACGGACGCAAATGAACCGAACTCGAATTCCAGCAACTACAATCCGCTCTACTATGTCAATCTACAAGGCGGGTGCTTGTTCATTCTAGTATTGCTCTGGGTTTGACATGCATGCTTCAAAACTTCATTTTTGACTAAGTGGAGCTTTGGTACTCTTCAATGGTGATTTGTGATGGAGGAAGATGTTGGCTTTAAAAGTGGTATCAGTAGAAAGAGGAGAAGAAATGGAAGTGAGTGGTGAGGAAAAACTGGACATGCATTGATAGATGAAGCTTGGCCTTGCTCCTCTCTTCTCCCTCACGATTTTCACTCTCACTCTCAAGCTCTCTCTATCCTTTGAATTTCTGTTTCCAGCAATTAGAATAAGTGGGAGTGAGTGATGGTCAGCTGAGATGTTTTGGTGAGGTAAAGGTAATGACTGGGGTGGTAAAGACCAAACTGTCCCTCACTTACTATGTATAAGGACCACTATGCCCTCCAGCAACTTATTCACTCCTTAACACTATGACATAATCTAACTTTTCTAACTTGGCTTAAATTTTAATTTCTTAAACACCAACAATTAGTTATACCAAAGGCACTACCTCATAGTAAGTTAAATTAAGCTTAGCCAATCAATTCATAACTAAAGTTCTTATTCTAAATATTAAATTAGCTAATATTTCGCATTAACCTCTCTCTAAATTAAATAAATTAAATTATGTATTTAGGGGATGTTACAATCACCCCAACTTTTTAAAAATTTTGTCCTCAAAATTGGCAAAACGTACCTCACTCGAACAGATAAGGATATTTCACCCGCATGCTCTCATCTACTTCCCATGTCGCTTCGTCAGGTGACGCACCGTCCCAAAGCACCTTGACGATGGGAATTGATCTCGTCCGGAGCGTTTTCTCGCCACGTTCGATGATCCTGATTGGAGTAGGCTGATAGGATAAATCCGGTCTGATGTCAATCGATTCATAACTTAATGGTTGATTCGAATCATGAATATACTTCCTTAACTGCGATACATGAAACACATCATGTAATCTGGACAATTCTGGAGGCAATGCAATGCGATACGCTACCGGCCCAACTCGCTCGATAATCTGGAAGGGTCCGACATACCGAGGACTGAGCTTTTTCGTTCGCAAAGCAATACCGGTCCCGATGGTTGGAGAAAGTCTCAAAAAGACATGATCTCCTTCTTCGAATTCTAACAGCCTTCTTCTCTTATCCGCGTAACTCTTTTGTCGACTCTGCGCGGCTTTCATCCTTTCTCTTATCTGACGGATCTTCTCCGTAGTCTCACGGACCAAATCCGGTCCCAACAATCTCTGCTCACCAACATCCCACCAACACAATGGTGTTCTGCACTTCCTTCCATACAATGCTTCATATGGAGCCATTCCGATACTAGAATGGTAACTGTTGTTGTATGAAAATTCTACCAATGGAAGATGATCCTCCCACCTGCCTCCACTATCGAGTACACAAGCTCTCAACATATCCTCCAATGTCTGAATTGTCCTCTCAGTCTGCCCGTCTGTCTGTGGATGGTAAGCGGTGCTAACACACACCTTTGTTCCCAACGCCATATTCAATGCTCTCCAAAATCGAGATGTGAACTTGGGATCTCGATCACAGATGATACTTGTAGGGATTCCATGCAACTTCACAATATTCTTGAGATACTCATCTGCTAACCTAGCAACCTTGTGATTCGAACGCACTGGAATAAAATGAGCGGACTTGGTTAGGCGATCCACCACTACCCAAATAGAATCATTTCCGGCTTGGGACCGTGGCAATCCCATGACAAAATCCATAGATATGCTTTCCCATTTCCATTCAGGTACATTCAACGGTTGCAACTGGCCACCTGGCTTCTGGTGCTCTATCTTAACCTTTTGACAAGTTAAGCATCGAGACACAAACTCTGCAATATCCACTTTCATACCCGGCCACCAGTACAATTGCTTCAAATCTCGATACATCTTGGTAGACCCAGGATGTATTGAGAGCTGACTCTTATGAGCCTCCTCTAAAACTTGCCTCTTCACATCCTCATCATTCGGCACACAGATTCTGCCATCAAAACAAATGACGCCATCACCGTCTTCGGTGTAGTTCGGCAACCTCTTCTGTGCTTGCAGCTCTACATCACCCTCTTGGGCTGAGCGAATCCGATTTCTCAAGGAACTCGAAACCTGAATATGGTTCAACACTAATCTGTCCCTTCTTGACTTAACTCTCAAATTAAGGTCTCTGAACGATTCCAACAAAAACATCTCGTGCATCATCAACTTTGCAGTATGGATAGACTTTCTACTTAAAGCATCAGCCACAACATTAGCCTTACCAGGATGGTACTTCAATTCAAAATCGTAATCCTTCAGGAATTCTACCCATCTCCTATGTCTGTTGTTCAGCTCCTTTTGGTTGAACAGATACTTAAGGCTCTTGTGGTCACTAAAGACTTCGAAACGAGACCCATACAGGTAATGTCTCCAAATCTTTAGGGCAAACACAATCGCCGCCAACTCTAAATCATGAGTTGGGTAATTCTCTTCATGCGGCTTCAACTGTCTGGAGGCATAAGCAACTACTTGTTGATTCTGCATCAGGACACATCCTAAACCCTTACCAGAGGCGTCGCAATAGATTTCGAATCCTACGGACGGATCTGGAAGAATCAGGATGGGTGCAGAAGTCAAACGACCCTTCAATTCCGCGAAACAATTTTCACAGTCTGAGTCCCAAACAAACGGCTGACCCTTGCGAGTTAACCGAGTGAGTGGAAGGACCAGCTGGGAAAATCCTTGGATAAATCTTCGATAATACCCGGCTAATCCCAAGAAACTTCTTACCTCAGTAACTGTAGACGGTTGCTCCCAGTCTACTACAGCTTCGATCTTACTGGGATCCACTGCAACACCAGTCCTAGATATCACATGGCCCAGAAACTTAACTTCGGGCATCCAAAAGTCACATTTGGACGGCTTAGCATACAACTTCTTCTCTCGGAGTACGTTCAGAACAATTTGGAGATGCTGCACATGCTCCTCAGTTGTCTTCGAGAACACCAAGATATCATCAATGAACACTACCACAAACTGATCCAGATAGGGATAAAAAATTCGATTCATATAATCCATGAATACCGCTGGAGCATTGGTCAAACCGAAGGGCATCACTACAAATTCATAGTGTCCATACCTCGTACGGAAAGCGGTCTTCGAGACGTCCAAAGCTCGAACTCTGATTTGGTGATAGCCGGACCTCAAATCAATCTTTGAAAATATAGAAGCTCCCCTCAATTGGTCTAGCAAATCATCAATTCTCGGTAGAGGGTATTTGTTCTTGACGGTCACCTTATTCAACTGACGATAATCGATACACAATCTCATACTTCCGTCCTTCTTCTTGACAAGCAACACCGGAGCACCCCATGGTGAGGCACTCGGTCGGATGAACCGTTTGGAAATTAGTTCCTCCAGTTGAACTTTCAATTCCCTCAACTCTAACGGCGACATTCTATACGGGGCTATAGAAATAGGTCCTGTGCCTGGAACCAACTCTATAGAAAATTCCACTTCACGATCCGGAGGAAATGAAGGAACTTCATTGGGAAACACATCAAGAAATTCATTAACAACTTGCACAGAAGATAAATCCTGACCTGTCTCAGTGGATGCAGACAGCATCATGACATAAGCTTCTGCGCCTTGGAACAGATAGTTACTGGCCGAAGTGAAAGAAATAACAGCTTCAGAATTGGGCGGTGGTAGCTCCATTGACTCGGAGGCGAAACCGATAGTTCGACGGAAACAATCTATAGTCACATGGTTGGCCGTCATCCAACTCATTCCTAGGACGACGTCCATGCCTTTCATTGGTAAACAAATGAAGTCTACCACAAAATTCATGTCTCCAATGGACAGAAGACAATTTCCACATATCGCTTGGGTCTGAATACTACCTTCAGCAGCAGTCTTAATGGACATTGGTTGAGGCAAAGGAGTTAAAGCTAGTCCCAACCGTTCAACACAAACTTGAGATATAAAACAATGGGTCGCACCTGAATCATATAAAGTACTAACGGAGTTATTAAAAAGAGATCCCATACCCCTTAGTAAATTATCTGACGGTGTGACTTTCTGGGCGTCCAAGGTGTAAACTCTGCCGTGCGTTGTAGTGGCACCTTCTTCCTGACCTCTCTTCTTTGGGCAATTAGCAGCATAATGTCCCTCCTTCTTGCAGTAGTAGCACTGAGTCGATCCCACTTGACACTTACCCTGATGGTACCTTCCACAGTTGGAGCATGCACTGAACTTTGGTGAATTGGACGACTGAATCTGCTTCCCTTTGTTGGAGTTGTACCTAGGACCCATTTGATTGTTGGATGATCCAACATTCTTCTTACCCTGATTGAATACTTTTCTACTTGCATACAACCTCTTCAAGTCACTTTCGGCTATATGAGCTTGCTGAACCATGGCCGCATAGTTTGTATATGCAAAGGAACTTAGACTCTGAGCAATATCTTCCCTTAACCCATACTTGTACCTATCGGTCTTCCACTTGTCATTGGGGGCATAGCCAGCCAAACTGAAGAATTGATACAACTCTTCAAACTTGGCGGAGTACTGACCCACCGTTAGACTTCCTTGAGTGAGAGTTAAAAACTCATTCTCCTTTTCGAACCTCATTGCCGTTGGAAAGAACTGCTCCAAAAACACTTGCCTGAAATGCTCCCAAGTCTGGGGAGTACCCATAGTCACCATCATAGCCTTAACATTAGTCCACCAGTTGTGAGCCTCTCCTTTCAGCATATGGGATGCCAACCTTAACTTGTCCTCATCTGTAACTTGCATAGTCAGAAAAATCTTCTCTATATCATCCAGCCAATGCTGGGCTTCCATGACAACCGGTCCTCCTTTGAACTCAGATGGCTTCATCTTCAGGAATTCTGAATAAACTTGCCTGGGGTTAACTTGCGGCTCTAGGGCCTGCTGAGGTTGAACTTGAGCATTCTGCTGCAATGCTACCATATCTTCCAACATCTTTTGTTGTCTTTCCATCATGCCCTGCATCCAAGCAGCATGTGGATCGATTGGTGGGGCGTTCCTTGATCCTCCTGCCATAATTCTGCAAATGATACACCAAGTATTAAGTTGATCAGTCTCAATGTCTTTTAGCATCATAAGAAGCTTAATGGCAGAGTTACTCAAGGGACAAAACCACCCTAACTAATCTAAGCCCGACTAGGTCGAACTGCTCTGATACCATAATGTAACACCCCGATAAATTCTAACATATAGAACTACCGAAATGCACTAAATGGCATACATCCGAGTAACTTCCTGTTATTGAAATATTGAACACAACTAAAACTTTCGATAGTATATATATCAAATGGTTCTCTGAACCTCATAAACTTCCTGAAAATGCTTAAGTTTCAAAGCTTAAGACTTGTACATAATCCTGGTGTTCAATACTCAAAACATAAAGTAGCGGAAACGATTTATAACTTATACATGATAGTTATACAACTGATAACAAAAGTACTACAGAAGGGCAAGGGCCTAAACGAGAAACATAAACTTCCGGACTCCTCGAGTCACACCAGCTAACCATGCTTTGTCGCCTTTGCCTTTCCCTGTTTCTCTGTAAAAACCACAAATATGAAGGGTGAGATAAACATTATCTCAGTGAGTCCTATCGAGACCCCTGACCAACTCTAACGGTTTATTATACTTGAATCTGAACTCGTGGCCCTAATAAGCGACCACGTGAATACATGATGTTTTCTCGTAACTTGTAGCCCTAATAAGCGACTACTTGTTACATTTCTGATTTTTCCTGATGTAGCCCTAATAAGCGACTACGGATCATATTTTAACATGAACTTAGCACAACCCGAGATATAATGCTAGACAATCTTGATTGCCCAATATCTACGGAAACCCCAATCCGAAATTCTATCCGAATAATGCTAGGGTCCTAGCTTTGGATTCATGACTCCCCTCAACTAGGTATGCTAATAACTGGAGGATCGTCATCCTCGATATACACAAGGTATACCATCTACCTTTCTCGAGGGAAAGTAACTTGAATTGTGTTTACATGAATTGAGAGTTTTTATGTCTTTATAGACTTACAATCAATTAGCTTACATGACATGATGAACTCTAGGTTCGTTATCTTAACATGATTGGACTCAAGGTCCGTTAACATTTCTTGACTTAAGTTCTCTCGCGTTCTCTAAGTACGGTTTGCCGTTACGTTCATAACACCCAAGTTTCTAACAAACATGTTCAAACTCATGATATCAGCATCTTTACATTGTTGGGGAACCATGAGGAATGGATTAGAAGAGTATTGGAATCATTTGGAATGGATAAAAAGGTACTTTGAATTAGGGGATCAGAAAGTCTCACACGACCCGTGCGTTTTTGAACAATTTGCAGAAGACTTCCAGAAGGAATCGCACGACCCGTACGACCAAGCGCACGATCCGTGCGTTATTCACTAAAATTGTAGAGAGTTCCAGAAACATTCGCACGACCCGTGCGACTAGGCGCACGATCCGTGCGTGTTTAAAAATCCAATTCTGGTCGTATCAGATGGGGGCGCACGACCCGTGCTCGTAGGCACACGATCCGTGCGTCTCTATCAGTTTTCCAGAAAATAGGTTTTTCATGAGTAAATCCGTTCCATTCCGATTCTCATTTCTCTTCCGATCGAGACCCAAACTTAAACATGCATTGAAAACAATATATTATAGAAATCCCAAATCAATCCAAACAACCAATCAAGTAACTTCACATTTTAAAACACAATCTTTTTGGTAAAACAATTTTCAAAAAGGTGGAGACTCATAAAACACATGCATTCCCTAAGCGAGTTATAGAACTCACCGTATTGTGATGAAAATCATAAACAAAGAAGCCCCGTGAATCCAAATGACAATGCAACCTCACGAACGGTCCCCGTATCGATTCTATGCTATCTAAACCGCTCCAAAACTGACGCAAATGAACCGAACTCGAATTCCAGCAACTACAATCCGCTCTACTATGTCAATCTAAAAGGCGGGTGCTTGTTCATTCTAGTATTGCTCTGGGTTTGACATGCATGCTTCAAAACTTCATTTTTGACTAAGTGGAGCTTTGGTACTCTTCAATGGTGATTTGTGATGGAGGAAGATGTTGGCTTTAAAAGTGGTATCAGTAGAAAGAGGAGAAGAAATGGAAGTGAGTGGTGAGGAAAAACTGGACATGCATTGATAGATGAAGCTTGGCCTTGCTCCTCTCTTCTCCCTCACGATTTTCACTCTCACTCTCAAGCTCTCTCTATCCTTTGAATTTCTGTTTCCAGCAATTAGAATAAGTGGGAATGAGTGATGGTCAGCTGAGATGTTTTGGTGAGGTAAAGGTAATGACTGGGGTGGTAAAGACCAAACTGTCCCTCACTTACTATGTATAAGGACCACTATGCCCTCCAGCAACTTATTCACTCCTTAACACTATGACATAATCTAACTTTTCTAACTTGGCTTAAATTTTAATTTCTTAAACACCAACAATTAGTTATACCAAAGGCACTACCTCATAGTAAGTTAAATTAAGCTTAGCCAATCAATTCATAACTAAAGTTCTTATGCTAAATATTAAATTAGCTAATATTTCGCATTAACCTCTCTCTAAATTAAATAAATTAAATTATGTATTTAGGGGATGTTACATGTGATGTCCAGCTCAAACAGATGGGCCTGCTGCAACCATCCTGCTATATGTGGGTGGTGTTGCTGAGGTCTCATCTTCAGTATCTTCCCCCCATGAGAAACAACTTTAATCTTACCCCGGCCCTGTAAAAAAATAAAAGTAATTAATAAATTATTAAAAGTAATTAATAAATTATTAAAAGTAATTAATTGTTAAAAAAATAAACAAATTATTAAAAGTATTACCTGTCCCGTCTGTAGTAGTCTCTGGACGCAGTGGACATGCAACCGGTGTAACAAAACCTGCTCAGCAGCCTCATCATCATGTTGAGCAACCCCAGCCTCAGGCTGGTCATCTACATGCATGGCGTCTGGCCCAGCCTCCTGCTGTTGCTCTCGCTCTCGGACACGTCTCTGACGCTCAGACGCGTGTCCGGCCTGTCTAGTCCTCAATCGGAACCTACTCCTACTGCCAGAAGGACTCTTCTCATCTCCTCCCGCTCCTGAATGCTCGCCTCGCTCTATGTTTCCTGTTCTGGTTGCCACTGAAAAAGCAAAAAAAATAATTAAAACGAAACTTAAAAAAAAAAACATTCTGGAAATACCATTTTTTGAGGTATTTCCAGAAGGTTAAATTCCAGGGAATTCTGGAAATACCTCAAAAAGAGGTATTTCTGGAAGCCAAATTTAACCTTTCGGAAATACCTCAAAAAATGGTATTTCTGGAAATCTTTCCGGAAATACGTCTATTTCCGGGATGTTTAGGGAAAAAAACTTACTTTTTCCGGAAATATGATGGAACGAGGAATGATTTCGTTTTTTAACAATTTTTTAAGGGTATTTTAGCCCATTTGGTCAATTTGGGGGGTATGGTCCGATGGGGGGTAAAAAAAAAACAGGCATATCTTTTTGTGCAGCATGGCTATTAAATACAACCAAACCGGAGTTAACTTAATGTATGTGTTTGGTTGCACATTGTCTATGATCAAACTCGCATTTGCAGCGGTTAGAAGCAATTTTGTGGGTTTGCAGGATACTTGGGTAGAAAACAAGAAAATCGACTATGCTTCCCAAACTGTATTTTCATAGAAGTAGCTCTTAATTTGTAGCTTTTACCTCTCCCAACCACTTTCCCAACCTAACCCTCACCCTCACCCAGTGCCACATTTCACCAAAACCCCACCTCCCTGGTCGATTACTCACTATTTCAAGCACCCCCATCAAACCAAACTATCCTTCCCTCAGATCCATGCAAGCCACGCAGCCGCCGCCATCGTTGATATTTGCTTTTCTGGAATCTGGTGTCTCTATGACTGTCCTAGTATTTGTTTTGTGCATAAGCTTTTTGGGTTTTAAGGTTGCTGTCCTAGTGTTTGATATTAATCCGCAAAGATATTCCCTCTACTTGAACACTTTTCTGTGGGCCTTTTTGTTTTACACTGTGATTGCTGAGGTTGTTGAAGCAAACCCTCTTCCAATGGCCCCACCAATTATCAACAAAATTTTGATCTTCAAGGAAATTGGACAATTCTGAGACCAACAATAGTCGAATTGCGCGTACAATGGCCAAATAAATGATCCATAAATGGATTGGAAGAAAGACTATAGATTCTCATCTATTGGACGATGTAAATGTGGTTTAGTGTTTTTAAAAACCCAAAATGCAACCCTTGAATGATAAGGCTTCATAGTGTACAAAACATTAACCTGATCACTGTTGTAGCACTCAATTTCAAAGTTGCATCTAACATGCAACCGTGAACCCAACTTCAAAGGAGATTAATTAGCGATGATGTATTGAGTTTCCACCACAAAACTCCTAGCATAACTGTTCTGTATCGTGCTTCCGATCTTGAAACAGTTGGTAGGAGTTGTCCTTGATCTGCAACGTTCGACCTTGAGATGTCGATGTTCGATTTTTGAGATGGCGATGTTGTACCTGCAATGACACTCCGATACTAAAGTCAGTATCTGAGTGAGTCAGTTGTCCTTGATCTGCTTACATTTATGAGCATTGAGTGTGGTATTTATAGAGTTTGTGTGATGTTTGTTTTGTCGACCCTGAGCCGTTAGATCTTACAGAGGTATCTGTACCGTTGATTAACTGGACTAGATTTTCTGGATATGGGCTGGCTTGGTTATTGGGCCTTATGGGGGGGGGGTGTAAATATCAGTTTAGGTCTTTTACTAGTTACCATAACAATAACCAAACTCATGAACGAAAAACATAAACAACTCCAATTTTGAATGTTAATCTGATATATTTCCAGGTAATGGATCTCTTTCTAGCTGTTCTATAGCAATCGATAGGTTTTGCTATATTAGGAACATAAGTCTATGCTTTTTGGGCAACTCACTTAGAAGGAAAAATTGGTATGTTGAATATGGATATTTGAAATCCACAAATGACCTGATTATAGCAAGTTAACCGCTGGCAGTCTAGTGTGGTGGGAGAGGTAGGTAATTTTGAAGCTTTACTTGTGGAGAGTAATGTGAAGCAATTTGAATTTGTTCCTTAATAATTTAGAGAACTAAATGATACGTTGGTATGTAGGGAACTAAATGATACTTTCTTTTGATGATCTTTACCCCTATGAAGGCGAGGTCTTGTATGCAGATTGATAGAAACTACATTCTTGTGTTTGCTAAGGTTAATGTGATTGTCTCTTAGTGGTGCTTTTCTGCATGTCTTTTTTTTATGGTTTAAATCCCACATACATGCTTGTAATATTAAATCATGATTTTTCTGTGAAAAAGGTGAATTCTTGACAACCAAGGAACCACAGAGGCTACAACAATATTATGATGAGCTAGCTTCACGTGGTCGTTTCTCTTATGCTCTTTTAGTTGTAAGAGAACATCTTCCATCTAGAAATGCATGTTTGAGATTGAACATAGACGCGACAAGAATAGGAAATGTTGCACATTTTGTCAATCATTCATGGGATGGTGGTACTTTAAGCACTAAACCGTTAGAAATTCAAAAGCTTTGTTCCCCCGCCTTTGCTTCTTTGCTTTGAAAGATTTCTATGAAGACAAAGAGCTTACTTTTAGCTATGGAGAAATCAGGAAAAAGCCCAATGGATTGGCATGCCTCGATTAGATAAAATATGATTATATTATGGTAATAATTCAAACTAAGGATGCTTAATTGTCTACAAGCTTGCAGAACTTTAATAAGGAGATCATGGATATAACAAAAGAGACAAAAATGGAAACTCGTTAATGGGTGAAGTACTATATACGGATAGACTTGCGGAATGTTGCTATTGCTCATGGGGATCCATTGGAAGGTCAAAACAAGGATTGAAGTTGCTCATGTTCATAAGATTGGTGGTGGAAGCAGATGAGTTGTTGGAGTATGATGGCTGCACTGCCACATTAAAGTTTGGTTGTTGTTGATGTTGCTGTGCGATATATAGCAGTTGCATATGCTGAATACCTGGTATTCACCAGTTGACTTTGCAGCACATTGAGTTGTGCTTGCATTGTTGTCACCTGAATTGGGTTAAAAATTTGTTATTCATAGATGAACAAAACTCTTGTAGATTGTTATTCACATTTCATGCTATCCAGGTGCTATATAACTAGAATTGGTTGTTCGTTAATCCACTTGAATATTAATGCCAAGCTATTCGTACATGAGTGTCATGGTGTTGATCAATATTTTGAGGTATAAAAGAAACCCTTTTTTCTAATAAAGGAACATGCGCAAGACTTGTTAAAAGAATATACACTAATACATATCAACAAAAAGCAAAAAGAATTGATGAAAGGAAGAGGTTTAGCATGACCTTAAAAGTAAATAAAAAATGGATCTATAGTATGAGTAACCAATATAGGAAGAAATTAGCATGACGTTTATTGGATTTTATAGAGCGAAATTCATGTTGGTTTCACCAAGTAGAAAATGTATGTGTTGTTGTGTTTTGTGCGTGTTTTTATAAATGCAATATTAAATTAAAAGTGGATATAAGCTGCAAAACATGAGATGATATTGTTTGTAATCAACCTGTTGCTGAAGAGCCAGGACAGTGGACACACAGCCATAAACAGGATCAATTTGCCTTGCCTGAGCTTCATAGGATATAGTTGTCGCAGCATCGTTTCGATAGTTTGGCGGAATATTGGACAAAAGATTTGACACATTGTTAGCACCAAACACCTTGTGCACAGCTGCAAACTTGGCTGAATCTTAGTCTGTACCAAAGTGTGCAAAGATGCATCCACCACTGCACTTCCTCCTCAGGTATTTGCAAGCTCCGCATGGTTCTCCTTCAGATGTCCCTGATAATGCCTCTTGAGCAATGGCACGGTTTGCAGCATTAGTGCCTCTACTACGCCTAGTTCCCGAAATGCCTTGACCATAATGAGACTCAGTCATTTGGGTATGTGACAATTGTCTAAATTGCCAAAACATTGTGAAGGGATTCGATTGATGCAACTATAGTGGTACTATAATTGCAATTATAGTATATGGTTATGGAAACCTCTATACAAATAATGATGATACCATAACTGTAGAAAACTTTGGGGTATTATGGTAATGGAGACTTAAAGAGAGAGGTGATGGTGTTGATGTTCATATATGTCGTGTTATATAGGGGAGCACATTGATCATGTGAATGTGGTAGATAAGGTGAAAGTGATGGTCATTTGCAACAAGAACCCATTGAGGAATTTCTGCAATTTCAATTGTCTGATTAGACATACAGTTGAAATGTGGACCGTTTTTTTATTATGATCGTAGGGTCATATCTTCAACAACATGATTGCGTGTAATACATTTCAAAATGTTGCGAGAGAAATAAGTTGTGTAAGGTTGATTAGAGAGTGTCTGAGGAGCACTCACAAAGCGATACTTATGTTGTGATAAAAGTACTGTTAATTGTCGTATTGAGTGAATATAATATTAACATAGTGAGAAAATGACGGTTGTGTGAAACTTGGAAATGTTGTGTTTGTGGAGAGCACAAGAGTTGCACATTCTTTGTTGCTCTTCATGTGTAGAATGTCTTCGCGTGTAGAATGGAAAAACCATATGTGTGTGAGTATTGTGGTTAAGCACTCATTCAAGATTACTTTTTCCGCTTCGTCTTTTTCTCTTTTGTCGACAATAAAAAATACTTTAAATCACATTAACTCTTTTCTCTACTAATTAATGTGATTTTGGCTCCTCTTTCAATATTTTTTAAGCAAACAAAATCTTTCAAATCTTTAAATTGTTGCATTAAGTCTTTCTATTGTTTTTGTTCTACTTATAACTTTTGAAGTCTCATTTCCAACTCAAAATCTTCACAATTTGAATTAATTAAACCACTCTAAACATTTTTCTACTCAAAACTTTTCATCAAAGAAGTAAATGTAATTCAAAATTAAAATATCCCAAATTTTGTCTTTCAAAACATAATATTTTGTTCTAAAGAAATTTCAAATTTTTGCTAATAGAAAATAAGATACTTGATAGTGGATAGACTTATAGCTAATTCTAGATTAGTTAGTTGATAAAATTTGAAGTGTTTAATTAAAATTTGAACTAACTAGCTAATTAATATAAAATGACATTAAGGTATGTTTAGTTTTTTCCAGAAAAATCATGGATGGTACGAAACGAATCCATACGCCCACGATGTGGTGCTAATGCGGTGCACTACTTAAGTGTCCATAAATTATAAATAGGCAATTTTTGACAATTCGACCGAGAATTGTCGTACCAAGTAGCAATTATCTTTCTTCAAATATGTGTTATTTATTTTAAAATGATTATTACTTTTGATTTGAATTTATTTATCATTTGAAATTAGAATACTAATATTTTTTAAAATTTTTTTTTTAAATTTCATTCTCATCTTTAACTATTTTTATGAAATAATATGAAATAATATACATGTGTTGTCAAGTAAGCGTCATGGAGCGTGGTTCGCCAAAGAATAAACTCCTTTCCTTAGCTATGAGTTCTCTAACTCCTCCAAAGACTTGCTAGGTTAGGTGTGAAAGGAACGTGAAATTGGACTATCTAGGGCTAAAATAAAACGGTAAAGTAAAGTAAGATAAAAGACTGAAAAAATGTAGAATTGATTGATGTGATGATGATTTCCAAATGCACAGTCCACACACACACACACGAGCCTTCGTTAGCCACTATCCCTAGCTTACGACTGCCCACCATTGGATCGGCTATGATCAACGTACAATATTTCACAATGCGCCCTAAACTATAGGAACCACGCTCCATGCCACTTACTTGCACGAGAAGTAAGGTCTAAATAACTTCGCTCCTATTTCTGCGGCGCCTATCCAAACTGCTCTTGATCGTTTCAACGTTCCAAAGTGTCCACGTGTATTGAATACTTTCTTTCTATGCAACCCCTTTACCTTGGCTGCAATTCCTTCTCAACTATGCTTTTGCATCCTCCTCGGCGTCTAGCTCCTCAGCTGAGTTATCCCGTGGCCGAGCTCTTCCTTAGCTGAGTTCCAAGCTTTCCCTTGCCCTCCTCGGCAGGCTTTTTTCCCATGATACTCCTAGCTAGTGGTGAATATCTCTTAGCCTCCCTATTATTGATTGCTTCCACTCCGTAGGGAGCTACTTGCACTAGTGCAAAATCAGGAAAAGAATTAGACATTTAAAGTCAGGCGCTCAGATGCATGACTACATAAGTAGACACGGTGGCAAACTTGTAATTAAGAGGCAAAACTTTATCTGGCTCGCGAGTTTTAAAATCAGGCGAATACACGTCTGACTTCTAAAGTGAAAAAATAGGAAAAAAAATTAGACTTTTAAAGTCATGCTCTCAGACGCGTGACTACATAAGTAGACACGGTGGCAAACTTGTAATTAAAAGGTAAAATTTTAAAGTCAAGCGGATACACGCCTGACTTCTAAAGAACTAAAATAGAACAAAATATTTCACCCTTTCATTCGCAAAACGTGAAATTAATACTGCCAAAACGTGAAATGAAACTTTCACTCCCACTGTCCTCCTCGTGAAACAACACTTTGAAACCCTAACAATCATCAAGTCCCATTCTCTTCCAATCACTCTCTGAATCACTCTCCAACGTCTTCTCTTCCAATCACTGTCTTGCTCTGAATCAAAGATAGGTTCTAACTCTCTGTCGCTCTTCCATTCGCGTTCTCGCTCTTCCAATCACTCTCTCACTCTGAATCAAAGATCTTGCTCGCGAAACTTTCAAAGCTAAAGGTAAATCATCTTTTTGTTTTTTCGTTTTTGTTTCATCCCTTCCATTCACGTTTTTTCGATTTTGTTTCATCCCTTCCATTCGCATTTTTTTGGTTTCGTTTTTCGTTTGTATCTCTCTTTACTTCGTCTTCTTCGTTTTCATTTATCTTCTCTGCTAGGTTTTGACAGTTTATTGATAATTTGTACAGATTGAAGGCTGGATTCATACTGATACAGTTATACAAAGGATTTTCAGAAGGTATTAAACAAAAGCCCTTTGATTGCTTCGCTAATTTATCTGTTTGTGAAACTGCGAATCTGGAAATATTGAAATTTGAAAAGTTCACCATATGGAAAATTTATTTGAAAGCCTTAAATAAGATATCCAGTCCAGCGCCAGCTATAAGGAGAATAAGAAGTGTGTATTGATTGACTTATTGACATTTAACATATTTTCCCCTTTACTCTAGCTATGTTCAGTTTTTGTAGATTACATTTAGTGAAAAGGTCTTGTGATCATAATTTATAAGAAATTCACAGCCAGTAGTTTTTCATCATTTAAAGGTACTGTAAAAGTAGTCCATGTCTATCTTTGTATCAGTTATTTCATTATTATAGCTTCATTTGTGTTATAGCTTCTATTCAGTATTCACTGACATATACAGTTTGAACATTTTCCTGCAATACTCTAGTACTAGAATATCAGGTCCTGCAACTGATCACTTATCATTTGAAGTGAATTGCAGGATTGCTTGAATGGAGAGTTTGTTATGGTTGGACCTAACCCAAAGTTTTCTCCCGTGGCGGGATATCATTGGTAAAGTTTCTATTTTTTTCCTTAGTGTTTTGAGTTTGAACCATGATATCTTGAACAAATCTTGGTGGAAAATACATATTTACTGATACATATAGCTTATCAGTATATTGATCTTTTTCCCATAGTTACAATACATCTTATAGGAAGGTAGACTCTTACGAGTAGACTGTCTACGTATTCTCCACAAGTTTACGTAGACTCTCGAGTTTGACAACATTGTTTTTAGTTTTTCTGAACTAAAATATGTATTATTTATTAGGAGTTTTATACTTTTATGCTTATACCATGTTTTCCCTCTCCTTTTTTGCCGGTTTGATGGAGATGGGTGTGTGATTATCTTCCTTTATGCAAATTTATATTTCTTTCAAGTTTGTTATAGATGAATATTTCATATCAATAAAGTGACAATATTTTATTTTTGATGTGAGCTGCATATTTTATTTTTAATGTGAGCTGCATTAACATTTCAATGATCAAACGTATAGTGGATGCTCTTTTCTAATCTGATTTTCATCATAGTGGAAATAGTATTGTTCATGTGTTATTTTTTCAGTAACATTGGATTATATGAAGTTCATAATTTTGGTTTCTGGTCCCCAACACTACAAGAAAATGTTGAATTTCCGGCCAGGAATTTCCGGTGGATTCGGAGCCGCCGCAAACTTTGCGGCGGATTAGGGGGATTACCGGCGGATTTTTCCGCCTGAAACTTTTCGGCGGATTGCGTGGATTTTGCGGCGGATCTGTTTTCACCGTGGATTTTGCGGCGGATTTCGTGGATTTTGCGGCGGATTGGAGATTACAAAAATATTTTTTTTACGAGGATTCCGCCGCAAATCCCCTAAGTCCGCCGCAACGGCCATAAATCCGCCGGTAACTACCGTTTCCGGCAGATGCCGCATTTTGACTGTTTGACTTCGTTTCTCCTATATAAACCCTTTTTCCCTTTCTTCGTCTTCACACTTCTACCAAGAAACAGAGACATACGCCACTCTCTTGATACGACACTCTCTTGGGCATTGTCGGCAGCGGCTCCAAGCGAGTGGCGTATGTCTCCATTTCTTTGTAAAGAAACTTCCACCTTTAATTTAATATTCACTATTCACTATTTACTGTCGGGAAGATCTTGACCGTTAATTTACTGTCGGCAATATCTTGACCGTTAATTAGTGTCGACACTAATCACCATTGATAATTCAATAATCACACTGCACTATTCACTATTTAATGTCCGGTTCATCTTTTTCGTTAAAAGTAACCCCTTTATAAGCAAAAAACTCCTCCTCGTTATTTCCACCACAAGAGACATCTACACTCATCAAACGCTCGGTATCATCCTCCAACTTAACAACCCGTCCTTGCAGTTCCTCAAACTTTCTATTTAGAGATTCAACCATATTTTCATACTTGCACTTCTCATCCTCCAATTAGAGAGTGAAGTTTCCGAGGATGAAACGATGGTTGAATCTCTAAATAGAAAGTTTGAGGAACTGCAAGGACGGGTTGTTAAGTTGGAGGATGATACCAAGCGTTTGATGAGTGTAGATGTCTCTTGTGGTGGAAATAACGAGGATTTGTTGGTTGGTTGGTTGAGCAAGGTACTAGGACTTTGAAACCCAAAGGCAATTTTACTTTATCTACTGAACAAGCGAAAACAGTTTATCAGTGGATAAAAGAGTTGAAAATGCCAGACGGTTATTCTTCCAATTTATCTAGATGTGCGGATGTGGATAATGGGAGGTTGCATGGGATGAAGAGCCATGATTGTCATGTATTCATGGAGTGCTTACTTCCTATCGCTTTTAGTTTGTTGCCAGCACACGTTTTGAATCCGCTCATTGAAATAAGTCAATACTTTAAGAATTTGTGTTCTACAACGCTAAAAGCTGATGATCTTTCAAAAATGGAACAAGACATCCCACTTATCTTATGCAAGTTGGAGAGAGTATTTCCGCCTGGTTTCTTTGATTCTATGGAGCATCTACCGGTGCTTCTCGCATATGAAGCTAAACTTGGCGGACCTGTCCAATACAGATGGATGTATCCGTTTGAAAGGTCAGCTAATTTTTATAATATAAGAAACAAGTTTAAAATATATGACTATTATATATTAATATCATTTTCTCTAGGTTCATGGGTGATTCAAAAAGATCGGTGAAAAACAAAGCTAGAGTTGAAGGATCAATATGTTCTCCTTACTTACATCGTGAAACAACACATTTTTGTTCTCATTATTTCAAGAATGATCAGTTTGCTCCTGGAAGCAGTCGAAATGAAATGGATACTGAATGGCCTAGACATCCTTTGACTTTGTCTGTCTTTTGTCTACCCGGTCGTCCATCTCGGAAGGAGTCAATTCACTGGCTAACAGATGAAGAGTTAAGTTCAGTACATGTTCATGTGTTGATAAACTGTACTGAGGTGCAACCATTTATTGAGTATGTTCCTCAACATTAACTATCAATCTTAATTAGTTAATATAAAGTAGACAAGTGTAACAATTAAATTATTTCTTTTTAGGGAGTTCTTGTCATTAGAGGCAGTACGTGAAGACCAATCTTCTGCTCATATTCATGCTCATTTTCCAATGTGGTTTAGTCAATGTGTGTATTCCCTCCCGCCAAATCCTACCAACCAACACTTGAGGAACATATCAGACGGTCCTCGAAGATGTGTTAAAGAATGGCACACATACTTTGTCAATGGATACAAATTTCACACCAATGAATGGACACAGGGCAGAGAGACAGTCAATAGTGGAGTTTGCATGAAGGCCGGGGTCACTGGAGGAGGTGAAGATGATTTTCATGGTGTGGTTCAACACATATATGAACTTGAGTACCCCCATCTAGATTTTAGTCCAACGGTAGTGGTTTTTTATTGTAATTGGTTTGATCCGTCTGCTCGAGGAACAAAGGTGAATCCAAAGTCAAATACAGTGGACATTAAAATGAGTAGTAGATATCGACTGTATGATCCGTTTGTCATTGCACAAAATGTGAGACAAATCTATTATGTCCCTTATCCATCAATGCGGACTGATAGGCGTGGTTGGTGTGTAGCAATTAAAACAAAACCAAGAGGTCGCATTGAGACAAATGATGACACGGATGTGCCATATCAAATGGAAGAGATGTCTAATGTAAATGAAGTGATTGAAGTTGAACCCATTGGTCGTTTATGTGATGAGCCAAACACCGGCGATGAAGTTGATGACGAAGAAGATGCTGATGAAGATGCAGCAGACCACATTGGTGTATCAAGAATTCACTCCTCCGATGATGATGATTTTGAGAATGAATGGGATTCAAATTAGTTATTTATGTTTCAATATCAAGGATGTAATTTATGTTTCAACAATTATATTTTTAATGAAGAATGTTGTTTGTTTAATTAGTATGTTTATATTTTTAATGCTCCCTACTTCCCCTCTGTCTCTTTAATTTCTTTTATCTTCTGATTCCGATCCCCTCTTGGTATCAGAGCCAGATGGTGGAAGTAGGAATGTAGATATTAACTTTGAACTGTTGATTACTACTCTGGTTATGCCTTTAATTTAACCATACACTTGTTCATACTCATATTTGCCATAAATGGATATTAATTCTAAATTAACTTAATTTAAAGGTTATACTACTAGTGTACCCTTTGACTATAGCTAAATGCCGCAAGCGTACGTCAATACAGGCGTCTGGCAAGGGCAATTGAAATGTGCCGTATTTATCCGCCTCGATCGGATAATCCTATAGTCAACCAGTCCACTATTTTATAACTATTTAAAAATGAACGTAATAATATTTGAATAATTTAATTATTCATCTATGTTTATATTTTGCAGTAAATACTTGTGTTCTCAGTACTATTATTGTAATATACTGCAGTAAATTATACTAAGATACACTTTTAAGTTCTTTGTTATACCTTTGCACTTAAAATGTTTATGATCAAAATACTTCTAAAGCTTTTCAAAAGAAAATTTTATATACTCCAAGGACCGTAGAATATTAGTAAGGATATCTGGGTACCTCATTAGCGACGTAAATGGTAGCGAAGTACGTAAGACCCTGCAGGTTGACTGGGCAGTCATATACCATAATTTGAGGTTTATTATCCTAAAGTATTCTAATCCTAAACGGAGAAAAATATTTCGAAAATACTTTATTTTTGGTCATATACATGTTTGAAGCAAGGAATAACTTAGGCTTTGAGTGTTTAAATCTGGTTTAATATACTTCAGTATTTACTTTAATTTTCTATGAACTACGGTAACCTCTACTCCAAAATATGAAATAGAAAATAATTTTATTATCCAAGCTTTGATATCCGGCAACATGGCATTATGAACTGAGTTTTTGACAAAACATGGTTAACCTAAACGGCATTTCCCAGATGGTAAGTAACTAGTTCAGTTTTAATACTTATATTTCTGCAAGTAACCAGATGAAGGCAATGATACTTACGGGTGAGGAATACCTTACATCTTTCCTAAACAAAAGCTTTTTTCCTCACCACTATGTCTTCTACACCCTCTTCTCCTCCTACCTCTGTAATATCATCCACTGGTAGTAACATTTGCCAGAATCAATCTGTTCATAACCACAATCGAGATCTTAAAAAGGATCTTACCAATCAGGAAGTAACTTCCCCCAATTTTACCATAGACAAAAAATCCCTTAAAAAGGACTTTTACTCTGAGGAATGGTCTCCTCATAGAGAATGGTTCCTCCAAAATTTTGAAGGTAATAAAGGGTACCTTGTCCAAATGAAATATTATAGGTTCCTCAAAAGAGTCAAATACAATATCCCCTTCTTCCACTGGTTTCGTGCCTACGCCATAGTCAAAGATATGGATTATCCCTTTCGTAATGACCATGACGAGCCCAAAACCAATACTATTTGGCACCTCAAAGATGGCCAAATGGTCCAATCTGAATTACCCCCCAAAATACCCTTTGCCCTTAATAGCAAAGACCAAGCTACCCCTGTCATGGCCGCCCCTTTCAAAACCAAAATAGATGGGGAACCTGTCACAGCCAAAGACATCAAAGATCTTATGGAACAATCCAATTACACGAACAAATACCTCCAAGCCTTAGGAGATTCTAGCAGAAGCAAAGGCAAGGAAGTTAATGACAAACCAGAGTCATCTTCTTCCTCTAAAAAGATTGAGAAACCTCTCTTCAAACCTTACAGAATCTCAAAAACTTTTAAAGGATCCCAAAGCAATAGCTCCAAAAGCCAAGTCAAAATAGAAGTTGACAATGCCAACGATGAGTTTCTAGCTAAAGTCAAAGAACAAATAGCTCTTCTCAAGACTACTATCCCTGAAACACCTTCTCCTGGCACCCCTCCTCCTAAAAGTGTCAGGACCATCAACATGATTGATGAGACCTCTTCTGATCACTCCTAAAGTATCAAAGATGGTATCAGTCCTGTTATCTACAACCCAAACAACCAGTGGCGTAAAGAAACCAAACTTTACTATCCCAGAGCCACAGCCCCTGATCTCCTCCTAGAGGAAAAGGAAACCAATATCAAGAGCTTTAGTGCTAACAACGTCTATGAGTGGAACATAGACGGAGAAAATGAATATGGCATAACCAAAATTTTACAAAATATGACCATGGTAGCTACTGCCTATGAAACTGCCAACAATTGCCCTGAAGCTTTGATCGTAGAAATCCTCATCTCAGGTTTCTGTGGTCAGCTCAAAGGTTGGTGGGATAACTACCTCACCGAAGACTGCAAACAGTCTATCACCACAGCAGTCAAAAGAGAACCCAATGGCGAACCCATCCTTGACGGTGATACCCATATCCCTGATTCCGTCAACACCCTTATCTTCACCATTGCCCAACATTTCATCGGAGATCCCTCTCTCATAAAAGACAGATCTGCCGAATTATTGTCAAACCTTAGGTGCAAAACCTTGGGTGATTTCAGATGGTACAAAGACACGTTCCTAACTAGGGTTTACACTAGGGAGGACAGTCAACAAGCCTTCTGGAAGGAAAAGTTTCTTGCTGGTCTTCCAAAATCTTTGGGAGATAAAGTCAGGGATAAACTCCGTAGCCATAACCCCGATGGTAACATCCCCTATCAGCAACTAAGCTATGGACAGCTTGTTGCTATTATCCAAAGAGTAGCCCTAAAAATTTGTCAGGATGACAAAATCCAACGCCAGCTATCTAAAGAAAAGGCTCAGAATCGCAGAGATCTTGGAACTTTCTGCGAGCAATTTGGCCTCCCCTGTGCGGAGAAGGCCAGAGCCAAAGCCAAACATAAAACTAGCAACCTCCTACCCAGACCTGACTACTACAAAGAAAGGCATTTGAGAAAACCCAGGCCTAGACCTACCAATCAAAATATCAAGAATCATTATGAAAATAATGATAAGACCAAAAAACCTATTATTTGTTACAATTGTGGCAAGCCGGGACATTACAGCAAAAATTGCAAAGTAGTAGGGAAACTCAAAGCCCTAAATCTTGGCTCCGACATCGAAGACAAGATTAACAATCTGTTAAACCAATCTTCTGAAAGTTCATCTGACCATCCTTTAGAAAACCTGAACCAAATCCAGGATGATGACCTGACAGATTCCTCCAGCGATTCCTCTAAACAGATCAATGTCCTCACCCAAGATCATGACCTACTCCTCGAGGCCATAAACGCCATTTCCGATCAACACGAAAGGAAGAGTTATCTTGACAAGCTTATGGCTTCCATTGAGGCAAAACCTCCCCCTGAGATAAAACCTCCTAGAAATCCCCTTGTAACCAATAAGTTTAATCTCAAAGATACCCTCAAGAGGCTAGAAAACGCCAGCATCAAACCTACCACTATCCAAGATCTTCAAGCTGAAATTAACTTCTTGAAACACGAAGTTAGAGATCTAAAAGGTAAGCATGCTGATCACCAGCTTATCATTAACCAATGGAAGGACCATGGTAATAATTCTCATGTCTCCAACACGGATACCGAAGATAGTGATGAGCCTAAAGACGATGATATTCTTGGCCTCATCAACCACATTAAAATTCAAAAGTTTTTTATCAAAATAAAAATTGTTATTAATGATTTTACTCTTGAAACTACTGCTTTGTTCGATACGGGAGCAGATTCCAATTGCATCTTAGAGGGCCTTATCCCTACTAAGTATTTTGAAAAGACCTCTGAACGTCTTAGCACTGCTAATGGTTCTAGGTTAAAAATCAATTACAAATTATCTTCTGCAATTATTGAAAACGCAGGTTTCAAAATCAATACCCCTTTTCTTCTTGTCAAAGACTTAAAAAACAAGGTGATCTTAGGGACACCCTTCATAAGGTCTCTCTTCCCTTTTCAAATCACTAAAGATGGTATAATTGCCCAGCACTTGGGACAACCTATCATCTTTAATTTCTTGAGAAAACCTTTGGTTAGGGATTTGAACTTTATTTCTTACAAAGAAAATCAGATCAATTTCCTTAAAGAAGAATTTTCTTTTAAATTTATTGACCATCAATTACTCAGAAGAGAAAACCAACTTAAAGTCAAAGGAATCCTAGAACAAATCCAAACCACCATTTGTTCTGACCTTCCTAATGCTTTTTGGGAAAGGAAGCATCACATAGTTGATCTTCCTTACGAAAAGGATTTCCATGACAGACAAATCCCTACCAAAGCCAGACCTATTCAAATGAACCAAGATCTCCTCCTTATGTGCCAGAAGGAAATCAAGGATCTCTTGGATAAAAATCTTATTCGCAAAAGTAAAAGTCCCTGGTCTTGTTCTGCCTTTTATGTCAACAAACAGGCTGAGATCGAAAGAGGAACCCCTAGGTTGGTCATCAATTACAAACCCCTCAATCAAGCTCTTTGTTGGATCAGATATCCTATCCCCAACAAGAAGGATCTCCTAAAGAGACTCCATGATGCAAAGATCTTTTCAAAATTTGATATGAAATCTGGTTTCTGGCAAATCCAGATAAAAGAAGAGGACAGGTATAAAACTGCTTTCACTGTCCCCTTTGGTCAATATGAATGGAACGTCATGCCTTTTGGCCTAAAAAACGCTCCTTCTGAATTCCAGAGGATCATGAATGACATTTTCAATAATTATGCAAATTTTGCAATTGTCTACATTGATGATGTCTTGATTTACTCTCAATCTTTTGAACAGCATGTCAAACACATTAGCACTTTCATTTCCATAATAAAAAAAATGGCCTTGCTGTCTCAAAAACTAAGATCAATCTTTTTCAGACAAAAATTAGGTTTCTTGGTCATAACATCCATCAAGGAACTATTATCCCAATCAGTAGGGCTATTGAGTTCTCTGATAAGTTTCCTAACCAAATTATTGACAAAACTCAACTTCAGAGATTCCTAGGATGCCTCAATTATGTCTCAGATTTCTTCCCACAACTTAGCAATCTCACCAAACCTCTCCATGATCGTCTAAAAAAGGATCCTCCTCCTTGGACAGACATTCATACCAATGTTGTCAAACAGATCAAATCCCAGGTTAAAGAACTCCCTTGTCTTTACCTTCCCAACCCAGAGGCCTTTAAAATTGTTGAAACTGATGCCTCTGACATTGGTTACGGTGGTATTTTAAAACAAAGAATCTCTGGGAAAGAACAAGTTATAACCTTCACTTCTAAACACTGGAATCCTGCCCAGCAGAATTATTCCACTGTCAAAAAGGAAGTCTTAGCAATTGTTCTATCTATTTCAAAATTCCAATCTGATTTATTAAATCAAAAGTTCCTTGTTCGTATTGATTGCAAATCTGCAAAGGATATCTTACAAAAGGATGTAAAAAATCTTGCATCAAAGCAAATTTTTGCTAGATGGCAGGCTATCTTAAGCATTTTTGATTTTGACATTGAATATCTCAAAGGTTCTGATAATGCTCTCCCTGATTACCTCACTCGTGAATATTTACAGGGAAGTAGTTAGTTCATCCTTAAAGAAATTTAAATCTTTTCAAAATTGTGTCCTTGAGCAAGACAAGTGTATCACCTTCGGTGAGAAAAACTGCTCATTTACCCTAGAACATGGTAACTGTAATGTCAGCAATGGCATGAAAAACTGTTCTTTCAACACCCTGGAATATGGTGATAGTAATACCATTTATGGTATGAAAAACTATTCCTCCACCCTTGGACACGGTGATTGTAGTGCTTACCAAAGCATGAAAAACTGTTCAAATTTTATTTAATCATTTTGATAAATTCGTTGCAGGTTTATTTTCCTCTGCAGGTGAAAATCCTTCCTTGACAATAAGACTTGGTGGAATGCACATCATTATCCACCATCAATGGCACTATGTTGTTTATTATTGTTTTTCCCCCTTAATTAGTGGATGGCGCATTTCTCCTAAGTGGACCTCCTTGTTCCCCACTATAAAGAATCCAATCCTTCAATTTTGTGAAGTTTTGCGCACAGTTCCTTCCCCTTTTATCCGTTGTGTTAACAGTACCGGTTACTTTAGTGCACAGTACCGGTCACAAGCTTTGGATGCCAAACAGTGCCGGTTACCTCTTTTATCTATTTAAGCGTGGTTAGGCTTCTGTTAGAGGACACGCTTCACCTTACGCTTCAATTACAATTCTCCCTCTAGTTTAGTGAGAAGTCAGAGCAACTTGTAAGCTCTCTTCTTCTTCTTCTTCAATCTCTTCTGCAATCTTGTAAGATCTTCTTCAATCTTCAATCTTGTAACTCATAGACAGTTTACTGTCTTGTATGGAAGGCTTTGCCTCCTAATTTATGTTATTTTGATTCTGCACTTCAATTTCATTTCTTGTGTTAGCATTCCGCATGCTCCCTACTTCCCCTCTGTCTCTTTAATTTCTTTTATCTTCTGATTCCGATCCCCTCTTGGTATCAGAGCCAGATGGTGGAAGTAGGAATGTAGATATTAACTTTGAACTGTTGATTACTACTCTGGTTATGCTTTTAATTTAACCATACACTTGTTCATACTCATATTTGCCATAAATGGATATTAATTCTAAATTAACTTAATTTAAAGGTTATACTACTAGTGTACCCTTTGACTATAGCTAAATGCCGCAAGCGTACGTCAATACAGGCGTCTGGCAAGGGCAATTGAAATGTGCCGTATTTATCCGCCTCGATCGGATAATCCTATAGTCAACCAGTCCACTATTTTATAACTATTTAAAAATGAACGTAATAATATTTGAATAATTTAATTATTCATCTATGTTTATATTTTGCAGTAAATACTTGTGTTCTCAGTACTATTATTGTAATATACTGCAGTAAATTATACTAAGATACACTTTTAAGTTCTTTGTTATACCTTTGCACTTAAAATGTTTATGATCAAAATACTTCTAAAGCTTTTCAAAAGAAAATTTTATATACTCCAAGGACCGTAGAATATTAGTAAGGATATCTGGGTACCTCATTAGCGACGTAAATGGTAGCGAAGTACGTAAGACCCTGCAGGTTGACTGGGCAGTCATATACCATAATTTGAGGTTTATTATCCTAAAGTATTCTAATCCTAAACGGAGAAAAATATTTCGAAAATACTTTATTTTTGGTCATATACATGTTTGAAGCAAGGAATAACTTAGGCTTTGAGTGTTTAAATCTGGTTTAATATACTTCAGTATTTACTTTAATTTTCTATGAACTACGGTAACCTCTACTCCAAAATATGAAATAGAAAATAATTTTATTATCCAAGCTTTGATATCCGGCAACATGGCAATATGAATTGAGTTTTTGACAAAACATGGTTAACCTAAACGGCATTTCCCAGATGGTAAGTAACTAGTTCAGTTTTAATACTTATATTTCTGCAAGTAACCAGATGAAGGCAATGATACTTACGGGTGAGGAATACCTTACATCTTTCCTAAACAAAAGCTTTTTTCCTCACCACTATGTCTTCTACACCCTCTTCTCCTCCTACCTCTGTAATATCATCCACTGGTAGTAACATTTGCCAGAATCAATCTGTTCATAACCACAATCGAGATCTTAAAAAGGATCTTACCAATCAGGAAGTAACTTCCCCCAATTTTACCATAGACAAAAAATCCCTTAAAAAGGACTTTTACTCTGAGGAATGGTCTCCTCATAGAGAATGGTTCCTCCAAAATTTTGAAGGTAATAAAGGGTACCTTGTCCAAATGAAATATTATAGGTTCCTCAAAAGAGTCAAATACAATATCCCCTTCTTCCACTGGTTTCGTGCCTACGCCATAGTCAAAGATATGGATTATCCCTTTCGTAATGACCATGACGAGCCCAAAACCAATACTATTTGGCACCTCAAAGATGGCCAAATGGTCCAATTTGAATTACCCCCCAAAATACCCTTTGCCCTTAATAGCAAAGACCAAGCTACCCCTGTCATGGCCGCCCCTTTCAAAACCAAAATAGATGGGGAACCTGTCACAGCCAAAGACATCAAAGATCTTATGGAACAATCCAATTACACGAACAAATACCTCCAAGCCTTAGGAGATTCTAGCAGAAGCAAAGGCAAGGAAGTTAATGACAAACCAGAGTCATCTTCTTCCTCTAAAAAGATTGAGAAACCTCTCTTCAAACCTTACAGAATCTCAAAAACTTTTAAAGGATCCCAAAGCAATAGCTCCAAAAGCCAAGTCAAAATAGAAGTTGACAATGCCAACGATGAGTTTCTAGCTAAAGTCAAAGAACAAATAGCTCTTCTCAAGACTACTATCCCTGAAACACCTTCTCCTGGCACCCCTCCTCCTAAAAGTGTCAGGACCATCAACATGATTGATGAGACCTCTTCTGATCACTCCGAAAGTATCAAAGATGGTATCAGTCCTGTTATCTACAACCCAAACAACCAGTGGCGTAAAGAAACCAAACTTTACTATCCCAGAGCCACAGCCCCTGATCTCCTCCTAGAGGAAAAGGAAACCAATATCAAGAGCTTTAGTGCTAACAACGTCTATGAGTGGAACATAGACGGAGAAAATGAATATGGCATAACCAAAATTTTACAAAATATGACCATGGTAGCTACTGCCTATGAAACTGCCAACAATTGCCCTGAAGCTTTGATCGTAGAAATCCTCATCTCAGGTTTCTGTGGTCAGCTCAAAGGTTGGTGGGATAACTACCTCACCGAAGACTGCAAACAGTCTATCACCACAGCAGTCAAAAGAGAACCCAATGGCGAACCCATCCTTGACGGTGATACCCATATCCCTGATTCCGTCAACACCCTTATCTTCACCATTGCCCAACATTTCATCGGAGATCCCTCTCTCATAAAAGACAGATCTGCCGAATTATTGTCAAACCTTAGGTGCAAAACCTTGGGTGATTTCAGATGGTACAAAGACACGTTCCTAACTAGGGTTTACACTAGGGAGGACAGTCAACAAGCCTTCTGGAAGAGAAAGTTTCTTGCTGGTCTTCCAAAATCTTTGGGAGATAAAGTCAGGGATAAACTCCGTAGCCATAACCCCGATGGTAACATCCCCTATCAGCAACTAAGCTATGGACAGCTTGTTGCTATTATCCAAAGAGTAGCCCTAAAAATTTGTCAGGATGACAAAATCCAACGCCAGCTATCTAAAGAAAAGGCTCAGAATCGCAGAGATCTTGGAACTTTCTGCGAGCAATTTGGCCTCCCCTGTGCGGAGAAGGCCAGAGCCAAAGCCAAACATAAAACTAGCAAGCTCCTACCCAGACCTGACTACTACAAAGAAAGGCATTTGAGAAAACCCAGGCCTAGACCTACCAATCAAAATATCAAGAATCATTATGAAAATAATGATAAGACCAAAAAACCTATTATTTGTTACAATTGTGGCAAGCCGGGACATTACAGCAAAAATTGCAAAGTAGTAGGGAAACTCAAAGCCCTAAATCTTGGCTCCGACATCGAAGACAAGATTAACAATCTGTTAAACCAATCTTCTGAAAGTTCATCTGACCATCCTTTAGAAAACCTGAACCAAATCCAGGATGATGACCTGACAGATTCCTCCAGCGATTCCTCTAAACAGATCAATGTCCTCACCCAAGATCATGACCTACTCCTCGAGGCCATAAACGCCATTTCCGATCAACACGAAAGGAAGAGTTATCTTGACAAGCTTATGGCTTCCATTGAGGCAAAACCTCCCCCTGAGATAAAACCTCCTAGAAATCCCCTTGTAACCAATAAGTTTAATCTCAAAGATACCCTCAAGAGGCTAGAAAACGCCAGCATCAAACCTACCACTATCCAAGATCTTCAAGCTGAAATTAACTTCTTGAAACACGAAGTTAGAGATCTAAAAAGTAAGCATGCTGATCACCAGCTTATCATTAACCAATGGAAGGACCATGGTAATAATTCTCATGTCTCCAACACGGATACCGAAGATAGTGATGAGCCTAAAGACGATGATATTCTTGGCCTCATCAACCACATTAAAATTCAAAAGTTTTTTATCAAAATAAAAATTGTTATTAATGATTTTACTCTTGAAACTACTGCTTTGTTCGATACAGGAGCAGATTCCAATTGCATCTTAGAGGGCCTTATCCCTACTAAGTATTTTGAAAAGACCTCTGAACGTCTTAGCACTGCTAATGGTTCTAGGTTAAAAATCAATTACAAATTATCTTCTGCAATTATTGAGAACGCAGGTTTCAAAATCAATACCCCTTTTCTTCTTGTCAAAGACTTAAAAAACAAGGTGATCTTAGGGACACCCTTTATAAGGTCTCTCTTCCCTTTTCAAATCACTAAAGATGGTATAATTGCCCAGCACTTGGGACAACCTATCATCTTTAATTTCTTGAGAAAACCTTTGGTTAGGGATTTGAACTTTATTTCTTACAAAGAAAATCAGATCAATTTCCTTAAAGAAGAATTTTCTTTTA
Organism: Astragalus membranaceus; assembly: GCA_039519185.1. Lineage (NCBI taxonomy): Eukaryota > Viridiplantae > Streptophyta > Magnoliopsida > Fabales > Fabaceae > Astragalus > Astragalus membranaceus. Next base: position 73,711,882 of record CM076854.1, on the reverse strand, counting down.
AATTTATTGACCATCAATTACTCAGAAGAGAAAACCAACTTAAAGTCAAAGGAATCCTAGAACAAATCCAAACCACCATTTGTTCTGACCTTCCTAATGCTTTTTGGGAAAGGAAGCATCACATAGTTGATCTTCCTTACGAAAAGGATTTCCATGACAGACAAATCCCTACCAAAGCCAGACCTATTCAAATGAACCAAGATCTCCTCCTTATGTGCCAGAAGGAAATCAAGGATCTCTTGGATAAAAATCTTATTCGCAAAAGTAAAAGTCCCTGGTCTTGTTCTGCCTTTTATGTCAACAAACAGGCTGAGATCGAAAGAGGAACCCCTAGGTTGGTCATCAATTACAAACCCCTCAATCAAGCTCTTTGTTGGATCAGATATCCTATCCCCAACAAGAAGGATCTCCTAAAGAGACTCCATGATGCAAAGATCTTTTCAAAATTTGATATGAAATCTGGTTTCTGGCAAATCCAGATAAAAGAAGAGGACAGGTATAAAACTGCTTTCACTGTCCCCTTTGGTCAATATGAATGGAACGTCATGCCTTTTGGCCTAAAAAACGCTCCTTCTGAATTCCAGAGGATCATGAATGACATCTTCAATAATTATGCAAATTTTGCAATTGTCTACATTGATGATGTCCTGATTTACTCTCAATCTTTTGAACAGCATGTCAAACACATTAGCACTTTCATTTCCATAATCAAAAAAAATGGCCTTGCTGTCTCAAAAACTAAGATCAATCTTTTTCAGACAAAAGTTAGGTTTCTTGGTCATAACATCCATCAAGGAACTATTATCCCAATCAGTAGGGCTATTGAGTTCTCTGATAAGTTTCCTAACCAAATTATTGACAAAACTCAACTTCAGAGATTCCTAGGATGCCTCAATTATGTCTCAGATTTCTTCCCACAACTTAGCAATCTCACCAAACCTCTCCATGATCGTCTAAAAAAGGATCCTCCTCCTTGGACAGACATTCATACCAATGTTGTCAAACAGATCAAATCCCAGGTTAAAGAACTTCCCTTGTCTTTACCTTCCCAACCCAGAGGCCTTTAAAATTGTTGAAACTGATGCCTCTGACATTGGTTACGGTGGTATTTTAAAACAAAGAATCGCTGGGAAAGAACAAGTTATAGCCTTCACTTCTAAACACTGGAATCCTGCCCAGCAGAATTATTCCACTGTCAAAAAGGAAGTCTTAGCAATTGTTCTATCTATTTCAAAATTCCAATCTGATTTATTAAATCAAAAGTTCCTTGTTCGTATTGATTGCAAATCTGCAAAGGATATCTTACAAAAGGATGTAAAAAATCTTGCATCAAAGCAAATTTTTGCTAGATGGCAAGCTATCTTAAGCATTTTTGATTTTGACATTGAATATCTCAAAGGTTCTGATAATGCTCTCCCTGATTACCTCACTCGTGAATATTTACAGGGAAGTAGTTAGTTCATCCTTAAAGAAATTTAAATCTTTTCAAAATTGTGTCCTTGAGCAAGACAAGTGTATCACCTTCGGTGAGAAAAACTGCTCATTTACCCTAGAACATGGTAAATGTAATGTCAGCAATGGCATGAAAAACTGTTCTTTCAACACCCTGGAATATGGTGATAGTAATACCATTTATGGTATGAAAAACTATTCCTCCACCCTTGGACACGGTGATTGTAGTGCTTACCAAAGCATGAAAAACTGTTCAAATTTTATTAATCATTTTGATAACTTCGTTGCAGGTTTATTTTCCTCTGCAGGTGAAAATCCTTCCTTGACAATAAGACTTGGTGGAATGCACATCATTATCCACCATCAATGGCACTATGTTGTTTATTATTGTTTTTCCCCCTTAATTAGTGGATGGCGCATTTCTCCTAAGTGGACCTCCTTGTCCCCCACTATAAAGAATCCAATCCTTCAATTTTGTGAAGTTTTGCGCACAGTTCCTTCCCCTTTTATCCGTTGTGTTAACAGTACCGGTTACTTTAGTGCACAGTACCGGTCACAAGCTTTGGATGCCAAACAGTGCCGGTTACCTCTTTTATCTATTTAAGCGTGGTTAGGCTTCTGTTAGAGGACACGCTTCACCTTACGCTTCAATTACAATTCTCCCTCTAGTTTAGTGAGAAGTCAGAGCAACTTGTAAGCTCTCTTCTTCTTCTTCAATCTCTTCTGCAATCTTGTAAGATCTTCTTCAATCTTCAATCTTGTAACTCATAGACAGTTTACTGTCTTGTATGGAAGGCTTTGCCTCCTAATTTATGTTATTTTGATTCTGCACTTCAATTTCATTTCTTGTGTTAGCATTCCGCATGCTCCCTACTTCCCCTCTGTCTCTTTAATTTCTTTTATCTTCTGATTCCGATCCCCTCTTGGTATCAGAGCCAGATGGTGGAAGTAGGAATGTAGATATTAACTTTGAACTGTTGATTACTACTCTGGTTATGCTTTTAATTTAACCATACACTTGTTCATACTCATATTTGCCATAAATGGATATTAATTCTAAATTAACTTAATTTAAAGGTTATACTACTAGTGTACCCTTTGACTATAGCTAAATGCCGCAAGCGTACGTCAATACAGGCGTCTGGCAAGGGCAATTGAAATGTGCCGTATTTATCCGCCTCGATCGGATAATCCTATAGTCAACCAGTCCACTATTTTATAACTATTTAAAAATGAACGTAATAATATTTGAATAATTTAATTATTCATCTATGTTTATATTTTGCAGTAAATACTTGTGTTCTCAGTACTATTATTGTAATATACTGCAGTAAATTATACTAAGATACACTTTTAAGTTCTTTGTTATACCTTTGCACTTAAAATGTTTATGATCAAAATACTTCTAAAGCTTTTCAAAAGAAAATTTTATATACTCCAAGGACCGTAGAATATTAGTAAGGATATCTGGGTACCTCATTAGCGACGTAAATGGTAGCGAAGTACGTAAGACCCTGCAGGTTGACTGGGCAGTCATATACCATAATTTGAGGTTTATTATCCTAAAGTATTCTAATCCTAAACGGAGAAAAATATTTCGAAAATACTTTATTTTTGGTCATATACATGTTTGAAGCAAGGAATAACTTAGGCTTTGAGTGTTTAAATCTGGTTTAATATACTTCAGTATTTACTTTAATTTTCTATGAACTACGGTAACCTCTACTCCAAAATATGAAATAGAAAATAATTTTATTATCCAAGCTTTGATATCCGGCAACATGGCATTATGAACTGAGTTTTTGACAAAACATGGTTAACCTAAACGGCATTTCCCAGATGGTAAGTAACTAGTTCAGTTTTAATACTTATATTTCTGCAAGTAACCAGATGAAGGCAATGATACTTACGGGTGAGGAATACCTTACATCTTTCCTAAACAAAAGCTTTTTTCCTCACCACTATGTCTTCTACACCCTCTTCTCCTCCTACCTCTGTAATATCATCCACTGGTAGTAACATTTGCCAGAATCAATCTGTTCATAACCACAATCGAGATCTTGAAAAGGATCTTACCAATCAGGAAGTAACTTCCCCCAATTTTACCATAGACAAAAAATCCCTTAAAAAGGACTTTTACTCTGAGGAATGGTCTCCTCATAGAGAATGGTTCCTCCAAAATTTTGAAGGTAATAAAGGGTACCTTGTCCAAATGAAATATTATAGGTTCCTCAAAAGAGTCAAATACAATATCCCCTTCTTCCACTGGTTTCGTGCCTACGCCATAGTCAAAGATATGGATTATCCCTTTCGTAATGACCATGACGAGCCCAAAACCAATACTATTTGGCACCTCAAAGATGGCCAAATGGTCCAATCTGAATTACCCCCCAAAATACCCTTTGCTCTTAATAGCAAAGACCAAGCTACCCCTGTCATGGCCGCCCCTTTCAAAACCAAAATAGATGGGGAACCTGTCACAGCCAAAGACATCAAAGATCTTATGGAACAATCCAATTACACGAACAAATACCTCCAAGCCTTAGGAGATTCTAGCAGAAGCAAAGGCAAGGAAGTTAATGACAAACCAGAGTCATCTTCTTCCTCTAAAAAGATTGAGAAACCTCTCTTCAAACCTTACAGAATCTCAAAAACTTTTAAAGGATCCCAAAGCAATAGCTCCAAAAGCCAAGTCAAAATAGAAGTTGACAATGCCAACGATGAGTTTCTAGCTAAAGTCAAAGAACAAATAGCTCTTCTCAAGACTACTATCCCTGAAACACCTTCTCCTGGCACCCCTCCTCCTAAAAGTGTCAGGACCATCAACATGATTGATGAGACCTCTTCTGATCACTCCGAAAGTATCAAAGATGGTATCAGTCCTGTTATCTACAACCCAAACAACCAGTGGCGTAAAGAAACCAAACTTTACTATCCCAGAGCCACAGCCCCTGATCTCCTCCTAGAGGAAAAGGAAACCAATATCAAGAGCTTTAGTGCTAACAACGTCTATGAGTGGAACATAGACGGAGAAAATGAATATGGCATAACCAAAATTTTACAAAATATGACCATGGTAGCTACTGCCTATGAAACTGCCAACAATTGCCCTGAAGCTTTGATCGTAGAAATCCTCATCTCAGGTTTCTGTGGTCAGCTCAAAGGTTGGTGGGATAACTACCTCACCGAAGACTGCAAACAGTCTATCACCACAGCAGTCAAAAGAGAACCCAATGGCGAACCCATCCTTGACGGTGATACCCATATCCCTGATTCCGTCAACACCCTTATCTTCACCATTGCCCAACATTTCATCGGAGATCCCTCTCTCATAAAAGACAGATCTGCCGAATTATTGTCAAACCTTAGGTGCAAAACCTTGGGTGATTTCAGATGGTACAAAGACACGTTCCTAACTAGGGTTTACACTAGGGAGGACAGTCAACAAGCCTTCTGGAAGGAAAAGTTTCTTGCTGGTCTTCCAAAATCTTTGGGAGATAAAGTCAGGGATAAACTCCGTAGCCATAACCCCGATGGTAACATCCCCTATCAGCAACTAAGCTATGGACAGCTTGTTGCTATTATCCAAAGAGTAGCCCTAAAAATTTGTCAGGATGACAAAATCCAACGCCAGCTATCTAAAGAAAAGGCTCAGAATCGCAGAGATCTTGGAACTTTCTGCGAGCAATTTGGCCTCCCCTGTGCGGAGAAGGCCAGAGCCAAAGCCAAACATAAAACTAGCAAGCTCCTACCCAGACCTGACTACTACAAAGAAAGGCATTTGAGAAAACCCAGGCCTAGACCTACCAATCAAAATATCAAGAATCATTATGAAAATAATGATAAGACCAAAAAACCTATTATTTGTTACAATTGTGGCAAGCCGGGACATTACAGCAAAAATTGCAAAGTAGTAGGGAAACTCAAAGCCCTAAATCTTGGCTCCGACATCGAAGACAAGATTAACAATATGTTAAACCAATCTTCTGAAAGTTCATCTGACCATCCTTTAGAAAACCTGAACCAAATCCAGGATGATGACCTGACAGATTCCTCCAGCGATTCCTCTAAACAGATCAATGTCCTCACCCAAGATCATGACCTACTCCTCGAGGCCATAAACGCCATTTCCGATCAACACGAAAGGAAGAGTTATCTTGACAAGCTTATGGCTTCCATTGAGGCAAAACCTCCCCCTGAGATAAAACCTCCTAGAAATCCCCTTGTAACCAATAAGTTTAATCTCAAAGATACCCTCAAGAGGCTAGAAAACGCCAGCATCAAACCTACCACTATCCAAGATCTTCAAGCTGAAATTAACTTCTTGAAACACGAAGTTAGAGATCTAAAAGGTAAGCATGCTGATCACCAGCTTATCATTAACCAATGGAAGGACCATGGTAATAATTCTCATGTCTCCAACACGGATACCGAAGATAGTGATGAGCCTAAAGACGATGATATTCTTGGCCTCATCAACCACATTAAAATTCAAAAGTTTTTTATCAAAATAAAAATTGTTATTAATGATTTTACTCTTGAAACTACTGCTTTGTTCGATACGGGAGCAGATTCCAATTGCATCTTAGAGGGCCTTATCCCTACTAAGTATTTTGAAAAGACCTCTGAACGTCTTAGCACTGCTAATGGTTCTAGGTTAAAAATCAATTACAAATTATCTTCTGCAATTATTGAAAACGCAGGTTTCAAAATCAATACCCCTTTTCTTCTTGTCAAAGACTTAAAAAACAAGGTGATCTTAGGGACACCCTTCATAAGGTCTCTCTTCCCTTTTCAAATCACTAAAGATGGTATAATTGCCCAGCACTTGGGACAACCTATCATCTTTAATTTCTTGAGAAAACCTTTGGTTAGGGATTTGAACTTTATTTCTTACAAAGAAAATCAGATCAATTTCCTTAAAGAAGAATTTTCTTTTAAATTTATTGACCATCAATTACTCAGAAGAGAAAACCAACTTAAAGTCAAAGGAATCCTAGAACAAATCCAAACCACCATTTGTTCTGACCTTCCTAATGCTTTTTGGGAAAGGAAGCATCACATAGTTGATCTTCCTTACGAAAAGGATTTCCATGACAGACAAATCCCTACCAAAGCCAGACCTATTCAAATGAACCAAGATCTCCTCCTTATGTGCCAGAAGGAAATCAAGGATCTCTTGGATAAAAATCTTATTCGCAAAAGTAAAAGTCCCTGGTCTTGTTCTGCCTTTTATGTCAACAAACAGGCTGAGATCGAAAGAGGAACCCCTAGGTTGGTCATCAATTACAAACCCCTCAATCAAGCTCTTTGTTGGATCAGATATCCTATCCCCAACAAGAAGGATCTCCTAAAGAGACTCCATGATGCAAAGATCTTTTCAAAATTTGATATGAAATCTGGTTTCTGGCAAATCCAGATAAAAGAAGAGGACAGGTATAAAACTGCTTTCACTGTCCCCTTTGGTCAATATGAATGGAACGTCATGCCTTTTGGCCTAAAAAACGCTCCTTCTGAATTCCAGAGGATCATGAATGACATTTTCAATAATTATGCAAATTTTGCAATTGTCTACATTGATGATGTCTTGATTTACTCTCAATCTTTTGAACAGCATGTCAAACACATTAGCACTTTCATTTCCATAATCAAAAAAAATGGCCTTGCTGTCTCAAAAACTAAGATCAATCTTTTTCAGACAAAAGTTAGGTTTCTTGGTCATAACATCCATCAAGGAACTATTATCCCAATCAGTAGGGCTATTGAGTTCTCTGATAAGTTTCCTAACCAAATTATTGACAAAACTCAACTTCAGAGATTCCTAGGATGCCTCAATTATGTCTCAGATTTCTTCTCACAACTTAGCAATCTCACCAAACCTCTCCATGATCGTCTAAAAAAGGATCCTCCTCCTTGGACAGACATTCATACCAATGTTGTCAAACAGATCAAATCCCAGGTTAAAGAACTCCCTTGTCTTTACCTTCCCAACCCAGAGGCCTTTAAAATTGTTGAAACTGATGCCTCTGACATTGGTTACGGTGGTATTTTAAAACAAAGAATCTCTGGGAAAGAACAAGTTATAACCTTCACTTCTAAACACTGGAATCCTGCCCAGCAGAATTATTCCACTGTCAAAAAGGAAGTCTTAGCAATTGTTCTATCTATTTCAAAATTCCAATCTGATTTATTAAATCAAAAGTTCCTTGTTCGTATTGATTGCAAATCTGCAAAGGATATCTTACAAAAGGATGTAAAAAATCTTGCATCAAAGCAAATTTTTGCTAGATGGCAGGCTATCTTAAGCATTTTTGATTTTGACATTGAATATCTCAAAGGTTCTGATAATGCTCTCCCTGATTACCTCACTCGTGAATATTTACAGGGAAGTAGTTAGTTCATCCTTAAAGAAATTTAAATCTTTTCAAAATTGTGTCCTTGAGCAAGACAAGTGTATCACCTTCGGTGAGAAAAACTGCTCATTTACCCTAGAACATGGTAACTGTAATGTCAGCAATGGCATGAAAAACTGTTCTTTCAACACCCTGGAATATGGTGATAGTAATACCATTTATGGTATGAAAAACTATTCCTCCACCCTTGGACACGGTGATTGTAGTGCTTACCAAAGCATGAAAAACTGTTCAAATTTTATTTAATCATTTTGATACCTTCGTTGCAGGTTTATTTTCCTCTGCAGGTGAAAATCCTTCCTTGACAATAAGACTTGGTGGAATGCACATCATTATCCACCATCAATGGCACTATGTTGTTTATTATTGTTTTCCCCCTTAATTAGTGGATGGCGCATTTCTCCTAAGTGGACCTCCTTGTCCCCCACTATAAAGAATCCAATCCTTCAATTTTGTGAAGTTTTGCGCACAGTTCCTTCCCCTTTTATCCGTTGTGTTAACAGTACCGGTTACTTTAGTGCACAGTACCGGTCACAAGCTTTGGATGCCAAACAGTGCCGGTTACCTCTTTTATCTATTTAAGCGTGGTTAGGCTTCTGTTAGAGGACACGCTTCACCTTACGCTTCAATTACAATTCTCTCTCTAGTTTAGTGAGAAGTCAGAGCAACTTGTAAGCTCTCTTCTTCTTCTTCTTCAATCTCTTCTGCAATCTTGTAAGATCTTCTTCAATCTTCAATCTTGTAACTCATAGACAGTTTACTGTCTTGTATGGAAGGCTTTGCCTCCTAATTTATGTTATTTTGATTCTGCACTTCAATTTCATTTCTTGTTTTAGCATTCCGCATGCTACCTACTTCCCCTCTGTCTCTTTAATTTATATTATCTTCTGATTCCGATCCCCTCTTGGTATCAGAGCAGGGTTTTCTAAATGATTGACATAACCATTTACAAGTTTTGCTGCTGGTTCTGGGATCAAGATTCAGGGTTTTAAGATAATTTTGGATATTATCATACCTGCTGGGCTTGTTACCCTTACAGTAGGTAATGATATTGGCTTTGGTATTAAGATCTATCTTAAGGGCTTTTAGCTTCCTAATGATCTGACAAGTTCTGCTTTTGTGACCAATTTTGTCACAGATAAAGCAAGTGGTAGTTTTCCTGGGTTTAACCCTTTGCTTTTTAGGCGATTGGTTGGTAGCCTGGGTAACAATCAACAGTTCAAAGTTAATATATATATATATATATATATATATATATATATATATATATATATATATATATTAATGAGTTTTAAATGTTTATTTTAACCTTGTTTATATGTTTGTTTGTTTAAATGTATATGTCTAGATACAGATATGGCATCTCATGACTCAGGATCTGATCGCGATGACGGCGCATATGTTCCTCCACCTGTCGATGCCGCCAGCACTAGCAGGCGGAAGAGATCTACTCGCCTAGGGCGCCGTGTTCGGCCTGCCCGTGTTGTTGTTACTGTTGGCAGATATTTGCCACCACCTGTGTCTGAGGATGGTGCTAGTACTAGTACTGTAGGGGACTCATCGATTCCTGAGGGCTTAGCCCCGACACATGTTGATGCGGATGGGATACGCACATTCGTTGATGGGACTGATGTGGTGAGGTGTACACCTGATGGGCGTATCAAGTAACGCCCAAATATTTAATTAAATATTTGGGTATCCATTTATTCATTTATTTATTTCAGTTGGTGTAATTATATTAGCATTTGATTAAGAGGTGTATAATTGGATATTAGGAGATGGTGTTAGTGATCGGGCTTAAGCTGGAGGAAAGCCCGTGATCGATATCCATGAGTTGGGCGCTTAGTCATATGAGGGTTAGGGTTTGGCTTGTCAATAGCGCAAACCCTAAGAGAAAAGAAAGAGAGGTCGCGAATAGAAGAGAGGAGAGGAGAAGAGGATTCGGCGCACATCCAAGAGAGAAGAAGAGGAGGATTTCGCGAGTTCAAGGAGAAGAGAGGAGCTGTGTTGCTGAGGTTATTGTTGGTGACTTGATCAAGAGGATTAGTGTTCTCCTACTATAAGGTAAGAGTGGGGTTCTTCCTTATAATAGGGTTTTATGATGGGGTTATGTGGGAATAGGTCCTATGATACCTCTTGCTTGATTTTGATGTTTGGTTTGATGATAGATGAATCATGACTATGTTGATTGAAATATTGGCTCGTTGGTGATTGTTGTAACTCTAAAAATTGGTGTTCATTGTTGTTATCACAGATTGCATGCTAAGTGTTCAATTAATTGTTGTTTGGTGTTGTGATTGGCAATTCATGATAATTGACATTGGTGGTTAAGAATTGGTGATTTAAATTGGTGAAATAACGAAAATATTGACCCCTAGGGCGCCATGGGCGCCATTGTCCTAGTTGCTATTTTTGGAGCCCTGGCGCTGGGCGCTGTGTTGCTGTTTCTGGCGCCCTGTGTGTGGGCGCCGTGTGCCATGTCTGGTCGTGTTGCGTTTTGTGTCTCTGCGGCAGAAAACGGCGCCCTGTGCCTGGGCGCCACATCCTGTGTGTTGCGTTTTTCTGCGTGTTGCTGTTTTAGGCGCCCTGCTGCTGGGCGTCGTGTCTGGTGTGTGTTCCGTGTTGTGTTGCATTGCTGTGTCGTGTCCTGAGTTGCCTGGGCGCCAATTCCTGTGCCATGTTGCGTTTCTGTTGTGTTCTGGGCTGTCTGGGCACCAAGGGCGCCATTTCCTGCAGTGTTGCCTGTTGTGTTGCTGCCTGTGCTAGGCGCCCTGCTCCTGGGCGCCAGCTTCTGCTGTGTTGTGTTTGTTGCTAGGCGCCCTGCTCCTGGGCGCCAATTTTCTGTGTTGCTGTTTCCTGCTAGGCGCCCTGCCCCTGGGCGCCATTTCCTGCACTATTTGGTTTTGCTGTCACTGTTTTAGTGTCACTTTTTCTGATTTTGTTTTCAACATATCTTTTGACTCGAGAGTCCGATCGAGACGTTTCAAAATGTTTTGGAAAGCGTATTCAGAGGCCTAGCTGAATATTCTAATTTGAGGCAAAGTAACCTATTTTTCTGGAAATTGTTAGCCATTGGCTTAGCCGTTAAATGTTGCCGTTTTTGGAAAAAGAAAATTTGTCGCATCTCAAATAATTTGGAAAAATTGTCGTCGTCCCAATATTTTGGAAAATTGTTGTCATCTTGGTGTCGTGGTGCTGTTTGAGCTAGGTGTGAAGGCTCAAACCTTGGTGTTGTTGGAGCTAGGTGTGAAGGCTCCAAATCTTAGTGTTCCGTTGTTTCGGGTAGTTTGGTGTTTCGGTGTCGTTGGGCTAGGTGTGAAAGCCCAATTTTGGTGATATTCGGTGATTGATTTTTGGTGTGTCACATTGTGACTAATTTTTGAGGATTGTCTGTGTGCATTCATGGTGTCGCATAATACATACCATTTATTTCGGTGAAGGCGTTTGGTCTTGGAGCTGGGTGTGAAAGCTCAATTTTTCTAAAATTAGTGAGCCGGGTGTGAAAGCTCAATTTTTCTAAATTGGTGAGCCGGGTGTGAAAGCTCTCAATGTTGGTGACGCCTCTATTTACAGGAAAAACTTTCGGTGATTTGGTACCACTACATGCATATGCCCGTTGGTGTGGGTTGCATTCATGCATTATCATGACATTTGGTGACTGATTGTGGTGTTTACAAATTGACGTGTGTTTATCATTCGATGTGTGTAGTGGAGTGGTAGCTATAGTTGTCATATTCTAGCATATTTCCTATCATTTTACGCTATTATATTGAAGATATCTCACCCCTTCTGTTTGAATGTTACCCCTATGCGGTAACGTGCAGGTGATTGCGAGTGAAGGCTTTGCTACCTTCGCTAGTCCGAGTCGGTGTCCTTTGCTTTGATATATAACACTCAAGGGGGGGAAACGAACCTAGACTTTGGCTGTTGCATTTTATTTATTTGAAGTCCATTCAGGACGTTATGATTTTATGTTTTGAAGTCCATTGCTGTGTCGTGTCCTGAGTTGCCTGGGCGCCAATGGCGCCAATTCCTGTGCCAATTTTCTGTGTTGCTGTTTCCTGCTAGGCGCCCTGCCCCTGGGCGCCATTTCCTGCACTATTTGGTTTTGCTGTCACTGTTTTACTGTCACTGTTACTGATTTTGTTATCAACATATCTTTTGACTCGGGAGTCCGATCGAGACGTTTCAAAATGTTTTGGAAAGCCTATTCAGAGGCCTAGCTGAATATTCTAATTTGAGGCAAAGTAATCTATTTTTCTGGAAATTGTTAGCCATTGGCTTAGCCGTTAAATGTTGCCGTTTTTGGAAAAAGAAAATTTGTCGCATCTCAAATAATTTGGAAAAATTGTCGTCGTCCCAATATTTTGGAAAATTGTTGTCATCTTGGTGTCGTGGTGCTGTTTGAGCTAGGTGTGAAGGCTCAAACCTTGGTGTTGTTGGAGCTAGGTGTGAAGGCTCCAAATCTTAGTGTTCCGTTGTTTCGGGTAGTTTGGTGTTTCGGTGTCGTTGGGCTAGGTGTGAAAGCCCAATTTTGGTGATATTCGGTGATTGATTTTTGGTGTGTCACATTGTGACTAATTTTTGAGGATTGTCTGTGTGCATTCATGGTGTCGCATACAGCATACCATTTATTTCGGTGAAGACCTTTGGTCTTGGAGCTGGGTGTGAAAGCTCAATTTTTCTAAAATTAGTGAGCCGGGTGTGAAAGCTCAATTTTTCTAAATTGGTGAGCCGGGTGTGAAAGCTCTCAATGTTGGTGACGCCTCTATTTACAGGCAAAACTTTCGGTGATTTGGTACAACATGCATATGCCCGTTGGTGTGGGTTGCATTCATGCATTATCATGACATTTGGTGACTGATTGTGGTGTTTACAAATTGACGTGTGTTTATAATTTGATGTGTGTAGTGGAGTGGTAGCTATAGTTGTCATATTCTAGCATATTTCCTATCATTTTACGCTATTATATTGAAGATATCTCACCCCTTCTGTTTGAATGTTACCCCTATGCGATAACGTGCAGGTGATTGCGAGTGAAGGCTTTGCTACCTTCGCTAGTCTGAGTCGGTGTCCTTTGCTTTGATATGTAACACTCAGGGGGGGGGGGGAAACGAACCTAGACTTTGGCTGTTGCATTTTATTTATTTGAAGTCCATTCAGGACGTTATGATTTTATGTTTTGAAACTTATTTCTATTCCGCTGCGTGGTTATGTATTTTTGACAAAGTGTTATATATCGTATGTGACGTTTTGGTTATCGATGAATGTGTGACATCTCTTTTCGAAGTATGGAATAATGAATTTTTTTTGTAACTCTGATTTTATTAAATAATTACCGGGTAGAAAAGGGGTGTTACATTAGTGGTATCAGAGCCAAAGTTCGGTCTGTCCGGCAAAGTTGTCCAGTCGTAGTGTCAATTGACAATGGTGTGTTGTCAATTATATCTAACTGTTGTTTGTTTTGTAGCAAGTGAGTTGAAATGGCTGGGAGGAACGATGCTGCAATTGCTGCTGCTCTAGCTGCTATGGCGCAGGCTATGGAGAATCAACAGAATGCTGGTGAGAATGCTGGGTCTCGAAGTTTGGCTACCTTTCAGAGAGAGAATCCGCCTACCTTCAAGGGCAAGTATGATCCCGATGGTGCTTTAGCTTGGTCGAAAGAAATAGAGAGGATTTTTCGAGTGATGGATTGTACTCCAGCACAGAAGGTCCGCTATGGTACGCATATGCTAGCTGAGGAAGCTGATGATTGGTGGTTAGAGGCGAGGCAGAGGTTGGAGACAACTAATGAAGAGATTACCTGGGGAGTGTTCAGCAGAGAGTTTAACCGTAAGTATTATCCGGAAGATGTCCGAGGGAAGAAAGAGATTGAGTTTCTGGAGCTGAAACAAGGGAGTATGTCCGTATCGGAGTATGCCGCTAAGTTCGTGGAGCTAGCAAAGTTCTATCCGCATTACACTGGAGCTACTGCTGAGTTTTCCAAGTGTATCAAGTTCGAGAATGGTTTGAAGCCCGAGATCAAGAAAGCAATCGGATATCAGACGATCCGTGTCTTTGCTGACTTGATTGATAGTTGCAAAATTTTTGAGGAGGATAGTAATGCCCACTACAAGATTGTGAACGATAAGAGGAGCAAGTTTCAAGGCCGTAGTAAGCCGTATGAGGTCCCTGCGGGCAAAGGTAAGCAGAGAGCTGGTGCTGGCAAGAGGACTAGTGGGGGAGATGCCCCTGCTAGCATTGTGTGTTTTAAGTGTGGCAAGCCTGGCCACAAGAGTGTCATGTGCAGAAGTGACGTGAAGAGGTGTTTCAAGTGCGGTAAGGACGGCCATGTGGTGGCCGAATGTGAGAGCAAGGTAGTGGTCTGCTACAACTGTGGTGAAGAGGGGCACATTAGTACTCAGTGTCCGAAGCCGAAGAAAGAAAGGTCGATTGGAAAGGTGTTCGCTTTGGCAGGTGAAGAACCTACTGAAGATGATGGACTTATTAGAGGTACGTGCTTCATTAATGGTACTCCTTTAAAATCTATCATTGATACTGGTGCTACTCATTGCTTTATTGCTGTTAATTGTTGTAAGAGGTTGAAGCTTGCATTGTCTGCTATGAATGGAGAGATGGTTGTCGACACTCCAGCTAAGGGGTCGGTAACCACTTCTCTGGTATGTTCTCAGTGTCCCGTGTCGATCTTCGACCGAGACTTTGTTGTGGATTTTGTTTGTTTGCCGCTGAATGGATTAGATGTAATTTTGGGCATGAACTGGTTGGAGCATAACCATGTTCGCATTGATTGTCGTCGCAAGTCTGTGAGCTTTGGAGAGGAAGAGTCTGGTTTGTTATCTGCTAGTCAGTTGCGGAAGTTAGCGAAGGAGGGAGTTCAGTTATTCTCATTGATGGCATCGCTGTCCGTAGAGAATCAAGTTATCATCGAAGGAATGCGAGTGGTGCGCGAATTTCCTGAAGTCTTTCCTGATGAGATCCCTAGTGTACCGCCTGAGAGGGAAGTGGAGTTTTCTATTGATCTTGTACCTGGTACGAGGCCCGTGTCTATGGCACCGTACAGGATGTCTGCATCAGAATTGTCTGAGTTGAAGAAGCAACTTGAAGATCTGCTTGAGAAGAAGTTTATTAGGCCGAGTGTATCGCCGTGGGGAGCTCCTGTGTTGCTGGTGAAGAAGAAGGATCGAAGCATGAGGTTGTGTGTTGATTATAGGCAGCTGAATAAGGTGACCATTAAGAACAAGTATCCACTGCCGAGGATAGACGATTTGATGGATCAGTTAGTGAGTGCTCGAGTGTTCAGCAAGATTGATTTGAGATCAGGTTATCATCAGATCAAGGTGAAGGATGGAGATGTTCAGAAGACTGCTTTCAGGACGCGGTAAGGGCATTATGAGTATTCGGTGATGCCGTTCGGTGTCACTAACGCGCCGGGTGTATTTATGGAGTACATGAATCGTATATTCCATACTTACTTGGATCGGTTCGTGGTTGTGTTCATTGACGACATCCTGATTTATTCGAAGTCGGAGGAAGAGCATGCGGAGCATTTGAGATTAGTATTGGAGATCCTGAGAGAGAAGAGGCTGTATGCAAAGTTGTCTAAGTGTGAATTCTGGTTGTCAGAAGTGAGTTTCCTGGGTCATATCATTTCTGGTAGTGGTATTGCTGTGGATCCGTCTAAGGTTGATGCCGTGATGCAGTGGGAGAGTCCGAAGTCGGCTACGGAGATTAGAAGCTTCTTAGGGTTGGCTGGTTACTACAGAAGGTTCATCGAAGGTTTTTCTAAGTTGGCCCTTCCGTTGACGCAGTTGACTTGTAAGGGTAAGGCTTTTGTGTGGGATGCTCGTTGTGAGGAAAGTTTCCTTGAGTTGAAGAAGAGATTGACGACGTCTCCTGTTTTGACGTTGCCAAATCCGGGAGAGCCGTTCGTGGTGTATTGTGATGCTTCGAAGATGGGTCTAGGTGGCGTGCTTATGCAAGATGGGAAGGTGATTGCTTATGCGTCGAGGCAGTTAAGGATTCATGAGAAGAATTATCCAACGCATGATTTGGAGTTGGCTGCAGTAGTCTTTGTGTTGAAGATTTGGAGGCGTTATTTGTATGGTTCCAGATTTGAGGTGTTCAGTGATCATAAGAGTTTGAAATATCTGTTTGACCAGAAGGAGCTGAATATGAGGCAGCGAAGGTGGTTGGAATTGTTGAAAGACTATGATTTCGGTTTGAACTATCATCCAGGCAAAGCTAATGTCGTGGCTGATGCTTTAAGTCGGAAGTCCTTGCATATGTCGGCAATGATGGCTAAGGAGTTAGAGTTGATTGAGGAATTCAGGGATTTGAGTTTGGTTTGTGAAGTGTCGCTTCAGAGTGTTAAGTTGGGTATGTTGAAGATTAATAATGAGTTCCTTGACAGTATCAGAGGAGCCCAGAAGTTGGATACCAAGTTGGTGGATTTGATGGTCGGGGATGATCGGTCTGAGGGTAGTGACTTTAAGTTGGATGCGCATGGTGTTTTGAGATTCCGTGATAGGATTTGTATTCCTGAAGACGCAGAGCTGAAGAGAGCAATTTTAGAAGAGGGTCATCGAAGTAAGTTGAGTATTCATCCCGGAGCGACAAAGATGTATCAAGACCTGAAGAAGTTGTTTTGGTGGCGTGGTATGAAGGGGGATGTAGCACAATTTGTGTATGCCTGTTTGACTTGCCAGAAGTCAAAGGTGGAGCATCAGAAGCCTGCTGGACTGATGCAACCGTTAGAAATTCCGGAGTGGAAATGGGATAGCATTTCGATGGATTTTGTGACGGGATTGCCTAGTACTGCGAGAGGGTATGATGCAATTTGGATGATTGTTGACAGGTTAACGAAATCGTCTCATTTTGTTCCTATCAACATCACATGTCCGGTGTCGAAGTTGGCAGAAGTGTATATTCGCGAGATTGTGAAGCTTCATGGAGTTCCAATGAGTATTGTTTCGGATGGAGATCCAAGGTTCACGTCAGATTTCTGGAAGAGTTTGCAAGAAAAGTTGGGGTCTAAGTTGAGGTTGAGTTCGGCATATCATCCTCAGACAGATGGTCAGTCAGAGAGGACAATTCAGTCATTAGAAGATTTGTTGAGGGCTTGTGTTTTGGAACAAGGAGGTTCGTGGGATTCCTACCTTCCACTGATAGAGTTCACGTATAACAATAGTTACCATTCTAGTATCGGGATGGCACCTTTTGAGGCATTGTATGGTTGGAAGTGTAGAACTCCGCTGTGTTGGTATGAGTCTGGAGAGAGTGTGGTGCTTGGACCGGAAATTGTTCGGGAGACAACGGAGAAGATAAAGTTGATCCGTGAGAAGATGAAGGCTTCGCAGAGTCGTCAGAAGAGTTATCACGACAAGAGGAGAAAAGATTTAGAGTTTCAGGAGGGTGAGCATGTATTTTTGAGAGTCACTCCAGTGAGCGGTGTTGGCCGTGCTTTGAAGTCGAAGAAGCTCAATCCTCGATTCATTGGTCCTTATCAGATTTTCGGGAGAGTTGGGAATGTGGCGTATAGAGTGGCTTTACCGCCAAACCTTTCGAATTTGCACGACGTGTTTCACGTGTCGCAGCTTCCGAAGTACATTTCGGATCCATCTCATGTGATCCACATGGATGATGTGGAGGTGCGGGATAATCTCACGGTGGAGACGATGCCTGTGCGGATTGAAGACCATGAGGTGAAGGTGTTAAGAGGCAAGGAAATTGCATTGGTGAAGGTGGTCTGGCTAGGAGCTGCCGGTGAGAGCATGACTTGGGAGTTGGAGAGTAAGATGCGGGAGTCCTATCCCGAGCTGTTTGATTCAGGTGAGTTTTCGAGGACGAAAACATTCTAAGTGGGGGAGAGTTGTAACGCCCAAATATTTAATTAAATTATTTAATTAAATATTTAGGTATCCATTTATTCATTTATTTATTTCAGTTGGTGTAATTATATTAGCATTTGATTAAGAGGTGTATAATTGGATATTAGGAGATGGTGTTAGTGATCGGGCTTAAGCTGGAGGAAAGCCCGTGATCCATATCCATGAGTTGGGCGCTTAGTCATATGAGGGTTAGGGTTTGGCTTGTCATTAGCGCAAACCCTAAGAGAAAAGAAAGAGAGGTCGCGAATAGAAGAGAGGAGAGGAGAAGAGGATTCAACGCACATCCAAGAGAGAAGAAGAGGAGGATTTCGCGAGTTCAAGGAGAAGAGAGGAGCTGTGTTGCTGAGGTTATTGTTGGTGACTTGATCAAGAGGATTAGTGTTCTCCTACTATAAGGTAAGAGTTCTTCCTTATAATAGGGTTTTATGATGGGGTTATGTGGGAATAGGTCCTATGATACCTCTTGCTTGATTTTGATGTTTGGTTTGATGATAGATGAATCATGACTATGTTGATTGAAATATTGGCTCGTTGGTGATTGTTGTAACTCTAAAAATTGGTGTTCATTGTTGTTATTACAGATTGCATGCTAAGTGTTCGATTAATTGTTGTTTGGTGTTGTGATTGGCAATTCATGATAATTGACATTGGTGGTTAAGAATTGGTGATTTAAATTGGTGAAATAACGAAAATATTGACCCCTAGGGCGCCATGGGCGCCATTGTCCTAGTTGCTGTTTTTGGAGCCCTGGCGCTGGGCGCTGTGTTGCTGTTTCTGGCGCCCTGTGTGTGGGCGCCGTGTGCCATGTCTGGTCGTGTTGCGTTTTGTGTCTCTGCGGCAGAAAACAGTGCCCTGCGCCTGGGCGCCACATCCTGTGTGTTGCGTTTTTCTGCGTGTTGCTGTTTTAGGCGCCCTGCTGCCGGGCGCCGTGTCTGGTGTGTGTTCCGTGTTGTGTTGCGTTGCTGTGTCGTGTCCTGAGTTGCCTGGGCGCCAAGGGCGCCAATTCCTGTGCCATGTTGCGTTTCTGTTGTGTTCTGGGCTGTCTGGGCGCCAAGGGCGCCATTTCCTGCAGTGTTGCCTGTTGTGTTGCTGCCTGTGCTAGGCGCCCTGCTCCTGGGCGCCAGCTTCTGCTGTGTTGTGTTTGTTGCTAGGCGCCCTGCTCCTGGGCGCCAGGTTCAGTTGTGCTGCTTGTTGCTAGGCGCCCTGCTCCTGGGCGCCAATTTTCTGTGTTGCTGTTTCTTGCTAGGCGCCCTGCCCCTGGGCGCCATTTCCTGCACTATTTGGTTTTGCTGTCACTGTTTTACTGTCACTGTTACTGATTTTGTTATCAACATATCTTTTGACTCGGGAGTCCGATCGAGACGTTTCAAAATGTTTTGGAAAGCCTATTCAGAGGCCTAGCTGAATATTCTAATTTGAGGCAAAGTAATCTATTTTTCTGGAAATTGTTAGCCATTGGCTTAGCCGTTAAATGTTGCCGTTTTTGGAAAAAGAAAATTTGTCGCATCTCAAATAATTTGGAAAAATTGTCGTCGTCCCAAAGGCTCCAAATCTTAGTGTTCCGTTGTTTCGGGTAGTTTGGTGTTTCGGTGTCGTTGGGCTAGGTGTGAAAGCCCAATTTTGGTGATATTCGGTGATTGATTTTTGGTGTGTCACATTGTGACTAATTTTTGAGGATTGTCTGTGTGCATTCATGGTGTCGCATAATACATACCATTTATTTCGGTGAAGGCCTTTGGTCTTGGAGCTGGGTGTGAAAGCTCAATTTTTCTAAAATTAGTGAGCCGGGTGTGAAAGCTCAATTTTTCTAAATTGGTGAGCCGGGTGTGAAAGCTCTCAATGTTGGTGACGCCTCTATTTACAGGCAAAACTTTCAGTGATTTGGTACCACATGCATATGCCCGTTGGTGTGGGTTGCATTCATGCATTATCATGACATTTGGTGACTGATTGTGGTGTTTACAAATTGACGTGTGTTTATCATTCGATGTGTGTAGTGGAGTGGTAGCTATAGTTGTCATATTCTAGCATATTTCCTATCATTTTACGCTATTATATTGAAGATATCTCACCCCTTCTGTTTGAATGTTACCCCTATGCGGTAACGTGCAGGTGATTGCGAGTGAAGGCTTTGCTACCTTCGCTAGTCCGAGTCGGTGTCCTTTGCTTTGATATATAACACTCAAGGGGGGGAAACGAACCTAGACTTTGGCTGTTGCATTTTATTTATTTGAAGTCCATTCAGGACGTTATGATTTTATGTTTTGAAACTTATTTCTATTCCGCTGCGTGGTTATGTATTTTTGACAAAGTGTTATATATCGTATGTGACGTTTTGGTTATCGATGAATGTGTGACATCTCTTTTCGAAGTATGGAATAATGAATTTTTTTGTAAGTTATTCTACGAAATAATTAATTTGGTATGTATTATGATCTTACTGACTTGATATTTGTCTTATAATTAACAACATTATTGTAAATTTCTTAAATAGGAAAAATGTACATGGTTACCAGGGGAGCAAGCCCAAGTTGAGAGAGTGTTCCATAAGAGATGTTCTCATCGCTATTCTGAATTGCTGCGGAGAGCACGCGATGTTGATAGAAAGCCATCTTATTTTGGAGACTCAACTTGGGCTGAGTTTAAGCTGTATTGGCAGACACCAGAATTTAAGGAGTATTGTGAGAAAGCCAAGAAGAACCGTGCTTCTGAAAAAGGTGGCTGCACACACACCGGGGGGAGTGTGAATACTGCAACGCATCACATGCGTATGGTAAATTTTTTACTTTATTACTTGATTAATTAATTATTTATAATAATTAACTAGTCATTTTCAATATGTGTATTAATTTAATTAATAATATATATATGTACATATATAGGTGGAGAGGGAACAAAGGCCAATCACTTTGCCTGAGTTGCATTGCCACATACATATGGTGGAGGAGACTGGTGAGTACGCTACAGATCGGGCGAGGCGTATTCAGGTAAAACTACGTACTTTTGCATTTATATTATATATTATTATTAATATATAATTAGTTATTTATTTGTTGGGTTATTTATTTCAGGAGAGCTTCCAGGGTGGGCTGGCTGAGTACCATCTGTCACATCAGAGCAGTGGGGCAGATATCGATCCTGTGGAGGAGGCTAGAATAGCTCGGGATATTTGGGAGAGAGCAGTTGGTCCCCAAAAGTCTAATCGTCTAGTAGGATCAGGTGGTATTGGACCGACTCCTTTTCGAACAAGCATTATTCCGAGTCTATCAGCTTCACATTCCGGATCCTCGACTGGTCGCCATTATGTTGCCAATGCTGGTGAGATGGATGTTGTTAGGCAATTGACGTAGCAACTGGGCGAGACTCAGCGTCAGTTTGTCGAGCAAAAGGAGCAAAGTGATCGGGAAGTGCAGACGCTTCGGGAGCAGGCTAGGGTAGCTGCGGAGCAGGCTAGGGTAGCTATGGAGCAGGCTAGGGTATCAGCTGATGTCTCAGCACTGGAGGCCATCCTCATCATCAGCATCCTACCCGCAGCCGCCGCAGCAGCATTACAGCGGTGCATTTCAGCAGTATGCACCCGAATATTCCCATCGGCAGTATGCACCCCAGTATCCCCAGCAGTATGGTGCACCTCAGTATTCCCAGCCATACCACCAGCAGGCCCAGGCGCCATTCCAGCCATACCTGCAGCAGCAGCATCAGTCACCCCGCCAGCCAAACCAGCAGCACCCCCAGGCGCCAGTCCAGCCACACCAGCAGCCTCAGCGCCAGTCACCCCGCCAGCTAAACCAGCCCCCCAGCAGCAGCAGTCACCCCACGAGGACATTGATCTTAATATTAGTATTGCATCGCTTTCTGCTATTCTTCAAGATGATACATATTATAATTTTGATGACATTGGCCCGCAGCCACCCCAGTAGCTTTAGATTATTTTATTTTTTTGTATGGATATTATATTTTTTGTATGGATATTTTTTTTGTGATGATATTTTACTGTTCTTTCCAATTTTTAATTTTTTAAATAGTAAATTAATTAATTATTGAATTTTATTTTTTTATCAATAAATAAAAATTTTAATAAAAAAATAAATTTTTTAATTAAAACGATTTTTTTTTTAAAAAATAATATTTATTTATTTTTTAAAAAAAAGGATTTTGCGGCTGATTTGTGTATTTTCCGGCGGAATTATTAATTATTTTTTTTTAATAAAAACGGTCTTTGCGGCGGATAATTTTCCGGCGGATTTATGGTCTTTGCGGCGGATAATTTGGAATCCGCCGGAAAGCGTTTGCTGCGACCTGGCTACCGGCGGCAAAAATCCGCCGCAAAGTCCAATTTTGCGGCAGAAATATGGCTTTTCCGGTGGATTTTGCCCGCCGCAAAATCCTGTTTTTCTTGTAGTGCAATATTGATCTATGTTTCAATGAGCTGCAGAATGATCCACGGTTTGCGCATCAAAGATGGAAAAGCTGCATATGTTTCCCGTTTTATGAGAACTTCTCGTCTTAAACAAGAAGAGTACTTTGGTGGCTCAAAATTTATGAAGGTACGAAAATAGTAAAAATATAGAAACTTAGTAAAGGATATACTAGTGTTAGAAATGTGTGTTTTATACTTGCAAACTGTGGCTTCTTGTATGTCATTTTCAGGTTGGAGATCTTAAGGGTCTACTTGGACTGTTAATGGTAACCATAGAAATTTTGAGAGCTAAATTGAAAGTAGTTGATGTTTCTGATGGAACTGGAACAGGTAACTTTTGCAGCGTAATCTTTTGTCAAATTCAGAATCATGGTAACTTATGCTGCCTATTATATGACTTGAAGAGCTGAAACTAACTTGTGTTGATACTCTAATGCTTACCAGCTAATACAGGTCTTGTGTTTCACCATGGGAAGCTTCTAGCACTCTCAGAAGTAGATAAACCTTGTGAATACAGCTGTACAGTTTCATTCTGTTTTATTACTTTTATAAAAGATATAAGTTTGTTGATAGGTCGCAAGTATACAGTTCTATCGCGTAGTAAAAATATCGATCCACAGAGAGTTATATGTGATTACCAATCTAGTTTCTAGTGATGATTAGCTTAAACAGAATGATTTGGTAAAAATTGGTTTGATTTTAAATTTGAATAAAAAGTGCCCCCGGATTATGGTTAAATCACAATGACGGAAAATAACCCTTTAACTATCCCCTATCTTATTATTAAGTTTGTTTTTAAGGACAAGACATTCTTTTGGTGTAATTCAAGTTTCCTTTCGTAATACAAGAACGTGTCTCGAAACAATGATCAAGCCTATTCTCATGGTTGATCATTGCCGAAACCCATTAAGTACCGCCTTATTGTCCTAAGGTTATCACCGCTATTCTCATGCTTTGATATGCCTTGTCTAATTTCATTTGTTCCAATGTCAAGCTTCACCTTTCGGTCCTTCACTTGACATTTGAGTTATACAATTTGCTTGACAATTTGCTTGACGAAATTAGATTAAAATCCAATTTTAAATAAAATAGGGTTTAGTCTTGGAGTTTATTTAGGGACCCATCATTGGATTGTTTCCCATAATCCCAAGACTAAAGAAGTCTACTCACTCATGATCATAGTAGACAAAGGGGTAGAAGAGAATGACATAATTTAAATGGCATAATGTAAATAACAAGAAATAAAAGAAAGCTTATAAAAGACAGAAATATAAAAGAGCAATAGAATAAAAACCTTAAGAGAAAAACTTGTGAGAACTTAGATTAAACTTTGGAATGAAACTACAATGGTCAAGGATGCCTATGAAGCTGCATTGAGGCCCTTTTTATAGTCTAGGATCAGTAGACAAAGCACTAAATTTGAATTACAATCCATAAAGATGAGAATGGGAAGAGTTTGTAACATCAGCACTAAATTCGAATTACAATCCATAAAGATGAGAATGGGATGAGTTTGTAACATCTTTTGAATTCATGGCTGATTTTTCCACTTTTATATTACTTGATTCTTTTCCCATCCTATTGTCTTTTTATCCTTGCTCTTTAAACATCAAATTTCCTTATTTGCTCCATAATTAACCCTGAGAATATAAACTAACAATAGGTAGTAAAATAGTTCTAAAATATAATCAAAACATCAAATAAATTACTTAAAATAAATAGTAAAAACACACTAAAATATGACTTATCAAACTCCCCCACGCTTGAATCTTTGCTTGTCCTCAAGCAAAACTATGAAACTCCTTGGGCCAATTTTTGGAAAAATTTTTGAATTCCTACAAAACTTCAAGTGGACCGGAGGTATATTTCTGCACTTCTCTGGTTTGAGACTTATTACTTTCATACTTTCATTGTGATTTAACCATAATCCCAGGGCGCTTTTTATCATTCCTGAATTCAAAGAAAACCATACTTTCCATCAAATTATTCCCTTTCAGCTAATCATCACTAAGAACTAGATTGGTAGTCACGTATAACTCCCTGTGGATCGATATTTTATTACCCGATAGAACCGTGCACTACCAATCTAGTTCTTAGTGATGATTAGCTGAAAGGGAATAGTTTGATGGAAAGTATGGTTTTCTTTGAATTCAGGAGTGATAAAAAGCGCCCTGGGATTATGGTTAAATCACAATGAAAGTATGAAAGTAACCCCTTAACTATCCCCTATCTTATTGTAAAGTTTGTTTTTAAGGACAATGCATTCTTTTGGTGTAATTCAAGTTTCTTCGGAATACAAGAACGTGTCTCGAAACAATGATCAAGCCTATTCTCATGGTTGATCATTGCCGAAACCCATTAAGCACCGCCTTCTTGTCCCAAGGTTATCACCGCTATTCTCATGCTTTGATTGACCTTGTCTAATTTCATTTGTTCCAATGTCAAGCTTCACCTTTCGGTCATTCACTTGACATTTGAGTTATACAATTTGCTTGACGAAAATTAGATAAAAATCCAAACTTAAATAAAATAGAGTTTAGTCTTGGAGTTATTTAGGGACCCATCATTGGATTGTTTCCCATAATCCCAAGACTAAAGAAGTCTACTCACTCATGATCATAGTAGACAAAGGAGTAGAAGAGAATTGCATAATGTAAATAGCAGAATGTAAATAACAAGGAAATAAAAGTGCAAGAATATAAAGCGCAAAACCTTAACAAAACGCAAGAACTTCGATTAAACTTTGAACTTAAACTCCAATGGTAAAAGATGCCTATGAAGCTGCATTGAGGCCCTTTTTATAATGTAGGATCAGTAGACAAAACACTAAATTTGAATTACAATCCATAAAGATGAGAATGGGAAGAGTTTGTAACATCAGCACTAAATTCGAATTACAATCCATAAAGATGAGAATGAGAAGAGTTTGTAACATCTTTTGAATTCTTGGCTGATATTTCCACTTTTATATTACTTGATTCTTTTCCCCATCCTATTGTCTTTTGATCCTTGCTCTTTAAACATCAAATTTCCTCATTTGCTCCATAATTAACCCTGAGAAAAAAAACTAACAATAGGTAGTAAAATAGTTCTAAAATAGAATCAAAACATCAAATAAATTACTTAAAATAAATACTAAAAGCACACTAAAATATGACTTATCAGTATCACCATGGGAAGCTTCTAGCACTCTCAGAAGTAGATAAACCTTGTGAGTACAGCTGTACAGTTTCATTCTGTTTTATTACTTTTATGAAAGATATAAGTTTGTTGATTATATCTGAAATGCTACTATCAACTGAATAGGATCGACAAAGAGGTTAAAATGATTCATTAGGTTCAGGTGTGTCCTTCAGCCATTATGATTGTAAGTAGCAACAGTTTTGCCGTTTCTGATGGAGAAAGCAACTCTAGTCCAATTAGTGATTTGATTGTATTCTATCTGAGTCTGTTTTAAAAACCAAACGATTCAATCGGTTAAACCATGACCCGACAGTAAGGTAAAGCTAGTATCTAGGCCTTGATAGATCACAGTAATGGAAACAAATTTTGGTTTTCCTATGTAATAAAAAATAGATTTGTGTTGGATCTGTGGTGTTGTAAGTGATCAATAGTAGAACTCCAAGCTATGTTTGGGTGTCTTATTGAAAATGCAATCACAATATATACAATACTGTCATAATAATCCATTGTAATTGTTTGTGAAATGGCAATTGTAGTTGGGAATGGCGAGTGCATTATCAACCCTTTGTGGACAAGCATACGGTGCAAAAGAATATGGCATGATGGGAGTATATCTACAAAGATCATGCCTAGTTTTATTCATAAGAGCACTTGTTCTTCTTCCAGTTTTCATCTTCACAACTCCAATTTTAACACTCTTAGGCCAAGAAGAAAGCATAGCAGAAGTAGCAGGAACAATTTCTCTTTGGTCAATTCCAATTATGTTTGCTTTCATTGTCTCATTCACTTGCCAAACATTCCTTCAATCACAAAGCAAGAACACCATCATTGCATTCTTACCAGCTTTTTCAATCATCATTCATGCATTCCTCTCTTGGCTTTTGACAATGAAATACAAATTTGGTCTTTCTGGTGCAATGATTTCAACTAGTTTGGCTTATTGGATTCCCAATATTGGTCAACTTATTTTTGTTACTTGTGTTGGTGCTCTGAGACTTGGAAAGGTTTCTCTTTTTTAGCTTTCAAAGATCTCTGGCCTGTGGTCAAAGATTCGCTTTCTGCTGGTGCCATGTTGTGGTGAGCTTCTTTTCTCTATCAATCAAGTCTTTGGAAATTCAGTGAATGCTAAACTCTATCAGAGTTCGACACGTATCGTGTCAGGGATCAGCACCAACACTTCAATTACTTGTATTTTTCAGATTAAAATCTGTGTATCCGTGTCCGTGTCGTGAGGCATTACTAACTTGAAACTTCTTATATTTTGCAGTCTTGAGCTATGGTACAACACAATATTAGTGCTTTTGACAGGTAACATAAAAAATGCAGAAGTTGAAATTGATGCTCTTTCTATATGGTTATCATTCTGCACTATAACAACCTTTTTTATTAAACTTTATGTGTTATGTTTATATATTTATTGTTGACAGTATAAAAGGCTTGTTTTTTGCTTGCTAAAGATAAACTTTTACTATTGACAGTCTCAATATTAATGGATGGGAAGTGATGATATCACTTGGTTTCATGGCTGCTGCTAGGTAATAATCTCGTATCAGTATTTTTGTGTCATCAACATTCCATTTTGCTTTGTTTGATTTACATGTTGAATAAGTTTTTTACACTTGAATATTGATTTTTACTACTTGTTTTGCAGTGTTAGAGTAGCAAATGAGCTAGGAAAAGGAAGTGCCAAAGCTCCAAAGTTCTCTATTGTTGTGAGAGTGCTCACATCATTGGCCATTGGATTCATTGTGTATTTATTTTTCTTATTTTTTAGAGAAAGACTTGCTTATATATTCACCTCGAATAAAAAATCTAGAGTTAGCAATATGGTGCACGTAGGTATATATTAGTTATTTGTAAAACTTGTACCAAAATACTTCAATTATAAATAGTTATAAATACTGAACAATTTGTTTTCAATATCTTAGGTTTGGATGTGTTTTGTACTTAAAGTGTACAATTCTAATTAAAGTGATGAATTTTAGCTTTTGATGTACTTAAAGTAAAATGTGATAAATTTAAGTGTAGAATTCTATTTGCTGGTTTTGCTGGGAGAATGACCAAAATTTGTATAACCAGGGTGTATGTAGGGAGATTAAACCAAAATTTGAAAGATTTTTTTTTTTAAAGTCAGGCGTATTTAAGCCTGACTTAAAATAAGAACATTTAAAGTCAGACGCAATAATGTCTGACTTAAGTATAGATTTAAAGTCAGGCTCAGGCTTGACTTTAAAACAGACTTACGAAGTCGGGGCATAAATGCTTGACTTTAAAACAGACTTACGAAGTCAGACACAAAATGCTTGACTTTAAATCAGACTTACGAAGTGAGGCTATCACTTGACTTTAAAACTCCTGACATACGAAGTTGACTTAATAGAAGTCAAGCTGGCGCCTGACTTTAGATCCTTTTTTCGCCTGACTTTAAATCCCTTTTTACACTAGTGTTGTCCGGGACACTTTTTTTACCCCTTTTCATCATATTCCACTGAGGCTACCATCACATCAGAAATGGTTGCTCTTGCTAGGGACAATAAAAGCAACAAAGGGAATGAGACGGATCGCGATTCTCGGCAGTCAGCTGCCTCGGCAGTCACGGCAGTCGGGATCGTGCCCTCCATTGGATCACCATTATACTCAATCTCGACCGTTGGTTTATTTTATATTAAAAAAATCAAAAAAAATGGATGAAGAGAGAGATAGAGGCAGCTGACTGCCGTGAATCCAATCCCGGAATGAGACTAATTTTAGCCCTGACAGGCCTATTGCATTGTCTCGTGTTTATCATTTAAGGTCCTCTCGACCTACTCTTCCTCGAGGTGTCCTTTCCCTCAGCTGTGTTATTTCGTTGGCCAAACGCCGATTTTAGGTGTTAACAACATGATATGCCATTTTATCTAGTTATTTACAAAACTAGTTTTTTACCCGTGCATACGCACGGGTGATACTGTATGGTCGGTGTATTGCCATAAAGTTATAATAGAAATTTGGGAGATAATCATAAGTTGTGAACAATGTTCAAAATGTATGATTAGAAATTCAAAGTGGAAAGAGATAGGTATTATGTCATATAACATACAAATGAAAATTATATTGAGTCGAAGAAATAAAGAGATTGACAATCAGAATTACATTGATCCATAATAATGTATCTGAACCATAGTTTTGATTATATAAAAAGTTGATTATAAATATTAATAATGGAGAAAAAATGAGGCAAAAAAGAAAATGAGATTTAATATAAAATATACACTCCCGTTTGCGCTCTCGTTGCCACCCTCGTTGGCGCTCCCATTGGCGCTCCCGTTGACGGTCTTGTTGGCGCTCTCGTCGGCGCTCCCGTTGCCGCTCTCGTTGCCGCTCCCGTTGGCGCTCCCAATGGCGCACTCGTTGGCGCTCCCGTTGACGCTCACGTTGGCGCTCCTAGCAATGAGATGTCGCTCCCATACGGCTCACGAAAAAAGCAAATGAGATTTAATTTTTGATATTTTTTAAAAAATGTTATTATTTTATCACTCGCAGCGCATTTTAAAAATTGGATTTGAATAAATAAAAGTGTTTGTCTTTTTTTAGACCTGAACAAATGTAGTGGCAGCGCGTTTTATATCTGGCCCTAAAATAGGATTTGTTTGAATTACAACTGTTTGATATTTGGCCCTAAAGTAGGATTTGATTGAATTGAAAAAAGAGAGAGGAAATTCAGTAAATATCATTTGCTCTCTTTGTCATTCTCGTTTTATTAATACCGTTTGCTCTCTTTGTCATTCTCGTTGACGCTTATGTTGGCACTCCTGTTGGTAGCGCGTTTAGATTATTCACTTATTGAGTATAAAATCAATTTAATAATTTAGTTTTTTGGAAATTTTAGTCTTTGAAAATTTTGTTAAAGGTATAGGTTTTTCTGACAATTAATAGTGGTTAAATTGATTAATTTTAGTAGTTTGAGTATATTATAAAAATGAATAATTTTATTTTTAAAATAGTTGTAATGGAAAAAGTTTAAAAAAAGTCGGCTCCCGTTAGCAATTGGCACTCTCATTGGCATTTTACTCCATTTAATAATTATAAAATTATTTTTTTAGTAAAAAAACAGACGAAAAAAAAAGAAATTTTTGAAAAACAAATGGAAAAATATTTATTTAAAAGTGATTTTAAAAAGAAAAACTAAAAAAAAGTGATTTAAAAAAAATAAGAGAAAAGTGATTAAAAAAGAAGGGAAATTTTTTTTTTAAAAAAATTTCTGACGCTGACGCGTCAGGCTGCAACTTTTGCAGCTTTTCTACTTTTTTCTATGTTGCAGCTTTTATAACTTTTTCTGTTTTTAATTTTTTCCTTGGACTTTACTTTTTGTATTTTATTGCGAAATGTCTAAAATGTCCTAAAAATTAGACACGTGGCAGCCTAGTAGAATGTCTAAAAATGTCATTTTGCTAGCTTATGTTTTTATTATAGAGAAAGTAGAAAGTAGATACTTTATTAAGAGGTTAGATTTTTGTTTTATTTAATAGAGGACAAATGAATTTAAATAGTAAAGAGAATAATAATAAACTATAAATTATAAGTTTAAAAGTTATAAATCATTTAATACATGCTATAAAGCTAGCCAGAGAAGATTTGTAACCAAATAACATTCATATTTTTGTATTAGTCAAGTTTACTAGTCAAATCTACTTACAAATCATTCCAGTTCTTCAACTGGCGAGACGTGAACAAGGTGTACTCGGGAGGACCTTGGCACTTTGATGGGCATGTGTTGATTTTATCGCTGCTGAATGTTGGTGATGTACCCACCCAAGTGTCGTTGTTCCATGTTGCTTTCTGGGTGCAAGTGCACGATGTTCCGATTGGTTTCATGACGGAGGCGGTAGGGAGGGTTCTTGGTAACTCCATTGGAGAATTTCTGGAATACGACCCCAAGAGTAGTTTGGATTTTTGGAAGTCCTTTATGCGTATAAGGGTTTCGGTGGATGTCCGTAAACCTTTGCATAGAGACCAGAAGATTAATGTTGGTGGCGATAATATCAAGTATGAGAGACTATCCGTTTTTTGCTATCTTTGTGGTGCTCTTGGCCACTTAGATAGTAGCTGTGACTTGCTCTTTGATATGGAGGTAGATGATGGATCTAGAGGGTGGGGGCCTGAGCTGAACGTAGAACGCAGAGCTCCTGGAGGTAACAATACCTGGTTGCGCCAGGAAGGAGGTGGTGGAGTGCCATAGGAGGAGTGTGGGGATACGGCGGCTAGGGCTGATCAAGGTGGAAGGGACAGTGGTTATTAAAGCCATAATTACGAGGCTCAATTTCAGGCGTTAAATGTGCATCATAGTGCCGTTATGCGCAATGCAAATGATGGCGTTAATAATGTGGGGCTGATTCCTCGGATCGTGGTTACTGCAAGCAGTGGTGGAAGAGTTGTACGTATCTACTCTTCTAATAAGGGAGTGGGGGGTGGAGGTAGTGCATGTGTGGCTTGTTTGGAAGTCAATTAGATTGGTACAAATGTGGGGCTTGGCGGTGGAGTAGCACGTGGCTTACTTGTTGGAGGTGGTCAACGTGACTTTATGGATGATGATGGTAATGAATTGGAAGAAGACAGAAAGCGTAAGCATGGTAATGTCAATTTGGAATTGGGTATTGCTTCTAGCTCTGAGTCCCAGATGTCGACGGATGGTTCTTTTTTATCAGCACATCATGGCAGGCAGGCTTGCCAGGAGAAATGAGTATTTTAAGTTGGAATTGTCGGGGTCTGGGTCATCTTTCGGCAATTCCTATGCTCAGAGACCTTGTCCGGAGTAATAATCCGGATATCATTTTTCTGCTTGAGACTTTAGCTTATTCTAGTAAATTGGAGACGGTGCGTCGCTTGTTGGGGTATGATGGTTGTTTAGCTGTGGACAGAGTGTGGAGAGGTGGGGGAGTGGCTGTTCTTTGGAGGAATTCTGTGCGGTGCCAACACTACAAAAAAAAACGTCATTTGCGACGGACATTAGCGACGGAATACGATTTCCTCGCTAAAACTGGCATCAGCGACGGAATTTGCGAGGGAATAAGGGTCTTCGTTTTTTTGAAAATTAGCGAAGGAAATTAGGGCATTAGCGACGGAACAGTGCGTCGCTAATTGTTTGGAGGGAAACTGAAATCAGAACAGCATGGAAACCGAAGCGATTAGCGACGGAAATACTGGTCCCTCGCTAATGTTTTTGACCGTTCCAGCCTTGGTTAGCGTGAAGGGATTACCGACGGAATGGTCCCTTGCAAATTCCGTCGCTAACCCCAATTAAATAGAATCAGATCCCATTTTCCTCTCTCTGTTTCCTCTTCTCTCTCACTCCCTCACTCTTCTCTCACGAACCCCAACCCCACCGGCCACCACACCATTTCCAGCACCACCACACCACGACCACCACACCACCGCCACCACACCACCACCACAACCAACTGTCGCTGTCGCTCCTCTCTCTCTCTCTCTCTCTCTCTCCTACGCGACGTCGCTCTCTCTCCTCTCTCTCCTACGCGAACCTCTCTCTCACCGGAGCTCTCCCTTTTCGCCACCACCGGAGCTCGCCCTCCTCACCACCACCGGAGCTCGCCCTCCTCACCACCGGAGCTCTACCTTTGGAGGTTTTTTTTACTGATTTTGATTTTTTTTTTACCAACTGATTTTGTTTGATATTGTTTTGTTAGGATCTGTAAAATTAATTTTGTGATATTGTTGTTTGGTAATTTTAGTGAATTTAGTTTTGTGATATTGTAAAATTAATTTTTGATATTGTTTTAGTGAAATTGTGTTTGGGATTAGAAATTGAAATTGGGTAGAAATTGAAATTGTGTTTTAGGTTTTAGGATTAAGTTTAGGATTTATAGAAATTGTGTAGGATAAAAATTTGAAGTTGAAATTGAAATTGTTTGTTGAAATTGAAGTTGTTTTATTGAAATTGAAATTAATAGTGAATTGATTTATGTTTTTTTGCTTGAAATTGAAATTAATAGTTGAAATTGAAGTTGATATTGAAGTTGTTGTTGAAATTAATAGTTGAAATTGAAGTTAGTTATTGAAATTGAAGTTGAAATGGTTTAGGATTGAAATTGTTGGTGTTTGAAGTCTCACAACCGCACCGGAGTGCGCACTGTCACCGAACCACTGAACCGGACCTCAATCTCATAACGGTTAGTTTTCAAAATAAATATATTGTTGTTTTCATGAACCCTAGGTTAGATGACTGTGTGTTGTTGATGGAAAAGGGTGAGGTGATGTCGTCCCTCACCCCCATATTTTGCTCGAAATCATCTCCGTTGAGATAATTGCGAGGCGATACTAACAATTTTAAGGTTGGGAGTTAGAAATAACTTCATTCACTACTTATATGGAAAAGGGTTTTGTCTGATCTGTCTTTAACCCCCATATTCGGCTCGAAATCATCTCCACTGAGATCATATCGATGCCACTAACTTGATAGATTATTGGGAATGTTAAGGGAATCTAACACGTTTTCTTAAATGCGTGTAGATGAATTTGTATGAATTTAATCGTGATTGGGTGTATGATCGGTTATATCCGAGAAGAGCGGGTTTGAAGGAATCTTTTGTAATTGGGGTTGAACAGTTTCTTATGGTAGTGTGGCGACATGAATTGGCTAAACGGGAAAAGGGGATTAGATGTCCATGCTTAAAATGCGACGGTGTACCTATTAGGACAGATGATGAAATCAGGGATCACTTGTATCAATGGGGGTTTAGGACTAATTAGCGAGAGAATTAGCGAGCTAATTACCGAGGGACAAAGATTCCCTCGCTAAGCCCATTAGCGAGGAGCAATTTAGCGACGCAACAGGTCCCTCGCTAATTCCCTCGCTAAGGGTCATTAGCGACGGATTTTGGTCATTTTGCGAGGGAAAATTTCGTCGCTAATAACCAATTTTTTTGTAGTGCAAGTGACGAGTTATTCGGGGCACCATCTAGATGTAGTGGTGGAGGATGATATTAGAGGTAGTTGGCGTATAACGGGGTATTATGGCTTTGCTGATCGATCAATAAGGAGGGAGTCCTGGGCGTTGATAAGGCGCTTGGCAGGTATGTCTCGACTTCCTTGGTGCATTATCGGTGATTTTAATGATTTGTTGTCGCTGGAGGACAAACGAGGATATTGTGATCATCCAAATTATCTTATGAAAGGCTTCCAAGAGGCGATTATTGATGCTCAGCTAGTAGAGATTGCATTGACTGACTATCAATTTACTTGGAGATTTGCTGTGGGAACCCCGCATGCTATTGAGCAAAGACTTGATCGTGCTTTTGCTACAAAGGAGTGGTTGGACCTTTTTCCTCAAGTAAGGCTCCTAAATTTAATTTCACCTAAATCTGATCACTCTCTGTTATTATTGCAACCTACCCCTTTGCATGTTCCCCAACGTAACTTTAATTTTAAGTTTGAGAATGCTTGGTTGTGTGAGCTTGATGTGGATGATGTGGTACGTGATGGGTGGGCGTCAGGGCGCGAGGGGGATATCCAATCTCACTTGCGGGGTTGTGTTGTATCTTTGTCTATGTGGGGGCGTAATCTTCGTATGAGGTTTCACGATGAAATTAATTCTTGTAAGGAAGCCATGGAGCCCACCAGGGATAGAAGGGATAGTCAAGGTGTGTTGAGATTCAATAGAATGAAGTGTAAACTGAATAAATTGATTATGCAGGAGGAGTCTTTTTAGAGGCAGCGGTCTAAGTCGTTTTGGCTTAAAGACGGTGACCGGAACACAAATTTTTTTCATGCTAATGCCACTTGCAGGTATAAAAAGAAGAAGCTAAAAAACTTGAAGCGAGATGATGGAACCATAGTAGCTGATCCTGTAGCTCTTACGAGTGTCGCGGGGGACTATTTTCGTAACCTCTTTGGTAGTCAGGCAGTTGATTATGACCCGGTTGTGAGGGTGTTAGGGACGAAGTTGACTGATGATGACAATGTAATAACATTAACTCGCCCCTTTGATAAAAGCGAATTTAAGGATGCTCTCATGGACATGGATGATGATAAAGCCGCAGGGCCTGATGGTTTCAATCCTGGTTTTTTCAAGCGATATTGGTGCAATTATGGTGATGAAATATTTTCTGCTTGCTTGGAATGGCTCCATCGTGGGGAATTCCCTCAATCTTTGAATAATACAAATTTGGCTCTAACTCCGAAGAATGATAATCCAAGGTCTATGGCTGATTGGCGTCCTATTGCTCTTTGCAATGTTATCTACAAAATTGTCTCAAAGGTATTTGCAAACCGTCTTAAGCTTGTTCTTTCAAAGTGTGTATCTATTGAGCAGTCTGCTTTTGTGTCTGATAAATCTATTTTAGATAATGCTATGATTGCTTTTGAGGTTATAGCATTATCTAAAATAAGGGAGAAGTTGCTTTGAAAATTGATATGAGTAAAGCTTATGACCGGGTGGATTGGGGTTATATTTATGCGGTGTTGGGAAAGCTGGGGTTCAGTGATCAGTGGATTAGATGGATGAGAATGTGTATTGAATCTGTTTCTTTGTCTGTGCTTGTTAACCAGCATCGTGTTGGGCCTATCTTACCGGGTAGAGGTCTCCGCCAAGGGGATCCTTTATCCCCGTACTTGTATATTTTGTGCTTGGAAGGCCTCACAGCTCTTATACATAATTCTTTGGCTAGAGGAGACTTGCATGGTTTATCTATTTGCCGGGGGGCCCCGTCGGTATCTCACCTCTTTTTTGCAGATGATTGTTTTTTGTTTTTCTGGGCAAATATTAGTGAAGTTACACAGATACAGGGTATTCTTGATGTGTATGCGAAGGCATCAGGGCAGAAAATTAATTTTTAGAAGTCTGAAATTTTCTTTAGCCGGAATGTTCTTCAAGCTGAAAAGGATATTATTTCTACTCAGTTGGGTGAATGTTTTCCTAGGCACCAGAAAGTACTTGGGTCTCCCCTCTATGGTTGGAAGGAGTAAGAAAGCTTTGTTTAAGTTCATCAAAGATCGTATCTGGTGCAAAATTAATTCGTGGGGTGGGAGAATGCTCACAAAAGCAGGTAAAGAGGTAATGATCAAATCGGTCCTTCAATCTATTCCTACCTATTTTATGAGTCTTTTTCTTATCCCATCTACTC